>CAKLNU010000435.1:0-600000 GCA_922788865.1 Poeciliopsis turneri
TGAAACACTGGATTTTAGCTTAGTTTCATCTTAAAACATCCAAAACTTATATTTTTCTACCTTGATTCAATGAAAATAAGATAGAAAATGAATGTAGTGCTCATAACACAAAGTGTGTCAATTTTGCATTTTCTCGCTGAGATAAAGCTTTTTGGTCTCTCAGCTTGGGTATTTCTTGTCACAGTGGATTATAACTTTGTTTCAGCTTCAGACAACCAGAACTTATAGTTTTCTAAGTTGTTTGATAGTAAATAATGTAAAATTAATAATATAATTTTGAACACTCAGAGTCAGTCAATTTGGCATTTTCTTGCTGAGATAAAGCTTTTTTGGTCTCTCAGCTTGGGATTTCCTGAAACAATGCATTTTAGCTTAGTTTCATTTCAGACAACCAGAACTTATTGTTTTCTAAGTTGTTTGATAGTAAATAATGTAAAATTAATAATATAATTTTGAACACTCAGAGTCAGTCAATTTGGCATTTTCTTGCTGAGATAAAGCTTTTTTGGTCTCTTAGCTTGGGATTTCTTGTCACAGTGGATTATAACTTTGTTTCAGCTTCAGACAACCAGAACTTATATTTTTCTACCTTGACTGAATGAAAATAAGATAGAAAAATGAATGTAGTGCTCAAAACACAAAGTGTGTCAATTTTGCATTTTCTCGCTGAGATAAAGCTTTTTTGGTCTCTCAGCATGGTATTTCTTGTCACAGTGGATTATAACTTTGTTTCAGCTTCAGACAACCAGAACTTATTGTTTTCTAAGTTGTTTGATAGTAAATAATGTAAAATTAATAATATAATTTTGAACACTCATTAAATGTATCAATTTTACATTATTTACTATCAAACAACTTAGAAAACAATAAATTCTGGTTGTCTGAAACTGAAACAAAGTTATAATCCACTGTGACAAGAAATACCAAGCTGAAAGACCAAAAACGCTTTATCTCAGCGACAAAATGCAAAATTGACACACTTTGTGTAGTCAGCACTACATGAATTGTCTATCTTATTTTCATTGAATAATTTGCAATTTTCTTGCTGAGATAAAACTTTTTTGGTCTCTCAGCTTGGGATTTCCTGAAACACTGGATTATAGCTTGGTTTCATCTTAAAACATCCACAACTTATATTTTTCTACCTTGATTCAATGAAAATAAGATAGAAAAATGAATGTAGTGCTCAAAACACAAAGTGTGTCAATTTTGCATTTTCTCGCTGAGATAAAGCTTTTTTGGTCTCTCAGCTTGGTATTTCTTGTCACAGTGGATGATAACTTTGTTTCAGCTTCAGACAACTAGAACTTATTGTTTTCCAATTTGTTTGAAAGTAAATAATGTAAAATTAATAGTATAATTTTGAACACTCAGAGTCAGTCAATTTGGCATTTTCTTGATGAGATAAAGCTTTTTTGGTCTTTCAGCTTGGGATTTCCTGAAACACTGGCTTTTAGCTTAGTTTCATCTTAAAACATCCAAAACTTATATTTTTCTACCTTGATTCAATGAAAATAAGACAGAAAAAAGAATGTAATGCTGAATACACAAAGTGTGTCAATTTTGCATTTTCTCGCTGAGATAAAGCTTTTTTGGTCTCTCAGCTTGGGATTTCTTGTCACACTTCATTTTAACTTTGTTTCAGCTTCAGACAACCAGATCTTATTGTTTTCTACGTTGTCCATCCATCCATCCATTTTCCGTCATCCTTCTCCCTAATGGGGTCGGGAGTTGCTGGTGCCTATCTCCAGCTGCGTTCCGGGCGAGAGGCGGGGTACACCCTGGACAGGTCGCCAGTCTGTCGCAGTGTTTTCTACGTTGTTTGAAAGTAAATAATGTAAAATTAATAATATAGTATTGAACACTCAGAGTCAGTCAATTTGGCATTTTCTTGCTGAGATAAAGCTTTTTTGGTCTCTCAGCTTGGGATTTCCAGAAACACTGGCTTTTAACTCTTTTTCAGCATAAAACATCCACAACTTATATTTTTCTACCTTGATTCAATGAAAATAAAATAGAAAATTGAATTTAATGCTGAATATACAAAGTGTGTAAATTTTCCATTTTCTCGCTGAGATAAAGCTTTTTTGGTCTCTCTGCTTGGGATTTCTTGCCACACCGGATTTTAACTTTGTTACAGCTTCAAACAACCAGAACTTATATTTTTCTATGTTAATTCAATGAAAATAAGACAGAAAAATGAATGTAGTGCTCAATACCAATGTAGTCAGCGTAGCCTTGGATTCCACCAGCCTAATGATTGGTTCTTGAGTTTATCCCCACCTCAGGTACAACACTGCTCCATAAGAACTTTCGCTTCCATCTGAAAACGTAATAGCCAAAGAGTTATTATAGTTTTGAAAGGGAGTTAATGCTCTGGCAAACTGGATCTCACTGAGCTGAGAGTACTCTTCAAAAAGCTTAATTGCTTCTTCTCTAAGATCACTGGAGAATGCCAAATCCCAGGTATCTTTTACTTCTTTACTCACATTCTTTGCCTCTTGAAAAGCTTTCCGTACTAGGATTGCTCCCTTTTGTTTCGCAGGAGTTACAAGGCCAATTGGATCATACAGACCAGACACCTGACTGAGGAGTTCTCGCCTTGTCAAAGTGTTTGGTGTTTGACTTCTGATTTGATCTTGCTGGAGGTCTTGTCCAAGTCGCATCTTTCTTTTCCTCTTTGAAAAATTTATGCTGACCATGACATGGAGTGTATCCTCGTCGACAATGAACCCCAGACCGAGTGCTTTATTGTCCTCATCCCGCATTTGGTTTGGTAAAATCATGGTCTTTACTTTCTCTAATTCCTGCTTGTTGTTACAATTTTTCCTCCCACTTTGCCCAGAAAACATCCAGGGTTTGAGTTTGAAACCGCCAGCTTTGAGAATGCGCTCCACATTTTCTGTGATTTCCTTTCATCTGTTGGGGTCATTGTGAGACGTTAGAATGTCGTCAACATAGCTGTTATTTTGAAGAACTTGCCGCTCCTCTATAAGATGAATAAATGAGGGTAAACTTGCAGTTTCTCGCATCGCCAACTGTGCAATGCATCCTGCAGGTTTATCTCCAATGTTCACTCTTGTAATTGCATAATCTCCAACCTTTTCATCCTCAGAATCCCACCAAATAAACCTGTGCAGGTGAACTTCTCTTTCTTCCAGCCAAACAGAGTTATACATTTTCTTTATATCTCCTAATGCAGCATAAGCTCCCTCTCGGAACATTAATAGGACAGCACGGACCTGGTTCAGGACATCTGGGCCTTTCCTCAGCTGGTCATTCATACTTATCCCTTTAAATTTCTGACTGCTATTCCACACAAGTCTCACAGGAGTTGTCACCGAGTGTGGATTTGGAGCACTTAGGTGGCTTACATACCACACTGGGCCATTCCATTTGTTGATTGCTTCCTCAGACAACTTAATTGCCGCTCCACACCGAAGCATGTCATGCACTTGTTCAGTGTAGGCAGCTTTCAAATCAGGTTCTTTAGCCAGTAGCTTCTCTGTTCTAAAAAATGTAGCTTCAACTGCATTTCTGTTGTTTGGAAGGGATGCTGGATCTTCCAACCATGGGTACCTAGCATGCCAGTGAGGTTCGTCTGTGTGGCTGTCTCCTTCATTGTAGGTGAGGCCTTCCTTCACTATCTCAAGCTCCCTTTCTTCAGCGAGTGTCATCGGCTTTCCTCCCGGCTGGCAGTTTCCACACCGACAACCTCCACACTTAGGCTCACAAGCCGCGCCGATACTGTCCCATCTCCATCACTCCAGGAAATCTCGGCTTGTAGTTGCAGTCCTTGAGGCCTTGAGTTGGATGGAGACCTGGTGATTTAATGGTGAATGTGTAGTAGTTATAAAACTATATTAAACAACGGAAAAGGAAAACAAGAGCTAATGATTTGCGATGGATTATTCTGGTCTTTCAAGTTCAGCGCTACAGACAGATAACGGTAAAGATACGGCAAAAGGTAGCCTAAGTTTAAAGAAGTTAAAAGAAATGTATTTTTCATTAATGTTACTTTTCTTTGTTGCTTTTCCGCCCATGTTTCTTTTTGGTTCTTGAAAAGTCTAACCTTTTGAATCGAATGTTTTGAGAGTTTGTTGGTCGTTCGAGTCTCGATTGTTTTGTCTGTTGAAATGCAGGGGACAGTAACGGTTATGCTCCATTATAACACCGGACATGCAAAGAGTAACATTGTGTCCGTGTTTTTATTACTCCCCTTATAGGTAAAGTTCGAACTCATAAGAAATTGCTGTAACACGATGTTTGTTTAATGAACAGAGAATGTTATGGTGATTGTTATAGCGATGTTTGTTTAATTAACAGCGAGCGCTGCGGTGGTTTTGATAACTAGTCTAAGAGCTACTATGCTATCCTAGCTAACTGCGTAGGCTACTGTGTGTTCGATTTGTTTTACTGTGCCGGCATAACTAGAATGTGTGTAATGTTCAATGTAACAGAGTAATGTCTGAAACTGTTTGAAATTATATCATTATAACACCGGACATGCAAAGAGTAACATTGTGTCCGTGTTTTTATTACTCCCCTTATAGAGGCGTAACATTTTGGAGGCACCGCTGGGATTGAGTGAGGCAAAGTTTGACTTCTGCTAGGACCAGACGTCTCCAGCTCTCATTCAGTTCCCTTTTAACTTACTTACCCAGGCCGACAACATCTGCTGGACAACTGTGTGGCAGTCTGAGTTTCTGCAACCGAGGGCAAAAGTAATCTGAGGTTAACCTAATGTGCCAGGAGTGCTGCATCCAAGGTTTAGCAGAAAATACTGCTACAACAGAACACTGATCAGCTACCATAACGAAGATGGGGTCAACTGAGGTAGAGGCATTACAGCTGGAGATAATAGGACTTTTGTGCACGCTGCCAGCAGAAAGCCTAACAGAACTGTGTGATTTTCTCACCATTGCTGGGTCAAAATTTGAACATGTGACAGGAAAGAATAGGACATCGCTCATCTTAATGATTAGTAATCATCTACAGAGTGATGAGTTCCAAAAGTTAGAGGATTTGGGAATGTCAGAGTTTCTCTGCTTGAAAGACAAGATAACTGAGCTCCAAGTTCAGGCTGCAGCTATCCAAGTAAAGGAACTGAAAATAACACAACACGAACAACAGAATGAATATGATGAGACACTGAGCAGTACATCAACAGAAACCAGACCCTCTCAGTCTCATGTACCATCCCAATTAAAACATGCTCACGAGGAGGATGTACATAAAGTTCCAACTGCCATGTCCAGCCTTGGAATTCCAGCTTCAGTCCTACATCAGACCCCTGCTGTATGGCACAAAGAATTCAAAATATCTGGACAAATTGGAGACCCAGGACAAAAGGATCGCCTCACGTTTTCCAGTCTCGCACGACAAATTGAGCATGGCCTCCTCAAAGGCTTTCCAGAGACTGAGATCGTTGATGCTGTCTTAAGGGCCATTGTCCCAGGGATGCAATTACGGAGCTACCTAGAGGGAAAAAACAACCTTACACTCCCCACTCTGAGAAGAATACTGCGCTGCCATTATCAGGAAAAAAGTGCAACAGAATTATATAAACAACTGTCATCAGAAGCACAGAGCAGTAAGGAGACCCCTCAGAGTTTTCTCATCCGCACGCTAGATCTACGACAGAAGATTCTGTTTGCATCTCAAGAGTCAGAGTCAGGCTTACGTTATGATCCAGTGCTAGTGCAGAACATGTTTCTCCATGCAGTTATGACTGGTTTGTTGAATGATAACATAAAACGTGACCTTCAGCCATCTCTAGAACAAGCTGATGTTTCTGATGAACTTTTATTCGAAAAATTAAATATTGCATGTGCCTATGAAAGTGAGAGGCAGGACAAGAAAAAAATGCATGCACCACAGCGATCTGTGACTGTTCACTCTGCTCAGTCTGACCACACCACCACTGAGAAGAAGGACAAAATAAGTCAGTCGAGTCACAGCAAGAGCCAAACAGATATTCTCTCAGAACTGCAGGAGATGAAAGCAAACATGACTCTGCTTAAAGATCTGAAAGCTGAAGTGTCTTCTATTAAAGAGTCTATGCAGCAGTCCTCTTATCTGCAGAGGCAGCATCCAAACCCAGTATCAGGACCAGATTGCACACCAGCTCAATCAGCACCAGTTTACCACAACTCATCACAGACACACCAGCCTGCAGTGCATCATGGTTACCATCAAGCTACTCCAGTGCAATACAGCTACTTGCAACCCCATTCAACACATCACAATTATTTACCACCACCCCAAGGATAACATGATCATCTCCCACCCAATCAGAGATATGGAAATCAACGCCCCCTCCCCACCACTTCACCACGGCCAAGGAGGAGGTGCTACGCGTGTCAGCAGGAAAATCTGGAGGATTGCATTCACTGCTTCAGGTGTGGCAGCAGGTGGCAACACCTGCTTCAGGTGTGGCTGCAGCCACATTCTCAGCTGGCTGCAGAATGAGGAGATCAGGCCAATTCAGAGGGAGCGCTTTAAACGAGCAAGGGTTACCCCAGCGGGGCAGGGAGTGACTGCGTCATCAGCAGTGCCCCAACACTGTGCGCACTGTGGTGCAAGCGGGTTAAAGGTGAGACTGAGACAATGTTCATCTTGTAAGAGTGTGTTATACTGCTCCGAGGGATGTCAACATGAACACTGGGCTGAACATAAAAATCAATGTTCAACAACTTCCTGTAGTACTGTCCGAGCCACACCACGAAAGAAAAAACAAGTTAAATTTGCTCCACTAGTTGGAAAAAAATATCTGGTTGACTGCTATATCCAAGGTCAGCAAATTAGAGCATTGTGGGACTCTGGCTCACAAGTGACTGTAGTCAGTGAACAATGGAAAGCAGAACACCTGCCACATGTGACTTTGAAAGACATTTCTGAGATAATTGAAAACAGTGATACTTTGAATCTCATTGCAGCCAATGGCCAAAACATGCCGTACTTGGGATGGATAGAAGTCACGTTCAAACTAGCTGCAGATGGAGTCCCAACAACAGAAGTTGTTGTCCCTTCACTAGTAATTAAAGGCAATAGTCTTGCTCGCCCTATTATTGGTTCAAATGTCATTGGCCTGATAGTGGATACTGAGCTGCAGCAAAGCAAAGACACCAATAAACAGCAGTTAATCAAAGCTGTCCAAGCAGCTTTTGCCGACTTTGAAATGGATGATGCTGAAGTGTTTGTGGCTAGAGTTGCTGCTGAACAGTAATTTTTGGAGTATGATGTCAAGACCACCAGAGGACAAGTACATATCCCAAAACATACATCAGTAAAAGTAGAGTGCCGTGTTATGATAACCCCTCTACAGGAGACCACTCTGATTTTCGAACCTAGTGTCAACCCACAGTGGTCGGAAGGCCTAGAGTTCACTGACACTCTCATAAAACTAAAGAAAGGTACAAAATCATTCATGATTGTGGATGTGCAAAATCCAACGGACCATGACATAACACTCTCGGGAAGGATGGTTATTGGGACAGCACAGCCAGTCCAAGCAGTTTACCCGACGACAATCTTTGAACAGTCCTGCTCCATGCCTCCATTAACAGTAGCTAATGTGGAGATGAAGAAACAACAAACCTCTGATTGTGACTGGGATCCCCCAGTTGATTTGGATCATCCGAGATCTGGTTAAACAGATGTTAAGAGAGGAGTCAGGTTCCTTTTCCTGTTCGGATGAGGATATTGGATGCATCGAGAACCTGCGACTGTCCATCTCACTGAAAGACACAGAACCTGTGGCTAAAACTTACCTCTCAGTTCCAAAACCATTATATCAAGAAATGAAGAGCTATCTACATGATCTGATCACACAAGGTTGGGTGCGCAAATCGAATTCCCCCATTCTTCTCCAGTGGTGTGTGTTCGGAAAAAGATGGGAGCTTACGCCTTTGTATCGATTACCATGAGTTGAACCATAAGACTGTACCAGACCGCCAGCCCATTCCCAGGGTACAGGACATTATGGATGGCCTGGGAGGCAACTCATGGTTTTCGCTGTTAGATCAAGGTAAAGCTTACCATCAGGGGTTTATGGCGGAACACAGTCAGCCCCTCACTGCTTTTGTGACCCCTTGGGGTTTATATGAATGGATTCGAATACCATTTGGTTTAATGAACGCACCAGCTGCTTTCCAATCAAAGTGACAAATGTGTTACAAGGCAGAGACAGAATTAAAAAAAACTGGGACCCCCTCCAACCTTCCCATTGTTTGGACAGAAAAACATCAGCACTTGCTTGAGGAACTGTTAGACCACCTAGTGGAACCACCAATCCTCGCCTTTCCTGATTTTAGTAAACCCTTTGTACTACACACAGATGCTTCCAATCTAGGTCTGGGGGCAGTTTTGTACCAGGAACAGGAAGGAAAGATGCTTGTAATAGCATATGCCTCGCGGACACTCACCAAATCTGAAAAAAACTACCATTTCCACTCTGGAAATTTGGAATTTCTTGCCTTAAAGTGGGCCGTCTGTGAGAAATTCAGAGACTATTTGATTGGCTCGTCATGCACTGTATATACAGACAATAATCCGCTCACTTATGTCTTTTCTACAGCAAAGCTGAATGCAACCGGGTGTCGGTGGGTGGCTGAATTAGCGGATTTTCACCTTACCATTCGATACCGACCAGGAAAAGAAAACATCGATGCAGACTGTCTATCAAAGCTGCCTGTGAATATTAACATCATGATGGAACACTGTACTGAGGAAATGTCATCCCGGTCAGTTCAAGCAGTTGTACAGTCAGTTGAGGACCCAAGTTCCCATGCAGTGTGGTCCATGGCACTTTCTGCTCAATGCAAAGAAATCGACACTTCACATCAAACACTTCTTTAATTGGAAGAGATTTGTCAAGCTCAGAGAGAAGATAAAAATATTGGCCCAGTGATTGAATATCGTCAGTTAAATAAAAAACCTGACAGAAACCAGCTAAAATCACTCTGCACAGAGAGTAAAAGACTACTACACGAATGGGAAAAACTGACCTTGGATGATGACAACATCCTGCGTCAAAAAACAGCCAAACGAACACAACTTGTTTTGCCTGAAAAGTACAAAGCAACCGTTATGAAGGAACTACATGATGGCATGGGACATCAAGGGGTTGATCGAACCACTTCATTGGTGAGAGAACGCTTCTTCTGGCCATACATGCAACATGACATTCAGCACTATGTGGCTCAGAGCTGCACATGTATAAAACAGAAAAAACCAAGTCGAGAGACTAGAGCACCTCTTTCTAATATTGTTACAACCCAGCCTTTTGAATTGGTTTCTCTCGATTTCTTGCATGTTGACAAGTCAGCTGGTGGATATGAGTACATATTGGACATAATTGATCATTTCTCAAGATTTGCCCAGGCTTATGCCACAACATCTAAGTCAGCAAAAACTGTGGCTGATAAACTTTTTAATGATTATGCATTAAAATTTGGATTTCCCCTACGTATTCATCACGATCAAGGTGGTGAATTCGAAAACCAGCTCATGTCACAGCTAAAAAGAACCTCTGGAGTTTTGGGCTCGCGGACAACACCATACCATCCTGAAGGCAATGGCCAAGTTGAAAGGTTTAACCGTACGCTCATACAAATGCTGAGGACCCTTACAGAGAAAGAGAAGTCCAACTGGAAAGACTCACTGAACAGATTGGTTTTTGCATACAACTGCACAAAATGTGAAGTCACTGGCTTTTCCCCCTTCTTTCTTCTGTTTGGAAGGACTCCAAGACTGCCAATTGATGTACTCTTCCGCCTGACACCAGAAACAGGTACACCTGATCACAGAGAGTACATGCGAAAATGGCGAGAAGGAATGCAACAAGCTTATGAGATAACGAGGAACAATGCAAGAACATCAGCTGAAAGAAGCAAAAGAAACCATGATTGCAAAGTAAAGAGCTCAGAGTTGGAACCCAGAGACTGTGTCCTGGTTAGGAATTTGACCCCAAGAGGTGGGACTGGTAAACTCCGCAACCATTGGGAGGACATCATCCACAAGGTTGTGCGGAGAGTAAACAAGGATGCTCCTGTATATGAGGTGGTACCTGAACAAGGAAAGGGGAGAGATAGTAGAATACTACACCGCAACCTCTTACTTCCCTGTGACCACCTACCTCTGGAAGTTCCCCTAAAAGTTGCCAGATCACGGAGAAAAGGTTCAAAACATACACATGACAGTGAACTTGACAGTCAACAAAAAGATGTCAGTGATGAGGATTCAGAGGATGAATGGTTTTACTACCCATGCCCTGAACCACACAACCGAACAGGTCCCACCGCTGAGGAGCACACCAATGTGTCGGCAGGCCCTGAGCCCACAGCAGTAAGGGCAGGCACGAGGCCAGAAGAGGAACAAGAGTCGGTGTTAAACCTGGAGGAAGATCAAGCGATGCCTGACCTGCTAGTGGAGCAAGATGGAGTGCCTGAACACCTGGAAAATGGTGGAGCCAGCCCTCTATTACCATCCATGTCCCCTCCTGCATGTGTGAACCACAGTGGAGATGAGCAAGTACAAGATAGGCCTCAGAGAGAACGACGACCACCACGAGAATTTGGTCATCCTTCTTGTTATAGTTTGGGACTTCCACCAAGGTCCACATATTGCCTTGATCCAGTGCACTATTATGGACCCTTTCAAGCAAGGCCTATGTGGCCAGGGCCAGTTCAGATGTCCACCTATGATCCTATGTTTGTGTATTGCTGATCCACCTTTTCTAGATTTGATATTGGCACTTAAAGACTTTGATTAGGTCAGGTGCCTGTGTATGGACCGAGTAATCTCGCCATGGTTTTATGGATTATGGTTGTCATCTTACTCCTTTCCTTATTGAATGTCGAGGACGACATTTCTGTTGAAGGGGAGTGTGTAGTAGTTATAAAACTATATTAAACAACAGAAAAGAAAAACAAGAGCTAATGATTTGCGATCGATTATTCTGGTCTTTCAAGTTCAGCGCTACAGACAGATAACGGTAAAGATACGGCAAAAGGTAGCCTAAGTTTAAAGAAGTTAAAAGAAATGTATTTTTCATTAATGTTACTTTTCTTTGTTGCTTTTCCACCCATGTTTGTTTGTGGTTCTTGAAAAGTCTAACCTTTTGAATCGAATGTTTTGAGAGTTTGTTGGTCGTTCGAGTCTCGATTGTTTTGTCTGTTGAAATGCAGGGGACAGTAACGGTTATGCTCCATTATAACACCGGACATGCAAAGAGTAACATTGTGTCCGTGTTTTTATTACTCCCCTTATAGGTAAAGTTCGAACTCATAAGAAATTGCTCTAACACGATGTTTGTTTAATGAACAGAGAATGTTATGGTGATTGTTATAGCGATGTTTGTTTAATTAACAGCGAGCGCTGCGGTAGTTTTGATAACTAGTCTAAGAGCTACTATGCTATACTTAGCTTCCTGGCTAACTGCGTAGGCTACGGTGTGTTCGATTTGTTTTACTGTGCCGGCATAACTAGAATGTGTGTAATGTTCAATGTAACAGAGTAATGTCTGAAACTGTTTGAAATTATATCATTATAACACCGGACATGCAAAGAGTAACATTGTGTCCATGTTTTTATTACTCCCCTTATAGAGGCGTAACAAATGCTGTGGGATTTCATTAGTTAATTCTTCATATCTTGCAGCAGCTGTTCTCATTGACCTTGCAAAGTGTGTTTTGGTGGAATAAGCCGTCATGGCAAGTTCCTCAAACAATTCTGGATGAGTTCCTCCAACCACTTTTTCTAAGGGGCCATCCCACAGTACAAGGTTCCCCACAACTCGAATCCTTTGTGGTGTTAACTGACCTTCCCTGTGGCTTATAAGTAAGCTTATTTCTCTAGGTCTTTCAAGTTCATCTAGTGGTACATCTGGAAAAAATCTTTGCAGCTGCTTTGCTTTAACATGCTTATGAATGTCTGCAATGCTCTCAAGTCCATAGCAAACAAGCTGGTAAGGTTTAAGGGTGCCTTTGGAGTTTTTCACACAAATCTTCAGAAGATAACATTTTGTCTCCACACAAACTTTCATCCCCTCAACTCCATGGACAATGAGCGTGATCTCTTTAATCTGCTTGCAGTCTTGTGTGTTATGTAATTTGTATCTGATGCAAGATCAATTAATGTGCCAATCTTTTGACCAGCATTTGCAGTTACTTCAAGAATCATCATTAACACTGGCAGTTCCTGCACTCCACCATCCATCAGGAGATTTAACTGATTTTGAATTGTATTGAGAGTTCTAGATGCAGTGTTTGAAAATACATCTCTACAATCTTTAGCCAACTCAGGTGACAATTTCTTAAGAAATTCTTCTTGCTCCTCTGTATATTTTCTGCTGCTTTTGTCTTCTTCTCTGCCAAATCGGTTCCTCCTCTGTGCTGTGTTGCTTTTCTTAGCTTCAAAACTTGGGCATAGATAATAGTGATGTGGATCATCTCCATTCCTGCAGCTTTGATTCTTGCACAAAAATCCAGGTTTGCAGTATGATTTGTCATCATGTACTTCCAAACACTTTCTACATGCACCTATTTTATTAACAGCAGCTTTTTTCTCAGTTAATGTTAATGCTCTGAACTGTTTACAAAAGTAAAGTCTTTTCCTGTGTTTTCTGTCACCGCAGACAACACAGTTTGCAAAGTCATCAACTGCTTTGACTGACTTGGTTCTTGCATGTCTTTGCTCCATTCGGGTCTCTCGTCTACTTGACTCTTCCTCTCTCAGTTGCTCTAATTGCTCATAAATATTTTCCTGATCTTTCAGAAATGCAAAGATGGTGATTCTCTGGTATCACAGCATTCTTTCTATCAGCTGCATAAACGAGCCATTCCTTTTTTAAAACTTCAGGGAGCTTAGTTTCAATTGACTTTGTAACCAGAGGGTTCTTAATAGCTCCAGTATTTCCAAGGTCACTTAAATCCTTAAGAGCTTTTTCAACAGCTTGGATCAACTCCACGATTCTTCTTGGCTGATGACCTCTAACTGCAGGAATTCTCTGTAGCTCCTCCACAATTTCAATTGCAATAGAGGTCTGATTTCCATAGCGGTTCTCAAGGACTTGAAAAATATCTTCTGGAGTGCTATAGGAGGTTAAGCGAAGGTCTCTCGTGATTTTCTCATCCAGACTGTCCAGCAGCTGCACTTTCTTCACTTCTTTTGAACCAGTTGGTTCACCTTGTTTTTGAAGTGCTTCCCAGTCCTTTCTCCATCTATAAAAGTCACGTTTGTTTCCAAGAAACTTTGGGAGAGAAGTTGGTTTCAGCTTGATGGTTGGTAAAGAATAATTTTGGGAAGTTACAATTTGCTCCTTTTTTTCTTCATCTTTTAGCTTTGCATGAATGAACTCTGCTGTCCTGGAAACCAGCTTGGGGACACTAAGTTCCAGTCCTCTCAGACGAGCTTGGATTTCATCTCGTGCGCCATGAGGGATCCATCTTTTCCAGTGACAGTGAGCTTCTTTTGCAGCCTTTAGGAGTTTCCTCAAGTGGTTAAGGGTGAAGTCATATGCCTCCTTTTCCACTCCTGGTTCGATAGTGGCAGCATGTTCACATTCTGATTCTGCTACTTGAAGTGCAACTAACAGTTCAGTCTTTCCAAAGGTTCTCCACAGGGTCTCATGGATTAAGCCTTTGACTTCTCTTACTTTTCCTTCACATTCATTTGCAGTCTTTTCCAGGTCAGATTTCTGCTGTTCAATCAGTGTGATTCCATCATCTTCACCGAAATTGGATTCCAATTCTGCGATGAGACTTGCTTCGAGATCATCATTTGCCGCCATTACTTTTCCAGCCTCTATGTTGTGCTTGTGGAAACTGTCCTTCAATTCCTCTTCAGTCATGTCCTCATGTGTCCGAGTTATGCTGTTGATCAATCGAGTCAACAACCTCTTTGCTGTCGTTCTTTCCATCTTTAGTTGTTCAACAGACTTTCCATCAGCTGAATCCGCCATCTTCTGAAACAGTTCTTTCTCCTTCAGCAGTTTGTGTCCGGTTTTTACTGTCAAGTTCTTTTCTGATTTGTGCAGCTTCCCCACTTGAGAAGGGATGGATGAATTTATGTAGACTTTCAAAAACAGGATTTTACTCAAAGGACCAAGTGGTTTTCTTAATTTCATCCTCCATTTATTTAGTGCATGTCAGGACATTTCCATTTTGGTCCAGAAACAGGTAAAAACCTTTGAACAAACCCAAAAGAAAGAAAAAAGATAAATTATTACTTAACTGTTTGTAAATTTACACAAATTAATTCCACTCAAACTATAAAGAAAATGACAAATCATATAAACAATACTAAGCAACCCACTGTGAATCAAACCCACAAAGTAACTAAAGTTAAATGAACAAGTAACTAAACTTAAGTTCCTTAACCTTAAAATACATTTCAAATTCATCTTTACAATTACATAATATTTACATTTATTTAAATATACAAATATCAGTCATAAATATTAAGTTCATAAATATAAATAGGTTTAAGTTGTTTAATAAATAGCTAGGTTTAACATCTAAATTCATTATTCAACAACACAACAATCAGTTCGATCATAAAATCAATACTGCTTCAGTTCAGGCGTATGGTAGTTGATTGTGTTAATGAGCAGGTAAAGTCCGACAGGAGGATTGTGGGTGGCTCTGCAGTCTGATCTTATGAACAATACAGCTTGAATCTTACCGGCTGCCTCTCTGCTCGTCTACAAATTCATCCAGATCTGCCACTTTGACCAGGATCTCTGGTTAGAAGAGTCCAAACTCCCGTCTTCTTCGTCTGGCTTTCTTTTCTGCTTTCCGCATTGTGAGCGCACTTTTTTTTTTTCTTTTCAATTTGACTTCACATTATTAAATGTAATGTTTTTTTACTTTTCATGACTTTACCAGGGCTGTTGCCTTGCAGCAAGAAGGTCCTGGGTTCGATTCCCAGCCCGGGGTCTTTCTGCACGGAGTTTGCATGTTCTCCCTGTGCATGCGTGGGTTCTCTCCGGGTTCTCCGGCTTCCTCCCACAGTCCAAAAACATGACTGTCAGGTTAATTGGCCTTCCCAAATTCTCCCTAGGTGTGAGTGTGTGTGTGCATGGTTGTTTGTCCTGTTTGTCTCTCTGTGTTGCCCTGCGACAGACTGGCGACCTGTCCAGGGTGACCCCGCCTCTCGCCCGGAACGCAGCTGGAGATAGGCACCAGCAACTCCCGACCCCGTTAGGGAGAAGGGTGACGGAAAATGGATGGATGACTTTACCAGTTCTTATCCTGAGACAAGTAAACCTTAAAGTTTTGCTTGAGTTAAAAGAATGTTTTACTTTATTTAAACATCATACTCCTTTTCTTTCTCCTTACACAAATAAAGTACTGATTTTCTGCAATTTACTGTAGTTTGAACAGGTGTTGGTTCAAGCTCGTCAGTTCTTAAGTAGTGATAAGGCCATGTATCATCACTCAAATCTTCCTAAGAGTTAACAATGAATAAAGTAATCAACCTGGTTCAGGACACGCCTCAGGAAGTGTTTTTACTTTCACCAACAAGATAGCATTATTATTCAATAAATACCCAATGTCACTCATTTAATCTCTTTTCAGCCACTTAACCTTAATACAATTACAATGTACCTTATAGTTACAAGGAATTGAAAAAGTGATCCCCCTGTTAGGTTGCATTTAATTTACAAGTTCTTCTATGTGCAACATATTATGAGGAGAAAATATTAATATGTTTAAAAATTTTTAGGGTTAAGTAAAGACAGCTCCTTGTACTATTGTACCACTAGTATTGGTTTAAAAAACGAGTAATTTTAAGTTAAATTCAAATTAAGCTTTACAGCCATACCAACAGAGCCTCTCTTAAAATATTTTAATTATCACCCATTCAAATGAAATTCAACTTTAATTACAAAAACATTTTAAAAAGTGCCATAGAAAATGAAAATATTATACGCTCAGAGGTACAGAAAATATAAATTGATGTAAAATGAAGACATAGATATAAGACGGTACAGTGAAAAATACAGAGGCGATGACCATGAGTTTTTGGACAAAATATTCATTAATGAAATATTTCCTGGTGGGCTTGGTGGAGTAGATAGCGATGAAAGCATATATGATGATGTTTTGTATATTGAAGAAAATGAAAACGTAGAGGATACTATAAAAAACGATGACGAAGTCGTAGAGAATGAAATTGAAGAATATAGAAGTGACTCTGAGGATGCAGAAAAAGATTAACCTGTTTTGTAAAACAATGTAGAAATATGGCAAATAATCTTAAAATCTTTCTTTATTATAAAAAAATCATATAAGGATTTATTTCATTAAGTTTATTTGTAATCCCTATAACGCCATTTGTATCATTAACGATACACAAGTTTCTGTGGTCTCTATGTTTTACACCATGATCAATACTTATCCAAAAACCTATTGTACACAATTTGAGACTTGTATTCAGCCATCTACTGGATTATCATTGCACTGCAGGCAGAAAAACAGCGTTTTTTTGTCTGTTTTGAAAATGTCGTCTCGCATGAGATTTGCCATACGCATTTTCTGGAAAAGTCCTTGCCAATTTTAGACAACTTATAGTAAAAATAATATGTGAATTGTTATTCACTTTTTGAAAGTAATGTTTTATGTTTCGAAATAATGCACAATTACTTCGAAATATTTTTGTTATATTTCATTGTGTATCATATTTGATACTGCAGGTACTTAAGGTGCTTTATCACTGAACAGTAATGTAATATTTTTATAAAGTAATCAATGTCATACCAGCCTCAATACAACCACAAACTTTTGTTTACTCAATAATTATCATTTAATGATAATTAAATGTCATTTCAAATTTAATATAGTTTTTTTTTTTTTTTTTTTACAAAAGTAATTATTCTAAAACTATAATCTTTATGGTGTATATGGTGTATATATATATAATAGGTTTTTTAAAAAGTAGAGGAAGAAGAGAAAGAAAGAACATACTTTGAATAGTAATCAACATGTGAGATAATTCAAGCTATATAGAGCAGTAAGGAGAAGATGATGAGGACTGGACTCCTCTGACCATGCATGATGAAGTATATTCGGATACCAACTATGATGAAGACTATGATGATCGTAGTGTATCCCAGAGCAATATGGCAATTGAGGTCCAAACAACTACCCTGGATACAGTAAGAAATTAATCAGTGAAGACTAATGTGAGAAACAAATAATACAAATAGAGAAAATACTGTCAAGTTCCATACGTTGATGTCACTGCCAAGGTGGAGGAAGGCTCAAAGAACAGTTGTTACATCACTCTATGCATCTATTCAAGCACTTCATCACTGATTAAGTGCTCCAGGGGATTGCAGAACATTTTCCACTGGTTCAATGCCAACAAATGAAGACATAGGTTCACTACCTGTCATACTAGATCACAATTAGTTTGTTGTCCCGGTTCACTCTGAAGTCCATTCACCCTCTTCTATTCTTCAATTCATTGCTATTCCTCATGAAGCAGTTTTCCATCCGCTCCAAAACTCATACAATGGTTTTCAAACCAGCCATTGTTGATTCACATGAGTCCATGGGAGATGTTGCTCTTCTTCATATATTATCAGCCTTTCTGGAGTTCGGCTTTAGATATCAAGGATGGTGCATGTAAATCTAGTGGCACATCGTTACAGTAACCATCATCAATGCTTGAAACCACTACAGAACAGATTAACTGAAGCTACACCGTAAAACGCTTTAGTTGGCACTTCTCCTACAAGTGCGGAAAAAGTCAAAATCAAGTTTGGTAGACCACTTTCATCTCCTGAAGCAACTTCACCGGCACCCTGTAGAAGACCAAGCTGCATTGTGCCGCTTGATGTGAAAAGAGTGACATTGATCATTGATCATTTTCCAACATGGGAAGCCCAACAGAGATGCAAGCACTGTTCTGGAAATCACTTTGCAAAGGTACAGCTTTGGCTGAACAAAGACAAACTATTTTGGGTCCTTCCGCGATGTGAAATACATGGCTGTAAAAATTTGTTGGTAGATAAAAAACTAAGAGAAAAACTTCCTAAAGTGTTCCATATTTTCTAAATATTATAGGCAACATTTGTTTTTGCATCTAAAATTCACATTGTTCTGAGCCAAAAGTTCTAAGAAAAGCCTGCCGTATCAAATGTAATACAAAAAACATATCATAAAATAAATGACACGGCAAAAATTTTTTTTTGATTTTGCTTCAAGGTTTCATGAAGATCCAAATTCTAAAAAAAATAATAATTTTCTGACTTTTTTGATGGGTCAGGCTTGATTTCATTAAATTTGTTTGTTAAATTTTATTGTGATATGAATTTTACACTTGTAATTCAGTTTTATTTCAACAAAAAAGTTGAATTTGAATATATCAGGATTAAATGTAAACTAAGAAAAAGGTTCATAAAGACGAGCTATTCAACGTTTTCTCTCTGCACAATGCAAAGTATTGTTTCTTTGGTGCTATGTTCTGCTTCTTCTCTCATTTTAAATGCAATTTTCACTCTTTACTTTTTTCAGTAATTTAATACTCAAAATGCTTTCGTCATGTACGAAATAAAAGTATTTTGGTTTTATTTCTGCAATTTTTACATTTTTGTCTTTTATTAACATTTTCACATCCATCTGTTCATCAATGTGTTCTTTGTCCATCAAGACCAACAAATTTGGCTTGTTTTCACTTCTAATCTTCTCACGTTCGTTCTTAATGTCTTTCAAAATACCAGATTTTAGAATTCGCAGTATTTTATACTTTAAAAGAACTTTTTTCATATTTATCACCGTTTACGTTCAATGATTGCATTGATTCAATTTGAATTTGTAACTTTTCATCGTAATTGTTTGTAGTTTCTCTTAAATCCACAGAACTGTCACTTGTTACTTTATTCTCTTGTGGTTTACCGTCCAATTAGAGCCATCTCTTCATTCACTACTACTTATCCATCTGTATTTTATTTTATATTGCTTTTTTTGTTTCCTAAATTTGTCCTTCCACACTAGTTGCTTTAGAGCCTTTCTTTTCAACCAAATCATATGCATTTTCAGTATTGCTGTCAATTTCTTTATCTTTTAGTGTTCCTTTGTTGTTCTGTGAATTTTTATCAGTACTTCGTTGTTCATCATTATTTCATGACATCTTTCTCACCTTTTGCAAATATTATTTTCATATGATTCCAAACCTAACATGGGGACATCCAGGAGAACATAATATGGGACATATGGAAAATATGGAAAATATGGAAAATTTAACCACATTGTTTAACCACAAAACCTACTGCTTCTCAGTATTTCTATGCTGTTTCAAAGATTATAAAGCTGAAAGTTGAATATTTTGCTGAAAATTACACATTGGTGCCTTTTTCACTCATCTCACTGAGATAAAGCGTTTTTGGTCTCTGAGATATTAAATCCTCCCATGTGTCACATGTTAAATCCTCCCATATATTGAAACTTCCCATATGTCTATGGTGCATTTTTTTCACTTCTCTCACTGCGATAAAGCGTTTTTGGTCTCTGACAGTCATTTATTTATTTATTTTTATAAAGCACAGTTCATACTTCAAACCACAGAACCTACTGCTTAGCATTTCTTTGCCGTTTCAAAGACCATTGTCCTACTTGTTGTCTTGTCTCCCGCAACTATTTGGAGCTGCTATGCATGACTAATACTAACTGGAATGTGCTGTTTTTGGTCCATCAGCAAAACTTCTTCAACACTGCAAAGTACTCTGCCATTGAGCTTTATAAGATCTGTTCACATATGCATGGGTCACCATTAGCTCAGCTTCTCGACCACAATATTTTCCACGTGCACAGTCCAAAATACATCTATCGAGGCTCTCGCCGTATCTTTTGCTTTGACAGACCTAACTCCAATAAATATACCTGGTCTACCGAGGAACACCGTGTTGAGCACAGTGTATTTGTCCTCCAGGCTCGATCAGCTAACTTAGTCATCAGCCACAATAAAACCATTAACTTCGGTCTCTTCAATATTCGCTCGCTCATAAGTAAGGGGTATCTTGTGCAGGACATAATTTCAGACCGAACATTAGATTTTCTGTGCTTAATCTCATAGTCACCAATGTCTCATGATAATCTATCCACGAGAAGTGGAGGGTGGCACCTGTAACTGTTCCTGTCTGTCATTCATTTGAAACAATTTATCAGCTCTCTGGAGCAACTCCCACTAATATTGCCACCTTGCACCGCCAACAAAAGTACAATAAGGATTTTATTATTTACCTTGTATTGTTTAGTTATATTTATACATGTCAGATTGCAGTGTGTAAAATATAAAGTGAAATGAAATAGAAAATAGAATAGATGGCTTACGTTCAGTGATGCGGAAAGGTCAAGGGTCAGTCTGCTGGTACATATCTGACCCTGGGTGATTTTGGTTATACTGGGCATTTGACGTTAGAATGAAATATTCTAATCTTCCTTGGGACAGATTATAATATTAACACATCAGGACAGAAAATTCAAATCCAAAACACCACACACAGTCCACAGAAGATTAAAAATAAAATAAAAAGGTCCTTTACATTAGCAAAGAGAAAACACAAGGAATTTTATTCTTCAACTAATTTTCCTCATTTTTTTTAAAGCAGACATAATAAGCATGAATATGAAATTCTACCTCTCAATGAAAAGTCTGAAATTTGTGTTAAATTATAAAATAAAAGCACAGAGCAGTGGAAATAAATGACACAGTTTGGTTACCAGGCAACATTTTCACAGAGGCAGTTTAGCCAGGAGACCCACAATAAGTTGCAGCAGTACAATAGAATTAATACCAGTCAGTTTTTGTCTTAAGGAGCAGAGAAGTACATTAGGCAAGAATTTACTCTCACTGTTTAACTCAAGGTTATCCAACCAATAAAGTGCTTTCAAAAGATGATCTTCTCTTTATTATAGTCCACTTTATCTATAGAAGCTTATAAATTCCTCCAGGAAAGGTTATACATAGGAAAGAAAAGACAAATTATTAAAAAGGCTTTATGGAGATACAAGGTCTTCTCTTTCCTCAACTTTGCTTCTCCTTTCTGGTTTTATTTTTATTTCTTGAAAGGTGTCAGTCTCCCAATGTTATGCCAGAAGGTGGTTTTGCGCTTGGGCTCGGCCAGCATGAAGACCTGCTGCTGGGGCAGAGCAGTGGGTAAGGATGGATGTTTCTGACGCAGGAGGAAGTCGCAGTATGGCCTGGTCACTGCTGACAAGGAAATCAACACATAACAATGTGTGGCTCTTATGAGGGACAAAAATGCTACTGATACTGACAGCATACTTCAAATATAACAATTCAGTTATATATATATGGGGTGAAACAATGAATATCACCTTCTCAAAGAACTTTCAATAAAAAACAATTCAAGTGTTATCTAATTTGCAATGATTTAGAGAAAGCAGACTCCCCCATTTGAACATTGACAACTGGATGTTAGAATTATAATGAAGTAATCAAAACATGAAAACAACCCAAGAGCCTGTGAATATTGTGTTAATTAGTTTTTATTATTATTTTGGCTTGCTCAGTCTTGTTCTGTTTTTGTTCAGTCCTTTCTTATTGTGTCTAATTATCCTTAGTTATTCAAGTTTAATTATGTTTCTTATGTTAAGTTATGCTTTACTGTTACATTCATTTCCTAGTTCCCTGGATGATCTCTCCTCGCCTCCATGCCATTTTCTCTCTTTAAACCTCTCCTCATTCTGTCTTCTACTCTCTCCCCTCATTTTTGCAATAGTTTTGCCAATCACCACAGGTCTTTTGTCCCAGTACACTCAAATTATTTAAAACATTCTGCTCACGCTATTTTTGGATCCTCTTATCAAATCTTGTCTAATCCTGCTTTGTCCCTGTTTACTTTGTGTTCCTTATTCCTGTTTTTGTTTGACTCTGGCTCCCTGCATTCCCAGTGACTTTTATAAGCTATTAGTTTTATTCATGAAACATTCAACAAATTCCATGCTCCCAGCTCCTGTCTGCACTTTGGTCCATCCGCAAATCACCAGTCATGAGCACTCAATGCCTGCTGATTCCAATATATGTTCCCCTGTACTGAGGAGCTCTCTGATAGTAAATGGTATGTCTGCCATCCACAGCTAAGCTATAATGTTGTTTGGAGTTTTCAGTGATGTAAATCACAAGCCGATGAATGAATGTGATCAGTTCTCAATCAAATGGTTTGAGTGCTGCTACCCTGCTTGGTGCTGCTGTACTAGGTATGAAAATCTGAGCACCAAGACAGAACTGTGTTGGAACTGCAATGGGAAAGAATCTGGCCAGGACGAGACAATATTGGTTAGAGGCGTTCCAATGAAAGAGTACCTTAAGTCTGCTGCCCTAGTAGTCTCTTCACCTGACCAAACATCCGTCCACCCTCGTCTTCAATACAGGCATACATGGGCTGATTGCTTAGTCAGTTGTTTTTTACTCTGTTCACCCATAAATATAATCCACTTATCTAATACATTTGCAGATGTTGTGGATCTGATAAACAATGATGAGGAGATCCAGTTCTTGTCCAAGTGGTATTCACTGAGCAATTTTGTGATCAACACCAGTAAGATTCAAAAGAACCAAACAGTAAACTACTGGAGGTTCAGTAGACTGTCCACATACATAAAATGATTCAAGGAGAGAGGAGTGCATGGTCATCAAATTCCTGGTCATTCACATCACATCACACCGGACCTGAGCAGGTTGCTGAACACCTCTTTTCTGACAAAGAAGGCCCAACAAAGACTATTCTTCCTCAGGAAACTGAAAGGACTCACTGCTCAGTTGCACAAAAATGTCTATTGAGAGCGCCCTTCGCCTCAGTATGACTGTGGATAGGCAAGTGGACAGTCCAGGATAATAAAACTGAAGGATTTGTAAAGAAGATTTAAACATAAGAGCATTTTAAGATAGGGATAGGGTTAAGATAGACAAGATATGCACTTAAGACACACTTTACTAAGAGCCATTAAGACCAACCTAAACTGTTTTTGTTCTATAAAATAAGTATGTGGCAAAATTGCCCAGTTGTACCGGCATGCCATGATTTTGTCTCAATTCTTGTACTGTTGGGAGAAAAGCAGGTCAGTCTGCTTTAAAAGCTGTGGTACTATTGTCCAAACAAGCACTTAAAATTTGGAAGTGGCATCACAACAAAATACTGGAGAAAATGTTTTTTTCTTTGTTTTTTAAAATTAACTGGCTCTGATTTTATCCCAGAGTTGGTGACTTGAACTATTTAAAAAGCTGTCCTTTTTTATAACCATCCAACCCAAGAACTGAATTTGCAAATTCGCATGTGGCTAGAAAAACTATCAACCAAACAACTGTTGTTTTGTATTTCACGTGTAGCACTATTTAATTTTCTTTCTTGAGTAAATAAATTTGAACTGAACTAAACTGAATGAATGCTTGAATCTTTCCGTCGTCATCTGGACACCTATCTGTGCTTTATATGAAGCTTTTCGTATTTTTTTCAAAACTCTAGTTTTGTTTTTTTTGTGGCCCTCCAACCCAGCCAAAGGTTTGCTGCTTGACTGACTGGCAGCAGCAGGTGAGGCTTCAAAGCATATTCTCTTGCACAAGAACCATCAGCACTGGGCAGGTAACTTTCATCGGTCTAATGGTGAACAAACATCGATTTGCATGCAGACAGGAAGTGAATTGGCTGGTGGATATGCAGTTCTACTACTCTGAATAGAATCTTCTAGTACTTAATCACTTGGGACTGTGGAGATGACAGTGGAATTCTTAAAGATTCTCTCACATTCCCTTCCCTCATCATCGTCAAAAACTGTGTCTACTGGGGATACAGTAGTTACAAGGAAACACCCTTTTTCAGGATCTGAGGCAGTACAGAGGCAGAAAATGGCCCATTAGAGACTGTCCTTGCTTGACAACTAATAAGTTTGTAATTATTACAAACTTCCATAGGATCTGCTGGTCATCTTCTATATGGCCATTGTTCAGTCTGTCTCATGTTTGTCCATCACTGTGTGATGAAAAATGTTACAACTTCTCATAACAGTTTATTCTTAAGACAACTGTCAGAACGTTTTTACTCATAATATGTTTTTTCTCTTAACCTGGCCCCAGTAAAGTGTTGAAAATCAGAAGAACTAATTATTTTTCACGGGTTGTTTTAGTTCAATGAAAAAGTAAGGATAAACTGAAATTAGATAAATGTTTGACATGTTTTGATAAATAAAAGAGAAACAATCTTGTTATGAAAAATGTATGATGGTGCAGTTTGTTTTAGTGTATGTATGCAGATGTGCTATGTTGTATTGGGGAAGTAGTTTGAACTACTTCCCCAATAGGAGTTGGAGAAGTAGTTGGGGGTGGGGAGTGAACTTGGGTGGCTATGGTGTCAACATGATGTATAGGAGTGTCAATATCTATATGAGTATTGGTATGTAGTTGGATGTCTCTGGAAGTGAATTTTCAACTATAAAATTTAGCATTGGAACAATACTAGATTATTTTTGGTACCAATTATAGGTATATATATATATATATATACCCAATATAATTATTATTAATTATATACATATATATATATATGTTTGTTTGACGAGACAGCTGCTGACCTGAGAGAGAGAATCATGACCCAAATGACAACCAGACCTCCTCGGTGCCAATTACAACGGCTGAGTGAAGTACCATCAGAAAGCCTCATTAAGAATGTGAATGCAGCATTGAGAACGATCCCTACCAATACCATAACAAAAACCAATGAGTTGATCTGCAACGCAGCATCAGTGATCCTTGAGATGCTTGGCTATAAGAGCAACCATGAGACCCAATACCCACCATGGAAAAGACGGTTAGAGGCTAAAATCAAGGTAACAAGGAGGGAAGTGAGCCAACTATCAGAGCTCCACAAGGGTACAATGAAAAGACAAGTACCCAGAAAGTACAGGCAGATGCCCATACCTGAAGCACTCAAAACTGCCAAACAGAGGCTCCAAGCCTTGGCCAGCCCCCTAAAGAGATACACAAGGGAGAATGAATCCAGAAGGATTAACTGGCTCTTCTCCACTCAACCAGCTAACGTGTACTCTCAATGGCAGGCTAATAACAACAACAGAGCAGACCCACCAAGGCTGGAGACTGAACAATACTGGAAAGGCATATGGGAAAGGGAGGCGTCCCACAACAGCAATGCACAGTGGTTGATCTCTCTACGAGAGGACCATAGCAACCTCCCTGAGCAAGCCCCTGTGACAGATGTCCAAGAAAGAGTCTCAGGTATGAAAAACTGGACAGCACCAGGGCCTGACATAATCCATGCCTACTGGCTAACGACTCTCACTGCCCTCCATGAGCGACTGGCAGGCCAAATGAACCAGCTGCTACAAAGTGGGACTCACCCTGAATGGTTAACTGAAGGGCGGACAATCCTAATCCAGAAGGATCCATCAGAGGGTCCAGTCCCACCCAACTACCGACCAATAACCTGCCTCTCCACAACCTGGAAGCTCATGTCAGGCATTATAGCGGCCAAGATAAGCAAACACATGGATAAACACATGAGCACGGCACAGAAAGGTATTGGTGTAAATAGCAGAGGAGCCAAACACCAACTCCTCATAGACCGCACAGTTGCCCAAGACTACAAAACCTGACACACCAACCTGTGCATGGCTCGGATTGATTACAAGAAAGCCTATGACTCAATGCCGCATACTTGGATCATTGAATGCTTAGAGATGTATAACATCAACAGGACTCTGAGAGCCTTCATTGCAAACTCGATGAGGCTGTGGAAAACCACCCTTGAAGCCAACTGCAAACCACTTGTACAAGTGTCCATCAAATGTGGCATATACCAAGGAGATGCTCTGTCCCCGCTACTGTTCTGCATAGGCCTGAACCCTCTCATCCAAATTATCAACAAGACTGGCTACGGATACCGACTCAAAAATGGGGCCAACATCAGTCACCTTCTCTACATGGATGACATCAAGCTGTACGCCAAGAGTGAGCGAGACATCGACTCACTGATCCACACGACTAGGATCTACAGCACAGACATTGGGATGTCATTCGGACTAGAGAAGTGTGGTCGGCTGATCACAAAGAGGGGGAAGGTGATCCGCACAGAAGGGGTCTCACTCCCAGAAGGAACAATAGCAGACATAGAGGACAGTTACAAGTACCTAGGTATACCACAAGCAAATGGCAACCTCGATGAGGTCACAAGGAAAGGAGCCACAGCTAAATACCTCCAACGAATAAGGCCAGTCCTGAGAAGCCAGCTCAATGGCAAGAACAAAATCCGTGCGATAAACAGCTATGCCCTGCCAGTAATCAGATACCCTGCTGGAATAATTAGCTGGCCAAAGGAGGAGATAAAAGCCACAGATATTAAGACTAGAAAAGCTACTAACAATGCATGGAGGGTTCCATCCCAAATCCAGCACCCTGAGACTGTACACGAGCCGCAAGGAAGGAGGCAGAGGACTAGTGAGTGTGAGAACCACTGTCCAGGACGAAACAACTAAGATCCATAAATACATCAGGGACAAAGCCTCAACAGACAATGTGCTCAGTGAATGTCTCAGACAACAGGGAACGGAGGTTGAAGTGCCAGAGATACCATCATGGGAGGACAAGCCCCTACATGGGATGTACCACCAGCAAATAACCCAAGTGGCTGATATCAGTAAATCCTACCAATGGCTGGAAAAAGCTGGGCTCAAGGACAGCACAGAGGCCCTCATCATGGCCGCCCAGGAACAGGCCCTGAACACCAGAGCAATAGAGGCCCAGATCTACCACACCAGACAAGACCCAAGGTGTAGGTTGTGCAAGGAGGCCCCTGAGACAGTCCAGCACATAACAGCAGGATGCAAGATAATGGCAGGGAAAGCATACATGGAGCGACATAACCAAGTGGCAGGCATAGTGTACAGAAACATCTGTGCAGAATATGGACTGGAAACCCCGAGATCAAAGTGGGAAACACCCCCAAAGGTGGTGGAGAATGCCAGAGCTAAGATCCTGTGGGACTTCCAGATCCAGACAGACAGAATGGTAATGGCGAACCAACCAGACATTGTCATAGTGGATAAACAACAGAGGAAAGCCGTTGTGGTAGATGTAGCAATACCAAGCGATTGCAACATCAGGAAAAAGGAGCATGAGAAACTGGAGAAATACCAGGGCCTCAGGGAGGAACTGGAGAGGGCCTGGAAGGTGAAGACCACAGTGGTGCCTGTGGTCATCGGGGCCCTCGGGGCAGTAACCCCCAAACTGGAGCAATGGCTACAACAGATCCCAGGAACAACATCAGACATCTCAGTCCAGAAATGTGCAGTCCTTGGCACAGCCAAGATACTGCGCAGGACCCTCAAGCTCCCAGGCCTCTGGTAGAGGACTCGAGCTCAGAGGATAAGAACCACCCACGGTGGGTGAGAAGGGAATTTTTTTTTTTTTTTTTTTTTTTGCTTGTTGTATTTTGGGTTTTTTTGGGAAGGAGTAACATTAAATAAGTTGTTACTTCTTCCTATCCCTTTTTCAGAAATGTTGAATGGCACTTTTGCATTATGTAGTTGTGTGTATCTCTGTATGGATAGGTGTGTTCATACTGGGTATATACTTATTTTATAAATGTATTTTTGGTGCATTCTGTTAAAAAAAGATGTACTGATTGGTATAAATTCTTTTACAAGAGTTTATTTTTATATATGTTCAATTGTGTGAGTATGCATATATTTTTGTGTGTATGTATGTGTGTAATAATTTTTCTAAAATCAATCAAATAATTTTATTGATTTATTTTAGACACGTCCCAATCAAATCAAATCAACAATCAAATATACAAATGGATTATCAATGCTGACCTTCAGGACTTGCACAGGCCTATGATCAGGAAATGAACAGTTTAAATCTTTGCTGACCACACACATTCTGGACACAAACCGTGCAGACTTTTGCACAAGTCAGTGCTCTAAAGCAGTATTTAGAAAAACCATCTATGATAAAAGTACTTTCTTCCTCCATGTTATGTTTCTGATGTTAGAATGATTTATTGGTCTTTGTCACCTTCTCTCTCCCTCTCCTCAGTCTGCCTCCTGCTTTTTCCACATGCATTCTGCATTCAGTTACCTCATGAGGCCAGTTTTGTTCAGCATTCAACTTCCTCAGGTTGAAAGTTTCTGATTTTCAGTCACTACTCGGTGTTCTCCTTGTGCCCCCTTCACAGTTTTTCTTTCCATGGAATTCTGTGTTTTTGTTGTGGCTCCCTTTGATTTTCGTATGTTTGTTTCTCCATGTTCTTTTATTAAATCTTCAAATTCACTGGTCACCTCTCTCACATGCATTTAGGTCCTACAACAAACATCTACACATCATGACAACTGAATAGCACATGAGAAATAAGGAGCAGCGTATACCTTCTACAGCTGTGTTACAGATTGTCAACAGGACTGGTCTGATCATTACTGTTTGGCTCAAAAAAGGGGAGTAGAAACATAAGTTAGCATCCTAAGGAGACGCTGCTCCATGTGCTCGATTGTTCCAGTACTTATAAGAAACACTCCACATGTTAGAATGTGTCAGAGTAGCAACGATTTTTCTCTTCACTCGGCTTTTTACTCAGTGCTACATAAAAGTCAGTACTGAGGAACTACTAAAACAATGTGTCCAGTTGTAGTTTGAACATTCATAGCCTTTTGGGGGGGTTTTAAAAAGTGAAATCAAATGAAAACTAATAGTGTGTTAAAACTCCTAAATACTGTACATACCTTTAGATTTCCCAGGTGGGTGGCTTTTGAAGGCATTCAGTATAGCTTGTTTCTTCTGGACTTCAGAAAGAGAGAAGCCTTAAAAGACAAAAAAGGTTCCTGTAAGAAATAAAATGTCCATGCTGAAGAACATATTTCTCACAGCTGTCTACATTCTAATTATCCATGAAAAATAGTTTCACACCTTGTTTTATTGTGCTATTTTTAATTGTATTAGATCAAGCTGACAGAATTGTACCATAACAATCCAAAGACAACTGGTCATCACTCTTTACAGCAGACATTTAAAACGAGAATAAAAAGTGGCTAATAATTCTATAATAAATGCATTTAATTCCATAGTGCCAATAATGAGAATAATGAAGTAGAAGGAAAATAATGCCTGGTTTAAAAAACTTTGTCTCAGTATAAATGCACCTGTTCTGTTTCTCAGAAGTTTGTTGGAAAACATCCAGCATCAAGATACTCAGCAGTTTCTGCAGAAGTTTAAAGCAGGGTTAAGTTCTACAACAATAACTTAACACTGTTCAAAGGTTTGAACATTTGAAAGAGCTGTTTTTTCTATTTTCCTTCAACTTCACAATTCCACTTTACTTTGTGTTATTTTATACATGAACCACCAATTAAAATTTCTTAAACAACATAAGCATTGAGATAAACTATCAAACCTGTTTCATGATCATTATGGACCTGCTTCCTCTCTTCAGCAAAAGCTCGAAGCCAACGTTGTTTCTGTTCTGGTTTTTTGGTACACAGAAGGTGGACTTCATTGCCACTTCTTGCCCAAAGCTTTAGTGCATTCTTTATGGTAATATTAAAATCTTTTTCTTTGCCATCTTCCAAATCTGACACCTCCATTAAATCCATATTCATGCGCCCCTTGTAGTATAGTATGTCCCTGCGAAGAAGGTCCTACAATGACAGCAAAATGTTAAGCAAACAATTGTTAGAAATTGGAATGTTATACAGCTCTGGAAAAAATTAAGAGACGACTTAAGATTATCAGTTTTTCTGATATTCGTTTTCATATACATGTTTGAGTAAAATGAACAATGTTCTTTTATTCTATGAACTGCTGACATGTCTCTGAAATTTCAAGCAAAAAGTTTAGAAAATAATAAAATAATAAAAAAGGATGCAGTGCTTTTAGACCTTAAATAATGCAAATTAAACAATTTCATATTCATTTAGAAACAATAATACAAATGCTTTAAGAGTCAGAAATCAATATTTGGTGGAATAACCATGAGGTTTTCATTGGGGATCAGTGCAGTGGTCTCTTCATTTTTTCCAGAGCTGTATGTTTTTTCTCTCCATCAAAGCCCCACACCTAGTTTGGCCTTCTGTTCAGCAATGATACCTTTCAAGAGGGGGGGAATTGCCTGAGCCACTGTAACTTCATGTTCTCTTTCAACAACTTCAGTTGCTATGGCCTGACTTTCAATATAATAATCATGTCTCCGTAGTAGACAAAGTAATTGAATGAAATGAATAGAGTGGTAAATAACTGCTGTCTACCACTCTATTGACTTGGAAAACTGCCTCAGAGCCTATCTGTTTAGTTACACTTGTCTCCTAAATACACCAATAAAGAAATTTCTGTTATTAGCTCTTGGTTGATTGCTGAACATAGAAAGTACACCTGGATACGTGTGTATCCTTAATATTCTCAAACCCCAGTTGGTTGTGGCAGATGGTCACTCACACATAAATAAAACAGAATATTTGCAAATACTTTTCAACCTATATTCAACTCCATAAACTAAAAAGACAAGATTTGCAATAGATAAACTTAAAGTTTTTTTGCAGCATGTACCAAAGAAGTTGGGACGGGGAGTTGCTTATCATTGTCTAACACTATTTTCGTGCTGTTAAACAAGGAAAAACAACATGAGATAAGTGTTTGCGAAATGAGGACACAAAGCTCTGTAGGTAGAATTCTTTCCCATTCTTAATTGATGTACAACTTCAGTTGCTCAACAGTCCAAGGTTTCCACTGTCATAATTTGCACTTCATAATGCACCACACAATTTCAATGGGAGACGGTCCTGGACTTTCATGAAGGCATTCTAGTATCTGCACTTTTTTACTGTGAAACCAGGCTGTTGTACTAGGGTGCAATTAACCTATTCACCTGTGGAATATTCCAAACAAATATGTTTTTAACATTCTTAAACTTTCTTTTGTTGCCATGTCCTAACTTTTTGTGTGAATATTTGCAAAAAAAAAAAAAAAAAAGTTAATAAGTTTATCCACTTAAACATGAAATTAAATTTGAAGGCTGGTACTGACTCTGGTGTGGTGACCTCTGTGCATCATGTGCCTCATTAACTGCTTACCCTACTTTGTGATTTAATGTGCCAGTAATGTAATGCAATTAGTTGTTGTCCTGCCTGATTGCTTCTACTTTATTATGATATCATACTTTTGACTTGAATAGTTGACTTCTCTAAAGTCATTGAGAAAATTTTGCAACTGGTGGCATGGTATCATAAGAAAATAAATTTTGTTGAGCTCCTGGGAGCAAAAATTATATTTAGATGCTTTGATATTGGATTTTATACATACGAGGCCAAAAAAGCAATATACCTAATTTATTAATCATATGTTAAGAAAAAGTAAATTACAAAAGTACCTTCTTGCAATAAACCATCTGATGGTCGAAGAGAAAAAACATTCTCTGCTGGCTCTTAGTTTGTGGCTGGGATAGTTTAGTTATCTCCCCAGAAAAGATGAGTTCAGAGCTTCTGACCAGAACATCTTCGCCCTGCATGGATCAGAACAGACTTACATGGCTGCGACTTGCTTCTCATTCCTGTCAGAGGTACACTTTACAGTATCATACAACAGATTTCAGAGCAATCCATCACTTCAAACCTCCCAGTCTTCTATGGAACTCTGCCACTGGGCGATTTTGTCAATGTTCTCAAGGCGCCGTTTCCTCTCATTGATCATCCTGGCGACATTTTTCATGGCATTTAAGGCTGCCTCCACATCCTTGTAGTCCCTAAAAATCCAAGAGGAAATGTAAGGTTAATGAAAAGTATGTTTAATATCTACTTAAAGGTCATTATTTTTGAAGACTCATCAGAAAAATATTGAATAATGACCACAGAGGGTTTCCCCCAGAAAACTTGGTAAAACCAGGGACTCATAGGCAGTCTGTCACATAAATTAAAAGCTGTGAATAGTTTAAAATTTATTTAAAATTTAAATAAGTTGGTAAGTTTACTTTGTGGGATTGCAAAAATAAATCTTAATTGTTTGATTATTGTGTTGTCATGACTTCAGTGCTATGAGTTAAATCTTTGTGTTTAAGCTTGGTTTGTTCACAAATATGTCAGTAAAATTAAAAAATAATTATCGGTCATGTTGTACGTTTGTTGAATGGATTCAATTACTCTGCGCCAAGTTTGCATCACTGCTACAAGTTTGACAGGGCAAAAAAGCCAGGTGGCTTGCCATGGACATTATAAATTGTGGCAGGGGTCTTAAACTGCAGTCCTTGAGAGCCAGTGTCCTTCAACTTTTAGATGTGTCCCTTTGCCTAAACACTTGAATTAAATGGTGAAATTGCCTCACTAGCACACAGCCAAGCCCTACTGGGCTCTGCAAATGAGCTGAAATTGTAACCAGGTGTGTTGAACCACAGAGACATCTGAAAGTTGCAGGAGATTGATCCGTGTGGACTGAAGTTTGAAACCACTGCACAGGGGAGAAACCTTGCAGACTATATTTCATATTAATGCACTTCAATTTTCTAGTTCTCCAGATAGTATCAGTAAAATTATTCAGTTATTCTGGTTTTCGAAGAAAAATCAAAGTCAGCTAAAATCTATGTTGGTAGGTGAGAGCTGTAGAAAAGACATATCAAATATCAGCCCAATATAGTGCATCCCTAATAAATATCTCCCTCAAACACAAAAAAATATTCTTCCATTGTACTCAAGTAATTTGGAGCAAGAGATTTTTCCAAAGACATCTATGAAGTACTGTGGAACAGGTCATGTAAATAATTGCTGTAAATATCAAGTGTAGCTATAGTGTATTTTAGAACAACATTAAGAAGCAAACTCCAGTCTAAACTTAACTACAGGGTTTTTAGATTTTTCTGACGACACACATGAAAATTAAAGTTTATGATGTAGAATATTGCCTCATTGTAAACAGCAATTAAAGCCAGTCACCTGTGCTGAGGATTGGTGTATTTGAGGAGCTCAGCCAGCTGTAATGGATACTTGCAGATCTTCTGCACTGGAGTGAGTAGGAAGCCGTCTAAAGAAATATCAATCATCTCCTGCAGCAATCGACAGGCCTCAAAAAAATACACGTACTTGTTGACTTTCATCAGCTTGGAGAGTTGGATGCAGGCGTTGGGGTGATTATTACAATACTCTGAATAAATCTGGAAATCTGTTTGCTGGACATCAAGACATGAAGACAAATCGTTCAAAGTGAGATAATCTTAAATACATATCCTAATGGAAGAAGTAAAAAGAAATTTCAACCTGCTTTAAAAATAAATTAGAACATCCATCTTACATGTTCAAGAAAACAGCAGCCTATCTCACTAAGATGGGGCTGCCCCTTGTTGAATTCTTTCTCCAGGTCCTTCAGGAAGTTTCTCTGGAATCTGTATATCTCTTCAATGTTTCCATAGATGGTTCTAATCTGCTCTTCAGTAAACATGTCTGTCCTCTTATGGCACTGTTTGATGTAACCCTGATAAAAACAGAATACGGATAAGAGATAGCTGGACTGGATTGAGCTATTCGCTCCAAAAATACAAAGTAAAAAACATAATCTGAGAACAGGAAGAAATAATTAAACTGCCTGCCATGATAGAGCTCTAATTTTAAAACCTACTTGCTCTGTTGCTGAAACATACACTTGGCTTGGATTCTATTCCTATTGCACAGGAAGTTATGTCTATCCAAAGGAAGTACCATTTTAAAGCATTGGGTTTTATTCAGATTTTAACATGTTAAATTATCTCTTTTCACTCATGACAGAGCTTTGTAATATAAAAATAAAATAAACAAAAGCTCAGAAATAACATATATAGAACACATTTCTATTACTTAATATCATTAATTCTCTTTTAAACCAAGGAGAAAAAAAGATTTGAAATCAATAACCAACAATGTAATTTGCATAATTGTAGAAATTAATTATATAAAAAATGTAACTAAATGAAATGAGGGCAAATCCAAAAGTAATTAAAGTTGGTCTAGTTTCAGACCTCACAGATGTCTTTCAGGTGCTTGATGTAGTCTCGCTCTGTGATCATGATCTCATTGATAACGTTGGCTCTCATCTGTTCTTTGCAGACTAACACAGGGCCTAATAACAAACTCAAATCTGCTCCATCCTCATCTCCACATTGGGACTGCTCCAGATGGGTTGAAAGTTGCTCCATAGGTTCATCCTGGTTCACGCGCAGCTGAGTAGAACATAGTTATAATTCTTAATGGGCAAAATATATAACTCACCTTGTACATTTTTACTTGTATCAAACATGTTGAAAAAACAATTGATATATTGGTAATAAGCTGAGACGACTCCATATGTGTTGGTTTTAACAATCACAATGAGATGATACTGCAAGCAGAGATCCCCTCACCCGTACAAAGCTAGCAGGAAACCAGCCTTCACTGTCGATGATGCGGCCCCACCACCACTCCTTGTTTGTGGCATCAATCACTTCGATGGCATCACCAGCCTTGAAGCCAAGTTCCTGGATGTCCATGGTAACGTGGTCCCAAAGACCTTCAGCATACACTACACTGCCATCACTGATCAGCTGCGGATTCACAACAGAAACACTGTGATTATGTAGGAACTCATTCAATGAGACAAAATCACATGAAAACTACTTGGTTCAGAGCAAGGTTTAGGCGTAAAGCAAAAACATTCCAGCAGGATCTCTCTTCTGACCAGTGACTCTGAAACCAGCTTGCTGACGAAGTTAAGGGGTACTCCCCACCTGTGAAATTTTAAGTTTGAGGAAACTTTCCTTGTCTCAGATATTACAGAATTATCATAATTATGAGGAATTTATACTTTAGATTCAATTAAAAGTACTGAACTTAAACATGGTACATTATGCGAGCAGGATATAAAGTTACAGACTAACGTTTATAAAGAAAAAAAATTACATGTATTTGTTAAAACTATCACTATGTCGTGACATAGTGACAGGAATTTTAATGAACTTACAATTAATTGTTGACCAATAGTTTGGTAGATTTAAACTAATTTTAATCGATTAAAAACGTGTCTTAGATCTTCTTCCAGTACTGTAATTTTAATACCATCCAGAAGATAGCTTTGCTGTTCATCTTTAAGTGGAGCCAGTAGTAAGAGAAACAGATAGCAAAGGATGCTCAACAGGAAAGAGAAATGTGTCGAATTCCAGAGTGGTATGAAAAATGCTTATTAGGTTTTGTTAAGAACTATATTTATACATATAAGGACCACAGGTCACCCTAGACTTTTTTTTTTTGACCGACAGCATTAAAAAAAAAATCCATCACTTAGTATTTTTACCCATCAAACTATAATCATATTAACATTTGATGCTGGGATCAGGCACAGATGACATCTGGAGTTGTCTTTGCAAATTAAAAAAAGGTTTTATGTACCTTAATACAAAAACTCATCCTGTCACACTTGGTGCCTAATGCTTCTCAGCAGAACAAAAACAGTGCACTGCCTCAACAACGACATGTTCAAGTAACACACTTGAACATACATGCATGCATACATATAGGAAATATCAGTACCAAGGATCAAGGCACATGACAGACACAAAAACCAAGTTCTGAAGGAATGAACAAGCTACAATGAAGAATGAATTTATTATAATAAACAAAACAAATTGGGTGTGGTACCTGTGAACTATAATACACATGAACAGTAAAATAAATATCCATCCATTTTCTTACAGTCATGTCAGGTTAATTGGCTTCCTCCCACAGTCCAGGTTAATTGGACAGTCAGGTCCAGAGTACCCGGAGAGAACCCACGCATGCACAGGAAGAACATGCAAATCCTTGGTACTGATATTTTCTTTATGTATGCATGCATGTAAACAGAAAGACCCTGGGCCGGGAATCGAACCCAGGACCTTCTTGCTACAAGGCAACAGTGCTACCAACTGCGTCACTCTGCAGTGTCTCTCACACATAGGCTATTCAGTCGCATTTTTTATGTGGTTTAATTAATATTCACCTTGTTGAACTGTGAACTCAGATCCCATCATGCATAAAGCAGCTGAACTCATCCAATTTTTTCTCCATGGCTACAAAAACCACTAAGTGTGCCCCCAATAACTTAAATAAAATTAAGCAACTCCATGTAAATTACAAGCATGTCACCTGCTGGGGCCTGAATGCACAGTACCTCAAAAATTCCTCTCTGATTTACACCTTTTGCACAATCCGGGTGTGCACTTTTACGGGGATTTTTTTTTGTGTGGTTTTGCTTTCCCGAAACAGACATCTACCACACTGCTCCTGAGTGCTGCTTTCCTTCAGGGCATGGGAAGGTAATGTCTTACAGCTCCATTTGTTGAAACCACAGGGTGAGTTAAGTAACATTTTTCGCAGCAGAGGAGCTGCCATCTGCATTAGTTGTGCAGCGCACTGTGCATGTTACAGTCTAATTAACTTCTGAACCTTTATTTATTTCTTCAAGATAAACTGGCGACTCCTCTGTTGAGACTTCGAATGGATTAGCTCAACATTGCATTCTCTTTAAATTTTTCAGTTCTGTATGTACTGGAGACTGGAATTCAGAAGCACATTCCAACCAAAGGTTTGGAATGTGCTTCTGAACCAGACGGTCCAAAGCATCTGGTTCATAGCTCGTCAGAGAACTGTCAGCTCCCAGTCAGCAAGATGCAGTTAGTTCAGAGTCCATGAGATGATATTCAGAAAACCTTTTTACTAATTGATTTTTGTTGCCTCTGCAATGAACTCTGCGTAAAATCTATAATGTCTGCCCATGTGCATCAGTCAAGGGTGTGAATTATAACCTCTCAAATGATGGAGGGGCTTCAAACTTTTCCATTAAAAAAAATGGTCAAAAATGAAAAATATTCTGTTAATGTAACTGCTGATAAAGACATACCTGGAACACCTCTTGTAGAGTTGTCCCCCAGGGAGGAGAGCCAGGACACACTAAGGGACTGTTTCTTAGCTGGCCCAAGTGGTTGGGGAGAGAGAAGTCTAGGACTCCCCACTTAGCAAAACAAAGAAATGGATGGGTGGCTGAATGTTTAGAAATACTGTATAAATACTCTACATGTTGATAAAGTTTCACCTTAATAGTACTCATTCAGCCTTGCTGCACGGAGGAGTACCAGCATCAACGTCTCAACCAAATATTACTATTAGGAATGTGAAGATGTAATGACAAAACAGAGGAAAGCAATATCCACAAAAACTGTGACATGATCAAAAAAAGACATGATGCTAATAAACAGATATTTTGAGGACTTCCGTGAGTTAATGCCAAGCACATGCAGATGGAGGGTTGGAAGAGGTTTGAGAACCAGTCCAAATATATTTATTTATTTATTTTTGTGTGGAGGCCTGTGATGGTTTTCAAAAAGAATATTGAACTAACAATTTCGCTAAGTAAATTGCCAAGGCTGCCCTGGGTCAATGCTGACTAACTGATTCTCATCCTTGACATTATAGATATGAATACATATAGATGTCAACTGAACGCTGAGTCCTAGGTTACATCCCCAAATGTGGCAGTACAGGGATCGGAGATTCATAATTTATGTGCTTCATGGACTTGTTTCAAACGGGATCTCTTCACATTATCATTCTCAGGTAAGAATAAAAGAAGAGAACAAACTTTTACAAGTAGAATTCCTGGACTTTGCATCAGAAACAAATTTCTAAACAACCAAGAAATATTTCATGTGTAAAAAATTGGCCGAAAGTAACTACTGTGATTGCTATTGTCTTAGCATCTACCGGGTCCTGCGGATTCCTTTGATTGCCAGGAGAGTAGAACAGTTCTAAATGGGAAATCTAGATCTTTTGCCCCATTGGCAGCATATCACTGTCTTCTATAGGTATTTGTGCCAAAGGACCTAATGTCTGCCCACTATGTATTTATCTGCCATGACTTTATTCTCTTTACGGTGGTCCATTCTATGTTTTGGAGAGGGGACCTAAGGATTTTTTTGGTGGAGATGGGGAGTCATTAGGAGAGTATTTCGGTGGACCATTTGAAGCCAGCTCATGTGTTATCAGGGTACCCAGTTGAGTTGGTTCAGCCACCTCGCCGTGGTGGTCCCCCAGTTTCTTTATCCACTCTTCCGGGTCCTTCGCTTACAACTGGTTTGTCTCCTTCAGGTGGACAGTTTGGTAACAGTCAATCTGGAGAGACTCTTTCACTTTCAACCATTCCTGTGAAGAGAAGCCATGATGACCGCCTTATTGAACTCCCTAGTCGTTACTGTTAGGTTTTTCAATTGTTTTGTTTGCCGCTGGTTTTCCTTTGTGTGTGCTTTGTTTCATGTACTTGTGGTGTTGTTTCACATGTTATGTGTTTTTGTGTTTGTGACATTTAGTATGTTCAGGAGGGGCATGTGTGACGGATATAATGTCTATATTAAACGGCCAAATGTATGCTTTTATTGTGAAGGGGTGAAGGTGAGGTGAGAAGACACCAATGGTTGTCCTACATTTTAGTTTTGGTTTTGATTGGAAGACATTGAGAATAAAACAAGACTCAAATTATTTTTTTTGTTTTTTTTCTGCCTACTTCCACTCTCCTCTTTCTGCAGTCAAGTTGCACACACAGCTGCTGTGTTTATAAATAAATAATCCCTCTATCCATAGTCCCCACAAGTTTGGGAACCCTGGGTAGATGACACAAGAATTATTCTGTCATCTTACAATGGTAAGTCTGCCTTCTGCTCCCTCTACTCACTCCGGGTAAGGATGCACACTATGCATACCCTCATGCGAAATGCATAGCAGACCCAGTTATATTAGCTAACTTTGTTTTGTAGTAAGAATAGTTACTGTTGTACTGTATGTACTGTAGTCAGTACATACAGTACAACAGTAACTATTTTTCACAGGTGGGTAGAGTACTCAAGCATTTGTAATGCACTTATATTGGTTATCTTAAATTACATAGGAACGAGGTGAGCTCTGGCTTATTTTATTGCTGTCATAGTGACGCGCCTGTCAAAATGGCTGTAAGTTACAAAGTTCACGAAAGTGTGATGTCACACGAGAACTCTATTGGATAAAATTTAAATCAAGTTATAATTGATTTAAATTTACTATTGCAATGAACTGCAATAGTTCATTGCAGTTTTTGAGAACTATTTAAATTCCATGTTTGGATAAGTGAATTTAAATCTCTGACCAGAATTATATACCATACAATTGCTACTGCTGTGTCAGATCTTTAAAACCTTGATTTTATCTCATTATGGTGTTATTACATGATGAAAAATCAATGGGCAATGGAAACAAAACTTTAGACAGGATAGCATTGATGGGAGGAAGAAGTATGAAAGAAAAATTAAGTAAATGGAAAAAGAAGATGATGTTGGTGATGAAAGTCCTGCAGTCACCAAATCTCAAATTGTCTATGCACACCTAACAGATTCATTGCAGGCTTAACAAACAGGCCAACCTTTCTTTCTGCAAATACACAGTTCCTAATGATGGTGCAGATCAGAACTTCAGCTCTTTTAGGACTGAAAAGACACCCTGTAAATGTTTCTCACGCTACCAGTCTTATTATTTTCCGTATGATCAAATTTTCAGTCACACTTGTATCTCTGAATGAAAAAACAGGCCACGTGGCTGTTGCTAAGCAACATACACACCCTCTAGACACTGAAAGCTTGTCAAAAATTTTCCAGTATCATTACATGACACCACAGTCTCGGTGGTAGACATTATGCTGCTAGGCTAAACAGCTGCACAAGGCTTGTGCAAAGAAAACACATTATGTCAGTGTTTATTGCATTAAAGTACACACTCCCAAACACACGCGCACACACACAACTGCTATACCTCCATTATCCCCCATTATCTGACATATGGAGCTAACAGAAGCAGCAATGGGTCTTTTCTAGCACACATAATTTATGGGACGCATAATTTAAAATATCAATTTCATTGAAAAAAACCCCCCAACAAAAATAACAAAAAAGCAAGATATATGTTTGCACCCTGATGCTCAGTCATCCATTTTTGGTTTATTCTGTATTATTTTCATAAGACGATTATTGTATTCAATTATAGATGAACATTTGGCATAGATAAGTATTTGAAATGCTTTATACTGTTTTGCACATTCTGCTGTTCAATATTTACTTGACTTGCACCTTCTAGATCAGGGTCTCACACTCCAACTCAATGTTGGGAGCCAATTTATGAACACAACATGGAGGGATGTGGCATAAGATGAACAAAATTTGTTTCGGAAATGTGTCCCTAAAAACATCAGCTTTTTTAAAAAGAGCAGTGAATGAAAAGTGTGAAGCAACTGAGTTAGGGTTCAAGACTTCATACAAGAGTAATTTCATGTTATGTACTGTTACAGATTGTTTTGTCTGTATAGACAGATAGTTCTATCTCTGGCTCATGAAAGCCAGTGGTCTGGTCACTTAGGTGTCACCAAAACAGACCTGCTTCTGTTAAAGCACTTTTTCTGGCCTGGTATGAAACGTGACATTTCCAAGTTCTGTCCTAGTTGTCATGTGTGCCAAAATGCTGGTAAACCAAATCAGGTAATACCACCTGCTCCATTATGCCCGATTCCAGTGATAGACCAACCATTTGACTATGTCATAGTAGACTGTGTTGGACCTCTACCCAGAACAAAGTGTGGAAATCAATATTTGCTCACAATTTTGTGTGCTGCAACGCGATTCTCGGAAGCGATCCCGTTGAATAAGATTACAGCCAAATCTGTTGTTAAAGCTTTGACAAAGTTCTTTTCTGTGTTTGGTTTACCTAGAACTCTACAAACAGATCAAGGAACAAATTTTCAGTCAAAGCTGTTCAAACAGGTGGCTAAAAACTTAAACATTAAGCATGTTGTTTCATCTGCTTACCACCCAGAGTCCCAAGGTGCTTTGGAACGCTGGCATCAGACCTTGAAATCAATGCTACGCAAATACTGCCTGGAAACTAACCAAAGTTGGGATGAGGGGGTTCCATTTGTATTGTTTGCTGCTAGAAAGACTGTTCAGGAATCCCTTGGTTTCAGTATAGCAGAATTAGTATTTAGACACACACCCCGGGGCCCTTTAAGACCTTTAAAAGAAACTTTCTTAGTTCCTGCAGAAGGTACTAAGAAAAGGGTGACTAAGTATGTGAAAGGCTTTCGTGAGCGCCTGTGTCAAGCTAATGCTCTAGCTAAGAAGCATCTCGTTGACTCTCAAAGAAAAATGAAACATCACTATGACAAAACATCTGTCAAAAGAGTTTTTCAAGTAGGAGATCATATTGTTGTCCTCCTACCTGTTCCTGGCTCAACCTTGTCTGCCAAATTTGATGGCCCTTATGAAATCCTAGAAAAAGTAGGGGAAAATGATTATGTCTTTGACACCCATATTCGGCGGAGCAAAACCCGTGTTTGCCATGTAAACATGCTTAAATTGTACCATTCTCGACCTGCACCAGAACCTATTGAGGTGTATGCTCCAGTTGCGGTCACAACACAGCTAGAAGTAGATGAGCTAAACAATGCTGATGGCTTAAGAGTGAATTATCCCATCTGTTCTAGTGCCCGCCTTACAAACTCAGAGATGCTAAAATCTCTGCAGAGCCGGCTTGAACACTTGTCCCCTGAACATCAAAAGGATATAACGGTTTTAATTAATGAGTACACATACTTATTTAATGATGTACCAACGGTTACAACAATCCTAGAACATGACATAGATGTTCAGAATGTAAAACCAATCAAACAGCATCCTTATCGTGCTAATCCCACGAAACGTTCTCTAATGAAACAGGAAACTGAATACCTGCTGGAACATGGTTTAGCCAAACCTAGTCAAAGTCCCTGGAGCTCACCTTGTTTGTTAGAAACCAAGTCAGATGGTTCACCACGCTTTATCACTGACTTTCGTAAGGTAAATTCTGCCACTGTATCTGATGCCTATCCTCTCCCCAGAATTGAAGACTGTGTGGACAATATTGGAGCAGCAAAATATGTCACAAAGTTAGATTTCTTTCAGTCTATTCACATTGACTGAAAGGGCTTCCAACATTTCAGCTTTTGTGAGCCCAGATGACTTTTTACAATACACTGTTATGGCGTTTGGTATGTGTAATGCTCCAGCTACTTTTCAGAGGCTAATAAATACAGTACTGCGCGGCATCTCCAACTGCAGTGCGTATTTAGACAATCTGGTGGTGTCTAAAAACCTGGCAGGAACATTTGCAAACACGATAGCAAGTATTTCACAGGTTGGCCCAAGCTTCCTTGACTCTTAACCTTGCAAAGTGTGAATTCGGCAAGGCCACTGTAACATACTTAGGCAGAGAGGTGGGACAAGGCCAAGTCCGTCCCCTCAACACTGAAATTGTGGCAATTAATGATTATCCCACACCCAAAACACAACGTGAGCTGCGTAGATTTCTGGGCATGGTTGGCTATTACTGGAACTTTTGCAGAAACTTCTCCTCAGTAGTTCAACCACTAACCAATCTACTTAGCCCAAAGACTGACTTTTTTTGGTCAGATGAATGCCAAAATGCTTTTGAAAGTGCTAAGTTTCTTCTTTACCACACACCAGCATTAGCTGCACCTGATCTGACCCGACCTTTCAAGTTAGAGGTGGATGCCAATGCTGTTGGGGCTGGTGCAGTGCTAATTCAGGAAGATTTGCAGGGTTTAGATCATCCTATTTGCTATTTCTCCCGCAAATCTAACAAACATCAACTGAAATACTCCACCATTGAAAAAGAAACCTTGGCTCTGCCGTTGGCTCTTCAGCACTTCCATGTTTACCTTGGTTCCAGTAGTTTTCCGATCGATGTCTTCACTGACCATAATCCTCTAGTTTTTCTTTCACGTATGTACAACCAGAATCAGCGCCTTATGCGGTGGGCATTGCTTTTACAAGAATTCAACCTGATCATTCAACATAAGAAAGGAGCAGACAATGTTCTCGCAGATGGCCTGTCCAGGATGTGAGTATGGGTTTGTTCTTTGTGTGACATTTAGTATTTACAAAATTTGGTTTTGTAATTTAAGGGGGGGAGTGTTACAGCCCCTGGCCTCTCGGGGCTGTGCAGGTTTTTTTGTTATACAGGTTCAGCTGTATAATGGCCAATCATCTTCTGATTGGCCACCTGGAAGCTGCAGGAGCTACACCCCATTGGATCAGCAAAGAACTGCAAAGAACTCTTAATGAGACTCACCTGTTGCTATAAAAGGCTCCTGAAACATTCCTTCAGTGGGACAGCTTGTAAGAGGAGGTTTTGCTCTGCTGTTCCCCACTTTTGTTTGTAATTGCTTTTGGCAATTTTGGAAACATTTTGTTGTTCGCTCTGCTAATGCAGTTTGATTGTTTAGGTTGTCTTCACAAGCTAGAAGCCAGTGTTTGGGAGGCTTGCTGCTCCCTTTGTGTGTTATTTTTCTTTTCCCTTTTGGGTCATTTGAGTTACTTTAGACTGACTTGTTTGGGCATTTTGTAATTTACTTTGCACTTAACCATTCTTAAAGTTGTTAGCCTTTTTCCTTTGTTTTAATTGGGTTAAGTTGTATTATATCTTGGTTTTGTGAAAACTTTGTTCTTTTTTGCAATTAATCACTTTTTTTTACCCCTTATTTTCTCTGGACATTTTTATGTTACTTCCCTGAACCCCTAGACCTTAGGGGCGTAACATGTACATTTAAAATATTTCTTAAATCTTTGTGTTTGAGTTGTATATAAGGTGTAATTTTGCCTTACTAATCAAAATTGATGCACATGGAGTGCTGTGGTGGTGCAGGGGTTTAGCATGCCCCATGTTTGGAGGCCTTAGTCCTCGACGCGGACATCGTGGGTTTGACTCCAGTTCCTGGCAACCTTTGCCGCATGTCGTCCCGCCTCTCCTTGCCCTCTTTCCTGTCTGCCTACTGTCAAAAATACGAGCCACTAGTGCTGGAAAAACTCTTCGGAGAAAAAAATGGAAAAAAAAAATGAATAATTGATACACATTCTGCAAAAATGTATTTGCGCTTTAAAAGTAAGCAAAGTTGTGCAATGTTATCAACAGTTTCTCAGACTTTAGTTACTGGGCAATGTCAAAGTCATATAAAGGAAAAGAGAGTTCATAAATGTAAAAATAGTCTGTATTTTCATATCAATTTATTAATTCATGGGTTTCACATTAAATTATCACAAGCTAGTTGGATCAAATTAGTTCAATAGATGTATTGGTCTGAGCTTAACTGAATTCACTTTGTGAGGCCATTTGAAATTAGCACCTGTGAAATGCAAATAAAACCAAATCTGTGAACATGTATTCATATTTTTTATCAAAAATGGTAGATTGGCTTGAAAAAGATCTCGCTAAATAGGTTAAAATTCACAAGCAATATAAACAGAGAATCAAATTATTTACCAGCCTGGAAAATATAAATTGTGTTGAAAATTTCCAAAAGTACAATGAGAACAAAATTATTCATTTGTTGGGGCTGATTAAAATAATTGTGTTTTATTACCTTAACTATTTCAACACAACTGTAAATTTAGATACAATAACCTTGCTTGACTGTGACTTCACCCAATTTGACGGACATCCGCTTATTCGATGACTCATCTGTTCACAGATTTTTCACTGGAACAAAACTCCAGATTGTTCATGGAAATTCAGCATATTCACATATTTTCTAAAGAAAATTTAGTTGGTGAAGGTGAAATACTTAGATGGAGAGCTACTTGACATGCTATAAGACTGGGATTTGCAAACCAGCATTCCTGTTCCACTGATTGACTCTACCCCTAATAGTGGAGCCCAGGAAGACTGTGAATGTTAGCTTTTGTAATAGTGCTATGACAGCTTCCATTGTGCACTTGAATACAAATGAAGTAATATTTAGAATTTCAACTATTTAAATAGGCAGTTCTGAAGGGGATCTCAAGTATTCATAGCTCTCAGCTATTTGTGGGCAGCTGTGGTTTCTAGCCACCTCAGGTACTGGGTGTCCACTATATGGTGATTTTTTTTCCAACCTGTACAAAGTCACGCAGTAATTAAGTAGCAATTGCAGTTTAAATTAAGTTAATCTCATTCTCTCTTTGGTTCAGCTATTTTTACCAAAATACTTTTCAATATAATTTTTATTCAATCAAGCTCCAGTTTAAAAAATATTTTCTGTCAAATGTCAAAACATTGAGATATGACAGAAAGAGAAGCAGGAAAAAAAAACACAATCATAAGAGACATTAAGAGGGAGGGCAGTAATTTCCCCAAATAACTCTCTTTAAAAGATGAGAATCCAACAGTAGTACTTTCACCATACAATAGTCACCTAAGAGCCAATGACCAGCAATAACCAATTGAACAGCACTATGTTTCAACACATTTGAATGTAAAATATGAAAAATGGAAGAAAACAGGACGAAATTTAAATTTTCTTTCAAATTGTGAAACTAGCACAGGTTGAAATTTTTTCACAAAGGTTCCTTTGAGATTATTTTTTCATTCTGTGATCTACACATATTCTTTACATCTTATCAACTGAATAGTGGGTGAAGTCACTTCACCATATCTGGTCTGGAAAATGTAGGTGTTTTTCCAATGGCAAGTCAGACACTAACTAGTAAGTGTGTGGTTCTGTTCTACTCCAGAACCATTATAAGGTCTGTTCCTCACTATTGTGGGGAGACCATGAGCATGCAGCAACAATTCTCTGCTGATGTTGGCACCCACACTCAGCAATGGAGAACCTTGACGTTGTGGTTCTGATGAACTCAAATAAACCCAGATTTCATTTTGTTTTATAGAAATTAACTGCTGACCCAAACATAATAATGAAGACTCAGATCAGCTGATTATTTCGCTATGCATAGAATTATAATTATATTCTCACACTTTATTTTTGTGCAACCTTCTGGATTTAGGTAGTGAAGTTAAAGTTAAAAGAATAGCTACACATGAAATTTATTTATTTAATCCAGAGGGAAAGTAAAGTTCACATCTCAGGGTAATATTATGTAATTCCGCTGTTTCACACCGTCAGAGCAAAACTGCAGCTCCGACAGAAAATGACCGCAGCTGCATCATTTCTCTCTGTTTTTGTTTTTGCCCATGCTTCAGAGACACAAGCAGCTTGCTACGCGGTTAAACCATGGTCATTCTGCTGCAAAATTTAACAGATGTTCCAGGACTGCTTATGATAATATTCCTACTTACACTCCTCCATACTGAGCAGACAGTCTGTGTTCTATAGCTAAACTATAATCTTTAGAGTTTGCCATGAGGTAATCATGAGCCAATCCATGAATGTCGTCAACTGTCAATCAAATCGCTTCAGTGCAGCACTTGGCATGGTTCTCCTGGTACTATCTCTGAATAGGCACAAAAATCTGAGAATAGCCAGGCAGAACTGCACTGGATCTGTTAATGGAAATGAATCTGATCAGGGCAGACCAGGACCAAATATGTTAGAGGCGATCTAGTGGAAAAGTGCCTTCAGTTGCTCAGCAACTAAGGTCTGGCAACTGTTGATAACAGTGTACAACTTTACTTATATTTAAATCACAACAATAAGGACAGAGAGCTCACAGTTCAGGTCAATGTTTGCAAGTCAGGCCCCTTTGGTTCATCAACCAAAGCTCCATGATCTGAAAGCACAACATTTGATTTCAGTGGATCCATTTATGTGATATAAAAAGTATGCAGTAAAGTTGTATGTTTTTATGACATTTAATGTTGCTGAATAATTATTTTCTGAAATGTGCTTTTGACCAGAAAAAAAAAATCCTGCTGATCTTCTGTGCAACAATGCTTCAAAGCAAGATGAAATTGCTGAATAGTAACTATTGTTTGAGAATTTTATTTCATTCATGAACTGAATTTCTGCATTTAAACCAAACTTTGTTGGAACTGTAACTACATGCAAAATGTATGTTTTATAGATTATTGGTTCAGCACCTCAACCTCATCTTATGGAGGTGTAAGTTTTTGTACTGTTTCAATGGAGCTGTAAGACAGAATATAAAAATACAATAAGCTAATACAAAAAACAGCTCAGATGAGATGAAAACACACTGCATCATCATCAACATCATCGTAATCACTGAAGATTTTAGACAGCAAACCAACAGGCTGAAGTTATTACCAGAATCTAGTTATTTTGGATAATACATATGAAAAAACATCATGCATTCTTACTCTACATGATCTTCTATTCCTCCAGTTGCACCTGTGTTTTGCTGGCATGATGGACACCACAGGACACCCACATCGATCCAAGCAAGTGTTCTCATAATACGGTGGTTCTTCTTGTGTCTCTGTTTATCCGCTTGCCTCCTCACCCATCTAGGTGGAATAGTCTATGTGTCTCTGTCTGAGCATGTGTTTCAGAGAGAGAAAGTGGATAGGTGTGTGTGTAGTCTACTGGAAGGCGAGTAGGAACATGAGCACTACATTAATAATAATAAGCAACATCATGATGACAAACACAACCACCTTTTGGGTATCTGGGGGTAGATTACAGCGCAGAAGGGTGTTAAAGAATCCCATCTTCTGCCTGTTCCACCGCCCACAGCCATTGCCACGAGCCATCAGTCCCCTGGTTTCCTCCTCTTCCTCCTCCTCAGCACCTGTTCCCTGTCGCCTTTCTCTGAGCACTGAGCCTCCACACCACACTGCGTCAGCTTGTCCCACTCCTTGACTACTTCTGTCGTCTTCTAAAAGAGATAGCCACCTCCGCTCGGCTCCAACAGTCACCTCCCCTGCTTCTCCTGCCACTTTGCCGATGCTCAGTGTTGCCCCGGCCTGCCAGAGGAAGCTATGTGCCTATCTAGATCTGTGTGTGAATCTGCAAAGCTATTTATGTGTGTTCAGCACCATTCGTTCCTTTAATGATTCTTTCTTCTTTTAGGGCTCAGGAAACTCTCTCTGTTTTCTTCACTCTGCAGCCAGTTTAGGATTTCTTGTCCTTTGAGCTCCTCGTCTCAATCTCCCTTTGGTCAGGATGTGAGGATGAAAACTGGGGGATGGGATACTCCTCCTCGATACATGATCATTCCTCCTGGTTTCTGTTCTCTTCTTTTTCGTAGTCAGTGTCAGTCCGATGCTTTTCTAGCACATTCTTCTTCCTACTAATGCTCTAGCCTTGCGGAACATTTTTTCTCTTTGAAGCTTTTTCCTATTTCTCAATCTCAGTGCCTTCTATCTATGTTATGAGCTCGCTCTAAAATGGAGCTCAGTGCTGCGTGAATCTGTGCTACCTCAACCATCCATCTGACAACCAGAATCGGGAGTCTTTTTTTCCTCCTTTTTAACTGTGCCCACCCCTGCATCACTGGCAGCCAATCAGAATGTGCAGTGTGTCAGCACATCCTGGATATTGGACTGGTTGAGACAAGGGCATAACAACACATGGGAGGGATTCAAGCAGAGTGGGGGTAGGGTAAGGAGCTGACAGGCAGAGGGGCCATACAGGAAAAAAAAAACTGATCTATAACAAAAGTGTGTGCTGTTTTGTAACTGCATAGTGGCCGGGAATATAATACTCAGTGTTAGTAATTATTTCATGTATAACATAATTAAAAGATTAAGCTGTTAACACATAAGTTCTTAGGTCTAAACCACATTTTTAAAATGGACTTGCCTATTTGACGTCTAAATCAAAGTGCAAGGAAAAATATAAAAATATAGCCTTCTTTTTGTAAGAAAAATCTAACTATCTGTGAAGTGACAGCAGTGACATTACACAATTCAGAATATGATAAATTTGAGTGAGCGGTATTAATCAGTTGTGATGTTTCAACCATAGCTATTAATGGAAATTTTGCACAAACTTGCAAGTTTCACCAGTTATCAAAAGTTTTCCGCAAATCTGACCAATTATCTTAATGTTTTCTGCATTTTCTTCAGTTTTGACTGAACATTCTTTGCAACTCAGCAGAATTTTGATCATCCTGTTCGGCCTTTTCCAATTTAACATCTTGTTTCACGTCTCTTGAAAGCCAAGCTCAGAAGTGACGCTAAATTTTAACACTTGCCTTTTTTTCTGTTTTGCAAAAAACAAATTGATATGTGTCATTATGGATTATGAGTTTTCCTCTCTCTTTTCTCCTCTTCTATCTGCTTACATGCACACGCTGCAGCTTACAAAACCATGTATATGTGTGACTGCCACCAGTCATATGTAAATAGACTGAAACCGATTAGACTACTGTTGGAGAGTACAGGTTGCAGAGAAGAATAAAAAGGTGAGCTAAGTGCTGGACGGTGAATGTAACACTGTATCTGTTACATTTCTATGACATGTATGGCTTTTCACATTTGATAATTTTTTGGCATCAAAGTCTGTTTTTACAAAACTAAATCTCAATATTTCTTTTCTATTAATTTACACTGAGGGGTTCTGGTCGGGTCCTGAAACTGGTTAATGAATGTGGGTGGTGCACAGAGACAAAAATGAATGAACTTCAGCAGTGCTGTAGAATTTGTTACAGTCATGGGTGTCACTGACACAGGTAATGGCTTGGGACATGTTCTGTGAAAAGCTGGGCTATATTATATCATTCACCATAATACCAATTTAAAAAATTGCCTGGGAATTTTCTTTTTTTGTTGTCATATGCTAATTTTATGGCATAAATATGTCATCCCATCATTCTCAATACATGAGAATCCGTTCAAAGTCATTTTTTGACTGAGGGAAGGCAGATTCATTTACTTTGTTCAACTGTTTTTTTTTTTTTAATTTTATTTTCTTGCTAAGTACTGTCCTTGAGGGGCACAAACAGGCAGACCCAGCAGCACGGAGTCAGCCTTGCCCCCGTGAACTGGAAGCTTTTTGTTGTTTTTTCCTCAGAGTGACCAACTCTGTTATTCCTATATCAATTTGATACAGAAGGGGCTGTGCCTTTTTTCAGGCAATACAACTGTTTAATCATTGTTAACAAGTAGTGACCTGTTTTTCTGAGCCGCCTTTAAACACAACGTGAATGTTATGACGGTTGCACTGGGTTTATGCCTGTGCGGCAGCGAAGGAGACTTGCTGCTGCTGTGCAGAGGTACTTAGGTGTGTGTTAGAATCGTAGCAGCAAACCAGCAAAATGTGAAGAACTTTGCACAATTTTTTTCCCCCCAAACTAACCGACTGAGTTCAGTAATGCTATTGGATATAGGTAATGTTAGCTAAAAGACGACAAGCTGATATCAATACAGCACCTTAAGCCTGTTAACAAGTAGTTTAGAGGCGACTAGTGTTGTTGTCTATCTTCAAAAGTGGGTAGTATTTCTTAAATTCATTTCAGTAACGTTTTTGGAAAAAAGGTACTTATGTGAGTAGTTTTACCTTTTTCTTTTAATTGAGTGATATTATTGATACGTAAATTAATTTTGTCCCCCCCTCCAAAAACTAAAAAAAAAAGTCGATGCCCCTTGTTAAACTCGTCTGGAGCCAGGGCAGCAAACAGGAGGAGATTCACACAGATTTAAAATAAATAAGTAAATAAATTAATTGAAAGAAAAAAAAAATGAAATAAAGGGCACTTGGGGCATCAAAGATAAAAGGGGCATGGGTTTAAGCTTCCTCCATCCACCCCTTCTGCCCTTCTCTGCATATGGGGCTCCAGGTAGATTCCAGCACAGAGATGTGCATCATATTATATCGTACGATACGATATGATGCACACATTGCATCGCATCAACTTGGTGTTGTTACCTTGCCAGCCCAGGGTAACGTGGCCTTAAGCAGAATCTAATTTAGCCCTCCCTTTTACAAAGAACATCAGCACCGCTAACCGTGTTTAAATATGGATTTAGTGAAGTCTGTGAGAGGGGGCCCAAGTTAATTGGCCAAGTCGAAAATTAATCACTGATTATTGGCTATTATGTAATAGCCAATAAACAGGTCACTGTATCTGTGAACATCTGAGCTCACACGCAAAGATTACAAATAGCACCATCAGGGTGCTAGTGTGTTTTCTACTTAAAACACACTGAACTTTGTTCATCACCTTATTTGCCTCTATGAAGGTTTATTCTATTGGGCTTAATGTGTAAATTATGTACTGCTTAATGTGTAAATTATGTAATCTAATAATCTCTTTAACATTTTAGCATTTTTCAAGGCCTTATAGTTGGTATTCATGTATTCATCTCCCAATCTTTCAGTCACTCAAAAACTCAAGTGATATTACAAATTTCCTGTCAACTTTAAACATTTCTTAACTCACAAACACAACGGGCTTGACTGCCCTTGCACCCAATTACCAGGCTTAGCAAATTTTCTGGGGTTTCTACTCCATATGGGAACGATGGTAACACAACAATCACAATATCAAGATTATTCTTTGCACTTTTAAAGTAAACTTCCTAATTAATCAATCAATCGATCAAATTTTATTTTTATAGCACATTTCAGCAACAAGGCATTTCAAAGTGCTTTACATCATAAACACAAAAACACAAAGTCATGCAACATAGAATAAACAATACATTGTTCCATCATTAAATTTTGAATTGATTACGTTTCAAATACAATTCTAAACAGGTGCGTTTTAAGTCAGATATAAAGGAAGTCAGGGTTTCAGCTCTTTTACAGTTTTCTGGAAGTTTGTTCCAAATTTTTGGTGCATAGATGCTGAAAGCTGCTTCTCCTCCTTTGGTTCAGGTTCTGGGGATGCAGAGCAGAACCAGAACCAGAAGACCTGAGAGGTCTGGAAGGTTGATACAACAACAGCAGATCTTTCATGTGTTGTGGTGCTAAACCATTCAGTGATTTATAAATTAACAACAGTATTTTAAAGTCTATTCTTTGAGCTACAGGGAGCCAGTGGAGGGACTTTAAAACTGGTGTTATGGCTCTATCTTCCTGGTTCTAGTGAGAATATGAGCAGCAGCTTCTGGATCAGCTGCAGCTGGAGGATTGATTTGTTGGACAGGCCTGTGAAGACGCTGTTACAATAATCAATGCGACTAAAGATAAACGCATGAATGAGTTTCTCTAGATCTGGCTGAGACATTAGTCCTCTAATCCTGGAGATGTTCTTCAGGTGATAGAAGGCCGACTTTGTAACTGTCTTTATGTGGCTCGCAAGGTTCAGGTCCGAGTCCATCACTACTCCCAGGTTTCAGGCTGATCTCTAGTTTTTAGTTGTAATAACTGAAGCTGAGCATTGACTCTAGATCGTTCCACTTTAGGTCCAAAAATAATGACTTCAGTTTTGTTTCTGTTCAGCTGGAGAAAGTTTTGGCACATCCACACATTTATCTGTTCTAAGCATTTATTCAGTGATTGGATGGGGTCAAAGGTCACCTGGTTACATTGTAATGTAGAGCTGAGTATCATCTGCATAGTTATGGTAGCTAATATTATTTTCTGTTATAACCTGAGTTAGTGGGAGCATATAAATATTGCATAAAAGGAGTCCAAGTTTTGAACCTTGGGGTTCAATCCAAGGCTTGAACCCCAAGGATTGAACCCCATTTGACCTCTCTGATGAGAAGTTTCCAATTGAAACAAAGAAATCCCTGTTCTTTAAATTTAAACTTAATTATACATTTAATTAAGTCTTAAATGTACGATTAAGTTTTTTATTTTATTTCTCCTGAATCCATAAAATCAAATTTAATAGCACTGTCATTGTCAATAAATGAACGCTAAAGTTTTTGATCTATGGTCTGTGTTACAATTCAATCATTTATAGGGGCCCTGAATGTCTGGAGGGCCCGACCAGCAGCTACTGAGTTTTCTTTGTGATGATATTTCACAACTTTATAATTCTAGATCTCAGAGGTGTCATAATCAAAAACTGATCTAGAGTTAACCCCTCTGAGCTTTTCTGATCTCCAAAGCAGTTTGCAGCCAAGTTGCTTTGAAGGTTAAACAGTCAGGTTTAATTAGGGTTTAATTAGTAAAATACCAAAGAAATTGCTTACTTTATAACAAACTTCATAATCAGCGACCTTGTCTCCTGACGTCTGTTTAACAACTACCATCTGAGATCAACCACAAGAATCAACTTGTTTAAAGTTAAAATTCAGTTTCACACAAATACAAAGATACTAGCATAAATGTTTGGCTGTTGAACCAGACTGTTCACGGACGCTATCACAACAAGTTTCTCACAAGTGTCAGTTTAAAGTTTGAAAATACATATACATTTAAAGAAAACACATTCTGTTAAAACATGTTTATATATTCTTATCTCCTTGGTGCAAAAAATTTATTGAAATCATTTAATTCACTACATGTTTATGTCTGTTTGTGTAAGGTAGAGATGGCCCTCCACATGAAAATGGGTCTATGTTAACCATTCAGACTACCAACATAAAAAAGACACAATCAAAAATGTCAGATAATTTTATTACCCCTTGAAAATAACTCAGAAATCCAAATAGTTTGGGGATGTATTTTTTCTTTCTTTCCTTCTTACGGGAAGATTCTCTTTCTGAAAGGCAGCAGCAATAACATGAGCTGCAGTTGGCGCACCTTGGACACAGGCATAAAGAAACATTGCTTCTGTGCTCATTTGGACAAAGGACAGAGGTCCAGCGGCGGTGGCCTGGCTCTCTGGGTGAGGCAGGTGTTGTTAGGTATAATTCTGATTAGTTTCACCTTATTAATATTAGAATCTATTATCTTCATTATCTGCATTAATTAGTTTGATTTAAAATGTGCAAAAGATGTAATTGAATCCTTGGTCTGGAAAAGGGGTGAGTTAGCGCCACAACCAAAAGAGTCCACTAGGGGGACTAGTGCACTCTTCTCCACACTCAATACAAGTGTAAGTGAAAGAGCAGTGATTTCATCTCGTGATAATTTTTTCTCTTACACTTCTCCCTGTTGTAAGGGCTACCACAAGCAGGAAGGAGCATAAGCACAGGGATCCCCTCTGAGCATCGGCGCTATTTGGAAGAGAGGGACGGCTCTCAGCTGCATAGGGAGTCACCCTTGTCCTGCTCAACTTTTAAACACACAGAAACTTTTTCAAATGTCCCACCTTTCGTTTTTTAGTCTAATTTAACAGAAAAAAACTTTTATTCTTAAAGTCGGTGCTGTAACTAACTGTTTGAGTATCAATAAACATTTCCAAAGGAAAAAAGTGCAACAACCACACCATATGTGAGGTAGAAACAGAGAATGGAAGAGGGAAAGCAACGTCTCCACACTTCTTTCTTCTTAATTCCCTCCTTTGGTAGTTCAGCTGAATGGAGTTATCTCTACTCACGGCGGAACTTTGTTTTAGTTCGCATGGCAGCCTTGTAACCAATCACATGCGATTATATAAGATCATACTATAATGTGAAAACAGAGAGGGAGACAGACACAAGTCAGTTGAGTGTATTTTCTCAGTAAACAGTTAGTGGTGAAGAGGAGAGTGTCTTTACAGCTCAGTAAACAGTTTGAGTATCAATAAACATTTATTGTTTATTGATACCATGAAAACCGAGGGGAGTTTTCAGATAGTTACTTTCAAATGTTCAAGTAACAATGATCTTACAGTCCAATAGTGGGAGAGCTCTTGTCTAAATGCTCTGTTACAAAATAAAATGTGTGGATAAGGGTTAGCATAACTCTAGCAACACTCTAAGTAGGAGATACACATACACACCTAATTTAAGAATTGGGCATCTCTCAGAGGTGACTTCTCTGGGTTTTTTCACAGAGTAACTTGCAGAAAGGACTTAATTCAGCATAATAGCTATCTGACTTTCTGAAATAAAAAACTCAGGATATGCACATAGTTAATCAATAACTGTCATAATTTCAGCCCTTCAGCTCCACCATGACTGTGTTGATTATTCATTATCCTCTCCTACACTGTGCTGCTCCATATTTAAACAGCTACTCATCATCAGTTCAGTGCCAGATCGTCTGTTACACCAGTCACAGCTCTTGAGCCGTGTTTTCTGTTCTAAAGATTTTTCTGGTTTACTGATCCTACCTGTTTTTTGACCACATATTTTTGCCTGGTCTTTCTACTGTAGAAAGAGTTCTGACCTCCTGTTACTGAACCCTGCCTGTCTCTGACCCTGCCTCCAGTTTTCTGATTACTGAATTTTCATTCCCTGAAACCCTCCTGTGCATGACCCCGGATCGTTTCAATTACTCAGCCTCTGGTTGGTCGATTTTGTCCCTATCGTCTGTTTATCCCGAGCCCCCAAGGCCTCCCATTGACCTTACCACACAGGGGCCGCGTTTCATTGGCTGATGCCCTTTCTATGTAGTAGTGCAGCTACCACGTGCGTGGCTATCTCACAAACACAAGCTAATTTACATGCATTAGTAAACACAAGCTAACGTAGCACCAGGCTACATTGCAGACCAATAGAAAGTTTTCGCATCCACAATCGAAACAGAATAGTTCTCCATTGCCAGTGGGGTATCTGAACCATTGTCAGGTATCCTGATCGTATTTGTGGTAGTAAAATTCACAGATTTCCAAAATCAGACGCAGAATGCCTTGCTTGGTTCAAAGCTTGTGCACAACCGCATGAGCAGCTCAACTTTTGTTCGATCAACAAGAACAAAGGAGTGTGTGCTGGTGTAAGTATTATTGATTTCCTTTCTTTCTGTCTGAAAAAAAGAAAATCAATAATAAACACATCCATCATGAACACTTTTTAGCTAAGTACAGCATAACAGCAGTGCTGATACCTTATGTTAGCTAAACAGATCAATATGCAATGTGTACTGTATCTGACATACATTAAACATTTTTTTTAACAGAAATGCTTTTGATTAAACTGTTACTTGTGTTAGCCACCCTAGCACCGAGTACAGTGTATCAGGCCTGGGCACATTCAAACATTTGCCAACAAACAACAGGAATCACCCACTGATTTGCAAAAGTAACCTACAAAACGATGAATGCCACACTTACCCAGCCTTGAAAGAACAAAAAGCATCAGTGATCTTGTCCACAGCTATATTGATGCTATGTTTTCCTGATCGACCGAAAGCATTTTGATGTGCCATGGATAATGTTGGAGGCATCATGGCTCAAACACCTTGATGTCATCCAAAAAAGATGACATGAACTTGTTAGTTCCTCTGTCCATTGTTGTTGCTGTTATGTGGTGAAAATCCAGCAGAAATGATGCTCTAATCGACTCAGAAATATTCTATCACCCCATTCCTGACCTACCAGTGTGAACACACCCTGTGGAGCCCCTTCAGCACCATTATTTTTGTAACAAAACGTTTGGTGAACCATACACTTGTTTTGGCTGTGTTTTGGATTCTGGCTGATTTTGTTTTAACATTACAGTATCTTACTCAAGATTTTCACCTGAGAACAGACCAAGAACAGATCCTTGTGGAACTTATCATTTTTAAATTGGAGGAATTTTTCTGGCAACCTGTTCTTTATTATGGAAATAAGACGTTAATGGCTATTGTGAGTTGCATAGGGTTGATCCTGATTTTGATGAAAACCCATAATTTACCGGTTAATTATCTCCAAAATAAGTACCTCGTTAATGGCCAGCTGCTCTCCTCCACCTCCTCCTGGCTGTCCAAATCGATGTCCAGAAGAACAAAACTCTTCGTACAAGAAATCCTCCTCACTGCCAAATTCATCTCCAGGCCTGACCTTTTCAGATGGCCCATCAGGAACAACCAACGCTGATATAGGAAAGGAAAGGAGTGACAGGTAAAAAAAAATAATAATAAAACAGGAGAAGTAAAAGTTGCAGTTTCAACATTTTAACAACCCGAAACATAGATCAATTTACAAACACAAGCAAAACAAAAGTTTTTTTAATGTAGAAATGTTCACCTACAAGCCTTTGTTGTCTCACAAATCAAAGTATCCAAATAACTTTGTAACTACTAAGATCATTGGAAATTATCCAAAGGAATTTGAGAATTTATAAATAATTGTGAAAATTATACTGATAAAAAGTATTGACCTTGTGTTTTTTTACAATGCAAGTTATACTGTCATGTAAATTGATATAGCCTAACTATCTCTATTTCAGGGTCCACACACATTTCTTGACAGAATTTCATACTATTCACGGCTTTAAATAAATATGACTTTACATATATATTTTACCATTTTAGGTATCAAAATGTCCCAATACCAGCATTTAAAACAAATACATTTACATACATTTATCAAACGTATTTCAGCTTCTGCTGGGTAGGGTTAGGGTCAAATGTACATGGCACTTGTTTTATAAGCCAGTTTATGTTCTAAAAAAAATCACCTTTCTGGAAACAGTGTGTCAAACAACCATTCATTTCTCATTCAAACAAAGAATGAGCTTTTGATTGTTTTATATGAGTTTATGTTGTATTATTAGGGTATGTGAGCGAGCGGGCGAACAATTGACCCCACCAGAACCCTGGGCAACCTATGTATCAACATCTGAAAAAAAACTGAAAATAAACTATTTTAAATACACTCACAATATCTCAGACAAGCTGAGATGAAACAGAAAACAAAACTCAGATCCCTTTAAATCCCATCCCCAAGTCAACAACTGGTAACGTGAAGTGACTCAGACAGGTAAGGGGGAAAAAAAAGTTACTGACTTTGTGCTCTTGACAAAGTATCTGCGATGACATTATCCTTTCCCTTGATTTGACGAATATCTAAAGAAAATGACTGCAGAAACAACGACCATCTCACAAGTCTCTGATTTGGGCATCAAAAAGAATTCAAAAAGGTCAGAGGATTATGATCTGTGAAGACAGTTAAAAGACTTGAACCCACATAGACCTTAAAATGTTGTAATCACCAAATAAGAGCAAGGGTCTCTTTTTCTATGACTGAATAATTCAGTTGATGTCTATTAAACTTCCTAGAAAAAAAACTCACAGGTTTCTCAATTGAAAAGTCATCCATTTGCAAAAGAACTCCCCCTGCACCAACATGACTGGCATCAACCTGTAGTTTAAAAGGCTTATTCATATCCGGAGCCAACAAGACAGGAGAATTACATAGCATCCTTTTCACATCTTCAAAAGCCTGCTGACAGACGGAGGACCAGATGTATTTCACATTACTTTTCAAAAGATCTGTCAGAGGTGCAACCACAGTTGAAATGTTTCTGCAGAAAGCTCTATAATACCCAACTAAACCCAAGAATTTCATGAGCTCATTTTTAGTAGTTGGTGGTGGATACTTTTCAATCACTTCTACCTTTGCTTTAACTGGACATACTTTACCTTGACCCACTTGATGACCAAGATAAGTGACAGTTGCTCGAGCAAATTCACATTTGGCTAGATTCACTGTAAGACGTGCATCCACCAAACGGTCAAACAAAGTTGTGAGTTGTTCCAGGTGAGAAGACCAACTATGAGATTAGACAACAATGTCATCCAAATACACAGAACAACCTTCTAAACACCCAACAACTTTATTCATCAAGCGCTGTTATGCCTTTTGGCATTCTTCAAACCAAAAGGCATAACATTGTACGAGTACAAACCAGTAGGTATAATAAAGGCAGCGATTTCTTGTGCCCTTTTAGTTAAAAGGACTTGCCAATAACCTTTTAACAGGTCTATTTTACTAATGAACTTAGCATTACCAATCTGGTCAATACAGTCATCCATACGAGGTAGCGGGTATGAATCAGTTTTGGTTTTCTGAAATTGGAACAAAATCTATAGGTTTTGTCTGATTTTGGAACTAGCAAGCAAGGTGAAGACCAGCTTGAACATGATGCTTGAGCGATGCCATTTTTTAACATGTAGTCAATCTCAGCATCCAGATATTTGCGTTTTTCAGGGCTAACTCTGTAAAACTGCTGTTTTATAGGTTGTGTATCACCCACCTCAATATCATGTTCAATCAGATGTGTGCAGGATGGAATATCTGCAAATAAATCAGAGTGAGATTTTATCAACTGAATCAACTCAAAGCATTGAGTCTCTGGTAAATAACTCAGGATACTGTCCAAATTCTTCAGTACTTCAGAATTTATAAGTCGACCAGTTAGCATGGCTGAATCTGGAACAGGCAACCCATAGCCATTCCATTCACCTCCAGCAGATGTCACCGTTTCACTAATGCACACAGGGTGAATGTCATCCACCAAAACAGTCTTACCACGAACATGGTAAGAGGTTTTAAGAGGTTTACATGAACCGTCTGCTGTTTCTTCCACCTTTCTGGAGTTGCAATGAGATAGTTTTGGTCGGAAAGTTGTTTCAAAACTGTGTGTGGGCCAGAAAACTTGTCCTGAAATGGTGAAGTCACAACAGGAAGTAAAGCCAGTACTTGATCACCTGAAAGAAAAGCATGATGTTCAGCTTTCTTATCATGCAAACACTTAATTTTTTCCTGTGCAGATGATAGTTTCGTATTTGCAAACTGCGTTGCAGTAAAGAGTCTCTGCTTAAACCCATTAACATAATGCAACAAGTTTTGTGGTGGTTCATCACTCATCTCTCAAACTGTTAACGAACCACACACAGTATGACCAAATAATATTTCATTAGAGCTAAAGCCCGTACTTTCTTGTGTTACTTCTCTCGCTGCAAGTAATAACCAAGGCGGATCATCCTTCCAATCGGCCTTCATCTGAACACAGTAAGCACGGAGTAAAGATTTTAATGTCTGATGAAATCGCTCCAGTGCTCTTTGGCTCTGTGCGTGATATGCTGTAGATTGATTATGCTGAATGTGTAGCTGCTTCAAAACCTGTGCATACAAATGAGAGGAGAAATTAGATCCTTGGTCACTCTGAATGACTTTAGGTATTCCAAAAATACCAATATATTGCCCAAGCGCTCGCACCACAGACTTTGCAGTAAATGTGTGCAATGGATATGCTGCTGGATACCTGGTACTTTGGCACATAACTGTCAAAAGATACTAGCACCCAAAGGTGGAGGTGGAAGAGTACCCACACAATCAATTATTAAGTGCTCAAATGTTTTACCAATAGTTGGAATAGGATACAGTGGGGCCCGGTTTATGACTTGATTGGGTTTACCAGTCAACTGACAGGTGTGACAGGTTTTAATATATGAAGCAATATCTTTTTTCAGCCGCGGCCAAAAAAAATTTCTTAAAATGTGGTCATAGGTTTTCCTAACTCCCATGTGTCCGGACTCATCATGGGATACCTGCAAAACCAAGTCACACAATTTCAAAGGCATCACAACCTCATAAACTGGCTGCCCAATAACATCGTCACCACATGGCATCCACTTCCTTAACAATACCTTGTTCTCAACAAAGTATCCACGAGCATGATTCTGCATCTCCTCAACAGGGAATGCAGACTGAAACAAATGCTGTATTGTGGGGTCAGACCTTTGCTCCTTACCCAGATCATTTTGTGAAGTAGACAAAGGAATATTAGACAAACAAAAAGAGGACGTCTGTGTATCTTTTCCAAAGTCTTCATCCTGATGTACATCACTGGATGCTTTCATTGCTCGTGTCACAGCACATGCTTGGAAAACTTCTGGGTGTGATTTTTCATTTTCGTCAGGACCACTGCTGACCAAAGGTACTGAAACAATAACTGGAGATTCTGGTTGATCAGGCCAGACTTTCCCTCCAGCTATATGGTTCCCCAATGTAACTGTGACACCAACCACACATAGTGCAGGTCTAACACCCATCCTTACTTCTCCTTCAAAAAACTCTGAATGAGGCATAAGCTTATGTACTGGAACACAAAACACAGACATGCCCATACCCAACACAGGTATCGATAATCCAGTGTCAGACTCATCTGAAAAAGACAACACTGATGCCAGAATGAATGAATCGTATGCACCAGTATCTCTTAAAATACTGGTGCACAGATCCAGAAATTCTGCTGTTGGATTTTTATTAAAATCTTCAACAGACATAATTAAATTCTTAATCAGAAAACACTGTTTCAAAATTTAAAGTAAATTGCTGACAATCTGTGCAACACAAAACAACCGACCTGAACCTCCCCTCTAACTGCCTATCAAAAACTAACTAGCTCAAACCTAGTCTTCAGAGATCGGGGACAGTGGGTACTTATGCACTAAATACCAGTAGAGTGAAAAAAGCGACCACAAAACTGGCAACCTTCTCAACACTACAGCTGTGCCCCCGAGACAATTGCTCTAACCATATGATCTCACACTACTGTTTTTTGAGCACATGAATCCCAAAAGGGAGACACAGTGAGGCCTAAAGGAGAACCAGTTCAGATCAGTCATACTTAATTGCACAAACCAGTCAACAATCACTTACCATTAGAGTCGTCAGATGAAATGAAAGCAAACTACTTACCCCAAACCAGAAAAAAGAAGGAAAAAAAACATTTCTCTAAAACTAAACTCAAGATTCCCACACTAACTTCCCAATTAAATTAATAAACAAAGCTTACTAACTGAAAAAAAAACTGTCGCGCCAAACTATAACATAAATTTGAATGAGCCCCCAATTTGTTATGGTCTGGCTCTAGTACCATAACAAATTAAAGGGAATCAACGCGTGGGATAACGTAAAATGTGATTTATTTAACAAATGTCATAACTGGTTGGAGAGGAACGGGAAAAAAGAGGGGAGGTTGGCAGATAGACAGAAAGAAAAGGGCTGTCTTAGTGAGAAAAAGGTGGTGCATTTTAAGCTGATCTGATGTCATTCGTGGAGACACTGGCCAGTTGAGGTGGTTCGGGCATCTGGTTAGGATGCTTCCTGGACGCTTCCTGGGGGAGGTGTTTCGGGCACGTCCCACCGGGAGGAGGCCCCAGGAAAGACCCAGGACACGCTGGGTGGGACTATGTTTCTCGGCTGGCCTGGGAACACCTTAAGTCCCCCGGAAGAGCTGGAAGAAGTGGCTGGGGAGAGGGAACTCTGGGCCTCCCTTCTTAAGCTTCTAACCTTGTGGCCCAACCCCAGATAAGGGCCAAACAATGGATGGATGGAGAAACTAAAGAGGATATAACAATAATCCAAGAGAGGATAATACTAATAAAAAAAAGCTAAATGGAAATGGATGAAGAACAAAATGCAAGAATAAACTAAGAAACTAAATTAAATACAGAGGAATAAGCTGGTATGGCAAGACCTTTTGAGCAATAATTAATACAGAGTACTATACAGCAAGAATAAACAAACAAACAAAAACAAAAAATATATAATCCATGTTCCTGTCTCCTACTTGTACGGCATTAAAAAGATCTGGAACTTTTGAATTTCCGGTGAAGACTCTGTTGCACAGTCATGCCATGTGGGTGAAATTTTATGGATGATGCTCTGATGTCCCATTTTCCTGAATGAAGCACAGAGCTTGTCCACCAGAAACTCACAGAAACACTGAAGAGAAAAGAGTTATGGATAGAACTGGAACTATATTAATTATGTTTTAATGTTGCAGAGCACAATCGTTTTGCAGATAGCTCAAAGTTTTAACTGGTATTATTGAACATCTTTTATCTGGTCATTTTGCGCAAGATTTAGCACCTAACATCAGAAAATGCCACAGAACAGGAATATTTATTTTTCACTCTGATTGGCTGCTACTAGGCCTACCCATTTTAAATTGAATGTCCATTGCATTTTTCGTAGATGCCAGTAAAAATAATTTCTATTCTTTTTTGTTCTCTGGAAAAAGAATAGAGGTTACTTTGTTCTCAGTGCAAAGTAACCTACAATTTCCAGGACGGTAAGGGACCTGGATAATGGAGAAGGGGTGTTGGCCCAAAAAAGGGTGAGAAACACTGATCTAGAGAGAATTAGAGTCATTTAAAGTGGACTAAATAGGGCTAGTCTGAATGCACTCTCAAAAATGTCCATGTCTTATTGCTGAGTTTAGACACAGTTATGCCAGTGGCAATTATCGTTGCAATATCAATGAGTGCACTATTGAAACTGTGAAAGACTGTTTCATTGCAACATTTGGCAAGCTATAACATTTCCAACACTGTACTGAAACTGCCAATAATATATCAGATGGACTACCACTATCCACACCTGATAGTTGATGATTATGATAATCACATCATGATCATAGAAAGAGATGTTATGGAGGAAAATCTGAATTAATCACACAGAGATATCAACACTACAAAAGCCTAAATCTACAAGCCTAATAACATCAAGCATAACATCTTAGAAGAATCTGCATTGATATCAGTTACAACATTTAATTTTGCATCAGGATTATTTTTGAATTAAATTGAATTGAACAGCTGTGCATTACTGTTATAAATTAAGTATTATTTATCTTTGAAACTGAGCTTATTAGAATTTGTCAGTTTTTCTCCAATTTTAATTAAATGTTTTTACGTCATTTCCCAGCACTAGTCACCTATATTTCACAGTATCCAGGAAGGGGAGTTGATTATGAAAGGGGGAAGACATGAGGCAAAGGTCATCGGGCCAGGACTCCCACGTAACGGCTGCATGGAGGACTAAGGCCTTTGTAAGTCATATCGCTCAAGTTTTGTATTTAAAAGTAAATAAAATTTATTTGTAGATGTCAGATGGCTGGGAAAATGAGAGTGTGGGGGGTTTGTGGAAGACTACTGCCTCAAGAGTATGGGTAGTTATTGTAATAGTTTGAGACATTTGTAGAAAAATACTAATATGGGAGTACAGCAGAAAAGAGGGGTAAAATGTGGTAGTTTCTCTGCCAAAACAGGAGACTTGACAGGTACGGTGAATGTGTTCCATGATTTACAGCTGCACCACCAGGACATCCCACTTTTTCAAAATATTATTTAACATTTGTGTAGAAGAATTCAATTGATGTCTGCATATTTATATTTTTATTAGCTATTGTCCGATGAAACTTAGTGTAGCTTTATGCATTTGTGGTCTGAGCTTCAACTCCAACTTAAGTAGGAAAACAGACGCCTCAAGCTTGCCATGCCATATAAAGACGACCCATTTTCTGCAGAGCCCAGTGTGTAGTTTTTTATGATACATGCTTTTAGACACTTTTCCCTCTTCCCATCACTGCTTCCTGCCTCGGACATGAGGACAGTTGGCTGTGTGTGCGAGAGTGTGTTTATACTCGTTTATCTGTCCTATTTAGGACCTTTTTCTGCATTTTCACTAACATTTTTAATCTTAATGAGCCATCTGGAGATAAAAGGCCTGATGCATGGAAAATTAAGCTTTTATTAGGGTCAGGTTAACTCTCCTGTTATGTTCATTTCTGAGGTACAGCAATAATGTTCGTGGGTCTATTTGACCTGTGGAGTGTTTAATCATACAATAGTGTCAGAAACCAAGACATTCCTCCCAAACATTTTTGTATCTGATTATTAACTCCAATACTAACCATTTCAATCACTATTTATGCAATGATGTTTTCTTATTGCTATAAAGGATCAATGACGACAATTTATTCATTTGGATGTAAAAAAATGGAATTTACTTTTTTTTTATGTCCACTGAAAAAAACGTAGACATAAAAAACAATTTCCTTGAAATTAATCTTTTGTAAAATTTTTATTACATTTTGATTATTTTATTTTCAATGGGTGATCTTTATAATTGAACTTGAGACACATATTCTGTGCCCATGTACCTTAAGTGTGTAATGTGTTTAGGACTCCCTTGCAGAAAGTATTCATGCTTTCCTCCACTTCTGCTGAGTGTCACTCAGAGTGGGTGGAGTTTGTCCACAGGCACAGAAAAGGTTCCTGTCAAAAGTTGCATGTACACCTGCTTTCTCGCAGTTTCTTAGTGAAGTAAAAAAAAAACTGAGAAAGTGGGCTTGTGTGGTGTGTGCGTCTGTGTGGTGAAATATGGTTCATAGCTGTGAGGAAACATATAGAATTGGACATTTTTTTAATCCTTTTTACCCATCAACTTGACTGCCAGTGTTCTGACTATCAGTGCTACCTCATCAGATTTTGCTATCGTAGCACGGACAGATAGCTAAGTCTATCTGTCGGTGCTACATGTCCAAAACTCGTCATGTTTACAAACAGAAAACTATAGCAGGTTGTTAACAACTACAGCAGGTTGTTAATGTTAAATATTTTGGATGACATTATTTAACTGACGGGACTGAAGTGGAAGCTTAGGCGTTAGCTTAGCACTGGAACAATTTATATACATGAAACCACAAGAAGATCACTTCCTTCATCGGAATATCCTACCCGTTTAAAATGAAAAGCTGTAGATGTATGCACTAATCCTTTTACGAGAATATCCTACCTGTTAAAAATCTTTTTAAATACATAGGTGTTTGTAAGAATAAAACGGTATCAGACAGGGAAAACATGTTTTTATTGGAATTAAATTAAATATAGACACAGATCACTGCAACTCCTTTTTGCACATTAATACTATGTATGACAGACTTTATGAAATACAGCGAAGCCACAATGTGTCCACTGAACTGCGAAGGTTATTGTGTTCCTGAAAAGATAAGATATGATTCATGTACACAAATGTCATACAGCTATTACACAGCTTCAATCCCACATAGTATCGCTTACATCTAGTTAGTAAAGTTTAGAAAGAAAGGAATATAATTTTAGAAAAATATTTTAAAATACAGGGACAAAATAGCCCAATAAACAACGTACTTTGTCCTGATTAAAATATGTTTTTAATCAGGAAATGTTGCATTACTACTGACTTGTTTACAGTATTAACAACTTTGCAGACGGCAAATTAAAGCCATAAATATATTTACAAGCTGCTGTCATGTAAAGTAAAAACATGAACAGCAGCTTACTGAAAGCCAGGTATATATATATATATATATATATATATATATATATATATATATATATATATATATAGATAGCTAAGTCTATCTATATATATATATATATATATATATATATATATATACTGTATATATATATATGAAATAAAAACACATAAAATATATCCACAAGTAGGACATATTTATAAGAAATCTGCTGAGTAAGCAGTATGTGACTTAGCATCAATGTGCATTTTAGCACAAGGTAGTACAGATTTACGGGAAGAACAGATAAACAGAACACCTGTTCAAATTGATCAGAACATTATCTATCTAATACGTAGACGCAGGGGGGGTTGCAAATATGTAAAATGACCACATTTTCAATTTATATGTAGAGTGCACCCATTAACTCTTTTATTGAGTTTTTTTCCTTTTATGCATACAGTTTGTCAATACAAAGAAGCGTTTATCCAACACAGACTGAATAATACACTGAAAATTAATCCTTACAAAGTAATCCTATTTAGCCCACCCAGGCCCACTAGGTCCACGCACTACATTCCTATCCCTGAGAGAAATGGAACACCATCCACCCATCCATCCATCGTCTGCCACTTATCTGGGGTCGGGTCGCAGGGGTAGCTGCTAAAGAAGGGAAGCCCAGACTTCCCTCTCCCCAGCCACTTCTTCCAGGTCTTCTCCAGGGGAATCCCAAGGTGTCCCCAGGCCAGCCGAGAAACATAGTCCCCCCAGCATGTCCTGGCTCTTCCCTGGGGACTCCTCCCGGTGGGACGTGCCTGAAACACCTCCCCAGGGAACCGTCCAGGAGGCATCCTAACCAGATGCCCGAGCCACCTCAACTGGCTCCTCTCGATGTGGAAGAGCTCTACTCTGAGTCCCTCCCGGATGACAGAGCTTCTCACCCTATCGCTAAGGGAGAGCCCAGCCACCCTAGAGAGGAAACCCATTTCGGCTGTTTGTATCCGTTATCTTGTTCTTTCGGTCATGACCCAAAGGTCATCTATGACCCAAAGGTCATCTATGGTCATGACCCAAAGGTTATGACCATAGATGAGGGCCCGGTACCACATGCTCCTGGAGAACCCCCCCCCCAGGGCTGCCCGAGGGACACACCGCTCTTCCAGAATCTGAGGTTCGACTATCCATTGGAAACTCCTCTCCAGTACCCCTGAATAGACCTTGCCAGGGAGGCTTAAGAGTGTGACCCCTCTATAATTGGAGCACACTCTCTAGTCCCCCTTTTTGAACAGGGGGACCACCACCCCAGTCTGCCAATCCAGGGGAACTACCCCAGTCCGCCAATCCAGGGGAACTGCCCCTGATGTCCGTGCGATATTGCAGAGTCGCATCAACCAAACCAACCTTATGACATCCAGAGCCTTAAGGAGCTCCCGGCAAATCTCATCCACCCCCTGGGCCTGGGCACCGAGGAGCTTTTTAACCACCTCGGTGACCTCGTCCCCAGAGATTGGAGAGCCAGACCCAGATTCCCCAGGTTCAGCTTCTTCAATGGTAGGCATGTTGGTGGGATTGAGGAGGTCTTCAAAGTATTCTGCCCACAGCCCCACAACTTCCCGAGTCGAGGTCAGCAGCACACCATCCACCCTGTAAACAGTGTTGGTGCTGGACTGCTTCCCCTTCCTGAGACACCGGATGGTGGACCAGAACCACCTTGAAGCCGTACGGAAGTCTTTCTCCATGGCCTCTCCAAACTCCTCCCACGCCCAAGTTTTTGCCTCAGCAATCACCCGAGCCGCACGCCACTTCACTTGCCAGTTCCCATCAGCTGCTTCCCACAGGTCAAAAAGGCCCGATAGGACTCCTTCAGCCTGACAGCATCCCTCACCAAAGGTGTCCACCAAGGGGTACGAGGGTTGCCACCGTGACAGGCACCGACGACCTTGCGGCCACAGCTCTGATAAGCCGCCTCGACAATGGAGGCATGGAACATGGTCCACTCAGACTCAGTGTCAAAACAGGAGACGGGCGAGGGAACACTAAGTCCAAAGTTGTCATTCATCATTGGGGTCTTTGGACTGCACTTTGTCTGGTCTCTCACCTCGGACCTGTCTGCCTTGGGTGATCCTATCAGGGACAAGAAGCCCCAGAAAGCGTAGCTCCAAGGATCACTGGGACACTCAAACCCCGCCACCACGATAAGGTGGCAGCCCGAGGGAGGAGAAATGGAACACATTTTAATAAAATTAATTTAATTCATTAATCTGGAGCATTATTGTATGTTTTGAAATGAGTCTAGAAAGGGGCCCCGGGTTTCTTCAAATTTACCAACTGAGTGTTGAAGAGAGCATCTAATTCTTTCCAGTTTCAAACATGACATAAGGTCACATAGCCACTGCTTGTGAGTAGACATGAACCAATGTGGCTATGGCAGTTTTGCGTTTGTCGCAGTATGGATAGAAACGAGAGAGTTTGCTTTTGGAGAGATGGGCTCTATGTACAATTTTGAACTGAATGTATTTTGAGGTCATTTCACCTCTTTTGAGTATCTTAGAATTCAGGTTAAAGGCTACAAACAAACTTTGACACTAACTTTAATCAAAACTCCAACATATGTGGAACATTTCTTTTCTGACTTTAATGATCTTCTATCATATGCATTGATTATGATTGTTTAATAATTGTTGGTGATTTCAACATTCATGTGGACAAACCCCAAGACAGAGGGGCAAAAAAGCTCTAATATTTTAGAGAATTTTGGTTTAACACAACATGTCAAACAAGCAACACACACTCAAGGACACACACTGGACCTGGTTATCAGTAAGGGTGTGAATATTTCCAATGTCTATGTAACTGATGTCGCCCTGTCGGATCACTTTGCTGTTATCTTCTTTATCCTTTAACCCACTTGGACAAACGGCTACTGTCACAAAACGTTCCTTCACAGAAAACACAGCAGAAACATTTAATCAAATCTACTCTTCTTCCTCACCCTTAAGCTGTAATGATGTAGATAAGTTGGTAGATGATTTTCAGTCTAAAGTTTCATATATCATTGATTCCATTGCCCCAATTAAAGTAAAGGTTGTGTCTGGTAAGAAGAAATCTCCATGGAGAAATGCACAAACAGTTTGATATGCAAGACAACTCTGCAGCAGGGCAGAACCAAAATGACGTAAAACTCAACTTCATGTTCATTGTGACATCTATAAAGAAAGACTAAGTAACTATCACTCAACACTAAAACATGCAAGGGAGGCTTTCTTTGCAGATGTCTGTCGTGAAAACTGTTATGAGGAGGTGAGATCTGTCCAGGTTCATGCAGAAAACAGATCATAACGGGCCTGAGAGACTGAAGTAATCTTGCATGCTGATTTAATGTTGATTATGGGAAAATGTATTATGATGAAGTATTAATGATGATGAAGTAAGTAAATTCTGAAAGTGATAATGGAAAATTTTAGTGAATTAGTTAAAAAAAAAGTATAATCATACGAATCAAAAAAAATTAAGTAATGATTGAAGAAGTGTATTAAAAGTGATTATGTTGATGAGTTATAAGTCTGTATAATATATCAAAGACTGAAATCAAAAGCATAGGGACAGTCTTTGGGAAACGAGCCACAAAACCTAATGTAATCAAACCAAAGCAGAAGGGGACAACTGGTGACCAAATATGGAAGAGCACGAAGCCTGGTATGAAGTAATCACATGTTTGAGAAATCAAAGCAATCTGCTCCCCATAGACAACAGTGAGGGAAAAGAGTATAAATAAGTGAAGAAACAGAGAGCTTCGGTTCTTTGTCTTCAGCAAGTGGAACAAGCAACAGCGGGCCAAGAGAACACCGAGGAGCCTCGCCCCGGACCCAGAGGGAAGACAAGCTTATACTTCGCTGGAAGAAAGACGGGACCCGATGCCCAACAGCTCTGGCTCCTAATTCGACTGAGGCTCCGCACTACCCAAAGATCTCAAGAATTGCTGCAACGGACTTGGGGACCGGACAAATCTTCATCAAAAGTGATGAAGATTTGGGACATTTGAAAGACAACTACCAGTCTGCTTCGTTCCTGTTCAAAGGAGGCTAAGACAAGACTCTGCCTAAGGATATTCATGCCTTCTGTTGCCGAGATCCTCTATCATCTGGGTATGAGTTGCCTGCATCCCAAAAAAGCCTTCCTTAGTAAATTGATGGCGCAGTTTAGGGAAAGGTGTTAGGAGAGATTTCTGTTGATTTTACTTAGATTTAAATTTTACTCTTAAAAACTTGTAATCATTGATAATTAATCTGTTTGCCATTTACTCCTGCTTAAAGCTTGCTTAAACAAACATATATATATATATATTAAATTTCTAATGAGGTTTGTGGCCATTGAAATTAATTGAGTCATTTTATTGAGTTATTGGTTCTTCTATTTGATGTAAAATCTATGATCATGGTCCTAGAAAAGTGATGGCTTCGGATTTTCTTTTTGTTGACATAAAAATAATGACCCTGGGACTCACAAAGTCACTGAAACTAATCTAGCCGTTAACAAGTGCTCATTATTCTTAGAGAGAGGGCTACCGTTAACAGAAGTGGTTATTGGGGTTATGCAGTTGTGAGGGCTACTCAACTGATTGCCTTTTAACTGAAAAGGGTCATAACTTCTGGATTGTAGGTAGTTAGAGCTAGACGAGTCTCTCTTGACACCAACTTAGACAGATTGTCCCTCTCAGTCCTTCAGCAGGGTAACACCCAGGTTTTAGGGACTTTCCGGACCCGTTCGACGGAGAGCTGGTCAGTAGTCAGCCCAGAGGAGTTGTGAGGGTTAGGGCGGGGCTGGCTATTGGGTAATAACCAACATGTCATAAACAAAAACATTAACGATGCTCAAGCTTTATTTGCAACAGTTGATAGGCTCACAAACCCTCCTATGACGTTACTCCTAGAAATTATAAGTCAATTAAGTTCAAGCTCCTGCTGTCTGGATGTCCTACCCACACATTTCTTTAAGAAAGTTATTGCTACTGATCTGATCCAAATAATAACTCATCACTCACATCAGGCATTTTCCCCCAGGCTTTGAAAACAGCAGTTATCAAACCACTGCTAAAAAAGAACAATCTGGACAAATCACTACTGCAGAATTACAGGCCAACCTCTGACCTCCCATTCATCAGCAAAGTTATTGAAAAAGCTGTGTGCAAACAGTTAAATAGCTTCATAACAATAACCAACGGCTTTGACTCTTTCCAATATGGTTTTCGTGGTTTTTGTGGTCATCACAGCACAGAGACGGCCCTTGTAAAAGTATTCAATGATATCCATATAAATACGGACTGTGGGAGAACCACAGTGCTGGTTCTGTTGGACCTCAGTGCAGCTTTTGACACTGTTGACCATGACGTATTACTTGACATATTACTGAATCAACTCTCCAGTCCAGTGTTTCACTGGTTGGAATCTTACATAAAGAACAGGGATTTCTTTGTTTCAATGGGAAATTTCTCATCAAAGAGGTCAAAGGTCACATGTGGGGTACCCCAAGGTTCAATCCTAGGACCCCTCTTATTCAATATTTATATTCTCCCACTAGCTCAGGTTATAACAGGAAATAATATTAGCTACCATAACTATGCGGATGATACTCAGCTCTACATTACGATGTAACCAGGTGACTCTGAACCATCCAATCACTGAATAAATGCTTAGAACAGAAAAATGTGTGGATGTGCCAAAACTTTCTCCAGCTGAACAGAAACAAAACTGAGGTCATTATTTTTGGACCTAAAGAGGAACGATGTAGAGCTATAGATCTAGAGTCAATGCACAGCTTCAGTTATTACAACTAAAAACTAGCAATCAGCCTGAAACCTGGGAGTAGTGATGGACTCAGACTTGAACATCCAGAGCCACATAAAGACAGTTACAAAGTGGTCCTTCTATCACCTGAAGAACATCTCCAGGATCAGAGGACTAATGTCTCAGCCAGATCTAGAGAAACTCATTCATACGTTTATCTTTAGTCGCATTGATTATTGCAACAGCGTCTTCACAGGCCTGTCCAACAAATCAATCCTCCAGCTGATCCAGAAGCTGCTGCTTGCATTCTCACTAAAACCAGGAAGATAAAAGGACATAACACCAGTTTAAAGTCCCTCCACTGGCTCCCTGGAGCTCAAAGAATAGACTTTAAAATGCTGTTGTTAATTTATAAATCACTGATCGGTTTAGCCCCACAATAAAGATCTGCTGTTGTTGTATCAACCTTCCAGACCTCTCAGAGGAGAAGCAGCATTCAGCATCTATGCACCAAAAATTTGGAACAAACTTCCAGAAAACTGTAAAACAGCGGAAAAGCTGACTTCCTTTATATCTCGACAAAAAACACACCTGTTTAGAATTCTATTTGAAATGTAATATGTAACAATGTATTGTTTATTCTATGTTGCATGACTTTGTGTTTTTGTGTTTATGATGTAAAGCACTTTGAAATGCCTTGCTGCTGAAATGTGCTATTCAAATAAAGCTTGATTTGATAATGGTACGCACACAGAGATGTTATATTCACCAGTTTAAGAACAGAGGCCCAGGTCTCATCCATTCTAGTCATACTCAATTCTTCTTCCCATAAAGTTTTAAGCTTAGGTGAGGAGATCTGTTTCATACTCAACATTTTATTAAACCAGGCCTTCATGAGTCGGGTTCAACAACAGGATGTTTTTTAACAATGCTTTTCAGGCTCATTTTCTCTGCCAGAGAAAATGAGCCTGAAAAGTGAAACTGAATAAAGTTTCTGGTTTCCAAATAATTTAAAAAAATAAAATAAAATTGCCAAGTTCCTCAAAGGATGTCAAATTCTTCTCTATGAAAAGGTCCTTAAAGTGAGTAAGCTCACTCCAAGAACACCCCATCCTAAACAGATGGTTTTTTAAAAAAAATGGTTAAGTGAACTTGAAAGGGAAAAATTGTGGAGTTTAAAATATTTCCTAAACTGGGCCCAGCCAACAGTTGAAATCACCCCATAAGAGTATTTATTGTGGTCAAGTAAGGAAGAAAATAGATGTTTTAAAAATTTTCATCGTCTGTATTAGGAGCATAAACATTGACCAGAGCAACCAGCGATTTGGATCTGAACATTAAATTATTTTCCACCATGGATAACACCTGCTGTTACCATACGAATGAACAATTCAATTATTGATTAATGTCAGAAGGAAAGTTTTCAATTATATACTTTAATTGCAGAAGCTTCTATTGCTAATTTTGATCATATTAGAGAGTATTTACAAACATTTGCACAACCATTCTGTCATGAAAAGGTGGTGAGGTGGAGGTGAGGCAAACGCTGGAGCCCCAGGTAGGTGAATGGTGAGTAATTTATTAACAAAAGCAGTCCAAAAAACAACAACAGACGGTCCGCGGCCAGGCAGCACGGCTGAGCGGAAGCCAGGGCTCAACACTGGTAGCAACTGGTCATACAGGCAGCAAACACAAACAAGCGACAACTGACTACGTTAGACAACGACAAGGACCCGACGAGGAACAAAGACACAGGAGGAACTAAATACACTGAGGGTAATCAAGGGAACAAGACACACCTGGGAACAATCAAGGGGAAGACAGGGAGACTTAGGACACAGAAAACTCAAATAAACACAACAGAAAAATACAGATCATGACACATTCAGTGTAATAGCAGTATCGGGAACATGGCTGAATACAGACAAACAAATTGGTTTTCTTCTCGACAGCTATGAATTCAATTATATGAACAGAAAGAAGAAATATGGAGGAGGAGTAGGACTGTATATTAAAAAAAAAAAAAAATTTTAGACATCAGGACATGTCGGCTGCAGTTAATAATTCTTTTGAATGTATAAGTGTAGAAATATGTACAAAAAGGTTAACAATATTATTGTAAGTTGTATTTACAGAACAACTTACAATACCTGGCTCTGGTATTGATATTCTGCAGGGATGGATGGAAAGTGTGTTTGTATTAAAGTCACCACATATGAACAAAATCTTATTAATCTTACTTGTAAATTTGCTTAATATAAATAATCATAGATATATGTAGGATTTTCTGAACACTATGAGCAGTTTGACTCTTAGATTACTAAACCTAGTAGAATTACATCCTGCTAAGCTACTTTAATCGACAATATCTGCACTAATGAAATTGTACATAAATTGGTTGGAGGGTTCTTAGTCAATGACATCAGTGATCATTTGCCAGTTTTTGTAATATATGATTGAAACTCCTTTACCAAAATACAACAGCAAAAATTATTTAAGAGCATTAGGACAAAGGAATTGACAACTTTAAAAATTACTTGATGGTACATGATTGGAACACTATCAACAATATTAGTGAAGCTTATAATACATTGGGAATATTCCAGGAATATTATAAAATGATATTGCCCTATGAAGGAATGTGTTAAAAGTAAAACAAATATCAATTGTCCATGGATTACAAACAGATTGAAGCAAGCATGTAAAAAGAAAAACACCCTTTATGGGAAGCTTCTAAAATTGAAAACTAAAGAGTCAGAAATGCATTACAAAAACAAATCAGCGCTTCACCACCAAGCTGTACCCATTTGTAGAAGCAGCACGTGTATTGTTTTGGACCAAGCATGACACATTGATGTTTGATTTAACCATTGAGCATATGATATAATGATAACAAAACCTTCATGTGAACGTGTTGTTTTATTTAATGCTCTTGGTCATTGCATTCAGCTAGTTTGTGGGGTTGGCTGCAGGCATTTATCCATCTTTTGCATTTTTCCAGACTCCAGTATTGAAAATGGAACAAAGTCTCCACCACCCTCTAAATACCGGGTAAAGCGTGCCTTTACCAGGTATTTGTGTATGTTCCCACAGCACATTTTATAGCAAGCAATCAGCAAATCAACAACCACACTGCAGCGCATGGTAGCCCAACAACTTTGTCCTCCAGGTAAGGGGTGTTTACTTCGGGACAAATCGAAACAAACTCACTGAATTGATTGATGCATGCTATCATGTCAATTGAACTTTCAAAGTGTGTAGCAGAGGTGACAAAACACCCTCATGGTCCCCCCACCTCAAAAACGAATCCAGCTCTGCTGCCTTAACCTTACCAAAGACAAGGTTCCAATGTTGTGGAAGACATCCTGTCAGGTTCCAGTACTGAAGAAAACTCATCAATCACTATAAACCTGTTGCCTTGACAAGATCCTGGAGAGACTCCTGTTGGCCCACCTGAATAAGCAGATAAGCACATATCAGGACCCCCTTCAGTTTGCTTATGGTAGCAGAGTTGGAGTTGACGTTGCCATCATACATCTGCTAGACAAAGCAGCCAGCACTGTGAAGATCATGTGCTTTGATTTCTCCAGTGCATCTAATACAATGCAGCCTGATTTGCCATGACAAAAACTCCAGAAGATACAGATGGAGGCCTTAACAATCACCTGGATCATTGACTACCTTACAAACAGACCACAGTTTGTGAAACTGAAGGACTGTGTGTCTAACTAGGTGGTCAGCAAGCCAGGAGCACGAGGAGCTGTACTCACCATTCCTTTTCATTTGCTACACTTCAAACTTTAAACACAAGTCCAACTTCTGTCATCTACAGAAATACTGAATTGACTCTGCAGTTGACTTTTTGCACGGGAGTTGGAATAGAAATTTCGTTGAATCCTGTTCAATGACAATAAATGCCATCTAATCTAATCTAATCTAATCTATCAGAGATAGACATGGAACTTCTGGTGATGATTATGCAAAGAAGGATTCTTCATAAAATCAAGAAAATTATGGACATCCCTCATCATCTTGCTTATAAAACTGTCTTGAAAAAATAGAGCATCTTCATTCAGTGGCTTCTTCGAATTAATTTTCTGTAGGAGGCTCCTCTTTGCCACTGCAGCCAGAGAGTCCAGCCATGTACGAAGCACTGACCACAGTCCGTCTGACTTGTTTCTCCAGCTTGGAAAGGTCTGCCACCCCAACACACCACAGTATATAACAGGACCCTGGCGATAGCAGACTGGTAAAACAACCCAAGCAACTTTCCACAGATGTTACAGGATCTCTACATCCTGGTCTGAGCTTTCTTATAAAGTTTCTTGGTGTTGCTTGACCAGTCCAGCTTGTCATCCAGCCACAGGCCAAGATATTTATAGGTCTGCACGACCGCCACCTCCTCCTCTCTTATCAGAACTGGTGGTGGACTGCATCTGTCCCTCCTGAAGTTCAGTAACTGAGAACTGTAACCAGAGCTGAGCTGTAATCAGCCCTGATTTCCCTTTCTGATGTCAAAGATATTTTTAAGAGTAATAATTTTATTGAAAGTAAAAAGAAACAAACCATCAAAATGAAAAAAAGGTCTGTTGCACAGGAAAAAATTTGATTGTGTGAAAAAGATCTGTGTTGAATTGAAGAGAACTATATTAAGTATTGTGAGAAATCCTAATTTTGTTAACATAAAAATCTAATTGATGTTCACGTTTCTTATAGGTTTGTTGGACTGCACTTTTGTCAGTCTGTGTGTGAATCTTTGTCTTTGATGATTTCAAAATAATGTGAGCTAAGATGCAATAACGGAATGAGAAAAACCGACTGGGAGAGCCTCGCTGACAACACCCAGAGGAGAAATCTGCAAGCCAGAGTTCAGCACTGTGTTTATAAGGGATGCTTGAGATACTTTCTAGCTCTTTCTATAGTCAGCACAGTCTAAACATGAGCACATTACCTCCCCTTGCAGTGAGTAAAATGCATACCGGGTACCTCACACCCCATGAAATGATGAAAACAACCTCACAGAAGGTCGTCATTCTAATACAGAGGTCAAATTAAGTGTAGCGCGTCCATCAGAAGAAAAATCCGATCTGCAAATTGCTTATCTGCAGTAAAGGGGCATTGTAACCACGTCATGTACGCAAGACCCTTACCTGTGGTGGAGTGCAGACTCTCCAAGCTCCAATAACGAGACAGGACCCCCCTCAAAGTGCTGCCCAAGCTGTCTCCTCCTCCTCTTCCTCCACCCATACATGCACACACACCAAGACCTCCGTCCACCATGCTATCCATTACAAGGCTCACCGGGCTCCCTCTAGCAGACTCGGACCCTGGTGACAGTCCAGAGCTGCTGCTGCCGATGCTTCCACAGCCGTCCCCAGGCAGGGGCTCGCCCCCTTCCAAGCCCTGCTGTGTCCGCATCCCTGTGAGGATGCACAACAGAGAGGGGGGACAGAAGTTCGTAATGAGAACTTAAGGGAAATAAAGAGATGCAGGAGGTTTCCCTTTCCCAAGAGAAAGAGATTGAAGCAGATGAAGAGGAAGAGGATAGGGAGGAGGCTGGTCTGAGATCTGCTACACTATTTATTGTGATAAGCCGCTGCGATCAATCTACTGATGTCTCCTCCTATACACAGAACAGGAGAGTCGTAGCAGCATACCTCTCCTCCCTGTCACTCCCTGCACTTTCAGCTGCGCCCTTTCCCTCCGTTGCTGCATCTCCTTTTCTCTGTGCAAATTGATCTGCATGCCTTCATTTCCTCACAAAGCTCTGTCTCGCATGCACACTCCCTCTCTCACACAAGCTGAAATCATTAGGGGTCCCGCAGGGGGATTCGTGTTGCTCGACAGAACTGCTTGCCTGACAGAAAGACTGGCTCACAAATGCAGGATATACACAGACCAGTGATGTGCGGTAGGGCTCATGACTGGTGAGGCATGACTCCTCTAGAGCAGGGGTGTCAAATTCCAGTCCTCAAGGGCCGGTGTCCTGCAACGTTTAGATGTGCCTCTGTTGCACCACCTGAATAGAATAATTACGTCATTAAGGCTCTGGAGAACTGATTTACACAAGGAGGAGGTAATTAAGCCATTTCATTCCAGTGTTTTGTACCTGTGCACATCTAAAAACTGCAGTACAGTGGCCCTTGAGGACTGGAGTTTGACACCTGTGCTATAGAGTCAAATCTACAAATCCAATATAGAAACTTATGTTTAAGTTTTGACTTTAACTAATTAAAGCCTTTAGTTATTTTTTTTCTCTGATGAATGCATTAAATAATATTTAAAAACATTGTAATTCTCAATAAATGAATGCTACAGGTTTATAGCAATGGTCTGTGTTGCAATTCAACCATAATAGGGGCCTCTGAATGTCTGGAGGCCCCGACCAACAACTTCTGAGTTTTCTTTGCTTTGATATCTCAGTCTTATAATTCTAGATCTCAGATGTGCTAATATCAAATAATGTAGAGTTAACCCCATTGAGCCTTTTTGCTCTATGAAGCAGTCTGTAGCCAAGGTGTTGGAGGTTAAACAGAAGTAGTAGGGCTTATTTAGTAAAATAGCACAACATTTGGTTATTTCATTACATGCTTCATAATCAGCAAACCTTTCTTTTATGGTCTGTTTAACAGCTACAGTCTCAGATCAACTCAGACCTCCAGGACTGTCAGCAGCAGAAACAGCAACTTTATACCTATAAGGGAAACATAGACTATATTTGCTTTGCATCGTCTCCACATAATGTCAGTGATACAGTATGATCAGATTGAATATTAGATTCTTGATTATTATAAGTTGTTGCTATCTTGTTGTACAGTAATTTAAAATCTTGTTCAATGCGGCCCTTTTAAACTTTGAGCCCCTGCCCCTCCAAAGGTCTCTGCATGGCGCTGAGCCAAGATAAATGGTAGCAGAGCATGGGCGTAATTTTCTGAAGGACTGGTGTGGACATGTCTCCACTAACTTTGGCCTGATAGGGACAGTCCCCATCAATGTTTCTTTTTCCTATATGTGCCTGAATCTATTTGAGGACAGTAATTCAGCAGAAGCAGCACGCTGCGTTCAAAGTATAAACAGCCAGTGCATGACTGCTTTGTAAAATTCTAAATGGCAAATCCTCTCAGTGATGTGGCAATAGCCACATGCATTGAATATCAGGGATTGGTAAAGTGGCACAATCAAGCAAAGAATCTGAAAAAGAGACACAATGTTCTGCAAATAATTGTCAACGCTACAATAGCATCTTAATATGGTCCCAGGGAATCACATTTTAAAGGTCAGTAAAAAGTTTTAATGAAAAAAAATATATATAAAAAAACTGTGTCACAAGGGTGTACCTCTTGCCTGAAACGTTTGTTGGCAGGGTGCACCTGCATCCCTGCCAACACCATTAGGGAAAAGGGTGTACAGAAAATGGATGGATATAAAGAAACTGGCAAATAAGTATGTTCACCTTAATATATACCCGTGATGAGAAGTTAGGTGTGTTTCGGTTCAGTTAACACAAAACAAGGTGACCACTACCAACAGATAATCAGATGTTTTAACTTAATTAATCAATCACCGCTAGTGTTCAGGCAGTCACATCTTAAAGACTGTAACATGAAAATTGAAAAAACACAACTGCAGCGGGCTGAATGTTTTGGTGTTTGTGTGTACTTTTTTGTGTGGTAAATGTTTTTGTGTTTTTTATATTCCTGGTACAATTGAACATAATATTTGCTATGTGCTCTTGAGTTTGTTGGTTGCCAAGGCAAAGGGTCAGCATGTGATGTTGAAAAAGAGAAGAATGCAACTGGTTTTAGGTTGGTCTCCTGTTTTTCACTCTCTCCTCACCCCCCTGGATTATTTGCATAATTTGTTTGTGGAAATATTCAAAGCAATAATCAAATAGGATGAAATGTTTCATAAAGCATAGGAACCAAAGAATGCTACATTTTAAGCCATGACTCCTACAGCAGCAATTAGGTAACATTAAATCATTTGCCAATATAAAAGAGAAATCTACTTAGTCTTGCCTTGTACCTTGACAGAACTGACAGAAACTACACTGTTTATAGATTTATATCAAGAGAGAATTTTACTTATCCAAACATTGGCACATTTCACTGTTGGGAACAGGAGTTTTGGCCTTGTGGGGTTTGTTTAGCTGCTTTCTCTCAGTCATCCACCAGACAGAGCTAGGAGACTGCTGTTACCTGGAGGGCAGTCTGGGTGTTTGGATTCCATACACCTGCAAGCAATTCTGCCTCATCAGCTTTGAGTATAGAGGAGCAGGTTGCCAGCACTTCAGTGCATCAGTATTTGCCTGTTATGATACTCTGTGCCCTTCTGAGTTTTATCTCCAAGTTTTTTTCCAGTGAGTTTTCAATCTGAGTTTATTTTTGCTCTCCTTGCAGGTTTCGCCATTTCCAAGGTGCCCGAATCTTTCATCTCTACAAACAAAAAACATATCAAGAGTCTCTGGATTTCTCAGTCCTTAACTGGAGAAGTTCCTCTCCTTTTCCTGTGCCTGTGGTCTGTTCTGTTACCTGTCCGCACTATAACATTACATTCTCCTGCAGCCTTCAGCAACCTTTGGTTGTCCTCCCATAATCGGTACTCAGACCGTGCCCCTTCTACCCCCACAAGCAACCCTCACTCCGGTTACCTAACCTCTCCCGCCTGGCGGACTAGTCTTATCACAATAAGTAAGAATCATCCACTCAACATCTCTGTCTCGTTACAAACTGTCATTTCTCATCTTCCCTGCCCTCAGACGATCCAGATCCATTGGTTCCAGGACAAGAATCACACACTAAACTTGATCCTTGTTCTGTTTAAATTAAACTTTATTTGTCTGGGTCAAACAAGTTGCTCCCATTATGAATTTGACTTTTTTTGTGGCAGATTCCTGCTCATCCTGCATTGCATGCGTACAATTTTGTGGACATGACTCAATAGTAATGGCATACAGTAGGTGCACATCACTGGCTGTAATGGCTAGCAGGTGACGTCCAATCCAGTAACAAGTTCCATTGCCAAAGGTGTATAAAATTAACCACCTAGACATGCTGTGTCACACCCCACTGGTAGGCAATGACAGAAAATGGGAGACAGACGAGCGAAAACATGAAGACAATAATTTAATCTATTCAAAACATGATCCAGAAAACTACAAGCCAACAACAATTTAGTGCAGTAACGGCTGGTCAGCTGGTCGCTCTTTGTTAAGTTTTCATCGAATAAAAGAATCTGTGAAAATCACACCGACTAATCATTAAGTGTGCAGCATGACTGTTTTTACAAACATTTGTGAAAGAATGGGTTGCTCTCAGGATCTCAATGAATTCCAGCATGGAACTGTGATTGGATGCCATCTGTGCAACAAATCCAGTCATAAAATTTACTCTATCTTCAACATTCACTTGTCAAACTGCATTGTGCCAAGTGTAAAATTTGGTGGAAGGGATATTATGGCATGAACTTTGTTTTCCAGGAGCTGGGCTTGGCCCTTTGGTTCCAGTGAAAAGAACTCTGAATGCTTCAGCATCCAAAACATGTTGGACAATTCCAGGCACCCAAAAAAAAAGGGAAAAAAAGAGAGGAGTGGGGATCCTACATGCTACAATCTTTCCTTCTCGGCAATATCTCCTCCAAACTCAGATGATCCTTGTCCTTTGTTGTTAAAGAAGATACTGAAACATTTGTGTGGTCCAGGGTCCATACAAGCATGCCAAATCATCAGATTGGGTGTTTTGCATGGTGACCCATGGGATAACCTCTGACCCTGCAGATGATCTCTGCAGGATTGTATTCTCTCTACTTGATGGATACTGGGTTCCAGCATTGAAACCTCCAGCAGGAAATCTTTTAGTGGTTGTTTCATTAAAATTTCCACAATGGGATTCATAGCAAGTTTTTATTAAAAATCAGATTTTTCCAGGAACACAGGAAAACTTTAAACTTCCTGTTCTCTCCAACAAAAGTAGTGCCATACCACTAGAAAAGAAAAATATCTTAGAATTTAACTAAAGTTTTTAAAAACACTTTGTGCATTTTCAGTTTTCAGACCATATTGCTCAAAATTCTCTCCTGAGAAAAATGTAGAGAATTTGTAATCAGTCAGTTCAAGAGGACTTTTATCTACTAGTATTCAGGGGTGCCCACAGAAAATATCCTAACCCTACTCAAACCCAAGTGGAGGATACGCACAAAGCTATCATTGCACCTGATCTACACAAACACAGCCACATCCCCAACATGCATAAACCAAACAGACCTAACACACGCTGATATGCCACACAAACGCAATGCAGCTTGTGTGGCATTGCGTTTTACAGGGAAATTTTTTCTTTTTATTGATTTCAAATACAAATAGAAGGAACCTGTTAGAAAAAGAAACAGTTTAAGGTGAAAAATAAAGCACTAAGTGATACTGATTATGTTAAGTTTTTTATGTTTAACTAAAACGTAGTATGGTTAAATACATCAAAACATGCCGAGAAGAAAACCTTGAAGTGCTTCTCCCATAGAAACAAGCATTTCTTTTCATTCAAAAAAACACATTAGGGGAAAAGGCAAAAATGTCAGTTGTTTTGTATGCTGTGGAGATCCTCCATAGTAATGTACACCACCTGAAAAATTAAAAAAAACATAAGCATTTTGTAACTTACAGTTGTTCAAACCAATAAAATACTCAGCTTAGTAGAATTTACATCCAGAGGGTTGTTCCACAAAAACAGGATTACAAAATCCAGTTTAACAGATAAAGCCAGGTTTGACATAGCACCTTCGGTTCATCCTGTAGCTTGTCGAGCAAGGTTTAAGTAAGTCAGGGGAATGTGCAATAAAAGATTTTTTCAGGAAACTTTTATAACAGAGTCACTGATGCTACGCCAGATAAATTGCGTACATCATACCTCAGAAAATCTTTTGATTGAGAATTATGAGGAATTGAAGCACATCAAGCAAAAGAAAAAAAAAAAACTGCTGTTCAAAAGCAATCAGTAGTGGATTGATTGAGTGTGTAATTAGTAAAAGGTCTTTCTGACAAACTAGAACAGTGGTCTTCAGAAATAAAATCGAACAGTAACAGTGTCCATATGGGTCATTTTAAAATTAATAATGGTATTTTTTAACATTATAATGTTAAACTAATAACACTATTTGACTGAATACCACTGTGATGGACTGGCAACCTGTCCAGGGTGTACCCCACCTGTTGCCCATTAATCGCTGGAGATAGGCACCAGCATTCATTGCAACTCCAAGGAAAGGGATAAGAGTGGATGTTGACTGATGGACGGATAGAATACCAAAATGAGCTAGTGGTACTTTCATGTAAGGTAATTAAAAAAGACCAAAATGGACAGATAAGAAAAAAGAATCATGGGCAAAACTCATTAGTTTCTGATCTGTCAGTGCTTACTAAGCCTGGCTCTTGGACTGGTCTGCAGCAGGTTAGCTTCACAGAATAAATCGCCATGAAAACGTATGTGTTACCTCTTCTGTAAAATTGAATTGAGGCTTAATTAAGCTTGGATATCCAAAAAATCCCAGCTTAATCTGCTATCCTGGTTTTGTGAAATAGCCAGATGGGGAAAACTACATTTAATGTTTGAAAATCTAAATGCCTCGTTGCGAATTAAGTTTTGTAAAACAAAATGGCTGTGAATTTCTACTTTGTACATGTGTAGATGGAAAAGTCCATGGTGTGTCAAAGTTGTGCTTGTAAATTTGAATGTGTAATTCTGAGTAATGTTGCCTGAGGTCAACAGAGAGCAGAAACCAGTGAGCCCTGGTCAGGCAGTGACTGCAAATGTAACCGACAAGGAAGCTCACTTGTATGCTCCTCATAGTTAGTAGGTAGCAGGTAAGATTAGTTTTAAATGTGTTTGTCAAATATTCATTCAGTGTGTCATTTAGTCTTTTTAAAATGTCTGTCAATTGTTCATTCAAAATTACACTGTTAGTGACCAGTCAGGTCACAGTCTACCAGTGTATTGGGTCCTTTGAAGTGTCGGCAAATTCTCAGCAGCACAATGAAAGAGGCTAGACAAAGTTATTGGCTGATGTGAATTCAGACTCTGCGTAGTTGTTCAAGCCATCACTAAAAACAAAGTAAATGTGTATTGCGCAGTGTTGTTGAGGGCCTCAAACCACCTAGGTCATTATTAAAGCAGCCATATATAACTTTTATGAAAAAGTATGTTTTTTTTTTACATATTTGTTGAAACTGTCACTATGTCATGACAGTAAGGTATGAGACAGATAGTCTTTGAAAAACTTGAGGTCCCCTGCTTTCTCCCAGTGTTAACCAGAAACAACCAGTCAGATCCTGGAGGCAGGTCTTATCCTGTCAATCACAATATTGTGTGGCAATGCTGGATTTTCTGATCAAAGGCACGTTGTGCTATACCAATGGTGGGGTTGAGGTTGGCTCTAGTTGGCTTGAGCACCTCTACATTTATTTGCAACATTTTGTGCCTTTAGCATGTCTTGTAGTAAGATATTTGCCTTTATTAGCTCATACTAAGGGCATCAAATGCTAAGAGGCTAAGAAATCCAGGTCTCTGGTTTGTCCCTGTGGTGTGCTGATGGGCATAAGCTATACAGGTGGTACATGTTTTCATAACCTCAGATAAGCGACAACATTAATAGATGTATCTAAAACAATAAAAAAACTCACATGATTGTGCTTAGGGTTGGGGTAGTCACAGATGTCTTTTGGAAAAACAGACCGCATTAAAAATTTCACTTCTTTGGGGTAAACATAGGTGGGCTGGAAGTGTTTCTCCTTGTTAACACCAACACCATGAAAGATCTGAAGCAGAAAAAGATAACAGAAAGCACAAAAGCAAAAATTTAGAACACATTTTGATTTCACCGACTATTTATTGGAGAGTAAAAAAAAATATTTCTATTTATATATGTTATGTTTTCCTGCTACCTGCTACCCTATTTGTGGTTTGGTAAGAAATTATTGCATTTCTCATCCTACTCTTTCTTCAACCTTTATTTAAACAGAATAAAACTTTTGGATATCAAAGATCTCTTTTACATGAGTGTCCTGACAAATTAATGAAACAATATAGTGACATACGGTACAATCACCACTGATGGGGAGTGGTAGGAGGCCCTCAAATCCTCTTTTTACCAAACTTATTTTATTACCGAAAGTCGAACCTCAACTGGTACTTTCAGACATTATGAGTCTGAAAGCAGGACTTCATGTCTTTGTTCTCAAAACTTGTAATTCTTGTACTCAAAACTTCTGCTCCCTTTCAAACATTCACTGTTTTCTCTCGTACCTTCATCCTCGTACTTTTGAAAATGATTTTCTGCTCTCTCTAAACAAAGAAGTACCATTATCTGGCAACAGTCTCACCCAATAGAATGAAAGTGTTATACGTGTTGCGTTTGTTTCCTTCTAGTGGGTGTGCCTGTGGGGCTATCGATTGTAGTGGAACCCACATTGTAGCGCCTGCTTTTCTGTGCCACCCACTGGATGCAGGGAGTAAACAATGTCAACATTCCATGCCACTAAAACTAAAGTCTCACAATTCACAAGTGTGAATCTCGACCTGTGTTTTCCAATAGCTCCACAATTTTATCAGTAAATACTTGTGCATTTGAATCTGGTGATAAATACACACAACTTATTGTATTTGGAATGCTTATTTAATATTTAATTGTAATTATTTCCATAATATTATCTACAGTTATTGGCATTTTATTTATTTTGCATTTTGTTTACCACCTTGTTTGTTGCTTCTGTACATAAGAGTTCATACCCCCCAATATTGACAATATGTTTTCATAATTAAGCCAAGTTTCTGAAGTGGCATAGCTGTTATACTAAAGGTTATACTTAGCTGTTTCAAATAATATGTTATTTAAGATAAATTTGCATTTAAACCTCTACTATTAAAATTAATAATGGAGAGACGTTAATTTGTCATGTTAATATAATTAAAATGCTCTTCATTATAATGTTCACAATTTTTGATTACATGAAAAAATCAAAAATTACATGAAAAAAATTTGAATCAATCTGATCATCATCATATTTATTCATATTTCAGTATTCATTTGTTCATATATTTTCAAGTTATTTCAGTTTATTTTGTTAATTTGTTCCTTGCCTGAAGTCATAAAATCCTTTTAAAAAGTTTTACTCATTATTTTAGCACTTATCATTTTATTATTTTGTTCTGATCCAGATATTTTCATTTTACTAGAATATTTTATTGCTGTTTTGGTTTGTGAGAAATTAAAAATAATTTTTTAGGTCATGCAGAGGTCACCATCCCAACATCTTGCTCCAAAACCAAAGTGGGCTAGTTCTTAGTCAGTGCTTCATTTGTGCAGGTTTGTGCTGTTAAAACTGTCATTTGTGCAGCTTTCATTTTTGAGATATTATAGGTTACGACTTTAACTGATAATGACACCAGCCCCACATCTTGCTTATTTTAGTAATAGAAAATATAATTTTTTTCTTCTATAGCTTCCAAATCAAGTGTCCTAAATTGACTCAAAATCAGAGGGAAGCTGTTCTTCCAGACTGGAGAAATAACACACACCCATTTTTTTCCCCATTTTAGATCTTACATTTTTATGTACTTCAGGAAATATGATTGGTTTTTAACATCTTACATGTCCCACTGACAAGGAATAAACGCTTTGGCTCTGATTGAAAACATTGCATGTTTTAAATTTAAAAAATCAATTATTATATATTTTATGTAAAAGATGCCTACCAAGGCACTGTTTACAGAGTTATTGGGACACATATTGGCAGTCTTCCAGGTATTTACACTAACTTATGTATATATGGGTGGTGACAGGTGCGGACCAACAGCTGCACTGTATTTTCTGCAAATAAAGGAGAGGTGAACAGGCATGAGCATCTGACGTTTTATACATCTGAATTTTTTGTGCACTGCACTTTTCTAAATTTGTCCTTATGCCAATTTTTAGTGGAACCTGCCTACATTTTTATTTATGAGGCCCCAGATCTGAACTTGTTCAAGATCAACACATTCTCAAGTCTGAACTCACCCAACAGTCTGAGCAGAAGCATCATCATGATCACAGAGCCGCACCTGTGCATATGCATGTTTTTTTTCGCGAGGAGGGACTGTTCATATCCAAAATTTCAGAGGAGGACTAAAGAAGTACACTCATGGAACACAGTTCTGAAACTCCAGTTATATTGACCACATGTTATCATGGAGACAAACTGTGGAACCTCCAGTTATATCTTCACCGGTTCCAGAGGAAATACCAGAAGCAATCATCACAACCACAAACTGATGAATCACCTGGGCAGACCACAGAAGAACCACCAGTATCAAGGTCTGAAACAACCCAAAGCCCATCTGTGAAACACATATGGTCTGATAGGTGTCAGGCACTTCCAAAGAGACTGAATCTTTTGAAATGTACAGAATATGACTTAGTTTACTCTCCATCACTCAACAATGAGTGATCTCTCCATTTGCTAAATTATTTAGTACTGGGAGTAGAATGATTTTTTTTTTTTTCAAAATGATTACTTATTTAACATCTAAAAGAAATGGAATGTAACACAGTGGTGTGTTGCCTCCTACTGGTAAGAAATACAGAGGCACCTGTTCCATGGATAGCTCATGGAAGCCCAACTTAGGACTGGCATTAAAACAAAGGAGTTGGAGTTGTTATGTTCTGCTGTTCACAATTAAAGCACACATACATGTTTTCCCTGTTTGATTATTTCTAAGACACTAGCCAGGAATGTCAGAAGATATTGTTTTAATTTGGACATAGCTCAATTAATTTAATTCAACACTGAGTTCACTGGGTAGAGTGTATAGGCGGGTGTATGGCAGCCAATCCAGGAGTTTGGCTGCCTGGATTGACTTTAACATCCTTTATGCCAGGGATGTCAAAGTCACATACACTGAGGGCCAAAAAAACAAATTTGCTACAAGCCGAGGGCTGGACTGGTTCTACGTTTATTAAAATATGTTGAAATGATTGCGCATAGCCTGTTGTATATTATTTAATGATTAAACGAATAAAGCGATATTCTCTTATGGATCTGTCAGTAATTTCAAGTGAAACCATTTTTCAACAGGCAAACAGACAAAAACAAACTTCCTTCAAAGAAAAATAGCATGTTCTGTACATTAAAAGAATAAAGCAATATTTTGTTATGACTTTCAGTAACCTCAAGGGAAAACATTTTGAACAGGCAAAAAGCAACAAATGTTATTGTTTTGAAAAACTAAATATGTTTCTTAATATAAAAATAAATACATAAATTAAAGTGCATGAGAAGCTTGATAGTGCCTTCTTAGATTATATTCTTTCATTACAGCCAAACTATCTCCACACAGAAGACACACAGGCGGTCATGGCATAGTTACTTTGAAAATGTAACTTTAATCATATTACTGATTACTCCTTGAAAAAGTAACTTGGTTAGATTACTGACCACTTGATTTGGAAAGTAACTAAGTTACATTAAAAGTAACTATTTTAGTTACTATCAGCAGCTAACAACAACGCTCCACCACCTGTGAACATCATATTGATCTTTGCCAATACTTAATAGCAAGTTATTTTACAGCGATTACATCAACAATGTGTCTCCACTTATATGGTTGAACTGAAGGGGTTTAACGGTTACCACGGTACAAAAAAAACTTTAGTAATTCGTGCCTGTTTTTGTGTTTCTACTGTATGGAAAACTATAAATAGTATTTAAGCCATTCCCCCCGCCCTTTTCTGCGCTCCAGTGTCCAGGTTGTGCTGTGGCCTGCAGGCCGGTTCTAATAGTAATTAAATATCATGCAGGGGGCCACAGATAATTAAGTTGAGGGCTGGATCTGGCCCGCAGGCCTTGACTTTGACATATGTGCTTTATGCTGATTAGCTGTAAAAGATTCTACTATAAAAAATATTGATAATAGATCCAGGTAAGAAGGGCTCCAATAATAATAAAAAAGCTCATCCACTGACTAGTTTTCTCTGCAGGAGACGGTAGACCTTCTTGCGTCGAGCATGGTCACTTCTGAGGCTTTCAGCAGTGTGGAGAAGAGATGCTAGCCACACAGGAAGTCTGAAGAAAGAGATATAATGATGGAATTTAAATCCATTAAGGGTAATTGTTGGTTTATGATAAATAATTGTAATGAATCCTGTTGAATATATCAACTACACAATTTTGCTAATGTGGAAAAAAAAATCCTTTCATTGATCTAAAATTCTTACAATGTCAATCAAGCATGCCAGCATTGAAATAGCAATAACTTGTTTGCAGAGTTTCAGTCAGGTTTCAGAACTCACCATAGTACTGAAAGAGCACTGCTCCAAGTCACAAGTGATACTCTCTTGATAAGGTATTTGTATTTGTTCTGGTTTTGTCAGAACAGATACTATCATATTATTTAATGATTAAATGAATAAAGCGATATTCTCTCATGGATATGTCAGTAATTTCAAGTGAAACCATTTTTTAACAGGAAAACAGACAAAAACAAACTTACTTCAAAGAAAAATAGCATGTTCTGTACATTAAAAGAATTCATTCATAAATGTTTGTAAAAACAGTCTACATGCGTACATGCTTAATTTTCTACACCTGTGGCCATGAAAGTGATAGGAACACCTGATTCCGAAAATTAAGATCGGTGAGCAAATATTTTTGGCAATATAGTGTATATGTGTCGCCCTGTGGTGGACTAGTGGTATGTCCAGAACAACAACAATCGAGGAAGATGGAGCAGGAATGGAACTGGCAACCTACCGATTGCAGGACAAACTACTTCTATCAGTTTAAGTAGTTGTCTAACAGTTTCTGACATTTTATGTTGTTTTTTTTGATGCAATGTGAAAATAATTATAAATTCTGACAGACTCTGACAGGACTTATTCTGGATAGCAGGTTAAAAGTGAAAGACTTACAATAAATCATAAACTTACCCAAATGAAAAGCAGAGATCAACATAAACATCCATCAGAAAGTCAATGAACAGCAACAACACTGCAAAAACAAATCATCTTACCAAGTATTTTTGCGGTAGTGTCTCGTAACAATTTCTTAGTACATTTGAGTGAGCCAGATTAGTTTGCTCATAACATGAGAAAAATGTCTTGTTATGAGTGAGATAATCTGCCAATGATTAGATTAGATTAGATTAGATTAGACAGACTGCTCCCATACAAACAAATAAAACGAAAGACCTGTTGTATTAAGAAGAAGTATTAATAAATAAATAAATAAACAACTGTCTCAGGGGACACAATCAGCAAGTTTTTTTTCTTTGTTAAGAAAATAATAAATTCTCTATTGACTTTAGTCTGTCAATAGAGCACCTTTACAAATGGAATCTGGTGCTTACTGAACCTCGCCGATGAGAGAAAACAGAGTTAAGGAATGGCTTTGACTGGACATATACGCTGATCTTGGAGAGTGTCCTTTGTTCCACCACTTTCCAACAGAAGCAAGGCTGAGCTTTACATACTAAATGAAGTATGTTAGTCAGCATGCTGATGATAACCCCTGTCCTATCGGTAGCGTCAATATGCTTGTTGCTCTACATGCTTGTGATAGCCCTCATGTTAACATTAGCCTAAAATAAGCACTTTAATTGATGTTTAATATACTAGCTAAGTTTGGCATACTGAATGGAGCAAGTCAAAGTAAGACAACATGCTAGTGATGCCCCACATACTACTGACAACATGTATTAGTCAACATGTTAGTGATAACACACATCCTGCTGGTGGTGTGAAAATGCAATTCGCTCTACATGCCAGTTATAGGTCTCAAGCTAATGTTAGCCTTACAGCTATCATAAGTATTTCAGTTCATTGGGACCTGGACATAGCAATGCATTAGAGCAGGTGTGTCAAACTCATTTTCGTTTTGGGCCAAATCAAGATCATGAAGGCTCTTAAAGGGCCGGTTGTGCCAGAACATGTTGATAAAACCTGTTCACAAACTGTTAATATGTCAATGAATTCTTAAAATTACATAATATTATTGAAGATCTTTTCAGTCCCTTCAGGAACTAATACTAAATGAGACTGTTTATTTACTCGCTGTATAAATCATGGACTATAATCATACATCAACTAAATTCTCAAGAAACTGGAGGGATTGATTGATATAAATTGGCAGTAAACAGATAAAAACTGCATTGATATGATTGATAATATAATATTTAATCACACTTAGTGTTTAGTCTAGTCTGTGGAGGGCCATATAAAAAGCTACGGTGGGCCGGATTTGGCCCCCGGGCCTTGAGTTCGACACATGTGCATTAGAGAGAAGGAAGGCAGTGCACTGCCTTGCAAAGCAGGATGCGAAGGAAGATGTGAAGCAATGCACTAACATAACCTTTTCCCTAAAATAAATATTTTAGCTATTTTTTAATAGCTATGTTTATCATACTGATTGAAGTACATCGATGTAAGAAAACATGGTGGTGATACTACACATGATACTTATAGCATTTCAGGTCACCGGAGCCCCACCCTGGAGCCAGGACTGGAGGTGGGACATGATGGTGAACGCCTGGGCTTCACCATAGGCTTTTCCCAATGGAGCCCGGCCTGGCTCTGCCCAAAGAGGAGACATGGGTGCCCCTTCTCATGAGCTCATCACCTGTGAGAGGCGCCAAAGGGGTTGGGTGCAGTGTGGGATGGGAGGTGGTCAAAGGAGGGGGTTCTGGCAATTTGATCCTTGGCTGCAGAAGCTGACTCTTGGGATGTGAAATGTTACCTCTCTGGTGGGGAAGGACGTGGAGCTAGTGTGTGAGGTTGAGAAGTTCCGGCTAGAAATAGTGGGCCTCACCTCAACACATGGCTCTGGTTCAGGACCCAGTCTCCTTGAGAGGCACTGGATATACTTCCACTTTGGAGTTGCCCATGGTAAGAGGTGCCGGGTAGGAGTGAACATACTTGTTGCCATCCATCTTGGCGCCTGTATGTTGGAGTTTACCCCGGTGAACGAGAGGGCAGCCTCCCTCCACTTACGGGTGGGGACGGATTCCGACTGTTGTTTGTGTTTATGCACCAAATGGCAGTTCAGATTACCCAACCTTTTTGGAGTCCTTGGATGGGGTACTGGAGACTGCCCCTCCAAGGGCACTCTAAGGAGGGGCCTGCTGGGGGACCCTAGTCCTGCTGGGGGACTTCAATGCTCACATGGGAAATGACAGTGAGACCTGGAGGGGCGTGTTTGGGAGGAATGGCCCCACAGACCTGAACCCACATACTACTGACTCGAGTAGTATGTGGGTTCACATACTACTCGAGTAGTGTTCTGTTGTTGGACCTCTGTGTTTGTCAAAGATTGTCCATAACGAACACCATGTTCAGGCATAAGGGTGTCCAGATGTGGACACCTTAGGCCACAGTTCGAACTGCAGTCATCGTTTCATCAGCTCTGCGGCCAGATCTGCGAAGACAGATGTGGAGCTGTCCACTGACCACTACCTGGTGGTGAGTTTGCTCCGGTGGTGGGGGAGGATGCCGGTCAGGTAAGGCACGTCAGCTCTATGTTCACACATGGAAAAATGAAGCATATCAAGAAGGGAACACAGTCCCTACTGTGAAACATGGAGAAGGCTGTTATGTTCTGGGGCTGCTTTGCTGCATCTGGCACACGATGTCTTGAATCTGTGCACGGTACAGTGAGATCTCAAGACTATCAAAAGATTCTAGAGAGAAATGTGCTGCCCAGTGTCAGAAACCTTTGTCTCAGTCACACATCATGGGTCTTGCCACAGGATTACTCAAAACGCACAACTAAAAATACCCAAGAATGGCTAACACTGGACTATTCTGAAATGTACTTCTATGACCCTTTACTAAAATCCTAGCTTTGGAAGGAGCTGAAACATGCCATCTGGAAAAGGAACCCTTCGAACCTGAGACAACTGAAGCAGTTTGCTCATGAGGAGTGGGCCAAAACACCTGCTGAGAGGTGTAAAAGGTTCTTTAACAGTTATAGGAATCATTTCATTGGCATGATTTCCTTAAAAGTTGTGCAAGAAAATATTAAGTTAAGGGTACCATCATTTTTGTTCAGGCCTGTTTCATGAGTTTATTTTTTTTAAAATAACTCTGTTGAAGCATGTTTGAAAAGCAATATCTGACTTTCATTTGTTCATTTTCATAGAATTTTTATCCATCATTATCTTTTTCAGATTCAAGTTAATTATGTGACCATTGTGGGTTTTTCTTCATTTATCAAGGGGTTTTGTGTACAAAATTATGAAATTAATCTTAAATTTGGAACAGAAAGCTGGTTCTTATTTTATTTAGACATCTAATCATATTTTTTAAACATAAGTTTTCTTCTCATGGTAGAGGGGAAGAAAATTGAAATCAGAGTGTTCCTTCTAAATTTCTTGTCAAAAAATTTTTATAAATTTATTTCCCATCATTTTGAATGTTTCAGTTACTACAGGGCATATCGTTAACATGTCTACACGCTTGTAACCTGAGAGCTCCAATTCTTATGTCCACTTCGATTGAGTCCACACTAAATGGAGTGGGTAGGGTGCAGCCTGAGTATTAGGCCCTATTAGTCAAATGGATAAATGAGCCATTTGACTAATAAGTGATAAACAGAAAGCTCATTTTGAATCAGCTGCAGACCATTTACATGCTTTACTAGATGAAATGTAGCTAGCTTAACTTTATCAATTCATAAAGATTCCTTAATCCATGGCATCTCACACAGACGTTCAGAGCACGAGAGAATTAATTATCACCAAGTATGTCCAATCAAAAAAAAAAAAAAAAGTAATGTAGAGACAATATAATTAGTGAGTTTCAAAGTCACAGCCTACCTTGGATTCGCGGCGCAGCCTGAAATGACCTAACTTCTGTATAAAAACACTAGAGGCCAGTGTTTCATCAGGTATGACTGACCTGATGTGAATGGTACATTTTTAATAATAAAAAAATAAAAACAATTACAGCGTTTTCTCTTCTAAATCACAGTATTTACACAGATTACTTTTTTTAATTTTACACAGAAGCTCCCGTCAAAAACTTAGTCTGGATTCTTCGATTTGATTGGTCCATTGCATGTAGTTGAAATGTTATCACAAAGAACCTGGTGGAGAAGAAATAGTACTTCTAAAAAAAATTTGAATAGCGTGAAAGAGCAACATTTCCTACAAGTAATCTCAGAAAGTGAAATTGTCCTTATAGAAATTCATTACACACAGAAAACAGTATTTAAAGCTTTTATTTATTTATTCAATTTTAATGAGTATGGATTACATGGTACAAGTCAGTTAAGTCAGAAGTCTTCCTTCATGATTGTGTAGCCTATTGACATAAGAGATTAGTTGAAGGCTCTAGAAACCTCTGCAAGTGTTTGGATTAATTGACTGATTAAGGTGTGACTATAAATTTTCACAAATGTCTTTTTTTAAAACAGTTTTCTCATTTTCTGAGAAACTGAATTTTAGGATTTCATTATCTGAAAGCCATAACCATCAAAATGACAAAACTTGGAATATATCACTCCATGAGTTTCATTTTTTGAAATGACAGAACTGACTGGACTAGAGACTCAACAGTGAAGAAAGGACAGAGACTACTCTGTCCTGTACTACACTGAGGAAGCAGTGGTCATTCACAGTTTGCAGCACGACACTGCATACAGTGGGTATGGAAAATATTGAAACCTCTTTAAATTTTTACTGTTTCATTGCAGCCATTTGCTAAAGTCAAAAATTTTAATATTTCTCATCACTGTACACTTAACCTTCCATCCTGACAGAAAAAAAGACTTTTTTGCAAATTTATATATAAAAAAAAAACCAACTGAATATCATGTGGTCATATGTATTCAGATCCTTTGCTGTGACACACAATTCACATACTTTGCTACTTGAAAGGATTAGAATTAACAGCAAAAAGTTCAATCTTCATCTCATCAGCCCAGAGAATCTTATTTACCATAGTCTGGGAGTCTTTCATGTGGTTTTTTGGCAAACTCTGTGAGGGTTTCATATGTCTTGCACTGAGGAGAGACTTCTGTTGTGCCACTCTACCATAAAGCCCCGACTGGTGGAGGGCTGCAGTGATGGTTGACTTTGTGAAACTTTCTCCCATCTCCCTACTGCATCTCTGGAGCTCAGCCACAGTGATCTTTGGGTTCTTCTTTTCCTCTCTCACCAAGGTTCTTCTCCCTCGACTGCTCATTTAGGCTGGATGGCCAGGTCTAAGAAGAGCTCTGGTCATCTCAAACTTCTTCCATTTAAGGATTCTGGAGGCCACTGTGCTCTTTAGGAACCTTGAATGATGCAGAAGGTTTTTGCACCATTGTAACCTTGCCACAATTCTGTCTCTGAGCTCCTTGGGCAGTTCCTTCCACCTTAAGATTCTCATTTGCTCTGACCTGCACTGGGAGCTGTGAGGTCTTATGTAGACAGATGTGTGCCATTCTTAATCAAGTCCAGTCAGTTTAATTAAACACAGCAGGGCTCCAATGAAGGAGTAGAACCATTTCAAAGAGGATCAGAATAAATGGACAGCATGTGACTGAAACATGAGTGTCACAGCAAAAGGACTGAATACTTATGACAATGATGGGGTTTTTTTTAATAAATTTGCAAAAATTTCTACATATTTGTTTTTTCTGTCAAGATGGGATGCAGAGTGTACATTCATGAGAAATAATACAAACTTTTTTTAAATGGCTGCAATCCAGGAAGTGGATGCATTGCAGCCAATCCATCCATCTCCTGGCTCTGAATAAGTGGAAGATGGATGGAAGAATGGCTGCAATGAGGCAAGAGTGAAATATGTAAAGTGGCCTGAATATTTTCTGTACCCACTGTGTATCCACACAAGTTTTAATTAAATTAACATGATGACTTAAGAGAAAAAAAATAAACATGATAAAACTTTAAGGGGACATGTCATGCAAAATCCATATTTTTAATCCACAATTTTTTGTGTACTTCGAGTGATGCAAAAAAGTTAATTTATTTTCTCCTGGTGCTGCATACATATCTTTATATTCTTTTTGAGTTATATTTTTCACTGTTAATTTTTTTTTCTACTGCCTACAATGTTGCCTTGGCTATGACCAATGGCTGTGGAACTGCTAAACAAGGACATGACTGAGGATATAATTGTACTGAAGGTTTTCAATATAATTATTTGTCTTGGGAGGGGAATGCATGACTAAAATTAATTCAGTGACATTCTTGAGTCTTCTGTTATCTCCTTAATTATGCAAAGACTTTGTTTACTTCATTCATATTGTGATATCTGACCTGCATGGACACCATAGTTAAACTATTCTCCATATTATAGGCAGTTGGTATAGATAGAGAAGGTGTAAATACAATGATAATATTATTGAGATGCATCACTTGAATATGTAGTCAGGTTCATTGTCTTCATTCTCCTGCTCTTGGGTCAAACTCTGGCTCCAACCTGTAAAGTTTCTCCAACATGTAAAGCGGTAGATGATCATACTGCCGCTATCAAACTGCAAAAATTGCCAAATGGGGGAGTGAAATGCTCTGTGACCTGGAGGAAGGTGGGCGTGAAATGTCTGATTCACATTTAAAAAGATCCCAGCAAAAAAGCAGTTGCTCCAAAATGTGCCTCAGAACAGGAGTCTGTGGAGCTACAATGACCAGAAATTACGAACAAAGTATTGAAGTTCTACTTTATATAGGCTGCATGTGGATGATTTACATGTACAAAGGAAGGACTTAAAAGCTTATGTCCACCAATGTTGGATAAAGGATGGCATTTGTAATCAAAGATACACTGAAGCCCCACATTTTGAACACATGGGGTTAAATATCCTGCTTACATATGTAGCCTGACATCTGTGAGGCAGTTTAGTCATAAATAATTGGTTTCATATTAAGAACACATAAATGAGAGTTTAGAATTTTGAACTCGATCAATTATTATTCCTACTATCTCTTTGAGAAGAACATTTCTTATGACAGACCCAACACATGCAAGAAATCTTTTTCACAACTGCTTCTATTGGCTACTGAATCAAACATAAACCAATAAACAGTTTCATGTAACAAATTTAATATCTGCTCTGAGCATAACAGACAATGGTTCAATTTTCCTCTTCAAAGTATAGCTGTTCCTCACAGTCACTGCAGTGCTCCAGCAACCTCTCAGTGCAGACCTGGGGCCTTTGGGCTCTTTGTGACTGTTCACAGTCAGTAGGGTTTACCTCCAATGGCACTGAGCATCTCCAGTCTCTCTGCAGCTGTGGGCATTTCAGGTTTAATACCTTCTCTTCTTCGCTGCACCATTATGTTGTGCTGCAAAGAAAACAACACACATAAGGACTGTAATCGCAGCAAAAGGTGGTCCTACAAGTATTAACGGAAGGGTATGAATAGTATTGCATGCCCCACTTTGCAGTGTTTGTTAACAAAGTTTAAAATATCCAAAAAATGTCATTCCACGATTGTGTCCCACTTGTTGATTCTTCACAAAATAATACAAATTTTAGATCTTTATGTGTTAAGGTTCGAGGGGGCTGAATACTTTCGCAGGGCATCGTATGTTATCTTTCTAATCAAAGAATCCAATGTTTTCCATAAATTTTTCTAATTCTCTAAAAAAAAAAAATAGGGCATTTAATGGCTTTAAGTGTGGCTTAAGACACAATTTAAATAAAATATTTGTTTTATCAGTTGTTAAAAGTCTATTAGACAATTCTTTTATGAGTCCTTTGGTCTTTGGGGACCCTTTGCTTACATTTTGCCACCTTGATGCCTACAGTCTGGACAGAGTGAATCTCCAATCTTCGAGCCAACGAAACAGCATCATGCATTTTAGTTACAACGTGTTGGAGCAGATGTTTCAGCATAACAATCATTAGCCATATTGTCCCAAGATGAACCCAAACGTATGGAAAGCCATTTCAGCCAAAATTAAATAAATCTAGAAATTAGTAAGTATATGATTAATTGGCTTCTTTATTTAAGAATTGCCTAATTTATATTAATTTATATATTTATACATTTATTCTCTGATCGGTTGTTTCGGTTTGGGAGGGGTGTGATATTTTAAAATGCTATTAGGATCACAGGTAAGAGGCAGGAGACTTGATTTTTTTCACAGTTTATCTCTTATATTCTACTTTCAGGATATGAGATTTTAAACAAATATGAAAATACTATATCTTCAAAAAGTTATGTACTGCAGTTTTAATAGTGTGTGTCTGAACTATGTTTTGATCATGTATGTCATACTGTATATGAATATTTGTAGTACATGCCTGAAAAGTCACTGCTTTACAAAGAAACCGTACCCCTTTTTAAAGCTAAATCTAGTGAAAGCTTAACTTTCTCATCCTCTGACACAACCTGCCTGTTATTGCTAATGATCTGATCCAAATAGTAACTCATCACTCACATCAGGCGACCATGACATATTACTGATCGACTGGAGAGTTGGGTCGGACTCTGGTTCAGTGCTCAACTGGTTTCAATCTTACACAAAGAACAGGGATTTCTTTGTTTCAATTGGAAATTTCTCATCAAAGAGGTCAAAGGTCACATGTGGGGTACCCCAATGTTCAATACTGGGACCCCTCTTATTCAATATTTCGCACTAGCTCAGGTCATGATAAGAAATAAAATTAGCTACCATAACTATGCGGATGATGCGCAGCTCCACATTATTAATTCACCAGGAGACTCTGAACCATCCAATCACTGAACAGATGCTTAGAACAGATAAATGTGTGGATGGGCCAAAATTTTCTCCAGCTGAACAGAAAGAAAACTGAAGTTATTATTTTTCGACCCAAAGAGGAACAATCTAGAGTCAATGCACAGCTTGAAGGTCATGCAGTTTGAGTTATTACAACTAAAACCTAGGTTTTAGTTTAGTTTTAGATCAGGCCTGAAACCTGGGAGTAGTGATGGACTCTGACCTGAACCTTCAGAGCCCCATTAAGACAGTCACAAAGTCGGCCTTCTATCACCTGAAGAACATTTCCAGGATTAGAGGACTAATATCTCAGCCAGATCTAGAGAAACTCATTCATGCGTTTATCTTCAGTCGCATTGATTATTGCAACAGCGTCTTCACAGGCCTGTCCAACAAATCAATCCTCCAGCTGCAGCTGATCCAGAAGCTGCTGCTCGCGTTCTCACTAAAACCAGGAAGATAAAAGGACATAACACCAGTTTTAAAGTCCGTACATTGGCTCCCTGTAGCTCAGAGAACAGACTTTAAAATACTGGTGTTAGTTTATAAATCACTGAACAGCTCAGCACCACAATATACCCAAGATCTGTTGTTGTTGTACCAGCCTTCCAGATCCCACAGGTTCTGGTTCTAGTCTGCATCCCCAGAACCAAACAAAGAGAAGCAGCATTCAGCTTCTATCCACCACAAATTGGAACAAACTTCCAGAAAACTGTAAAACAGCTGAAACGCTGACTTCCTTTAACTCTCGACTAAAAAGCCAGCTGTTCAGAGTTGTATTTGAAATGTAATCAATTAAGAATTTAATGATGGCACTTGTCTTAATGTCATGTTCTGATTGTTGATTCTATGTTGCATGACTTTGTGTTTTTTATGATATAAAGCACTTTGAAATGCTTTGCTGCTGAAATGTGTCATACAAATAAAATTTGACTGATTGATGGACAACACCTGAATCTCCACCGCCCTCAGCCCGTGGATCACATGGGTAGGTTTTGCTTTCCCATCTTTAGTATTTAGCATAATTTGGAAAAAAAAAAAAAAGCGACAACGAAATAGATCCTCTGTACAAGTAGGCCCTGTGGATAGCATGTGGCCTGTATTTGTGTGGTTTAGCTTTGTGCTGGTTTATGCGACATGCAATGGAATTGATTGTGAGCAGGACTGTGGGGAATTAAGTGAATGGCTAAAATAGTGTTTTTACAGTGGAAGGTGATAGGAGTTCTTGCCATTTTTGTTCTAAACATTTTTTTTTTTACTTTTTGGGGATAGCCAGTCAGTTCAGGATTTGTAGATTTTAAGTTCACTTGTAAAAAGAGGCATTTTACTTTATAATTATAATTATAGTTTATTGTTCGGGCCTAGGAATCCTGAAGCTTAAAGCTTCCCTATGTTTTTTTTTTTCTTTTTCTCTTCTTGTGCTTGATATTTTCCCATAATTGTAAAATAAACTTTCTTTTGTTACTGATATCAACTGTTGAGTGATTGTAGCTTTTGTGTTACACCCAGTGTCAGAATTTATCCTTTCCTGTCTTGGGGAGAGGTTGTAACATTTCCACAAGCACAATATGAAGGGAACTGGGATTGGGATTGAACAACTGCGTGGCCTTAAGAAAACCAGTAATGAGTGAGGCTAACCATAGAAAAAGCTTGAATTCGCGAGAGACCATGAAGAGTAGACTCTGGAGCAATGGAAGAAGGTCATGCACATTCATAAAGACTCCTTCATATTCATGACAGGCGCTTTGTCATGTTTATGACAGTGTTATGTCAGTCTTATGCACACCTTATCAAACTCTTCCCAAAAAGGATATTTGATTTCCACAAGAAAATGACAAAGTATCATTTTGTATTATATAAGTTTAGCCAGAAAGCCTGGCTTATTTTAGCCAGAATATCTGTAAAATCCTGTCTTAATCTGCTACCTGTTAATCTGTTGAGAAACAGCCCTGAACAGGAAAGGAGCTTGGATTTTCTAGATATACCTGACACACACAGGTAACCAGTCCGACCAATATCTGATCTGCCAAATCCACCATCGTGGAGCCCATTTTTCTGTTGTAGCCCCAGAAGCAATTCTGTTCCAGGACCTGACTGACCATGTAACAATTCCACTCTGGCACACAGCACTGCAGAAGCCTGGTGTGAATTCAGACTTCTAAATGGTTTGTTGTGTGTTGTTTATGCATATGTTCCTTTACTTTCGTTATGATGTTGAAATAAATAAACTCACCCAATATTTTCTGCAGTTCTTATATCTCTGGAAGTAAGCTGAGCACTTGCTCCTATCATAGTTGTAGGTGTCCAAACACTTGTGAGAGGCATCACTTTCCTGAAAGAGTAGGATCAGTTCCAATCATAGAGCAGCAGTCGCCATCATCAACAATGTCCAGCATGGGGAGGATCAGTAACTCACTTCTAAGCAGGGGTTTATGTCCTGGTTTGAAATTTTTCGGGACGTTTTATCCATTTAGATCTGTGAAGAGAAAAACAAGAAAGGTTCTAGTTTTGAAATTATTTGTTCTTAGGAAAACTTTCAGCAAGTGAGTGATCACCGTTTCAGTTCAACTAGCACAACTTCCTGGAGGGGCACAACTTCCTGGAGGGGCTGAGCTGCTACTGCCTTTACCTCTCTACTTTTTCTGTGAATTTAAAAAATAAATATCCACTTTACAATCAGCCAAAATTCCTTGCATAGAAAACATTTTAACCAATTTAAAAAAAACTGACCCTGACTGTATTGTTGATAACGAGGATCAACTGGAACAGATGTAGCTGACTTAAGCGATATAGCTGTACAACTGAATTGAATCGATTAAATATTTCTGTACATAAACTGGTTTTGTTGTTTTGTAAAGTACCTTAAGATGACATTTGCTGTAAAATGACATATCACTTAGTAAAATCAATAAATCAATTGAAATTTGATTTGAATAACATTGAGTTGTGTTTTAAAGTTATTACATTGGAACCTGATTGTGATTATATGAAAGAGAAATAGTGTAGATTGGATATATTAGAAGTGTGCCAATCGATCAGCCACCAATCATAATCGGCCGATTTCCGTGAAAAAGTGGATGATCGGTCATTGCCGCAACACAACTATCAACACTCACCTGGATTAGCATCACGGTCTGAAAGCTAAACAAAAAACCCGAAAAATTAGTTAAGTCTTCGAGCTGGCGTTGTAAGATGCTCTCGCTGTTGGACCGGCGCTTAAAGCAAGCTGCAGAGTTCTAACATGTGACAATACAGACTATGTTCATAGATATATTTTTAATTTGTAATTCTGTAGAAGCTGCATTACTGTCAGTGTTGATTAAATTGGGCCTCCACCAATCCGCAGGTCAGTATTCACAAATTTGTTTGTGGAACGTGACTCCATATTATTCACAGAAAATTGCCCATTTGCAGATTTCTTCATACAGTAGCCTATGTCTAATATATTTGAAAGAAAATGCAGCCTATAGAAGCTGAAACACCTATGCACAATTCTACTTGACAATTCAGCATTGGCTGATTTTTGTAAAGCAAGCAATCCAAGAGCTCTATTAATTTTCCTGGACAGTACTTAGCTGCTCCCCCAATAGCAGAGACAAGAAAGACTGTAGGTACTTTAGCTTGAATAGCACTTTATTCATACAACAGTTACGAAAAATCCTGCTCAATACAATAAACTACAAAGAAAAAAACCTGCAGAAATAATCAACATAAAATACTAAGATAAATTGATATTTGTGGTGGAGGTACACAGCTGGTAGATATTAACACTCAATAATATACGTGTTAATAATGTGAGAGACAATTTCAATGATTTTCTGATCAGTGCTAGTTACAAAAAGCAGAAACCTTCCACTCAGGTTTACATTGCGGCTGTTCATGAGATAAAATAAATTTATTCTGGTGAACCTGAATGTGAATGGGATTGTCGTGTCATTGATCTGGTTCTGCTCTGTGTTTTCGAAGCGCACTGAACGCTGCTCTGAGGAAACTTGTTTTGAAACATAATTTTCACATACAACATGAAACATATTTCCTTCAAATGAGATTTATAGTAAAGTTTTGCAAACGGTTTTGTCACACAAGTAGCATTTTTCAACAGGCATCAACACAGCCACCTACAATTTAGAAATATCTCCGGTGCACAAAGGTTTCACCCAGTTAATTTAGCCACCAGTTAATCTATAACACTGTCACAAGATCAGATGTCACTGGAGACTAATCGATGAAGAACGGATTAATTAACCTTTCGACAAAAGCAATGGGTTAGAAAGTGTCATTGGCTCATGAGGCCACCAACACCGGCTAAGAGCTCTGTTGCCTGTTCGGGTGCTGTCATGGAGAAAGTCCACCTACCTTTACCAACGACACCTACAATACGACGCTGGGAAGACTATAGGAATCGCTGTGGACCCACATGGCAGAAGGTCATGGCTCAGTTATGAAACAAACCGGAGTGACTGACTCAGCTGGTATCACACTGCTGTACCCCTACTATCTGCTAAATCCTCTCAAAATGAAATCATATGATGTCCTACTCCAGAAAGCTTCAAACAACTTGCAAACTCATGCTTCCAAATGCACTGTGATGCCTGCTACAGAGTATCAGGAAACTCCGCCAAAGTCGTCGTCACCTGAACGTAACATCAAGCCAATAAAAATGCCGGAAAGCGCTAACCCCGTCGCATGACAGCCCGGCGGTCCAATGGGATTCCCCCTGCGATACGTTCTTCCTCCTATCGTTGTGAAACAGAGCAAAGCACTAATAACGATTGACAGGAAAACTAGCAAGTCCAAAAAAAAAAAGCCGTTTATTGAAAGGCCTGTACTAGAGATGGACGTGAAAATGGCAGCCCCGTCAACAAATCACATGAAGCAGGGCGCCGGAGTGGGCGTGGCCATTGTATAGTGCGGTTGCATCGCAGCGCATACACAATGGCTGCCCGAAAGAGGAGAGAGCAAACAATTTTCAGGCCCGCCGCGTCTGGCAAAAAATATGAGAAAAAAATTATAAAAAATTCGGAAAATAGTTGAAAGTCAAGAAAAAGTCCACAGAAAGGATGTGGAAGCTCCTAGGGTAAGTTTGGTGTAAATGGAACAAACGGGCACTCCGCTGATGCCTTCAAATATCGGGGTTATTTAAATGAGGAGAGGTGGGGGTGAGTTGGAGGAAAAAAAAGTTTCTGTTAATCACTCCTCCGTTACGGAGCAAAGAAAAAAGTAGCGAAGTATTTTCCTCTTGGAAACCCGTGAAGAAGTTCAGTCAGTGCTGATAGGAATGCGTGTCATAGTACGGCTCCACCAACGTTAAAGAAGTGACACAAAGTTGGACTTGACTGGTTTTTTTCATTTAATGACAACGACTGTACGCTGGGCTTAGCAAGAAACCTAAACTCACAAATAACATCCATTCTATCTGCTGCGTTCAGATACACTTGTTAATCTTTTACCCACATGCTGGTTACCGTGAGCAGGGTCAATACGTTGCTTTAAGCATTTCTTTGTGAAAAATGAAGACAGCCCCAGTAACGACAGGCAACAGTGAGAGGGGAGATTCATAGTGCATATAGAAACTGATGGCAGACTGGCATCGCTGCAACCTGGAGGAAAACAAACCATAGACTTATAGACTTTAAAGGTGGAGAGAGGAGGTTGGTTTGGCTGGCAGATAAGGGTTTCTGGAAGATGTAAAGTTGTGCAGAGCGGGGCGCCTGTCTGCAGGACGGTTCACACTGTTGCTTTCACATGCTGATGCGGGTAATTGAAAAGATGATGTGCTGTACGCGTCTGTGCTGCTGCTGTATGCCTGGATGGAACCCTCACACTGAATGCTTTCACTCGTCTTATTTGCTGGTGTTCATGATGACGGTGAACATTGGTTGTCCTGCTTTGAGTTGAAATTTGCGCAAGACAACTGGGCCACTAAAAAGAAAAGAATCAGTATACATACACTGTATATATGCGACTTATTACGTAAATTGTACTTTGGAGGATTAATTTTATTGTTGAACATCTACTGCACTCTCTGTCAATCCAAAATGTTAATAACCCTTTAAACTTGAGTATTTAAGAAAGTAAAAGTGAGATTTTGGTTTTCTTAGGACAATATCTATGTGTACAGGATTAATGCTGCACACTCAAGCTCTTAGTGTGCAGCATTATTATGCAACTGAATTAAAACTGAAAATGTTCCCATCTCACTTGTTTACTGTCATCTGTTAAAGTGAGAATAATAGACATTTCTGACATTGAAACAATCAGTGACCAACATAATCACCTTTCTTTTTAATAACAGTTAAAGGCCTTCCATTTATAGAGTCTGTCAGTTTCTTGATTCAAGGATACAATAATTTTTTTAGTGCCATATCACCTTTGCTTGTTTGTGGTACAAAATTCTAACTCAGGACCTAGATAAATAAATTTAATGCACAAACAATAAATGAATAATAAAGTAACTTATGTGAAATATAGATATGCATATTAAAAAGTGTGTGTGTAAATAATTTATGAGATGAAGTTGAATTAGGTGCAGCTTGAGTTCAGTAGTCTGATGTCTGAAGGGAAGAATCTGTTTCTCAGCTTAGCAGACTTGCCCTGGATGCTGCTCAGCCTCCTGCCTGAAGGGAGCGGCTGGAACAGACTGTGTGCAGGATGGGTGGAGTCCTTGATGTGGAGCGGACTCCTCACAGTCCTCTGTCCAGTCTTAACCACGCTCTGCAGAGCTGTTTTCTCAGCTGCCATGCTTTGCGGTGATGCAGGTACAGAGAACGTTCTCCACCCCACAGCAATAGAAGCTTCTCAGCCTGAGTTCCCAAGTCCAGCAGTTTCCTGAGAAAGTAGAGATGCTGGTGGGCCTTCCTGACCAGATAGGAGGAGTTGGCACTCCAGATGAGGTCACTGGATATATCCACACCCATTTTGTTATCCACTTTGTTATCCAATGAGCAGACATTGGCCAGAAGGAGAATTGTAATGGGTGGCTTCCTCGCCTTCAGCTGGGGCAACATGCCTTCCCGCTTCCCCTCTTCTGTTTTTGGGCACATTTCCTTTTCACCATTGCTCCTCACACACTGCTGCACCACTCCATTGAACTCAAGAGCCACTGTCTCCCAAAAGCAGATTTCAACCTCTGTGATCTATTAACAGCAGAACTGACTCCAATGGCCATCAGCTCAGCTGAGCTGTACTTCAGTCATAGGGTTGGCACTGAACTCATTTTCAAAGCAGCCTCATAGATATTAAAATGGGACTTAATCTTGGGACCTCGAGAAGCTGCTGCACATCTTTGCAACCTTTTCTACCTTAGCAAGTACTTTTTAGACTCCTTTTCTCCCAACCTAGAAAAGGAATTAGACCAGAGGACACTTACTTATACTTATGTTGCAACCCAGAAGTCTAGAGTATTCCTACTTACTCTTATTTAGCAACCCAGAAACGGTATTAAAACTTGGAATCCAGAAGAAACTAGCTTAGCAACTACTTTTTAGACTCTTCTTCTTCCAAACCAGAAAATGAATTAGACAAGAGGGTACTTACTTACTTATACTTATCAACCAACTCTGAATAGGAGTATCGAGTTTATTTACTTTGGATCAACATTATTATCTAAATCTTCTTTTGCTCTTTCCTTTGGTTTATTTGTTTGTATTTCCTTTTAATTCCTGTACATCACTTTTTGTATTACCCTGTTGCTGAAAATGTGCTATACAGTTACAGTTACCTTCACCTTTTTTTCAATAACAGTTCCACTCATGGAGTCTGTCAGTTTTTTGATCTGTTAACGATCAACTTTTTGTGCAGCAGCAACCACAGCCTCCTAGACACTGATCAGAGATGTGAAGAAAAGCTCACAATCTCTCAATGGGGTTTAGTTCTGGTGAGGAAGGGAGCCACTTCATTCTTCTTTCATCTTTAAAAGCTTCACTGGCCAGAGACATAATGGAGTATTTTGATGCATGTTATGGAGCATTGTCCTGCATAAAAATCATGGTCTTCTTGAAAGATGCAGATATTTTCCTGCTTGAAGAAAGTGCCTTCTAAAAGCTGTCAGCAGGTTTGGGAGTTGATTTCGAATCCATCTTCAACCGGAACAGGTCCAACTATTTCATCTTTAATGATACCAGCCCATACCAGTACCCCGCCCCCACCTTGCTGGCATCTGATGCAAACTGGAGCTCTGTGCCCATTACTGATCCAGCCATGGGCCCATCCATCTGGTCTGTCAAAAGTTAGTCTCATGAGTCCATAAAAGCTTGAAAAATCTTCAGATGTCTTGGCACAGTCTTGACGTTTCAACTTATGTGTATTGTTCAGTGCTGGTCAAGGTAAAGAATTTCAGCCTTCCTTACCTTGGCAATATCTCTGGAATATGACAATATTGGTTGGGAATCCCTTTGCCTTAATCACTGCCTTGATGCAGTCAGCTTGTGGCACTGCCTGGGAATTATGGGAGCCCATATTCCCTCGATGTTTGCTGTTAGCTCGTCATTGTTGTTGGATCTGGTGCCCCTCATCTTCCATTTCACACTGGACCTCAAGGAAGGTTCAGTTCTTCACCCGTCAGAGGAGGATGGTGACACACCAGTATCTAGCCTTTTATGCCCATAGCAGCCAATGACACAGGGGTATCCCTCGCTGTATGAGATGGTGCATTGTCATGCATAAAGGTGATTTTGAACCAAGAAAGAAAGTGATCAGTCAGAAAGTCCATGTACTTTGCTGAGGTCATTTTCACACTTTCAGGGACTCCGAAGGGGCCGACCAGCTCTCTCTTTCCCCATGATTGGGCCCAAAGCATGACTCCACCACAGCTGCATTGGGACGTGGTGGCCGTCCACCACCAATCCACTACTGCGTCCATCTGGACCATCCAGGATTGCACACCTGTTCACTCACCAGTGAACAAGTCTGTTTGAAAATGAATCTTCATGTCCAGCTGGGCCTACTGCGACCATTTCTGCTTGTGAGCTGGTTAGGGGCTCAATAGTAGGTTCATGCACCGCAAGCCTCCGGAGGATCCTCCACAGGCTTGTGGAGCCTCTGGAGGAGCCTTTTGCGTCTTGCGTGTTTTGCAACACGCAAAATAACTGTTTGCTGCTTTGTAAGGGCATTTTAACAGCTGTTCTTTTAATCCCATGAATTTGTCTAACAAAAACCTTCCTCATTATGCCTTTGTCTGTACAAACCCATCTTTGTTGTGAATCAGCCATTTCTTCACAGTACAATGATAACGCTTCAGTTTTTGTTAAATATTTCGTTAAATATCTAATGTTTTCATACCTTGTCTTACTCTATCTGATGATTTTCAGCAGCTGAGAGATTCTTCCTCTTTCCCTCTTTCCAATACTGCTTGAAACCTGTGGCCTGCTTAATAATGTGGAACATCCTTCTTAAGTAGATTTCCTTTAATTGAGTTCACCAGACAAACTAATCATCCCAGCTCTCTGAAATTAATTATAGTGATTCAAAGAGCCCTGACACACAATACCATCTATAAATTTAATAGCACAACAAAAAATGTCATCTTTATGACACTTAAATCCTATTTGCATAATAATTTGGAACACAGTGTAGACTTTCCATTGATAAGCTTGGACACAGCACTCCGTGAACAGCCAACCTCCTTAGCTATAACCTTTAGTGGCTTACCCATCCTATGGAGAGTAACAATGATGGTCTTCTGACCAGTTGATAGGTATGCAGTCATCCCCATATTGAAACGCACTGAGACAATTGAGCCAAACTGGACCAATTTAATGACACCTAGTGGTGCTTTGAGTTTAGTAGATGTTTAGTGTGACACCCAAATTACAACATTCATGGTTTGATTTCTTCACAGTATTCAAATTTCTGTAATTCCTGACATTTATATGTATATATATATATATATATATATATATATATATATATCAAAGCAATCATAGCAAAAGTTTTAATACATATGAAAAATCGTTTTTTGTTTATTTAAGTCACATGCTGCAGCTTTAAGCAAACATTTGGTCTTAGAGTTCACTGCTGGGCAGAGGTTGAATGACGCTATGTCTGTGAGATTTTACTACCAGTAGCACATAGTAGCGGTCCAACAGCGAGAGTACTCCCAGCATCTTCCACTGCTGGCTCAAATACTTATTTTTTGGGCTGTTTGTTTAACTTTCTGACCATTGTGCTCTTCCGGGGGAGTGTTGGTAGTTATGTGCTGCTTTACCTGCTATCTGGCTGCTCTGAATGTCTTTTTTTTCTGCAGTGTGGTATATAGCTAAACTCCGTCAAGTGTTTGTTTTTAAATGTCACATCAGACTCGTAGTGTTGATGCATTTTGACGTGCTTCACCCCTGAGGTAATTATCCATCGCAACACAAAAACTTCCCAGTTCACTCTGAGCGTTATACTTCCACACGGCATCACTTAGGATTTTTTGCCGTGTGCTTGTATAATGTGAAGAAAAGATGAGATCATCTGCACACACAGGCTGCAAAGTGAGATACAGGTGATCGATTTTAATGATCGGCAACCGGCGATCACTGATCATACACTTTTTCACGGAAATTGGCCGATTATGATCGGTGACCGATTAATTGGCACACCTCTAAACTGTATTACACAGTTTATAAACTCTGTAAGACCTGCACTATTTTGACTGCATTTAGCTGATGGAAAATGGCAATTCTGTTGGCAACTGACATTAGATGCCACCAAGTGTAAAGTGCTACAAGCTGAGTCTGGTGGCCCACCAGGTTGCTTAAACACTGGGGGAAACCCTGATTATGTAACAAATAAAACTCTGCAAAACTTTGAGCTCCATTTTTACCAGCTTGTGTTTATCAGTGCTTGTGTTTAACACCATCGTGGTTGCTACATGACACAACATATGCTGAATAAGGATGGAAATAAATCTGAAGGTCAGTTCATCCAATTTCACAACCTTTCCCTGCCAGACTTCACGATCAATGTAGGCTGTTCTTTGATTACTCTTGGAGAATGCAGCCAAGCCCAGTATTCTCTTAAGTGTAACATTTAACTATTCACATAATGCTTTCTCTTCTTTTCTTTATGTGCCAGGCACCTTAGTCCATGCTGGGATGACAACCTAAAGCTGGACGTTGGAGTTACATCAGCATTATTCGGGCACCCTGCTCTTCATGTAGCTGGTCTGCTTTAGGGTGCCATGGCCACTGGAACAGAGAACCGCCATGACCATGTCCTGGAGAAAGCCAAGCTTTCACCAACATCAGGGAAACGCAGGAGAGCAGAAGGGAAACCCAAGAAGAATTTTCCTTGTCAGGAGTGTCAGAAGGCATTCAACAGCCTGGAGAAGTTGAGGGTGCACTCATACTCTCACACAGGGGAAAGGCCGTATCGCTGCTCCCATCCGGACTGCACCAAGGCTTTCGTCTCCAAATACAAGCTGCTACGGTACAGCAGGGTGCAGCATGATGATTTTTTTTTCTTTAGGCTTATTGAAATCTAGCATTATGATATAATAATGAGTAGCTTTACTTACAGATCTATGTAACGCATGCTAACTTTGAATATAATTTCAGCCATTCTGAATGCTCATAGATTGTGTCTGTGTTCCAAGGCATATGGCAACTCACTCACCAGAAAAAAGCCACAAGTGTTCATACTGTGAAAAAATGTTTCACCGCAAGGATCACTTAAAAAATCATCTGCACACTCATGATCCACACAAGGAGGCCTTCACCTGTCAGGAGTGCGGGAAGAGCTACAACACCAAGCTGGGCTTTAAGCGCCACCTGGCCCTCCATGCTGCAAATAGTGGAGACCTGACCTGCCAAGTGTGCCTGCAGCAGTTCCCCAGCACTGTGGTTCTCCTGGAACACCTCAAAACACATGCTGGCAAGCCATCTGGAGGGACCAAAGAGAAGAAGCATTGTTGTGAACATTGTGAGCGTCAGTTTTACACCCGCAAAGATGTGCGACGCCACATGGTGGTGCACACTGGACGCAAGGATTTCCTCTGTCAGTTCTGTGCTCAGCGCTTTGGTAGGAAGGATCACCTGACACGCCACATGAAGAAGAGTCACACCAGGGAGCTGCTGAGGGTAAAAACTGAACCAGCTGATTCGCTGGAGGCAGATGTATATGATTTGGCTACAGGAAGCATCAAGGACGAGCTTCCAGCAACACTGACAAGATCACACCAGGTTAACATGTTCACAAGCTCCGACCTGGACACAGAGCCCTTTTCTTCCCCCAGTAATCCCTTTTCTTTGAAGTACCCACTGAGCTCCAACTTTACCTCATACACCATCACCTCACATGAGAGGGAGCAGAATCTAAAGGGAGAACTGGAGACCTATCTAATGGAGCTGCAGAACAGCATGCCATCCTCATCCACTGCATCCATAGAGCCTCAAATCCCATCCTCCAAACTCGAGTTGTTACCTCATGTAGGTATGCTGGAGGAAGCAAGCGAGGAGTCATCCCTCTCCAAAATTTCCACACCAGCAGCAGGTCCTGCAGCAGACTCTGTAGCCTCATCTTCTTCACTTATGGATTTTTCCCAACTGTTCAACTTCTTGCCACACAATGGGCCTCCATACAATCACGTCGGAAGTGGCGGGGGCAGCATAGGACCAGCCATCACCTTTCCTTCCACTGAAGAATCTGTTCCTCTACTCCAGCTGCCCCCCCAGATACCTGTGGGTGAAGAACCTGCAGAGAATCCTCTCCAAGGACTCCCCTCCTCCTTCATATGTAGTCTAAGCACACCCACAACACTACCCCGGTTTCACCAAGCATTTCAGTGATGAAGTCTGTCCTGACAAATGCAGAGCCCCCATAGCTGAAACAGTCAAACAGGATTCCAGTAATTGTAGATAGTCAGGTTATTTGTTAAAAAGTGAAGAAACAATTACAAAGCAATAGGTGGATGATGACCAGGGTCAGCAGTTACAAACATACATAACTTTATATGTATCTGGCTTATTCAACCTTAGCAGATCTTCACGTTTATTCCAGAGAAATTACCCGGTTTTTTATTTCTGGAATTATTCTCCTAAAGTCTTTTTCTTTCATATTTTCTAAGCTGCTCCAAAGACAGAAATTACTTAAGAATCTATGAGCTTCAATATTCCTCTTTAATAGCATGTTAGAAAGTGTCACTCAGCTTCAGGCTGATTTAATGCTTGTTGCAATAAATCAGCAATAAGCAACTTATTGTGATATGGATATAGTGATATAGACAGCTCACCTTTAACCAACGCTGCCACATCATTGAATAGTTTTTATCTGGGACATTTTCTCTAACTGCAGTAGTTCAGATGAGTAACCCACAGTTTACTTAGAACTTGATAATCATTCCTAACTCTTTATGGCAACATAGACCCCTGCTTTAGCTTTGTATGTTGCCACAAAGTAGAGTGGACTTTAGATTTCAGTGTTGCCATATTTTTAAAGTATAGCTCTGTAGTTTTGCAGGAATTAAAACTCTAATAATTTAAACCGGGAAAACATCTCCTAATATGTAAACTGTTTTGTTCATGAAAATGTAGTAAAAGGACACACTTTACTCAATCTGAATCACTGAAACCAAATTACCAAACTAGAACTACTGAGTATCTACTTAACGTCCTGACAACAAGCAAAGTCCACAAAACAATATAATTAAATCTCCTAAAATATTGAGCTAAAAATGATCCAGCAACAAAATTTGTGAGAGTTAGCATTCAATAATTAGCAGTGATAGGCTTCTTTCTTCAATCCCGGTTAATCACCAGACAAGAGGACCAAACTATCTGTGGGCAAGGTACTGCATCCCTCATATGCCTATAGATATGTAAATGGAAACTGATTTACTTCAAATTATTTTTTGGCCAAATATCAAAACTAACAGCTGTTTCTCATAAATCAAGTTGAAACAATTTAAATAACTCCACAAAATGAAAGGCTTCTCCACATCCAATGCCACTTTTGTTGTAAGTGACCCTTACATTCACAGCGGTAAGAGACCACAGCACCCAGGAAGTAGCTAAAATCTGCAAATACTTGCAACTTTTAATAGTTTAAATACCAGATTTACCTTAATATACAGTAATAAATGCAATGAAAACTGTCTTAGCACTATTGCAGAACTAACATCCTCTGTCTTCCTCGTTTCTACTCTTTGGGGTACAGCGTCAAGGAAAATGAATGGTGCCGCTTGATTGGCTCCTTTGCAAATGCCAGTATGTCTTGTTGTATTGCACATAGGTATTTCAGATTCACAATCTGTATCTCCTTAAAAAAAATTTTTTATATATGCTCTATGACAAGATCTGCAAATAAGCACATTTTTCAAATGGGATTTTGGAGAAACGTTAACAGAAAAATACATGAATAGGTGAATCCTGCAACTAGGTAGGGATCTACTGTATTATTTACTATACCATATTAGCAAAGAGAATTTTCAATCTGAAGCCTGTATACCTGATTGATACATTCACCTATTCACAGGTTTGTCTGTGAACCATGTAACTCCAAATGATTTAAAAATATTTTTGGACAGCACATTAAAATTTCTTAAGAAAATATGGCTTGACAAGCAAAAATTTGTAAGTGCCGCTCAACTTCACATGCTATTGGCTGGTGGTTGCAAAACAGCCAATCCAGGAACTTCATCAGTTTTCCTTGGCAATGATTGGCTATAACTCCAAGCGGAGAGGAAGGTAAGACTGGGGACAACAGCTGCTGCGTTATTGCTAAGACGGTTTTGACTGTGTGTATTAATGTATACTGCTCAAAAAAATAAAGGGAACACTGAAACAACACAATATAACTCCAAGTACATCAAACTTCTGTGAAATCAAACTGTCCACTTAGGAAGCAGCACTGATTGACAATCAACAATGATTTTGTTGTCAGCACATTCAACTTTGTACAGGACAAAGTATTCAATGAGAATATTTCATTCATTCAGATCTAGGATGTGTTATTTGAGTGTTCCCTTTATTTTTTTGAGCAGTGTATATTAGGGGATAATTATTGTCTGAATGATTAAAATGGGCAGATATAGGGGATTTAGGAGGGTTCTTAATTATTATGGATTTTAGTTATTCACAGTTGGTCACAATCCCTAACCGTGATGTGTGCTGGGGTCCACTGCGCATTAATGTTCCAACAAAGATTGCAATTCCATGTATGGTATTGACATATGAAGAACTATATATGCCAATTAAAACTAAAGTTCTAAAGTTGACATTAGTTTGGAGCCCTTCCCATTTAACACAGAGGCTTCAGTAAGGGCTCCGCCAAGAGTTTCTTTAATAGAAGAAAACACTTAAATATGGTCATAGTTGAGATGTTCATCTGCTGTCCTGCAAATGAACATCTCATGTGTGACGTGTGATTCACATGTCACTCAATTCCACCTTGTGATCCACCTAAGCCCAAAATGGTACCTTTACCAACACAGGTCAGGCATAACTTTATGATCATCTGTCTAGTATTTAAATATCTGACTAAACATCCCATCAGAGATAATTTTGATGCAATTATTATAGTATTAATTTATTAATATATAATGATGTTTGAAATATAATTATAATATTAATATTAATATGTTCTATCTCTTGCCTTCTATTAAAGTAAAATCTGCTGTCTGTGTAGATTTTGTTGAGGTCTTAAAAATACGAATGTTGTTGTGAGCTTCCAGAAAGTCTTTACCCAGTGAATCAGTTCCCATTCTTTTGAACTTATCTGTTGTGGCCCCCAAAAGTCTAAAAAGCTCAATTTTATGCAGGAATAAAGGGATGAGTTCCAACTACTGACAAAACATCTGAACAGAGACGTAATATGTCAAAGCACCACCACAAGCCAGGGCAATGGAGAAAACTGTCTTGGCAGGGTTCAGTTGAACAATAATCATACAGCATAACAAAAGTTCCATGCAGATATTCATTATCATTATAATCAGTAAGTATTTTTGGAAAAACACAAAAGGGACATAAAAAGAGTACCTTTGAGTTGAGACATCCATCAGAATTTCTGTATTTTTAATTTGAGCCTGTTTTCTACATCTTTATATGGAAATCATACTGTCTTATTAACTGACAGATTGTAAATTAACACTGATGCTTCATTTCAACATGCCATTAGCAGCTCTCACTCCCTCTGCTAATAGAAAGAGAGTTACTCATTCCATTATCAACTCTCATTCATAATTGTGTTAATGAATGAATGCCTGTATTGTGATTGAGCCAAAACAGTACAACACAATTCAGAAATGCAACTCCATGTGAGATTCATGCTACAATAAAAATAAAAGTTAATAAAACTAAGTTTAAATGTAAATATCGTCCTTACATCTAGTGTTGCTGTTTATGTGGAGTTGGGTTCTGTTCAGCTGGGATCCCAGCCTTCTGGGACATGCTTTGGTTCTGTCCTGATTATTTTAGAGTCGAGACAATTGATATGGGAAAAAATGTCTTTAAAAACGAAAACTGAACAGAGCATGGAAGGAGATTTTAGTGTTTAGATACGATCTTTAACAAGTCAAAATAAGACCCAACCTGTTGACCTTAAACATCTGTCAGTAGCTGGGTTTTTTTTTTTCTGAGATTAGAGTTTACATTTATTTGTATGGGGACAAGTACTAAGTATAAAAAAACACAATATAAAATGTATAGCTTTTCTAATTTGGAATTCAAGTCCCAAGATGAGCCTTTCACAACCAGTCCTAGTTCCAATGTTTAAATTTCTTGAAGTGCAACAAATAATTGCCTTGAATTAAAATTTATCATCCCAAAACTGCCATTGTCACAGATTTGGGAATGGAAAATACCATGTGTTCTTTACCCAGATAGAAGTAAAAAAATTTTGACCCATATAAATATGGAGTAACTGTGGATCAATCAGGAGAGCATTTGTCTTTTATTTTGAAGGCTGAAAGCTACACTCCAACTTCTTCCTGTCTCATATTGATGTATCCTTGAGCTAGGCACTTAACTAAAAGTTACCTACCAATCTGTGTATCAGTATTTGAGAGCAGCTTAAAATTGGTTAAAATTGTAATATAAAAGTACAGTCCATTTAAAGTTTCTCATGTCATAGATCTCCTTTCTAAGGATCCTGATCTTGGTAACTGTTTCTTTGTCTGACGTTTTCTATCTGTTCTGCTTTCCCATATTAATTTGTCATTAGAAACTATGTGTTGTTGATATCCATCAGGATATATGTTAGTCGCCAGGAGCTGCTGCTTTGACTCTCAGGTTACAGGTGAAGAACTCTCTCTTTTCCACTAGCTGTGAAATCATCCACAAGTTCAAAAAATAATCAGACATGATTTGTGTGACAGTGGTGAAAAAGACAGTTCTTGTATTGATGCATTAATGACCTTATCTGACAAACATCTGGGGTAGCTGACACTCTCTGTTGGAAATAAAATCATCTGAACAGGGAATGGAGATCAGGGTTTCCTCAATAAACTGTTGTGTGGTTGATCCGGAAACACACCTGGTTTGGGTGACGTGCTTTCTGTTGAAATGCACAGAACTGACATTTTATCAGAGTCCATCATAGTGTTCTTTACCTCACAGCTTCAGTATTCAAGTCATGAATTCCAGTTTCTCTTTAACATTAAGTTCCCTTGTATTCCTTCCTGAATAAGGTTTTTGTAGGCCATGTAAAATGTAGAGTTGAATGTTATTGTGTCAAAGCATTTATCAGTGTGTGCTACCTGTATCTTGTGAAGACTTTATGAAAAATGTTTTTGATAATTGCAGCACTTTGTGTTCATGAAATGCCTTTAATCTTCCAGTGCTTTTGGTTTAAATGCTTAATACAAATGTATAAATGATATATTTACCTCTTTCAGATAACAGTAAAATGTAAATACATTATAAATGTTTTATTTTTACAGTTTGCCATTTTGACAGTTTTTCTGATAAAAATGTACTTTTTGCTTTACTTGCACACAGTCTGTATGCAGTTTGAAAAGCATACGTTGGTTGAAGTTACCTATTCATACGCTCTTAAAGGCAAAGGCACATCAATCAAGGTTTAATGAACATTTTAACACCTAAATATATCTCGCTCCAGTATTTTTTAATTCAGACAAATGACGCTTAAAAGAAGGTCTATACAACCTGAGACAAACTATACATTCAATTTTGCATTGTCCTTATTCATCCAACATTAAACTAAGCTGAAATGCAGAAGCAGATAATAGATATTAAGCCCAGTCTTTTATTCAATAACTTTTAAACAATCATCTCCTATATGACCTTATCGAAGTTCGGTGTTATTATTAGAGAAGTATTTTCACAGAACTATTAAAGTTTTATTGGTGCTCATAAGAGCTCTCATCAGACTGGGATCTGGACAGGGGATTGGCTACTTCAGCAGCCTCATTTTATCTGTTATTCTGCTGTAGATATGAATTGTCTTTTTGGATTAACTACTTAGGCCAAGCTTCAACTGGAGGACAGATGGCTTCAACTATGTCTTGAGAATACATTGTGAATGGTACAGAGCAGGTGGTAGCACTGTTGCCTTGCAACAAGAAGATCCTGGCATTTCCCTGTGCATCCATCAGTTTTCTCTTGGTATCTTGGCTTCCTTCCATAGTTCAAAAACATGACCACATTGTTAATTAGTCTATATAAAAGTGCCCTTAGATATGCGTGTGTGTGCATGGTTGTTTGCCCTCTGATGGCCTACTTCCCCACAATGTACTCTGCCTCCCACCCAATAACTGAAGATTAGTAACCTATCTGTTGGGTTTAGACGATGGCCGAATGGTGCCTTAGCTGTTAAGGGTTTACTTAAATGAGCTCAATGTATCCAGAACCTTTGGCTGTAAAATCAGCCAGAGGTGATACACTTCTCCATGCTCAAAAGTATATACAAAGAATTAATGCAGAACATTTTAGCCAAATAGCTGTAGTAACATCCAACAAAAATTTCTTAAGCTGGTTTGTTTGGAATCTAAATTTAAAAAGCATGGTAACGTGTAAGATGTAGCTGTTGAATGTTGTGACCTCAAGGTAAACTCTGATCCATGTTGTATGTTATTGTATGTTGTATGTATTGACACAAACATGTGTGCTACAGAGCAACTAATTGCCAACCGTTTTTCTGATGTAAATACTGTGATGCAAGCAATGAGGGTGAACTTAATTTTTCACACCCGCCTTCTGCGTTTTGCTTTGGTTTTTGGTAAATAAATCAATTGTGTCAGATAAATTTGTTATTTGTCACTCGAGGTTGTATTTGTTTTAAGACTTGGTTTGAACCAGATGATTTAGATATGGTCTAGCGGCATCCTTCGAATTAAGGAAGGGTATACTTACTTTTTCTGACACAATTTCTGAGATTGTGACAACAGATTAATTTGGTTTTGATTTTATAAATGTGTTAATTCTGTCTAAGACATTATAGATGAACCCAAATATTTAACAGTAGAACTTGTATGTTATCTAGAATCCAAGAATTTTAAGTGAGATGGTTGAAAAAAACATAAAAACAAACATAAGGCCTTGTTGATTTTGTCAAATAGTTAAAACTCTATGTTTCTCTGGTGATGTAGAGACAGAAGGCCACCAGTAAAAGGCAGACTGTAGTTCATTTGGTGTTAGACAAATTTATAAGCTCCAGCAGTACCAGTAATCTATATTGAATGTGTATGTAAGAAACACTGCAATACTGCAAAAAATATGATGATGTTGGAACAAGCTGCTATAATATGTCTAAAGCTCCGTAAGGTGCTACAGACCTCTTTCTCTAAAATGTATTGTTTGTACATCTATCCAGCTTAGCTGAAAAGCTGCCATGTGTGCCTGCTTCTACTTTATATACATATGTTTGTTGTACTGTGAGTCTTTGTTCCTCTGTTCAGACATGCTTGTAATTACATGGTCCCAGTATACAGCTGCATACAACACCACCACATGTAAAAATGATGAAAGAAAGAGAAGAAAGATGGGAACATGCAGATTCTCAAATGTTTTTGCATGTTGTTCAAAGTGATTTGAAGGAATTGAAAGATAAACTTCATCAGACGTGTTGAGTTTGCTGCTTGTTCTGTTTCAGCATTTTCACCCACATTGTCTATAGCAAAGTCAGAGCACAATCTCTACAAGTTCCTACACATTTTCCCAAACTACTGTCAAATTTTATACATATCGGTAAAATAAATCATACATATAAGTACAAATACATGTGTGTTTATAGATGGTGAAAAATCAATGCTTGCAGCCTTTAACATCTGTTTTTTTTTCCTTCTTTGTCTTTTTAAACATTGTCATTATCCAAAGAAAGTTTATTTATTGGTTGGCAAAATAACCAGACTTCATTCAACTACAATGCTGCTATGAAAGAGGAGAGTTGCATTTGTCAACGCTCGTGTTGTTATTCAGTGTAATGAAAGTTAAATAAAGTTACGGAAAAGAATCAACTTCTGCACTTGTTTGGTTATTTTCATAAAACTTTCACCAACCAGAAGTTCTTTTGTAAGAATATTACGTATTCATGTTCTAACAGATCCAAGCCCCTCAGCTGAAAGAGTTGATGCAAGGCAGAGAAGTGGTTCAGATGAATGGAATAAAAGAAGAGGTTACTGAAACTGATAATCCAGGAAGTGCTGGGTCTTCCACTGATCACCTGTCAGAATGGGATCATATTTTGTTAAATGATAAAAGGGAGTGAACAGGCTTGTAACCCAGATAACTAAGAGTTTAGTGTTTTCTCAAAAGCTGCACAAAGCAGATACTAATTGTGTCACAGTGAGCACTCTCAGTGGCTTCTGAAAAATATCACTCTTATTCCCACAGAATAGAAACCTGTCCTTTTCACCCAGCTCTGCATGCTATAAGTAAAGTAATCTCTGTTGAACTGTCAGTGTGAACTCCCTGAACCCAAACAGAAAAGATTACATACCTCACAGCACCATAGATATTGCTCAGGTCCAATCAAATCCTTGTACCATTCTCCTGACCGTGTGGTGGCTCTGCCTTCCCAAGAGAGCCTTCCAACAGCAGAGGAACATGGAGTTTGATTCTTTGATAACGAATCAAAGAGACAAATATGTCAAATATGAAATCGACAACAGAACTATATTTTCTTGTGTTTTACTATAGTCCCTCTGGACTGGTTTTAGCCAGTGTTGTATTAGGTTAGTCCAGTGTCATGCCCCTCCAAGAGATAATACAGTTTTTCATGCTCTCTAGACCCCATCCTCAATCAAATTGAAATACTATTGTGAATCTGGAAATATTTAATAATTTATCTGTACTGCCCACCGGCTCCACCATTAAATTACCTAATTATCAAAACACCTTAAATGAGTGATAGTAGCTCATTTCATTGCTTTAAGTTTCAAAACAATTTCCAAGTTGTATGTTGTATGTATTGACACAAACGTGTGTGCTACAGAGCAACTAATTGCCAACCGTTTTTCTGATGTAAATACTATGATGCAAGCAATGAGGGTGAACTTAATTTTTCACACCCGCCTTCTGCGTTTTGCTTTGGTTTTTGGTAAATAAATCAATTGTGTCAGATAAATTTGTTATTTGTCACTCGAGGTTGTATTTGTTTTAAGACTTGGTTTGAACCAGATGATTTAGATATGGTCTAGCGGCATCCTAGACCATATCAACATTTTATCAAGACTGATTAAATTGGAATTAACAGACTGAGGTGATGTAAAATTTTTGCAGTAAGACCTTTTAAAATTGTAGAAATGTATTTGTCAACTTTTTCAGCCTGTTTTTCAAAAGATATGTAGTTTTAAAAAAATTTTGTGAAAAATTTGCAACAGTATTGCTTATATTGAAGGCTTGTCAGAAGAGATGAAAAGTGCATAAGCTTTGTCTACCTATATCCTTTGTTCAAACAATTATATGCATGTATACACCTGATGGGACTGTCTAATAATCATACTGGTCAGGAAAAAGACAAGTTCTATATGCCAGAGATGAACAGGTTCTGATCTAAAATGTGCAGATTGACCCCAGAACAAAAGCCCAAGACTGTGTGTGGATGCTTGCTGAAGCTGATAAGACAATGTCAATATTCACAGTGAAACAAGTCCTGTACTGACATGGGCTGAACTCTGCTAAACACCTCATAATGTTAAGGACCTTTTTACATTTCTCCATAATATGCTCTATCTGATTTTCCAAGTTAGTGTCTTATCAGAAACTACTCCCAAAAAATGAAGATAGTCAACCGTTTCTAACTCTCCATTATAAATACAATTTTCATAAACTCCAAATTTTTTATTTGTGAAAAATATAACTTGATTCTCAAATGAAAATTTAAATGCCTATTCTTTCCCCCACTTACCCAATTTATCAATGCCTGTGGAGTTTTAAAATAAGCTGTTCTAAATTTATCCTTCTTTTCCATAATGTTCCATCATCAGCAAAACGTGATTTGCCAAAACTTTATGAAAGATTGATGATGATTTCAGTTATCAACCATAACTGAATATAATGTTGGGTTTACCACTCTTCCTTGAGGAGTTCCATTTTCTAAATTACATTACAGTGAAAACTGCTTTATTTTAACTTGAATCACATAAAAAATCCCATATCCACTTAAACATATTTCCTCCTACACCTCTCTGATGTAATTAAATTTTCTTTACAACATCCATCCATCCATCCATTTTCCGTCACCCTTCTCCCTAACGGGGTCAGGAGTTGCTGGTGCCTATCTCCAGCTGCGTTCCGGGCGAGAGGCGGGGTACACCCTGGACAGGTCGCCAGTCTGTCGCAGGGCAACACAGAGAAACAAACAGGACAAACAACCATGCACACACACACACACACTCACACCTAGGGAGAATTTGGGAAGGCCAATTAACCTGACAGTCATGTTTTTGGACTGTGGGAGGAACCCGGAGAACCCGGAGAGAACCCACACATGCACAGGGAGAACATGCAAACTCCGTGCAGAAAGACCCCGGGCCGGGAATCGAACCCAGGACCTTCTTGCTGCAAGGCAACAGCGCTACCCACTGCGCCACTGTGCAGCCTCTTTACAACATATTGAATGCTTTTTCTACATCAAAAAAACACCAGCAACAGTTTCCATATTAATCAGAGGTTTCCTAATACTATCTTGTAAACATAAAATGGGATCCATTGCTCTTCTCTCTCGACAAAAATCCCTCTGATAAGGATCAGTTACATTTCTTGACTCCAAATATTGCATTAATCTCTCATTCACCATCCTTTCCATCAATTTACACATATTAGATGTTAAAGCAATCGGTCTGTAGTTTCTAGGATTACTCTGATCTTTCCCAGGGTTCTTTATTGGAATAATAACGGTTTATTTCCATTTATGTGGTAGACTCCCCTCTTCCCGAATCTTATTACATAATGTTAATAATTTATCTAACATGTCATCACTTACATGTCTTATAATAAATGAATTATAGATGTAAATGTATTATAGCATACTTTGTCTTTCCCTAGAGCACTTTTCCCAGCTCTACCCAAAGCTCTTTTAAGTTCTCCAATAGAGAAGGGGTAGTTCATCAAATCATTAGTATAACTCTCCTTCCTTCTTAAAACTTAAACATTTCAACTTTCAGTTTTCTTTCTTCCCAGGATTTCATTAAATGATAAATTATTCACATTACGTATCTCCACAAATGTGCTTTTTAAGATATCAGCCTTTTCTCTATCAGGTACTGCTACTACCGGTATATTGTTTTTTATTAAGTATTTCAAGTTAATACCTGTCTTTGATACATTCTCTCAGACACACTAATATATTTGGTAATCAGAGAAAACACTAAAGACAGTTTCTAACTTTTGAAGTGATTGTTTAATTGTTTTGGTGGATTTCTGAAGAAAGAGCAAAATGTTTTTATTTGATAGAAATGATAATCGTGAGTGTGTGAGCCGAGTGTGAAACGGCCAGGATGAGGATCAGTGCCTCCAAATCCATGGCCATGGTCTTGAACCGGAAAAGGGTAGAATGCCTTTTGTGGATCGAGGGGGTGTCCTGCCCCAAGTGGGAGTTCAAGTATCTTGGGATGTTGTTGGCGAATAAGGGAAGAAGGGAGCGGGAGATCAACAGGCGGATTGGCGCAGTGTCTGTCGAGAAGTGGGCGCTGTACCGGTCCGTTGTGGTGAAGAGAGAGCTGATCCAAAAAGCGAAGTTCTCGATTTACTGGTCGATATATGTTCCCACCCTCATCTATGGTCATACATGAGCATGACCCAAAGCTTGGTCATGACCGTAAGAACGAGATCGCGGATGCAAGCAGCCGAAATGGGTTTTCTCCGTAGGGTGTCTGGGTTTTCCCTTAGGGATGGGGTGATCTCTAAATGAGGCATCTGGACAGCATGCCTCCTGTACACCTCCCTGGTGAGGCCCAGGACACACTGGGAACGCCTTGGGATTCCCCCGGAGGAGCTGGAACAAGAGGCTGGGGAGAGGGAAGTCTGGGCCTCCCTTCTGAAGCTGCTACCCCCGTGACCCGACCCCGGATAAGTAGAAGAAAATGGATGGATGGAGAAATGATTCTGATAGTTTTTATTAGTTTTAGCAATGTTTTATTTTAACATTGATGAACAGACACACTTTTACAGTGTTTAATTCAAGAACATATTTACATGATTCCATTATTGAATGTACATTTAATGTTTCAAGATATAAAGAAAAAAAAACAATTATTTCCTTTCATTTATTTATTTTTTTATTTTACTATGAAGACAATAAACTTTGATAAATCAGTCACTGTCAAACATTAGCTACATGTTTTTTTTGTTTGTTTTTTCCTGGGAAAAAAATATTTATTTCAGTATGACATGTCAATTCTGCTATGCACAGCAAAGACAAAGATTGAAAAAATTCTACATAGTAAATTATTTTTATTTTATTACTTAAGCTGCATTAATACGCTAATAAGATTGAAATATTTCTCTTAAAAATACACAAACAGTAATAGAATAAAAGTGCAATAAGACACAAATGTATTTATTTATTATCCTGGGAACACTGGCCATAGGCAGGGGTTCAGTCTGCTGGTCAAACTGGGAGAAGTCTAGTGAGTTCTGAGACATCCTGGCACTCAGGCTAAAGCCAAGGATAAAAGAGAAATTATCCAAAAGTGTAATAAAAACTACATATCTGAATGTAGAAAAAAACTATATTTTCATCATGTTGGGTAGCATCTTTATAGCTAAATACCGACATTGTGAAGCTGAGCTGTGAAACAGAAGAACAGCAGCTCAGCTCTGATCCTGACTGACCTTTTCTCACAAAATCCCCTGGTTTTTAATTAACTTCCCCTTTAACAGCGGTTTCTCATCTGCTCTGTCTCATTAGAAAACAGTATGAAAACGTTACCTGCGCTAAGAAAATAACAATCAGTGGTTACTTTGAGCTACGTAGGAAATATTTCTCGGTTGTTTAGAAGCTAGTTTCTGGCTGCAAAGTCAAGAAACAAATTTTTTCTGCTCGTAAAACTTACATTATTTTCTTTCCTCCTTACCTGTGAAAGAAAATGCCAATGAATCCAGTTTGTATTGTATAATGATTGAAACAAGTTCACACAGCACATGACATAGGGCGCCTACACAGGGGCGCCGTATCCACCTTAATCCTAGACCCCAAGAGGCTTTGTGTGATTTGCTACTCGTTGACTGGCTTTCGTCAGAGCTTTTAGGCTATAGAAAAGCCTAAAAGCTTTTTTAGCCTAAAAAAGATTTTTTTTCAGGCTAAAAAAAAAGCTTTGTGACAATGTTGTCACAAAGCTTAAATGTGATAGTACTGTTTTACCGCAACCTACAGCTAATGCGGAGAGGGATGGAAACTTGAATTAATGGCCTTTTTCTTCAAGTCACACTGGCATGTGTAGCTACTTCACTGACTCAGTTGCTCCGGACGCAGATGCGGGTTTTCTTCTGTTGGCTTTTTGTCCACACAATGAAACGAGCACATAAAGCATTTTGGGTTCTCTGTTTACGTTTAGAATTTTTTGCCAATTTTTTGTTTTCATTTTCTCATCTGTCGGTAGGCAATGAAAACTACGTCTTTGGTTTTGAGATCACGTTCAAGACACACTTGCTGCAGCCACAAACTACCGGTAAATGTCGTCTGATTATTAGAGAACAGCCACAATCAGCACAACAGTTACCTGAGCTCCACAAGGGCATCTTTCAACAATTTCCAGTGTCAAGTTGCTCTCTGTAACAGGTTAATGTGAGATTTGGTTCAGTTCTGGTCCATTGGGGAGATTCTCCATATTACGGTTTGGGGAGCAACAGCTGCAGTCATTTCTTCACTGATTTGCAGCGACACTCAGCAACGGAGAACCTCGAGGTTCTGGTTGTGATGGACTAAATGAAGCTAATGAACTAATGAACTAATATTTTATTTTGTCTTATAAACACATTTTGATGGGCCAATCATAATGATAAAGACTCATATCATGAACTTTACTACTTTTTAAATTCAAACGAAAAATAAAATTTACAACACACCAAGCTACTATTATGTAGTTCTGGTGTTTTATGTCGGCACAAAACTGCAGCCCAGAACTCTGACCAGCTTCTCTGCTTTTCTCTATATTGCTGTCAGTTGTTCGGAGAATCAAGCTGCTAGCAGCGATGCTAACTCACCATCATTTCGTTACAAAACGTAATGATCGTGTTCCTGTTGCTCCCTGTGAGGGTTTTACACAGACCAGCCAGAAAGACTTGAATAAATTTCAAAAAATGTTCTTAATTTATGACAAAAGAAGTCAAAAGCATAGTTTCAAAATAATAAATTGGGCCCAAAATTGAGATCAACATAATAAATTACAATTCATGTAGTGACTCAAAGAACTGACCTCACAAACAAAACATGAAGGGAGCTTAAATAGATGCTGATCAGACCACTGCTATACACAAAGGGGATAACTAAACACACAAGAACATAAAAAAATACTAAGATACACATTATTAAATCTTTAAATTAAATAAATTAGAACTGAACTAACCTGCAAAAAAAAAAAAAAAAGAAAAAAATGAACATTAAAGAAATGGTCAAATTTAACTAAAGACCAAATGTGCCCTTCTCCTGGGAAGCAGATGGGACGACCAACTGGGGAAGTTGACCGCCATATAAGGTCATCAGCTGGTGCTCATCTTTTTGATTTCAGCCACAGGTCCAGAGGAAACTGGTAACTCAAAAAAAAAAAAAAGAAATTAATTTGTTGTCGTTAGCAAAAAATACAAAGAACTGACAGATAAAATTAACTAAATGGGTGCACTACAAATAACTAAATAGGCAGACTAATGAAAACAATTTTAAAGATACAAATCCAAACTATTCACAAACCAATATGCAAAGTAATATTAAGGAAGAACAGAAAACAATTACCATTACTACCCGTGTGTGACAGTAGGGAGAGCTATCGCACTTAATTAAAATCTGCTCCCACCACTCATCCTCCTTCTGTGACTGCTGACCAGGTGCAGACTGAGTTGGAAAGTCTGCAGGACCAGACCGGGTGTGTCTGAGGATTCTAAAGGCCCGTGCTGCGGAATTAGGAGAACCTCTACAGCATGTCTTTAACCTGAGTCTGCAACTGGTATGATTCCCACACTATGGAAAACATCCTGCATAGTTTCTGCTTCAAAAAAGGGTCACCTAAGTGAGCCAAATGACTATAGGCCAGTTGCTATGACGTCCTACGTCATGAAAACATTGGAGCGACTGGTCTTGAACATGATGCAACCCCAGGTGCAGACCATAAGGGACCCTATTCAGTTCGCCTACCGAGAGAAGGTGGGTGTTGAGGATGCTGTTCTCTACCTGCTTCATTGTTCCCTCTCCTACCTGGATGGAGGGAGCTGCTCTGTGAGGATGCTTTTTTCGACTTCTCGAGCGCCTTCAATACTATCCAGCCCCACCTACTACAGGAGAAACTGAACAGCATGGTTGTGGACCCCCATCTGGATAACAAACTACTTGACCAACAGACCACAGTTCGTCAGGATGACGAGCTGTAGGTCCACCACTCTGACCAGCAACACAAGTCCTCCACAGGGCACGGTTGTTTCACCCCTCCTCTTTGCCCTCTACACCTCTGAATTTAAATACAACTCAGTTACATGCCACATGCAAACATTTTCGAATGATACTGCCATTGCGGCATGTATAAAAGAGGGTGGAGAGGGAGAGTACAGAAGCCTGGTGAAGGACTTCGGGGCATGGTGCCACATGAATAAACTCCAACTGAACATCGCTAAAACAAAAGAGATGGTTCTTGACTTCCACAGGGTGCCCCCCTTTCCTCAGCCTATTATCATCAATGGTATAGAGGTGGAGGTGGTCAGCACATAAAAATACCTGGGTCGACAACTGGACAATTTTCCAATATAGACAATGTGTACAAGAAAGCAGAGAGTAGAATGTGCTTTTTGAGGAGATTGGCCTCCTTCAATGTGTGCTCTAAGCTCCTGTACATGTTTCATAAGTCCATTGTATCTACTGTTATATTCTACGGAATTGTTTGTTGGGGGGGCAACACAAAGAAGAGAGACACACAGAGACTGAACCGCCTCATGGCAGAGCTAGCCCTGTGGTCGGTGTGAGCCTGGAGTTTGTGGAGATGTTGGTGGAACAGAGGACACTGTCTAAACTCAGTTCAGTCCTAGAGAACACCAGCCATCCCCTGCACTGTTTTCTCCGACCAGAGAAGCTCCCTCAGTGAAAGGTTCCTCTCACTGGGTTGTTCAACTGAGAGGATTAAGAACTGCTTTGTCCCTCGGGCCATCAGGCTCTATAATACTGCTATCTCTGGGCGGGGAAAGAAAGGCAGACGGGGTAACTAATATTTTAACATATTTAAGCACTTTCTAGACCTCTTTTAGTGGTAATGTATTTATTATATTTCTTGTACCTTTTAAGGATGTCTCCAGTTGTACGATCTTAATGCTGTGTGGATGTGAAATAATGTGTAAGCAACAGACAACCTTAATTTCCTTACAGGATTAATAAAGTCACGGGGGTAGCAACTTAAGAAGGGAGGCCCATACTTCCTTCTCCCCAGCCACTTCTTTCAGCTCCTCCGGGGGAATCCCAAGGTGTTCCCAGGCCAGCCGGGAGACATAGTCCCTCCAGCGTGTCCTGGGTCTTCCAAGGGGCCTGATCCCGGTGGGACGTGCCCGAAACACCTCACCAGGGAGGCGTCCAGGAGGCATCCTGACCAGATGCTCAAGCCACCCCAACTGGCTCCTCTCGATGTGGAGGAGCAGCGGCTGTACTTTGAGTCCCTCCCGAATGACCAAGCTTCTCACCCTATCTATGGGAGAGCCCAGCCACACTACGGAGGAAACCCATTTTGGTTGCTTGTATCTGAGATTTCATTCTCATTCATTTCAGTAATCTAAAATTAATAGAAAAAATGTAAGGAACCTACTTGCATACTGTACGCAGACTGCTGCATGTAGAATTCATGAACAGTAAAAATTGTGCTAGTATCAGTATTGGACCAAAGAAATCGAGGCAGCTGCAAGCCTTTAAAATTGTGAAGCTTTTGATGGGTCAGATAGACTCAAAAAAATTGTAATAGCAATGTTTGCGGGGGGCCCAATTTAATTTTTGGGCATGGGGCCCAAGATTCCTGGCAGCGCCACGGCACCTACGTATTCACGTCGACGCCCGCCACGACCATTTAGCTGACCATAATATACTGCTCAAAAAATAAAGGGAACACTCAAACAACACAATATAACTCCAAGTACATCAAACTTCTGTGAAATCAAACTGTCCACTTAGGAAGCAACACTGATTGACAACCAACAATGATTTTGTTGTCAGCACATTCAACTTTGTACAGGACAAAGTATTCAATGAGAATATTTCATTCATTCAGATCTAGGATGTGTTATTTGAGTGTTCCCTTTATTTTTTTGAGGAGTGTATTTCCTGTCTTTTACTTTGGTCATTATTGTTACACTTAGTGTTAATATGTGTGTGATACGGAAGAAATCACGTCCAGTGTTCGGGCCTTTGAGATGCTCGCGGTGACAGTGAGCCCCTTTCTTGTCCCCTAAGAGTAAAAATCCAGACATTGCACTGCTTCCTGAATACACAAATATCTTAATATCTTCCAAGGCACTTTACAGTATTAGAGTAACAACCATGTGTACTCCAATATGCGCAGGCTCTAACCTTGAAGCTGTAAGACTGAAATGTCCCAGCGAACGTGAACGCTTCAAATAACGGCACAGTGCACGGAGGTTGCAGCAGCATCAGCAAACAACTGCATCTAAGCGTGGACAGTATCATCCACGGGGTCCCCGAGGCAGGTGAGTGGCTAGTCATCGCTCCTTCGGTTTCTGTCTCTCTGTGGACTGGGTGTTTTTCTCCCTGTCTGATTTGCTCCGCCGTTATTGCCACAGGTGCAAAAATAGATCTGCGTCCTTCGGAACATGAAGACAGGAGGATGTGTTTTCGTCACACTGCAGTTTGCTGCCTGTACACCGCAGCTGCTTTACAGCTGTCATCGTTTCTCTTTTGCGCAAAGAATCTGCTGCAGCGGCAGAAGGAGGAGGAATCTGAGGGGAGATCAGTTTTTAACCGTACTCATTGCAGTATAGTGATTGCCAAAGCTTTGCTGTCATCAATCTGCATTTATACACTGCGTTCATGATCTGCAAGATGCAGACAGGAACGTGCATGATGGGGGGGGGGGGGGGGCTTTCAGCACCAGCAACTTGAATTAAATTCCGTGATGGCCCAAGATTTTTTTAAATGTGTGTGTCAGGAGGCTTGCTTGTGCCCCTCAGCAATAATCTATAGCTAAATAGAATATTTCCACAGAGGAGGAAGGTTCTAGTACCATCCTCCCTGGTACTAGAACCAGGGAGGATGTATTCCACAACAGGACCTTAGCCTCTTGGGGTCAGGCTAAGGTTGAAGAGACATTGCAGAATCCCACAGAACTGTTTACACAGGCTTTCAGGACTCCTGGGCCAACACCATCCAGACCTGCAGCCTTATTCCAGCTCAGTCTTTCCGGCTGCCTCTAAACTTGCCTTCTAGATAGAGAAAAGTTAGAGGAGAGGCAAAGTGAGCAGCAGCATTTCCTAATTTGGTTGAAGTCAAACTTGTGAAAGCAAAAGAGTCCATGACTGAGGTGCAAGGTAGGACATTTGAAGTTTGACAGGAAAGCTGAGGATCAGGGGATGTTTGTTTGGCTGGGGACAGGATGAGGATGAGCTTGTTTTTGAGTTTAACCTGTTGAAGAACGTGTTCAGCTCATTTGCTCTATCCAGACTTCCATCTATCTGATCCTCCTTTTGCTTGAAGCCTGTAATCTTCTTAATCCCTGACCACACATCTCTGATATTGTTCCTCTTACAGTTTGTTCTACAGCTTCTTCCTGTTCTTCTCTTTGCTGTCTCTAATCTTTCCTTTGAACTGCTTCTGTATACTTCTCAATAACTCTAGTTCCCTAAAGGTTATTTTTTTCTTGTTTAACAGTTTCTTTAGGTCACTGGTGACCGAGGGCTTGTTTTTCGGGAGTCTTACTGTTCTGGTGGCAATGCTGTTGTCCACACAGAAGTTTATATAGTTAGTCACACACTCAGTCATGGCACTGATGTCTTCTTTTTGTGGCCAGCAGAGAGTTGTCCAATTGGTTGCTTCAAAACAAACCTGGAGGGCCTCTTCTGGTTCCTGTGAATATTTCCTAACATCCATCTTCTTAACTGTCAGCCTCCTCACCATAGGTTTGTATTCAGAACAGAAAAAAGCAAGATTATGGTCCAATTTCCCAGAGGAGGTCATGATTTGGAGGCATTTGTATCCTTGACATTGGCATAAAACAAATCCAAAATTGCCATAAAAAGAAGTACTCAGTGTTTGTGGAAGTAAACATGGATGCTAACAGTGGAGCATAACTTACACATTTGAAGATATTGTCCAATCAGAGCCAGCATATTAACAACTTAATCCTCATTATAGTCCATCAGGGTTGTTGTTTACCTTCCTGCTTGCATGATTCAGGACAAAGACTAGTGACATTTGTCGAGGATCAGTGATGTTCAGGTCAGATACGTATCAGATACCCAAGTGGCCTGGGTCACATTCGAAAAGAATCCGACCTGTGTTGTTAAGACTGTTGTGACAAGATCAGATACAGGTCACATTACATAAAAAAATCAATCAGAATTCGGTCACTTCAGGCTGCACTGTGAATGCAGCCTCATTGATCTTTCTGCAAACTTATACTGTCTTGAATTGACTTTGGGAAGTATTTATTTAGGCTGCACAGTGGCGCAGTGGGTAGCGCTGTTGCCTTGCAGCAAGAAGGTCCTGGGTTCGATTCCCGGCCCGGGGTCTTTCTGCACGGAGTTTGCATGTTCTCCCTGTGCATGCGTGGGTTCTCTCCGGGTTCTCCAGCTTCCTCCCACAGTCCAAAAACATGACTGTCAGGTTAATTGGCCTTCCCAAATTCTCCCTAGGTGTGAGTGTGTGTGTGTGGTTGTTTGTCCTGTTTGTCTCTCTGTGTTGCCCTGTGACAGACTGGCGACCTGTCCAGGGTGTACCCCGCCTCTCGCCCGGAACGCAGCTGGAGATAGGCACCGGCAACTCCCGACCCCGTTAGGGAGAAGGGTGACGGAAAATGGATGGATGGAAGTATTTATTTACATGAATGTCAAATAAAGATGGAGAGACTCCTGATGGCCCCCCTAACTTGGCAATCAAGTACAAATCAGGATTCCAGGTGCTAGCCCTTACAAGAGGGACAACTGTAGGAGAGAAAATGATCATGAGATGAAATCCCTGCTCTTTCACTTACACTTGTACCAAGTATGGAGAAGAGCACACTAGTCCCCTCATGGATCATTTTGGTTATGGCACTAACTCACCCCTCTTACAAAGAATTTAATTCAATCTATTGCACATTTCATATTAAACTAAGTAATACAGATAATCAAAATAATTGAATCTATTATTAATAAGGTCAAACTAATCAGTATTATGCCCTGTAACACATTCAGTTTGCTTATTGCCATGGACATAGTGCTGAAGATGTCATCATCTACCTGATTCAACAAATTCACTCTCACCAGAGCAAAGCAGGTAACTGTGGGATAACTGTTAAATGCACTTGATTTCTCCAGTGCATTTAACAGTATTCAGCTTGATCTACTTCGTCAGGAACTTATTTCCTGAATATATGCTCTATGTATATAATCTTTTTAGAGGCAGACTAACAGATCTTGGACGGCCAGATTTTTTGCTTATTGGCAGGTGTTCAAATACTTTTTAGCAGCAGTAACACACAAACAAATCATTAAAAACTCACATTGTAATTTTCTGATTTTTTTTTTATTTTTTAGAATATGTCTCTCACAGTGGACATGCACCTAAGATAAAAGTTTCAGACTTGCAAAGTTGCAGGGTGTTAACATACTTATATATATATATATATATATATATATATACACTGTAGTAATAATACCTTTCCCGATGATAATGTCAGTTTTTTTTTTAAAACAAATAGAAATTTACTGAAATAATGATAAATCAAAATGTTTCATAATAAGAAATTGTTGGGAAATCGAATTCAAAATGTGTGAGAAGAGTTAAAGATGACAATTTGTAAACAAGGCTTCTTACTAAAACTTATGGTTTCTTCTTCTGCTTCTTGTCTGACTTCTCAGTAGACTGCATCTGCATCTTTCTCACCCTCATTACCACTAGGGTATCGAGGATAGGGTGGCATCCTGTTGCTACTTTGTTGGTTGGGAATTGATTCAAAAACAATCTGAATCTGTCCAATTTCCAAAAATCAGAAAACTCTTCACCTCTCTGTGTTCTTTTATAGGTCTAGTGGGCTGCTTCTAAACAGAAAAATGGAAACAAAAAAGTAGAAGGAAGAATAGATGGATTCCATCTCCATGAAAGGGTGTACAAGGAGCCCTGTGTTCCTCACAGCTTCTTCCTCACACTTCAGCCAACCACCAGCTTGTATGTTCCACTGCAACAAACCTGCAGATTCAGGACCTTCCTGTCTCGTCCCTACAACAGTGGCTGTCCTTGGGTCAGGTGACTTCTCCAAGAGCCTCACTATTCGCTTACTTCGTTGTGGCTTCAAGGTGGTGATAGGCAGCCGCCGTCCCAAACTGGCGTCTCATTTCTTCCCACATGTGGTTGACGTGTCACACTATGAGGATGCCATCAAGAAATCTAACATTCTATTCTTAGCTATCCATCGAGAACACTACTCAGTGTTATGGGACCTCAAGCATCTCATGGCAGGTATTAATCCACCTACACTCAGACTTCATTTTTATCCATGAAAAGGGCATGAAAATTAACACAGATCACAGCAACAATCACAATAACAACAAAATAATTCACATATTAAAATTTTTGCTGTGTCCAGACATGAGAGATAATTTATGAAAAAAAAAAAAACTCGATCTCCTCTGCCTCCTCCCTGTGTTAATTCACCAGAATTACTCAACCATGTCAGAAACAACCAATCAGAGCCAGCATTACTCAACTAGGCATGCTCTCAGGAAGTTTGGATTTAGTACCTCAGGATTGTTTATTTTGACTTTGAATGAATGTTTCTCTTTTACTAGACATTATTTGATGTGATAAGTGTTATGAGATTTATTTGACATATATAATTTAGGGTACAGAGAACCTTACAGTTAAATGTTGTTTCACTGATTTAATTGGTTCAGTTGTCCTTTTGACTCAGTAGCTTCTCTATTGTGCCTGCATGTATGTTGCATGTTTACGTGAATTAGGTGAATTTATTACCAGATAATTTTGCATATCACATAGCAGCATTTATACCTAACACAAAAAAATCAACAACCAGTTCAGACATTCGGCAGAGATCGGCCTCATAGGTAATCAGTATTGGAAAAAAAACCTGATTGGAGCATCGCCAATGAAACTTCATATATCTATGTATATTTATTTAAAGTGTCATTAATTTATGGCATCGTCTCCAACATGCTGGATATCCTTTTCTGGACCAAATCCTGACTGATGAGACTAATTCTTGTCCCACAATTAGCATCTGAAGTAAATCACAGTTTTTTTATCCCCAATATTTGAGAAGCTGTTTGACTCTGAACATGTTACTCCACCATCCTGGAAGATATACAGATAATCATAAAACATGCTTGGTTTTCTTCTTCACACTACTGACAAGTAATGCTGCTTGTCAGTAGTGTTACTCCTGAAGCCAGCAGGCATTCCAGTGTGTATTGAAGAAGTACTTACAAAATCCACACAAAATCTGATGAATGATGAACTTTACTTCTCTTTAAGCAAAAACAATTTTTCTAATCCTAACCCTAACCCTTCAGTCTTGCACAGCATTCCATGGTAAAAAAAAACAAAAAAAAAAACTGTAGAGCCCAGCTAATCAGGTCACATCTGATGAACTTTCTGATTGCCGTAACACAAGACTTATTTTATTATTTTGCTATACTTTCAAATAATTACACTAGGTGGCGCTTTTTAACAAAAACATATACTAAGAGAGAATCTTACTCTTAAGAAGATATCTAAATATACAAAAGGCTTACACACAATAATAAACTTGACATTTTTGGCTCTTACAGGCAAACATCTGAGCACAACATCTCTCAGAAGACAGGAATAAAAGTTTAACAGGTGTATGTGTACAAGTAGAAAATTAATTGTGACGACGACCAGTGATGGCATAGTTACTTTGAAAAAGTAACTTTAATCAAATTACTGATTACTCCCTAAAAAGTAACTTAGATTACTGATTACTTGATTTGGAAAGTAACTAAGTTACATTAAAAGTAAGCTTTTCAGTTACTTTCAGCAGCTGTTGCCAATAATGTTCCACCACCTGTGAAAATTACATTGAGCTTTACCAATACTTCATTGTATACTATTTTACAATGGTAACTTCAACAATGTATCTCCACTTATAAGGTTGAACTGAAGGGGAGATTTTTTAATGGTTACAACAGTACAAAAAAAACGTTAGTAATTTGTGTGTTTTTTGTGGAAAGATTTTAGATTTACCCCCTCCTTCACCCCAGCCTCCAGTTTGTGCAATACGGCCCTGCATTTGCTATCAGAGTGCATCACACAGAGCTTCTCTTGCGGCTCCACAACTGAGATGCTCCGCTGTACATATTTGTGATACTTATCTTAATATTAATGATTATGATGCCTTTTAGTTGCGTAACTTTACAGACTCATTCATTCTTGGCTGTTTTCACGTTTATTGCGCTGTTCATTTTAGTCTCGATGTTTGCAGTTTTCTGGAGCGCAACGCTTAACTCCAAGTCATTCACAGCAAATATATTAACTTGATATTAACAAAGATACGGCTGGACAGATCATCCAGGAAATTATGGACCAAGACAGAGGGAAGTCGAGACCAAGTCAAGACCAAGACCAGCGCCCCACACTACATGACACAATAAAATGTGAAATATGATCTAAACCGCTAATCAAATTGATCACATTCGCATAAAACCACCTAGATATTAAATACTTACAGCTGAAATAAATTTAACAAATATTAAAATCAGAACAAACTCTTTGTTCCGCTTATCTAAAAAGATAACGCCCTGGGAATTTACCCATATCATTCATGTCAGAAATCAGAACCGTCTGCACCATTAAACATAGCAATTGAGGCAATACCCCAATGGTAACAATGCACAACTATGAACACTGACCAAACAACAACAAGCAAGTACCCAAGCACCAGGCCTCACCATGACTGTTCTCACCCTCTCCCACTGCATAAAGCTGTAATGTCGGCCATCATGGCCGACATTACAGTTGCCACTTTGAACGAAAACAGTCAAAGAGCAATCCACATGCTCTGCATGCTCTTTCATTCTTGTGTTTTATTTATTTGCTATTTCAATAAATATCAATGTATATAATTAAATAAAATAATGATAGCTACTGCAGTGTACACAGAGCATTACAAGAACAAAGAAGCCTCAGTGAGGTTCCAGTCCTGTCTTCTTAGTAAAGTGAAGTTCAAAAGACTCGGATGGTTTGTGAATGTCACATCACTATAAAGCAGACTTTTACACAGTGTTGTCCCATTAATGCAACATATTAGTCAACACCTCCGCACATTAAGCCAGCCCAGTTAGTGACTTTTTTTTTCATCTCAAATTATTATGTGTCTCTATACAGCCAGCTTTGTTAAAATCACGTCACCTTTCTTAGAGCTTCTTTTCTAAGTGACGAAAAAAGTTAGATGTAGGTAGATATTGACAGACGTAGTTAGACATAGCTGCTGAATTAGCTGCCGCCATCGGATTTCTTATGATTTATGCAGCGCAATTCTGACAATTAGACAGACATCTTCTGCCACTGTGCATCTCTTGGCAAGGGCGCAAATCCCATCTCATTATTCGTGGGACCAGAAACAGAAACATTTCTTCAGACCAATCTTGGGGCGTCGGCAAAGTTACAGTGAAATGTAACGTAAAATGTGGTTTAAAACGTTTTTAAGTGACTTTAGAAAAAACAGGCCCAAAAGTGCTTAATCGGACTTGGTGACAAAAACTCAAAATAGTTTGGTTGTTTTCTAGGAAAAGTCCTTGTTGATGTGAGTAACAATCGGAGAGTGAACCAGTATCCAGAATCGAATGCTGAGTATCTGGCTGCACTGCTGCCAGACACTGTCGTGGTTAAAGGCTTCAACATCATCTCTGCCTGGGCCATGCAGCAGAGTTACCCAAAAGATGCCAGCACCCAGGTACAACTGAATTTCATCCATCCATTGATTAACTGGTGTCTACGTACTTCCAAAAATAAACAGGCTAAAGTAAATAAACAAGTCCAGACTGAGAAAAAAAGCCTACATACTCCACCCTTACTTGCCTGCTATTATAGTCATGCTGATTTTCTTGCTTCAGAAATAGAGTTGGTTTCTCAAGGTCCCTTAACACTCTGTTGGTTTTTCTTTTATCTGTGCATGAAGTATGAATGCTGTTGTCATCCTTCACTTTCATAAGACTGAGAAATGTGTCTCCCTGTATATGAAAGAAATGGAACATAACATGTTGAGATCCTAGTAATAAGTTCTGATGGTGATCCAAAAAAGCTCCTAAACCCATGGAATACGAGACTTGTGTCTGCCAAAGACAGTTTGGGAAACAGCTCATTATCATCTTACCTCTTTGCCTTCTTCCTTCACTTTTAACCCGCATTTCTTGCTTTGACCCTGATAGGTCTTCATCTGCAGTGACTCAATAGAGGCTCGCCAGCTGATCATGGAATTAGCACGCCAGCTCAACTTCCAGCCTGTAGATATGGGTCCCCTGTCTTTGTCCCGATACATCGAGAACATCCCTGTCCAGTTATTCCCTGGTTGGAAGGGCCCTGTCCTTGCTGCTGTTGCCCTCTCCATCTTCTTTTTTGGTTATTCTTTTGCACGTGATATACTTCACCCATATGTGAAGCACAAGCAGAGTGACTTCTACAAGATTCCCATTGAGATAGTGAATCACACCTTGCCCACAGTTGCCATCACTCTCTTGGCCCTGGTGTACCTGGCTGGCCAGCTGGCTGCAGCACACCAGCTTTACTATGGAACCAAGTACAAGCAGTTCCCTCATTGGTTGGAAAGCTGGCTCCAGAGCAGGAAACAACTGGGTCTGATCAGCTTTTTCCTGGCTGCTGTCCACATTCTCTACAGCCTCTCTCTGCCCCTCAGAAAGTCTGAGAGGTACCTGCTACTCAACACCGCCTACCAGCAGGTTAGTAATGAAAAAATGGCCAAGTAAGGTGAACTGTTTTTTAGAGAACATGACATTTTTGTCTAAATCTTTGATGGTGCTACGCATGTGTCTGATGCTTCAAGTTCAATGCATGTGCACTTTGAATGCAGGCACTTGACATTTTGCTCCACACCTAGTGTTTCGGGCGTCAGGCACGTCTGGTTTACATTCAAAGTGGAGACACGTCTGACACATCAAAATAGCTCCTGGTTGTTGATTTTCATTGCTGGCCTATTTGTTGGCCACACTTGATGCGTCAAGCAGTTCCAATTACACAATGCTAGACATGTGAAACGTGTGGCATGCCTCCACATACTTTGAATGTAAACCAGATGCGCCTGATGCTCAAAGCGCACTTGGTGTGAACTCAACATTAGATGTTACTTAGCAGAAGTAGGCATCAAAGTACATTGTATCCCACCTGTTTGTGGTTCAGGATTCTTGTATTCACCTATTCATGGATTTTTCTGTAGAACTGCTAACGCCAAATTATTGTTGGAAAATGTCTTATTCACAGATTTTGTTCATATAACAAATCTAAGATATTCTAAAGAAAAAGCAACTTGGGAAGATGAAATACAAAGTACAAGGCCATTTGACATGGTATCGGCTGGTATTTGCAAATTAGCCAATCCAGGAGATCCATTTATTTTCCTTGGCACTGATTGGCTGCACACCAGAGAGCAGAGATAAGAAGATTATAGATATTACTTCTGTGTGAACACAGCTGGAGATAGGCACCAGCAACTCCCGACCCCGTTAGGGAGAAGGGTGACGGAAAATGGATGGATGGATGGACTTTTGTGTTAATGCTAACATAGTTTTCACAATGTATTAATGCATATTCATATATATTTAGAGTATAAAAAATTACAACAGGCAGTTCTAAGTATTTGCAGAGTACTTGCAGACTTTAGGTATTCATGGATGGTTATGGTACCTAGCCTTCACAAATACGAGCAACCAACTGCATGTATGTGGTGTCTAAAAAGTGTATATCATTGCCAGTACCTTACAGTCAAGAGAGACTTCTACAAGTTTCCCATAGAGATGGTGAATCGCACCATCACACAAAGAAAGCTGCTGTCACTCTCTTGGCCCCTGTGTACAAGACTGACAACACGTGTTTGTTCTGCAGTAATTACAAATACTATGATCATGGCCTGCGACAGACTGGCGACCTGTCCAGGGTGTACCCCGCCTCTCGCCCGGAACGCAGCTGGAGATAGGCACCGGCAACTCCCGACCCCGTTAGGGAGAAGGGTGATGGAAAATGGATGGATGGATGATCATGGCCAGTGCCTATACTGGGCCTTCTGCAACAGTCGGATATCAATCTTACTTTTTTGCTCTGTGCCTCAAATCCTTAATCTAAATAGGTTACATTTATATCTGAGTGCTCTCTACTAAACTGTTATTATCAGACAATGAAAGCCAATTGATAATGGTGGAATAGTTAGGTTTCATATAGTACTATGACCAAGGGAAAATCTTTCCCTTGATAAAAGGGAAAGGCAATGCTTTAGAATTAGCCTTCTCCCTAAAATAAGCATTAAAGCTATTTTTTTATAGCTATGTTTAGTATAATGAATGGCGGATGTCAATGTAAGACAACATGCTTTTGATGCATGTTAGACATGACAGCATTTAGAATAACATTAGCATTTTGGCTCAGTTTAGTTTATACACTAATTTCAACATATTGAATGATGTAACTCATGTCAGTGAACATGTTTGTGATTCTCCACATGCTATTGACTACATTTTAGCTAAGCTTAGCATTAATCATCAATGTTAAGCTTAGCTAAAATGTTTGGTGCTAAAAATTGCAAATCTTTAGCATCAGAACACTGATTTCAAATTGACAGGCACACTTTGGCAGGCACCATTTAAATTTCTTCAGAATTTTTCGAGTTGTATTTAGAATTCATTGAAATGCATTATTTGAACTAACAATTTTATTTGAAACAGGAAATGGGACTGTTGTTTTTAGTTGCCTCAGCAGTTCTTTTCTGTAACTCCTCTGTTTGTTTCTCTGATCAGTCCTCTGCAGTGTCTGTTCAGCTGCTACTTTTTCTTTATAAATACCAGCATCTCCTTGATAATTTTTGAAGCTCCTGTCTCTATTGCTGGGTTTCAGACATGTGACTGGGATGATGCGCGAAATGCAAATGGAGGGCAGGAAGTGGATTTCTCCAGTTAAAAAAACAGTGCATAATGGATAACACAGAGTACTCTAATGCCCTAAATGGGCTCGCAAAGACGAGGTATCAAAAAATAAAATACAGTTACATTTAGGATACGATCCATATTGTCTAGCTAACAAAGACTTGTCATATAATCTGGAGTATTTACCCGGCATGGAGATGATCAACATAACCAATTATCTGGTGCTGCAGACCTCATGCTATACCACGACCCAAATGAAAGCTTTCAAAAGTCTGGAAGCATACAATCATTTCGTTTCAGGTTGGGTCAACCATTTAGGATCCAAAGAAGCATTAAATGGCTGTCGACTTGTTTCTGCCTGGGTGAGTAGTGAGTTTTGCTATTTTAAGTAATTAATCTATGATAATAATGCAACCGCTAAAAACAAGCTAACCCATGTTATGTCCGTGTGATTGGATGTACTTGCAATCAATCTATGTAGCTTCTGTAAACCCAAATTCAAGCTGGAGTTGTATGTTAATGTTGAGTCATACTGCATTTCTATAATGTAGGTCAACCATTTGCAGCGATCGACAGAAACCCCAATAAAAACGTAGTTTGTGGTCAGAGACAGGCGGGAAATAGTCATACGGCTGGTTAGGTCATATTTAATTTATTTATCTTTTTCTTTTATAAGTATTAAAATTCCAGAGAGTAAAGATTATATTTTCTTATATTCTGTCCAGGACTCAACTAAGTGGGAATAGCTTGGTTAAATACTAGTAATGTTGACATTTTTGTATATTCTTTTTCAGACTGTCGAATCTTGCTCCCACGTCTGAGCTGTCCTTTCTGCAACATAGGCTTGGCGTGAAAATGAACTAAAGTGCCTTGTGTACCAGCATTAAATGACTATTGCCATCACACATCAAAAATCTGCTGCAAATATCATGGTTTTATTGTTTTGTTAATATTATTAAGATGACTATCTGCTTTGTAACTTCATAAACCAGCTGCACCAATATTGATTTTGCATCAGCAAAAAGTGTGAATGGGGGTGCTATTATTTGCCGTTACCCAGAAATGTTTTTTCACCCCAGGCACCCTGTACCAATCAGTTCTGATGACGCCACATGCATAGTGAGTCCACAACATCCTAAAATTATAGGTCATACTTTTTCTTTGCTGTTTCTCTCTTCAAAATACAATTGTTTTATCTGTCTAATTGCTCTATTGTTTTATTCTTTATTTTTGTAGGTTTCTGTAAAGTGCAGTGGTGCAGTGAATGGGAATGTTCTGTCGTTGGTCCTCACTGTTCTTAGGAAGTTGAAATGTTAGTTTATATGCAATAACACTGAAAAACTGTGACATTGTATTCAAACAATACTCTGTTCTTGGGGAAACATTTTTCCTCTAACGTGTACATATTATTTTATTGTGTTATTTTTTATAAGCATGTTGTTTGTAAACTTTTAATATACTGACAGTTTGTACAATTCTCTGATAGTATATTGGCAATGTACTCTTGAAAAATGTGAATATATTGAATACACAATGTAATTAGTTTTCCCTGGAAAGTGTGTTGTAATTGATCCTTCTGTGTTCTGGTAGCCTGAGTATTTGCAGTGTATGAAGCATTAATGTACAACGTGGGAAAGAAGAATAATAAAAGACATTAAGTAACTAAAAGTGTACTTCATTAGCATTTATAAGAAACCAAACATGTAAATGGAGCATACTGTGATCACACTACACAAATCAAAAGAATGTTAAACAATTATAGCAAAAAAACTTACTGACCAAATTCCCAAGCAGACTTCAAAAAGAAAATGGAAGAATTAAATGGAAATAAACAATATAAATAAGTCTATGAAAGAAGTGACATTACATTACAAAATATGTAATGCTTCTATACTTACAAGACATTCTACATATATTTTAAATGTAATTCGATCACGAAAAAAGTTGAAAGCCGTATGTTTAAAGTATAACTTTAGTTGTTCCAAAAAAGGAATGCGACAGTACACTTAGTACACTTTAAATTGTGCTTTTGTACAATTTAATTACTATTAAAATGTACAAAATTAGTTGTTCCAAAATAACACACTTCAGTTATACTAATGATCAGTCTGGCTTCAGGTATCCTCAATTATGCTAAAATTGAGCATGCTTAGCATATTTATTTTTCACCTGGGATACACAGAACCTATTCAAAAATATTACCAGAAGTACAACTTCAGAAAAATATTGATTGTATACAATATATTTTTAAAATGTGCATTTAAAATATATGTTTTTACAAAGACATGCTAAATGTATTTGTAAAAGGATAATTCAAAGTACAGTTTTAGTAATCTATTCAATTTGAATTTAAAGTTAATTTTACAAAAAAAATATACTTTTATAAAGTGTACCAAAATAGATTTTTTTTATTAAAAAAATTATTTCATAAAACTATAGCATATTTAAAGCATACTTAATTTTTTTTCACCACAGACTTGTTTTCATTTTCTAGAATTGTGTCGCTCAGGTTGCAGCATGTTAGAGTCGCTCCTATTTAGTTTCGCTTTGGGATCAATACATTTTTTAATCAAATTTGTACTTGAGCTCTTGCTCTTGGAGTAATTTTGCTAGATTGATGACTCCAGTTGTGATAATATCTTAGGCTAAATAATTTATTTTAAAACTCTTTCATGAAACGTGAAACTCTCCCTAAGATAATATTTTCATTTCCAAAATAAAAACAAATTAAGGAGCTGTATTACGTAAGGTCAACTTTTAATTTTTAGCTTTTTATCATGTTATGATGTTATTCCATCTTCAAAAACATACTTGGAGTGTTGCTTTGATTCTTTCATACATGTTTGAGAAATCCTTAAATCGCTGGTGGCAACCATTCTGCAGAGCAAAGTGCTGTCACCACCTTTCACACAGCTCCAGTCCTCAACCTTCCAAGCTTCTGTTCTGCATGTTTGAGGAATCCTTCAATTTCCTGTGGCAAACATTCAGCTGTGCAAAATGCCTGGGTGGACCTAGAGCTGTATTTGAGGCACAGCTCCTTCTTGGAGCTGCAGTTTCTTAGATTCAGACTCACATAGTCCTCCCCCACGACTCCCCAAATCAGTTCCTTCAGACTAACAAGCAGCAATTAGCAAACACCTGGTGGAACTGAAAAAAATTCCCTTCTCACCCACCGCGGGTGGTTCTTATCCTCTGAGCTCGGGTCCTCTACCAGAGGCCTGGGAGCTTGAGGGTCCTGCAGTATCTTGGCTGTGCCAAGGACTGCACATTTCTGGACTGAGATGTCTGATGTTGTTCCTGGGATCTGTTGTAGTCATTGATCCAGTTTGGGGATGACTGCCCCGAGGGCCCCGATGACCACAGGCACCACTGTGGTCTTCACCTTCCAGGCCCTCTCCAGTTCCTCCCTGAGGCCCTGGTATTTCTCCAGTTTCTCGTGCTCCTTTTTCCTGATGTTGCAATCGCTTGGTATTGCTACATCTACCACAACGGCTTTCCTCTGTTGTTTATCCACTATGACAATGTCTGGTTGGTTCGCCATTACCATTCTGTCTGTCTGGATCTGGAAGTCCCACAGGATCTTAGCTCTGGCATTCTCCACCACCTTTGGGGGTGTTTCCCACTTTGATCTCAGGGTTTCCAGTCCATATTCTGCACAGATGTTTCTGTACACTATGCCTGCCACTTGGTTATGTCGTTCCATGTATGCTTTCCCTGCCAGTATCTTGCACCCTGCTGTTATGTGCTGGACTGTCTCAGGGGCCTCCTTGCACAACCTACACCTTGGGTCTTGTCTGGTGTGGTAGATCTGGGCCTCTATTGCTCTGGGCGAGAGATGAAAATGTGGATCTGTTGGAATGCTACTACTCAAGTAACCCTAGTCAGAGAGGTTACATGCAAAGACTGGGGAAGGAATGGTTACTTCGACATCCCCAGTCAACACTAAGCGCTAAACAACTAGTAACTCAGTGTTCCAACATCCGCAAACGGCAACTGCTATCACAACTTGAGATTGACGAGATACAACACAAATGCTACGGCAAAAGGGAGGAACCCGGATGTCAGAACTGTGGGGACTTAAGTGAGGGGATACACGGCCCCAGTGAGCGAATCAGAGCTGAATGAGACAGCTGCTGACCTGAGAGAGAGAATCATGACCCGAATGACAACCAGGCCTCCCCGGCGCCAATTACAATGGCTGAGTGAAGTACCATCAGAAAGTCTCATTGAGAATGTGAATGCAGCACTGAGAACGATCCCTACCAATACCATAACAGAAACCAATGAGCTGATCTAAAACTCAGCATCAGTGACCCTTGAGATACTTGGCTATAAGAGCAACCATGAGACCCAATACCCACCATGGAAAAGACCACCAACACCAACTCCTCGTAGACCGCACAGTTGCCCGAGACTGCAAAACCCGACACACCAACATGTGGATGGCTTGGATTGATTACAAGAAAGCCTATGACTCAATGCCGCATACTTGGATCATTGAATGCTTAGAGATGTATAACATCAACAGGACTCTGAGAGCCTTCATTGCAAACTCAATGAGGCTGTGGAAAACCACCCTTGAAGCCAACTGCAAACCACTTGCACAAGTGTCCATCAAATGTGGCATATACCAAGGAGATGCTCTGTCCCCGCTACTGTTCTGCATAGGCCTGAACCCCCTCAGCCAAATTATCAACAAGACTGGCTACGGATACCGACTCAAAAATGGGGCCAACATCAGTCACCTTCTCTACATGGATGACATCAAGCTGTACGCCAAGAGTGAGCGAGACATCGACTCACTGATCCACACCACCAGGATCTACAGTACGGACATTGGGATGTCATTCGGACTAGAGAAGTGTTGTCGGCTGATTACAAAGAGGGGGAAGGTGATCCGCACAGAAGGGGTCTCACTTCCAGAAGGAACAATAGCAGACATAAAGGACAGTTACAAGTACCTAGGTATACCACAAGCAAATGGCAACCTCGATGAGGCCACAAGGAAAGGAGCCACAGCTAAATACCTCCAACGAATAAGGCAAGTCCTGAGAAGCCAGCTCAATGGCAAGAACAAAATCCGTGCGATAAACAGCTATGCCCTGCCAGTAATCAGATACCCTGCTGGAATAATTAGCTGGCCAAAGGAGGAGATAAAAGCCACAGATATTAAGACTAGAAAGCTACTAACAATGCATGGAGGGTTCCATCCCAAATCCAGCACCCTGAGACTGTACACTGAGCCGCAAGGAAGGAGGCAGAGGACTAGTGAGTGTGAGAACCACTGTCCAGGGCGAAACAACTAAGATCCATAAATACATCAGGGACAAAGCCTCAACAGACAATGTGCTCAGCGAATGTCTCAGACAACAGGGAACAGAGGTTGAAGTGCCAGAGATACCATCATGGGAGGACAAGCCCCCTACATGGGATGTACCACCAGCAAATAACCCAAGTGGCTGATATCAGTAAATCCTACCAATGGCTGGAAAAAGCTGGGCTCAAGGACAGCACAGAGGCCCTCATCATGGCCGCCCAGGAACAGGCCCTAAACACCAGAGCAATAGAGGCCCAGATCTACCACACCAGACAAGACCCAAGGTGTAGGTTGTGTAAGGAGGCCCCTGAGACAGTCCAGCACATAACAGCAGGGTGCAAGATACTGGCAGGGAAAGCATACATGGAACGACATAACCAAGTGGCAGGCATAGTGTACAGAAACATCTGTGCAGAATATGGACTGGAAACCCCGAGATCAAAGTGGGAAACACCCCCAAAGGTGATGGAGAATGCCAGAGCTAAGATCCTGTGGGACTTCCAGATCCAGACAGACAGAATGGTAATGGCGAACCAACCAGACATTGTCATAGTGGATAAACAACAGAGGAAAGCCGTTGTGGTAGATGTAGCAATACCAAGCGATTGCAACATCAGGAAAAAGGAGCACGAGAAACTGGAGAAATACCAGGGCCTCAAGGAGGAACTGGAGAGGGCCTGGAAGGTGAAGACCACAGTGGTGCCTGTGGTCATCGGGGCCCTCGGGGCAGTCACCCCCAAACTGGAGCAGTGGCTACAACAGATCCCAGGAACAACATCAGACATCTCAGTCCAGAAATGTGCAGTCCTTGGCACAGCCAAGATACTGCAGGACCCTCAAGCTCCCAGGCCTCTGGTAGAGGACTCGAGCTCAGAGGATAAGAACCACCAGAGATAAGGCAAGATACCACAGATGGTATCTCTGGGTGAGAAGGGAATTTTATATATATAATATTGACAGGTTTGGTCAATATATAATATTATACACATATTATATATGTGTATAATATGATGGTATTATTTGCAATTTTGTAATAACTGAAGTTAACATAGTTACTTGATTATGCTTCATGCCTTGAAAACACACAACGCTGCCCCTTTATGTTATGTTCAATATACACAGCACTTTTATAACCATTGAAGATGACACCTACTTGACTGAGCAATAAAATAGAACTGTGTACCTGGAAAATAAAAGAAGATTAAGTGTTTTAAAAGGTTCAGGAGTCTGACTCAGATAAACATCCCAAAGTGTGGTGAAACCATTGTGGCCCTTTCTGCATCATCAAGTTGAACTGGACTTCGTTGTGCTATTTAGTGCTATCTCATTAATATCTCTGATGTTCAGTTTGCTAACAAATCTATAAGGACTGTCAGACAAAGATGATGAATATATTGTCAACCTTTCCCAACAGATTCATGCTAATATTGAAAATTCATGGAACGAGGAGGAAGTGTGGCGGGTGGAGATGTACGTTTCCTTTGGGATCATGAGCTTTGGGCTCATGTCCCTCCTGGCCATCACCTCCATTCCTTCTATCAGCAACTCTCTCAACTGGCGGGAATTCAGCTTTATCCAGGTACAAACCATCTTTCATGTTAAAGGTTTGTGTCTACAGAATCAGTAATATCTAATGAAAAAAAAGGTGCATAGTTTCACATTTGTTTTTGTATTTAAGTAAAATAAGCCACACTTTGTTCCTTTTTGTTTCATTTCCCAATATTTTGTTAATTAATTAATTGTGAAAGGTAACCAAATAGTGTCTGTCCTAAACTGATTCAGTAAATTTTCCTTTTAAATTTTTCAATTAAATTATAAAACCTCATATGGCCTAAAATGAGTCAACAATTACTGATGCAATATTTTTTTCCATTTATTGGAAAAAATAAATATCAGACAATTTCTATCAGGAAATTGTCTGATAGAAATTTATGTATGCATGAGAAATCAAAATAAAAATCTGTTAATTAGTCTCAGCCCGTTCACCACTGACCAGCTGCAATTGTGCAATATCATCTTATTTCATGGTTTAGTTTTATAGTAAAATGTTTAGAAATAAATAACTTATTGTAACTAGGTTACATCCATTTATTTTTGAGCACTGTATATATATATATATATATATATATAGTATATATATATATATATATATATATATATATATATGTATATATATATATATATATATATATATATATATATATATATTGATGTCATCCATGTAGAGAAGGTGACTGATGTTGGCCCCATTTTTGAGTCGGTATCCGTAGCCAGTCTTGTTGATAATTTGGCTGAGGGGGTTCAGGTCTATGCAGAACAGTAGCGGGGACAGAGCATCTCCTTGGTATATGCCACATTTGATGGACACTTGTGCAAGTGGTTTGGTTTCAAGGGTGGTTTTCCACAGCCTCATTGAGTTTGCAATGAAGGCTCTGAGAGTCCTGTTGATGTTACATATCTAAGCATTCAATGATCCAAGTATGCGGCATTGAGTCATAGGCTTTCTTGTAATCAATCCAAGGTTGGTGTGTCGGGTTTTGTAGTCTCGGGCAACTGTGCGGTCTACGAGGAGTTGGTGTTTGGCTCCTCTGCTAAACACGAGAGGAGCCTGCTATTTACACCGATACCTTTCTGTGCCGTGCTCATGGCCGCTATGATGCCTGACATGAGCTTCCAGGTTGTGGAGAGGCAGGTTATTGGTCGGTAGTTGGGTGGGACTGGACCCTTTGATGGATCCTTCTGGATTAGGATTGTCCGCCCTTCAGTTAACCATTCAGGGTGAGTCCCACTTTGTAGCAGCTGGTTCATTTGGCCTGCCAGTTGCTCATGGAGGGCAGTGAGTTTCTTTAGCCAGTAGGCATGGATCATGTCAGGCCCTGGTGCTGTCCAGTTTTTCATACCTGAGACTCTTTCTTGGACATCTGTCACAGTGATGGTTACCGGGGCTTGCTCAGGGAGGTTGCTATGGTCCTCTCGTAGAGAGATCAACCACTGTGCATTGCTGTTGTGGGACGCCTCCCTTTCCCATATGCCTTTACAGTATTGTTCCGTCTGTTGTTATTATTACCCTGCCATTGAGAGTACACCTTAGCTGGTTGAGTGGAGAAGAGCCAGTTAATCCTTCTGGATTCATTCTCCCTTGTGTATCTCTTTAGGCGGCTGGCCAAGGCTTGGAGCCTCTGTTTGGCAGTTTCGAGTGCTTCAGGTATGGGCATCTGCCTGTACTTTCTGGGTACTTGTCTTTTCATTGTACCCTTGTGGAGCTCTGACAGTTGGCTCACTTCCCTCCTTCTTACCTTGATTTTCTAACCGTCTTTTCCATGGTCTCATGGTTGCTCTTATAGCAAGGATCACTGATGCTGAGTTGTAGATCAGCTCATTGGTTTCTGTTATGGTATTGGTAGGGATCGTTCTCAATGCTCTCAATGAGACTTTCTGATGGTACTTCACTCAGCCGTTGTAATTGGCGCTGGTGTGGTTGTCATGATTCTCTCTCTCGTCAATCTCAAGTTGTGATAGCAGTTGCCGTTTGCGGATGTTGGAACACTGAGTTACTAGTTGTTTAGCGCTTAGTGTTGACTGGGGATGTCGAAGTAACCATTCCTTCCCCAGTCTTTGCATGTAACCTCTCTGATTAGGGTTACTTGAGTAGTAGCATTCCAACAGATCTACATTTTCATCTCTCGCCCATTTCCGTCTTGTTCCAGTAGCCCATTTGTCATCAAGGTGCTCTGGTTCCCCAACACCTGACGCAGCCCTTGTTTGGGGCCGGGCGACGTCTGAGCCGGCATGTTATGCAACTTAGTATCTCTCATGGTATGAGGTAGGCAGTAGCTTGAAGGGTCTTGGACCCAGACTGGATTCGAACCCCACCCTCTCGGGTGATATACTGATGGACATATATAAGGCATAAGGCATATATATATATATATATATATATATATATATATATATATATATGGACACTTGCACAGCCAAGATACTGCGCAGGACCCTCAAGCTCCCAGGCCTCTGGTAGAGGACCCGAGCTCAGAGGATAAGAACCACCCGCGGTGGGTGAGAAGGGAATTATTTTATTTTTTTTTATCTGTTTTTCATCTGGTCCATCAAATTTAGATTACTATTACCACAACATTTCACTATATGAACATCAATGGGCTCTTTTGCACAACTGTTACTTCTTTTTCTGACACGATAGAACCTAGTAGATGACAGCAGATTGAATGTCCCCAATATCCATGGATAATCTTCTCCAGAAATTGTTTGCTGCTGCTTGGATTCAGCTCCCATTTCACTGCTACCCTAGAGGGAATACTATGAAAAAAATCATCTAACATGGAAACTCCACTAATCACAAACACAAGGCAACTAGAACAGGGACAAAAAGGGTGTAATAACAAGTAGACTGAAGTGAGAGAAAGCAAATAAATAAAAATGCAGGTGATTCTACTGTTTCCACTGTGCTTGCTCTAAAACAAGTTACTGACTTAAGAGTGTAGCCATCATACCAAACAAGACAGCAAAAACCGATGTAGAAAACATACAGTCATCAACCCTCAGACATTGTGACTCAAATGTTGTGAACAATATCAGTGCACAGATGGACACAGGTCTGTTTTCCAGTTTTGACATGAGTTGTCTACTTTTTGTTTTTTCTTCCATAGACCACTCTGGGTTACATCGCCCTTCTCATTGCTACTATTCATGGCCTACTGTTTGGCTGGAGACGAGCCTTGGATGAGGATGCCTACCGCTTCTACCTACCCCCCAGCTTTGTGGTGTCCCTAGCTCTGCCTGTCTGTGTCATACTGGGAAAGGTGCTAATGTTGTTTCCATGTATAGGTCACAAGCTTCACCAGATTCGCAAGGGTCTGGACACCAGTCCCTGCAAGGCCCGGTGCTTGGAGCCGGTTGGCTCAGCAGCAAACATTTCACCTGAAAGAGTTACCATTATGTGATTTACTCCAGTTTTTTGCTCATTGATGTGACTAAGCACTTTGTGGTTTTAACTCTATGAACATACCAGTGTCTTTCTCTCAGCAATTTTGCTGACTTGTGTGCTGTGTACATGTGACCATGTTAGGTCTGATGCCACAGTTTTCTCCAAGTAAAGCTGTAGCATTGAATAACCTTCCTGTCAGTATAAAAAGTCTTCCTCTAGTGCAGTGGTTCTTAACCTGGGTTTGGTCAAACCCCAGGGGTTCAATGAGTTGGTCTCTGCCGCGGAGGTAAAGACACACTGTGTAAAGTCGTGATGATGCGCCTCGCTTGGCCATCACTTGCTTCAGAGGATCACTTGACATTGCTTGGCCAATCAGTGCTGTGGGGAATTGAATACCGTTAGAGCGGTATTCAACGGCTGTCGTAGTTGTACATCGTGAGGTTTCTTTCTCAATATTTTAATCGATACTAGACATGTTGAGCAAAAAAAGAAAGTGGTCGGACGAATATGTACAACATGGATTCACATGTATCAGAACGGGATGGGACTCAGCGTCCCATTTGCATGATCAATCCATCAATCTATCAAATTTTATTTGTATAACACATTTCAGCAGAAAGGCATTTCAAAGTGCTTTACATCATAAACACAAAAACACAAAGTCATGCAACATAGAATAAACAATACATTGTTCCATATTACATTTCAAATACAATTCTGAACAGCTGGGTTTTTAGTTGAGATTCAAAGGAAGTCAGGGTTTCTGCTCTTTTACAGTTTTCTGGAAGTTTGTTCCAAATTTTTGGTGCATAGATGCTGAAAGCTGCTTCTCCTCTTTTGGTTCTGGTTCTGGGGATGCAGAGCAGAACCAGAACCAGAACCTGAGAGGTCTGGAAGGTTGATACAACAACAGCAGATCTTTAATGTATTGTGGTGCTAAACCGATCAGTGATTTATAAATTAACAACAGCATTTTAAAGTCTATTCTTTGAGCTCCAGGGAGCCAGTGGAGGGACTTTAAACTGGTGTTATGTCTCTATCTTCCTGGTTTCAGTGAGAACATGAGCAGCAGCTTCTGGATCAGCTGCAGCTGGAGGATTGATTTGTTGGACAGGCCTGTGAAGACGCTGTTGCAATAATCAATGCGACTAAAGATAAACGCATGAATGAGTTTCTCTAGATCTGGCTGAGACATTAGTCCTCTGATCCTGGAGATGTTCTTCAGGTGATAGAAGGACCACTTTGTTACTGTCTTTATGTGGCTCTGGATGTTCAAGTCTGAGTCCATCACTACTCCCAGGTTTCTGGCCTGATCGCTAGTTTTTAGTTGTAATAACTGAAGCTGTGCATTGACTCTAGATCTATAGCTCTACATCGTTCCTCTTTAGGTCCAAAAATAATGACTTCAGTTTTGTTTCTGTTCAGCTGGAGAAAGTTTTGGCCCATCCACACATTTTTCTGTTCTAAGCATTTATTCAGTGATTGGATGGTTCAGAGTCTCCTGGTGAATTAATAATGTGGAGCTGCGCATCATCCGCATAGTTATGGTAGCTAATATTATTTCCTGTTATAACCTGAGCTAGTGGGAGAATATAAATATTGAATAAGAGGGGTCCTAGGATTGAACCTTGGGGTACCCCACATGTGACCTTTGACCTCTTTGATGAGAAGTTTCCCATTGAAACAAAGAAATCCCTGTTCTTTATGTAAGATTCCAACCAGTGAAGCACTGGACTGGAGAGTCTGACCCAACTCTCCAGTTGATTCAGTAATATGTCAAGTAATACGTCATGGTCAACAGTGTCAAAAGCTGCACTGAGGTCCAACAGAACCAGCACTGTGGTTCTCCCACAGTCCGTATTTATATGGATATCATTGAATACTTTGACTAGGCCAGTCTCTGTGCTGTGGTGAGCACGAAAACCAGATTGGAAAGAGTCAAAGCAGTTGGTCATCATGAGGAAACTATTTAACTGTTTACACACAGCTTTTTCTATAACTTTGCTGATGAATGGGAGGTCAGAGGTCAGAGGTCGGCCTGTAATTCTGCAGTAGTGATTTGTCCAGATTGTTCTTTTTTAGCAGTGGTTTGATAACTGCTGTTTTCAAAGCCTGGGGAAAACGCCTGATGTGAATGATGAGTTATTATTTGGATCAGATCAGAAGTAATAACTTTCTTAAAGAAATGTGTGGGTAGGACATCCAGACAGCAGGAGCTTGAACTTAATTGACTTATAATTTCCTCTAGGGGTTTATAATTAAGTAGTTGAAAGTGGGTCATTTTTCCTGTATTTGTTTTGTTTGAGTACAGCAATGGTTCTGGCTTTAGAGTTGATGTGCAGATTAATCCTCTGATTATTTAAATTTTCTCTTAAAAGAAGCTGGAAAACTGGTTGCGGGCGCCATTAGATTGAGTTCAGGTGGTAACGTCATAGGAGGGTTTGTGAGCCTGTCAACTGTTGCAAATAAAGCTCCAGCATCGTTAATGTTTTTGTTTATGACATCTGCAAAGAAAGCCTCCCTTGCATGTTTTAGTGTTGAGTGATAGTTACGTAGTCTTTCTTTATAGGTGTCACAATGAACATGAAGTTGAGTTTTACACCATTTTGGTTCTGCCCTGCTGCAGAGTTGTCTTGCAGAGTGAACTGTTTGTGCATTTCTCCATGGAGATTTCTTCCTACCAGACACAACCTTTACTTTAATTGGGGCAATGGAATCAATGATATATGAAACTTTAGACTGAAAATCATCTACCAACTTATCTACATCATTACAGCTTAAGGGTGAGGAAGAAGAGTAGATTTGATTAAATGTTTCTGCTGTGTTTTCTATGAAGGAACGTTTTGTGACAGTAGCTGTTTGTCCAAGTGGGTTAAAGGATAAAGAAGGATAAAGAAGATAACAGCAAAGTGATCCGACAGGGCAACATCAGTTACATAGACGTTGGAAATATTCACACCCTTACTGATAACCAGGTCCAGTGTGTGTCCTTGAGTGTGTGTTGCTTTTTTGCCCAAAATTCTCTAAAATATTAGAGCTTTTTTGCCCCTCTGTCTTGGGGTTTGTCCACATGAATGTTGAAATCACCAACAATTATTAAACAATCATAATCAATGCATATGATAGATAGAAGATCATTAAAGTCAGTAAAGAAATTTTCCACATATGTTGGAGTTTTGTATAAAGTTAGTGCCAAAGTTCGTTTGACACCTTTAATCTCAATTCCAAGATACTCAAAAGAGGTGAAATGACCCAAAGAGATTTTACTACAATTTATGGTTTTCTTAAATATTGAAGCCACGCCTTCTCCTTTTTTATATTTTCTATTCTCACTTAAAAAATTGTAGTTAGGAGGCGCTGATTCAATTGGTACGATTTGGTCATTATTGTCATTCAACCATGTTTCTATCAGAAACATAACATCAACATTATACTCAGTGATGAAATCATTAATTAATAGAGCTTTAGCACAGAGTGATCTGGTATTTCAAAGGGCTACTTTAAGATACCAAAGTAGGTTGGTATTTCCTATTTTCCTATTTTCCTGAGGTTCCTTTAGGCAGGGAATCACTCTGAGGTTCGAATTAGGACCGCTGTATTTCATATTTCTGTTTTTTGTAAATTTTCTTGTAGTGATCCGGACAGGTAATGTCCTGTTCTGCAGTACCTGGGGGCCAGACGCATTCTGGAGGAAGACGGGTGTAAGATAATATCTGGTCCCCAGCCTCAGACCTCAGAAACACAAAGTGATGGATCCTCTGGGAAGTCAGGTGGCTTAAATGAAGTGAGGTCTGCTGCTGAGCGCTAAGGAGAGCCGTGCCGAGGGGAACCTGTTGATTCATTCCTTCTGTACATTTAAGAAACTCTGGTCCGGAAGATATTTCGTCATTGGTATCTATTGAATCCTGTGAATGATTGGAGGAGCTGAGAGGGAGGGGGGAAGCAGGGAGGGAAGAAGTCGCTCCGTCTCCAGTCGATTCATCAGCTTGTTTTGGAATATCGTGCTCCTGATCCGGGGAGCGTTCCATCCTAGTCAGACATCCTTGAACCTGTTCTTCTGAAGCGGTGATCCTGTTGCTGTCCTTGTTGATCAAATGAAAAAGGTTTGCAGTGAGTAGCTTTATCCCATGTTTATTAAGATTGCGTCCTCCTCTTCCAAAAAGGTGAAAGCGCTGCCAATAGATCCAGAGGTTATCGATGAAGGTCACTGAGCTGGTAGAGCAGCTTTTAATCAGCCATTTGTTGATCTTGAGCAGCCTGGAGGTGATTCCAGGCTGCTCATCAGGTGATGGAATTGGACCACTGAGAAATAGTTAATTTTTAATTTTCCCATAGTGTTCAGAAGAATATTAAAGTCCTTTTTCAGAATCTCAGAGTTTTGCTTTGCCAGATCGTTGGCTCCAACATGCACACCTAAAGTCTCAATATCTGGCTGATCAGTGGTTAGAGAGAGCAGTTTGTTGGTTAAATCAGACACAGTGTCACCAGGAAAATACATCACTCTTGTTTTCCTGGGATAACAAACGTCACTGATTCCCTTTACTGCCTCATCTCCAACAATAAGACTTTTGGGATACCTTTTGTTTTCCTGGTGGTCACTTTGTCCTTTGGAGCTTTGGGGGATGGATGTGCTGGTTTTGCCTCACTGTTGATGTGTTAAGACAAAGTTTCACTCAGAGGCTCAGGCTGGAGTGCAGAAAATCTGTTTTTCAGTGGGATTCCCACAGAGTCAGAATGTTTTGAGGCTCTTGCTGGGTGCTTTGTTTCTGGGAGCGGGGTCGGTGGAGGTGTTTTGGTTGCAGCTGATTGTTTGTCTTTCTTTGGCGGAGCAGGTGTTGAAGTTGAAGGTGGGTTTCGGCTCAGAGCCGGCCACGGTAATTCATCCAGGTGCGGGGTTCTCTCTGATAGTCGTCTCATCAGATCCGCAGTGTGAGACTCCCGTTTCGGCTTGGCACCCAGAGCATTCCAGAGTGAGCTGCTCAGTGCAGGGCATACGACCTCTCCGTTGATTTGAGGAAGGGTTGTTTCCTCAAATCAACCTGGCAGCGTTGATCTCAAAGTTCACCTCCAGCAGTTTGATCTTCATTTCTATAGACTGAAGTCGTTGCAAAATACTGCTCATGTCCTTGGGGTCAGCCGGAGGCATTTTGCCCTGGTTTAACTTGGAGGTACAGAAAAGTAAGGTAAAAATAAAAGTAAGAAAATCCCCCAGTCCTTAGGTTTGGAGTAATCCAGTTAAGATGGATTATAATAATGTAAATATAACTATGTAAATAATGTAAAAATGTAAATATAACTATAAAAATTGTCACTTTGAAAATAATTCACAGGCAGAGTTATCAGTAAGGACCAGAGAGAGCAGTCAGACAAATCATCATGCAAGGCCATGTTGAGCAACTCTATTCTCCCACTAGCAAAACTAAGGGAACACTTCTTGAAGCTACATGGAGATGGGAAAAAGCAAAAAAGTATTTCGTGGATTCAAAACGACAAAAAAAAAAAATGTAATTTCAAATTTAAAAAAATTAAGTTATTAAAAAATGTTAAATTCTTAAAAAAACACCAAATGTATTTTTAATTAGTGAAACAGCCAAAAAATATATTTTTGGGGGCTGAAATTCTTTTATGGTGCCCACTGCCGAAATATTTTTTGTCGGCCTGAATAAAGTAATAACGCAATTTGGTGTGAGTTCATATACTGTGTTGGTTTTGTTCTTTGAGCAAAGTGATGTTCATCCATGGCTCATTTGGTGCATCAGTATACCTATGTCTTGAATTAAAAAAAAAAAAAATCTTTTTTTTTTTTTTTTTTATCAGTAAAGAAAGGTTCAGTGAATGCACATACGAAACTGGTGGGTTCAGTATCTCGAAAAAGGTTAAGAACCACTGCTCATTGTGTTTCATACTTTCATTTGAAATTTTATATTAATTGGTTAAATTTTTGTTCTCCTAAGTCTGGTAAAACATGTTAGTGCCCAAATGTTTCCTAAACTTCAAGAGAAGGTCTGTTATTATTATGTAGAAGAAATAAAAACAATGATTCAGCAGTTAGTGAATGCTTTAAACTAGTAATAGTGACTCATTGAGCCATCCACGTCCTCTGAGGTTGTTGGGTCTTATTTTCAAGCATTTACCCTGAGATAGAAGACGAAGTGGAGCCTGACCTTTTGAAAATCTTGCATACATTCTAGCACATGCACCACTTCAAAAGCTTTTCCACTTGTAATATTACAGATATCCTGTACAGTTCGCCGAAAAACAAACTGTTTGGTTTGGTTGTTCGAAGGAAATGCTAAAAATAAAACATAGCAATGAATAAGAGTGAACATTCTGAAAGTATGGAATTCTAAAACTGTTCAGTTTTGGGGTTAGAGGCCACTCCACTCTTACACCTCAATATACACATGAAATCCTTACTTGAGTTACAGTTTACGTTACTGCTCTTCTTTTGAGGGATCACAACCAGTGACATGCTGTGATGGGAAGCAGGTGAGGCTCTGCCTCACCTGTCATCATGAAATAATAATATATAATGATAAGATAATTCATATTACTATTTTCACCCTGAGGTCTGCACTATAATGTATTTATTTTTCATTTAGCTTAACCAAATTTGATTATATTGTTATATTTTCGTAATTTTCCATTCAAATGCAGCTGGTGACAGCAGGAAGCTGAGCCTCATCTTGGATTGACAACCTCTCGCTAACTGCACTGGCTGCCATTTGATGAGAGCATGTTCCTCATGTGTGTATGTTGCCAATAAAATGGTTAAAACATTTAATATAGAAACTCCATCCATCCATCCATTTTCCGTCACCCTTCTCCCTAACGGGGTCGGGAGTTGCCGGTGCCTATCTCCAGCTGCGTTCCGGGCGAGAGGCGGGGTCACCCTGGACAGGTCGCCAGTCTGTCGCAGGGCAACACAAAGACAAACAGGACAAACAACCATGCACACACACACTCACACCTAGGGAGAATTTGGGAAGGCCAATTAACCTGACAGTCATGATTTTGGACTGCGGGAGGAAGCCGGAGAACCCGGAGAGAACCCAGCATGCACAGGGAGAACATGCAAACTCCGTGCAGAAAGACCCCGGGCCGGGAATCGAACCCAGGACCTTCTTGCTGCAAGGCAACAGCGCTACCCACTGCGCCACTGTGCAGCCCTAATATAGAAACTGATTTTCCATAATGCATGTATGTACTGTATATAATGTACAATGTTTTTTGTTACCGACTGTGTGTGTAACGTGTTTCATGTGCTGAGGAGCGATCATAAACAGCAGAGAACAGTTTTCTTGCCTCATGACTCATGATCCCAGACATTTTGGTCTTGTGACTCAACATCTCCAGATTAGGAGACAGTGAACTAGCCATACAGTAAATAAGTCAAGTGCAGTGATATATTTATTGTTTTCCCCTCTCTGGTCAACATGGATCACTACATTTCTACTCTTCAACAGTTTTCTAAAATGGAATTTCAATCAAACCAGGAAATAATAAATAAAGGAAGACCAACACTGGAGCAGAAATGTTTGCTTCAAACTACGAGACAGAAGGATATTGCTTTTTTCAAACGAGGTACAAGAAAAGACAGGCTTTGTGAATATCCTCCGAGAAACTGTCTTTTCTGCTTTCCTTGCCATCTTTTCTCAACTTGTGTTGAGGATACATTTGACTTTGGATGAAAATATATTTTGTGCAGAACGGACAGTGCTGGACTTCATTTATAAGTAAAGGTAAGATTGCAATTAAAAGTTTTTTGTTTAGTTTTTCAATGAAATGTGTGTGTTGTGGGTTACTGTTCGTATACGTAAAGAATGCAGAAGAAACACACTGCTGTTAGCTTCGCTAATAGCAGTGGTAACTAATTTACTACAGAGATCACTTATTAATAATCGCAAAATAAACGCAGGTGAAAAAATATATTCTTTAGTATATTTCAAACATACTTACATTTGTGTAAGTACATTTTAAGTATACTAAGAATTAAGTGTACTAATTTTAAATATATTCAAAGTATACTCAAAATATGCTTGTACCAGTTTTGACATAGCTTTAAACACACTCCAATATAATTCTACCAAAATACACTTTTAATTAATATATTAATTAAAAAAATACTTTCAGTGAACAAAATATGTATTTGTTAAGTGTACCAATGAAGCAATATGCTTTTAAAGATATTTTGGGTATATTTTAAAATATATGCTCAAATTAGAATTTAAAAAAAAATCACTTAAAGCTTACGTTTACTATATAAAAGTAAACTATTAAATAATCTGAAATTTCAATTACATCTGAGTGTATATTTCAGGCTAATGAAGTATGCCTTTTAAGGAGCCTTAATGATCTTTTATTATTTTGTTAAGATGGTAAAGAATAGAAAAAAAAATAACAATCTTTATAGTGAAACTTCATGTAATGTTTAACAAAGTAGTCAACAATGTTTTTCATGCCTCAAAATATAAAACATTGACACTTTAGTGAATGAGGCTCAACAAGAAAAAAAATACTTGTCTTTAAGACTAGATGTAGCAGGAATATTCAGTTTTACATCTCTCCGAATATGATCTGTTGTTCAGATTTTTAACTGAAACCCAGAAACTATTTGTACCCAATCCATTTTCAGATGTATGATGGACTATATCTATTAGTGAACAGCATTAGCTCCAATTCACACTTCAGACCAGATGGAGGCAGTATTGCAGACCTTCATTTTTTTTTAAATTGCCATAAAAAGAACAGCCATGAAGCTGGGAGAAGAAATGCTGTTCAAATTCGCCATTTTTACACGCATAATATTGCCTTAAAAGTAGATATGGTCTTGATAATAGTTTTTGTACATTCAAGCTTGTGATGTCCTAGTCCGAGTTAGACGACAACACAACAGGACAAAAACTGGATAGAAATGAAATGTGGGTCATGAAAGAAACTAAAGGGACGAAGGCTGCTAACGTATTGCTAGATAGTGGTAAGTTTGCTTCAAAATGCATTTTTAACAGCAAAAACTGGTGTGTTTCTAACAGTAAATGCTTAATAAACATCATTTCATTTTAAAATAATAGGACAGAATTTTCCCCTTGTTAATCTACCATTTCTCTTTCATACATTTTATTTATTGTTAGTTTTCAGGGCCTTGTGACAGACTTGTGACCTGTCCAGGGTGAACTCCGCCTCTCATCTGATGATTGCTGGAAGGGTTAGCCCCCCTCACCACCCTGCAAGGACCAGAAGGACCAGTGTGTTCAGATCGTGGATGGAAAGCTTTAAGGTGTGGTGTTAATGTTACGTATGGTTAAAAACTACAAATGATAGATAGATAGATAGATAGATAGATAGATAGATAGATAGATAGATAGATAGATAGATAGATAGATAGATAGATAGATAGATAGATAGATAGATAGATAGATAGATAGATAGATAGATAGATAGATAGATAGATAGCATTTATTGTCATTGAACAGGATTCAACAAAATTTCTATTCCAACTCCCGTGCAAAAAGTCAAGTGTATACAATACATAAAATAAACAAACACACAATAATAATAACAATACACACAATAATGATAATAACAATATATACAACTAAAATTAACTAAAGGCACTCAACCACACCAAAGTAGAAGCAGCAGGTCCAATTATGGCAAAGTGCAGATGATGTGTCAAAGTGCAAAGTGCAGAACAATATGGCTGTGTGGGGGATGTGTATGTGAGGTTATAATATGTGTAGGAGGGGGCGGCAGGGAGTAATGGCTCTGACGGGTGTGGGGAAGAAATTGTTTCTCAGTCTGTTTGTTGTAGTCCATATATTCCTGTACCGCTTGCCTGATGGCAGCGGCACAAACAGACTGTGGCCCGGGTGGCTGGAATCCATAGCTATGGCCACCTGTGATGACATCAGAAAAGAGCGTCAGGCTCAGGTAGTCCAGGTGACGCTAATTGTTATGATGAAGCCTATGCTGGAAGTTTGGTGATCCCGAATAAACCACTAACGATGATACAGTTTGACTCAGCGCACTCTTTTTAATAATACGACATGGTGTCAGGAGTGATGTAAGTCTTCGTGAGGCTGCAACTCTATTTGGCTACCGGAAACATGGCTGATGACAACACACAGAGAGTCGCTTCTGCTGGTCCATGTGCAACATACAGCATCCAACCGCCAGAGTCTTTCAACTTCACAAAGCCGCAGGAGTGGGCCAAGTGGATACGATGATTTGAACGGCAAGTAACTTGAACTCTAGTTCTGAGGACAACCAAGTTAAACGCTCTCATTTATTGCATGGGAGGCGAGGCAGATGATATTCTAAGGGGACTAGCGTTATGAGCAAAGAAACAACTATCAAGGAGTTTGTGATGGGTTCCAAGCTTTCTTCGTTGTCAAGAAAAATATCATTTATGAGCGAGCCAGGTTTAAGATGCGCAAACAAGAGGAATATGAAACCGTAGACGTCTTTGTTACTTCACTGTATGTGCTAGCAGAACATTGCAGTTATGGAGCGCTACATAATGAACTGATTTGTGACAGACTGGTGGTGGGACTGTAGGATAAACGGTCATCTGAACATATGCAGCTCGACCCAGATTTGACACTGGAAAAGGCCGTCAATTCGGCAAGACAAAGTGAAGAGGTGAAACGGCAACAATCCTGTCTTATACCAGATCAGACACAGAAAAAGGGAAAATCTGTCAACGGGGTGTACAAAAGCAGTGTTAAGCATCCCAAGGCTAAATGTCAACTTAAGTTACACACCACTACAAATAATAAAAGGGAAATTTCTCAGTGTTATCATCCCATCCCAAACATGACTGTCCAGCCAATGAGGAAACACATCATTTATCTGGGAAAGAGGGACACTATCAGAGGGTGTGTAGAACTCTCAAGACTGTACATGCTATTGAAAAAGATTATGATTCTTTGTTTTTAGGCAGAATTACAAATGAAGATGAACCTTGGAGGGTGGATGTTGAAATAAATAACAGAAACATCTCATTCAAGATTGATACTGGTGCTGATGTTATGGTTCTGCCATACGCCATGTACAAAGACATCTACAGAGACAAGAGTCCCCCTCCTGAAAAAACCCACCAGGTAGCTGCTGGGACAGGGGAGAAATGCACTGGATATTGTGGGGGTTGCTAAGACGTTGATGAAAAAAGGAGAAAAGGAGGTTCAGGAAAGTGTGTACATTATGAGACACCTGCAAACTTCACTTTTGGGTAGACCAGCCATTCAGAAGCTGGAGCTTGTAGCTAGATTAAATAAGATAACTGCAAATACATTAAAATCTAGCTATCCAAAGCTATGCAGTGGTCTGGGAGAGGTGAGACAGCCTTATGCCATCAAACTGAAACCAGGAACTCAACCATTTTCATTAAAGACACCCAGAAGGATTCCACTTCCTTTGATGGACAAAATCAAGCAAGAACTGCCCCGTATGGAAAGCTTGGGTGTGATCAGCACACCCAAACTGAGTGGAGCCAACTGAGTAGTGTTCAGGAAAGGTGGCTGTTCCCAAAAAGACAGGGGCTGTACGCATATGTGTAGACCCCACAAAGCTGAACGAGTCTGTTTGCAGAGAGAAGTATATTCTTCCTTCTGTAGATGAAACCCTCTGTACGCTAGCAGAACCTGAAATTTAGATGCTAATATGGGGTTCTGGCAGATTCCTTTAACTGAAGATACTGCAAAATATACAACTTTTATTACACCTTTTGGTCGTTATTATTTTAAACAGCTACCCTTTGGTATAACTTCTGCCCCTCAGCATTTCCAGAACAGAATGGTAACAGAGGTTACAGAGGGACTAGATGGTGTAGTGTCCCACATGGATGATGTGTTAGTGTGGGGGAGAACACAGGAGGAGCGTGATGCTCATCTGAATACCGCTCTTGAAAAGATTCAAGAAGCCTATTACACTGAACATTGATAAATGTGATCTTTCAAAGCAGAGTGTAAAATGTATGGGCCACATGATCTCCGTTAATGGAGTTAGTCCTCCATTAACGGAGATCATGTTAATGGATCTGTGTGGAATCCACAGTTTATCCTCCTATTTATAGGCAGTTTTACTGCAATAAAACTGCAGTAACTGTTTTATTGCAGTTACTGCGTACTGCAATAAAACAGAAGCTGTGAGAAAGATGAAGAAACCAAGAAATGTGAGTGAACTGAGAAGCTTCCTTGAAATGGTTAACCAGCTGGGGAAGTTTATTCCAAAGTTAGCAGAGCGAGACAAGCCTTTGAGGGCTCTTTTGTCAAAGAAAAAGTGCTGGATGGAGAGTTTATCAGGCCAGAGCATTTAAAGATCTGAAAGAGATGCTTTCATCCTAGCCAGTGTTATGTATGTGTCACAACTTTCCCTTTTTGCCCGTCCCGTCATACACACAGAGGAGGCCAGTTGGTTGAATTTTCTGTAATGAATGGCTGTAATGAATGGCTAACAAATTAGCATAGTGAGCTTCCCTACTGGTCCACTAGTTCTCTGCACACAGTAGAGCACTGAACAGACTGTGTCACAAACAATTATTACAATCGGGCTTAACAACATATTTTTCTATCAGATGATCGTATAATGTTATTTGATTGATAATACTTCTTTAAAATTAATTTAATACAATCTGGTCTTTCTCTTATAAATAAAGAAAAATAAAAGAAATAAACATAGACAGCAGTCAAATTTAACTAATAAACTATTTAACAGTAACCTCTAACTGAAACAGGGAACAAACAAACTGACAGGCTGGCAAATACAGCAAACCGACAACATAATAGACAAACTGACAAACTCAACTGAAGAAAAACTGATAAACATATCTGACAACATAAATTACTGATAAATAATGTAACATAATTACCTGTAATGAATGGTCAACACAAATTAGCACAGTGAGCTTCCCTACTGGTTCACCAGTTCTCTGCGTACTGCAATAAAACTCCACGTCAGTCTTTGAGCACACTCACTATGACTGTTCAGAAAAGAACTAGATTTGGTGACTTACCACAGCAGAGCGCTGAACTGACTGTGTGGAATCCACAGTTTATCCTCCTATTTATAGGCAATCAGTAGGGGGCGCCAAAAACCACTCATCACATGGTAATTACAAAACATATTTTAGCAAGAATTTCAGCTGTATCTATTACCCGTTACATATGTATGATACTAAACGGGAATGTAAAGTTTCAGCAGATTATTTAACTTTCATATTCAGATCATTTGCAGCCATTTTTTGTACCACACTGATTTGGTAAGGTCCCAGAATCTGGAGGAAGAAAGGAGAGGCATAGAATCCATGTTGCTCAAGGTCCAGTCCACAATCAGTGACGGTTTGGGGGGTCAAGTCATCTGCTGGTGTTGAGCCACTGTCTATCTACCAGGAAGTTTTTGCTCCAACTAAGTACTGAACATGCCCATACTTTTCTTGTTCATACTTTTCAATTGGCCAACATTTCTAAAAATCCTTTTTTATTATTGGTCTTAAAAAATAATATTCTAAATTTCTGAGACACTGAATTTGAGGTTATTAGTTTTCAGTTATAATTATGAACATTAAAAGAAATAAACATTTGAAATAGATCAGTCTGTGTGCAATAATATACAAGTTTGGTATATGGTATTACTGATGTAAGATATTCTAATTTTATGACCAGCACCTGTATATAAACCTTCTTCACACCCCATCCATGATGCAGTTTCTCCTCAATCTTTAAACACCTAGAAAACAAGGAAAGCTTTCATTTTAACTTCTGAAGAATTTGATAACCATATCAGCTTGCCTTTCATACTAGCATTTGATCATCCACACTAAATGCTTACCTTACTAAAATGATCTGCTTTACTTCAGGTTGACCCTTGTTCCTTATGTAAGCAAAAACTCAGAAGAAATCAAATGTTTTATATATTTATTAAATACATGTTTTATATCTTATATTCAAACATTGCAATCTTATTTCATAAATGCTAAGCTAATATGCTTTTCTTATATGAATTACCTTAAATCTTCTTGTTTCCATTTTCGGGTATTTTAGGCTTGTCCTGCTTACTTGGAAAGTCACATTGAATTCCAGCCACAAACCAGAGTTCCTTGTCTTTCAACTCACCTTTACTTTTAGACATGGTCTGAATTAGCAAAGACACATTAAATCACCTTTTCATTCCCTTCCATTAATCAGTCTTTTCAGGGTAAAAAATATTAGTGTCCCACACCTTGGCATTTCCTTCCTTGTCACAGATCGGATCATGTCCTGGATTCTGGGTTCTATTCAGAAACTGGATCCAGGTCTGATGCTGAGAGTTCAATTTCTCTTCATTGTCAGCTTCTTGTTGGATACGTCAATGTTTTGTCAAAGCTGTCTGGTATTTAGAGCTGTTAATAATTTTATTAGCCTCGACGAAAACTCCAGTTCCATCCAAAGAAAAACAAACCCAAATCACGAAAGTGAACAGGGTGAAGAGTCCAGATTGGCAGTTCCACAGAGCACTGAAGGTGACACACTTTCAACCCATGGTTCTAATAGTCCATTCAAAGGCTGTGTCTGCCAGAGACCATAATCATTTGGGGTTGATCCGCAAATAAGGAAGACTTAGAGATAACATTTGTGTTATTGTACATTTTCCAATGCTGATTGTTGATGGGAGAGTTCGATTTGTATTTTCCTGCTTATATTTAATCAAGCAGAAAACAGGAAGCTGTAATATCACACACAGCCTTTTGGAGTGTCTCAAGTTAGGACATTATACATTTAGGTTTCTAAAAATAGAGCATTGTGTGCAGATAAGCCTCATCATTCATTGCATCTGCTTTAGATACAGAGTCATTGTTTGGTTTGAAAGGAACTGGGATGTGCAGGATGACACCAGGAGTCATGCAGTCTCCATCAGAATTAGGCAGTCACTTCTGCATTTCTTAGCTAAAATAAGTCAAGATCACTAGAAGTCTCATGGAAGTCTCAGAAAGTTGGATATGTTCACACAACACTGTCCTCACGCATATGCCTGGTTCCAACATCTGGCAACAGGTCCAGCCATTGCAGGATGTAGCAATCCAGCCTCACTCAAGTCCATTCCAATCTGTCAACCTCTTCAGTGCTTGTAATGCTTCAGGGTACCTTGTGATGTTTAGATATGTCAGCTCTTATTGATTTAAAATACTAACTAAATAAAAAAAAAAAAAACTGCATAGAGTCCAAAACAAAGAAAAATGATTGTCCAAAAATGCATTTCCTCCAGAAAGGTGGGAATGAAAAAGAAAACAATCTCAATGGAAGTACATAGTTCCAACATGCTGCCGCACTGAGTGACATATTTCTAGAATTTATTCATATCAACAATTACTTTAAATTTAACATACAAATAGTCATCTAAAAACCAAAAACTTAAGTAGGAACTGAAATGTTTCCCAATAAGTACAGTATTCCAAGAAGAGGATTAGGGCCACTGAAAAAATTTTAAAAATCTGATTTTAGTCAAATTTTTAAATCAAATTCTTTTTTGTCAGCAGCCCTAGTAGTCTTAACCATTTCCTAAAAATATATTTACAGCTTGAGAACTACAGTATGTGAATTGGGCCTGATAAATTAATATATATATGTGTGTGTGTATGTATATATATATGGTTACAACAATTTAAATGAAAATATTTGAATCAATTTTTGATAACAAAAAATACATTTGGAGTTGTTAAAAAAAAAAAAGAAGAAGGCTGGTCTGCTGACTGATTAGAAGGCAGAACCCAAGTCTTCACCTCCTCTGGACGTTTAAGTTTGAGGCACATTATGTCCCAACTGAAAGCTGCGAAACTCTCCAAAATTAGAATGAATAATAATAACAAAATAACACACAATCACCTAAGTGACCTTAGGAGCTCAAGCTGATGCAGCACGTCCTCGGCGCTGGGTCTGCAGCGGACATCTGCGCTCCAGCAGCGGCCCAGCAACGCCGCACAGCGCTTCCCCAGCACAGACCTAAACACCGAGTGGTCACATACAGATGGCCTCAGATTGTGCGCAACAACAGCATAGAGGACGTGTTGCCTGTCTCCCGTGTAGGGTGGCTCTCTGGTCAGAAGCTGCCACATGGTTATCCCCAACGAGAAGATGTCCGCTTTAGGAGACACCTGCTCCCCTTTGAGCAGCTCCGGGGCTCGGTGTGAATACGTGCCACATCCGTGGCTTACCTGGGGGCTGACGGCGCTCACTTCACAGTCACGCTCCAGCTTCAGGGAACAACCAAAATCGGCAATTTTGCACACTTCTTCCCGTGACACCAGCACGTTAGCTGGTTTGATGTCCAGATGCACAACGCTGTGAGAGTGAAGGAAGCTCAAGCCCCTCACGATGTCCGTGGAGAACTTCAGCCAGCGATCCTCCCCGAGCTCCTCCGAACTCTCATATATGATCTGCTGCAGATTTCTGCTGCCCACGAACTCCATGACGATGGCTCCGATCGCTTCCTCCTCCAGGTCCGCCAGTACGCACGTACTTGCGGCGATGATGCGCACGACGTTTTTATGGTGGAGATGTGCGGCGTTCAGCTCAGCCCAGAAACTCTGTCGGGAGGCCAGTTTGTTCTTTGTGCTCTTTTTCACTTTCTTCAGCGCAACAGTTTCCCCGAGGTACACCGCCTTGTACACGGAGCCGAAGCCCCCGGAGCCCACAACCTCCACGGAGCGCAGCTGATCCCATTGAATCACGGAGGACCAGAGGCGGCTTGCGACTTTACCATGAAATCGCTGGGGGGGGACCTGCAGGGTGGGCCCTTGTGACAGCTGAAAGAGCGGGCTGCTCCAAGCCGCGATGTCTGCCGACGGGTAGATGTCTTTCCGTAACAGGCGCGTGACGGGAATAGGAGAAGGCATGGCGCGTGATTTCACACGGGTGTCTTCACCTCATCCAATTAATCATGCCCTGGAGGCAATGCATGCTGGTTAGTCTCTGTCGTTCTTAAAAATATTTATGCAATCATGCGAATTATCAAATACATCAAAAACAATTTTAGACAGCTCAGCCCAGCTCTGCAGTAATTTAGCAGGGAATGGTGTTCAGGTTGCATTGGCTTATTTTTTTAAACTTTCAAATAAAATAACGATGTTTATTAATACTGCGACAGACTGGCGACCTGTCCAGGGTGACCCCGCCTCTTGCCCGGAACGCAGCTGGAGAAAGGCACCAGCAACTCCCGACCCCGTTAGGGAGAAGGGTGGTTAGGAAATGGATGGATGGATGGATGGACGGATGTTCATTAATACAAAATAAACAATAAGGATGTAAACAGAGACATATATAAAAATGTTGAGTAATTAAGCTCAGATTTACATAAACATTGCAGAAATCTAAAATTATAATGTTTCCAATCTCTGGAGTCATTTCTTTAAATATAAAATCAATCAAGTTAGGGAAGCAATGAAAATATTACTCAAGTAAAAGAAAAAAGTTCAGTGCAATATCCATTACTATAAGTTACCCAATAAGTTAATGTAACGTTAAATACATTTATATTTATGAAAATCTGATTGTAATAACCATATTGTTGTTTTAAAAATCTTATTTAAAGGCTGTGTGACTGTTTCCATGGTGGAACCAATGTTCCATTCGTTGTTTGGTTTCGATCAATATTTTCAGCTATACTCCAAATTCAATAGAGCCCAATACACCATCTCCTCTCTTTTCCCAGTTAATGAGAAAGACTTGGAGAAACCTGCTTCAGCGTTGGTAAAAGAAGATGTATGCAGACTGCTACCAAATCCTCAGGATTTATTGTTGATGAAGAGAGGAAGAAAAACAGTTAAAGACCTTTTGAGAAAGTAATTTGTTTCTAAGGAATGGAAGGGGAACCAATTATTCCAGGCAGCTGAAATATTCCCCCGCCCCTCATAACTTTGGCAAGTTAAGAGCAACTGTTTCAAAATTCTCAATGATTTTGTGCGATAGTATGTTTGAGCCACCAAAATTGAGCAACTAGAAATGTCTTTTATCCAGTAATCTGTCATATGTTTAACAGTAGAAGGGGATTTTTCAGAAAGTATGTTAAATTTTATGTAATATAAACGATGCTTTAAGTATATTATTTTTTATGTAATATAAACGAGCTTGATTAGTATATTTTGAGTGTACTATTTTTGTGATTGAATTACATTTAAAATATATTTAAAATTTTTTTTTATTATAATTGCTAATGAAGTGGACTTTTAGTTAGTTAATGTCTTTTACTATCCTGCTTTGCCACTTTGTACATTAATGCTTCTTAAACGCTTTTTTTGCAGCACTGAAAAAGCAAAAACGCAGATTTTATGTAAGTTGAGTTGTCACTGAAGCAAACCACAGGGGGCGCAATGCAACAGAATTAACGCCATTCAGAAGAAGAAGTAATGTCTTTTTGGTCTAAAACAGCTTCCGTAGTTGCTGTCATGTTGCTTTTTGGAGTTATGTTATCTCTTTTCCTGACAGCTTTATTATTTCTTCTTCGGGTTTATTTTGTCTTCAGTTCGGGATCTAATCATCCGCCCAAAACCAGAAGCCATGTTGCGGTTCTGGTCGTTGCAGGATCAGGTAAGATTCAACATGGAGGCAGGCAGTTGGTCAAGTCCACAGCTGGAACAGTCTCTTCAGGCTCACACTACCGTGTCTGACCAGATCTGGACAGCTGTCCTGTGTTCACTTTAGTGACCATCATCAGTAAAAAGAAACTGGTGACCAAGTCTCCCTGGGTGATGCAGCTGCATGTTGATTTAGCTTCTCTTCCTGTTTCTTTACTCTCCGTGTTTCCAGGTGGTCACACCACAGAAATCATGCGGCTGATGGAGAGCCTCTCTGCTGCCTACACACCTCGACACTACGTGATCGCTGACACTGACAAGATGAGTGAGGAGAAAATTGTCGCCTTTGAAAGTTCTAAACCAAAGTCACACGCTGACGTCCAGGTACAGGCACTGATCTGTCGACTTTACTGCTGTAGTAAGTAGCAGGGAGAACCAGAGCAGCTGCTGAAATCTATCGTTGAAACCAAAAGTTCACTGAATGGAAAGACATCTGATTTTCTCACTGACTGAAGTTAAATCAGAGGGAACTTCTTGTGTTAGATCAGCTTGAATTACCTGAATTGTTTACGTACTAAATGCCACAATAACGAGAGAGAGAGCGAGAATATGTCAAGGATCTTTTTAATTATTGACTTCAAAATCAGAGGTTTAAGCACAGAATAATTACTATTTCTGTAAATAATGACTGAAAACCCAGATAATGACATCATGGGTTTGGAAACTTTTGATTGACTGGCACAGTTAATTGGAGGTAGATCTGGAAACCCCTGCTTTCTGTGACATGATGCCCTCATCAGCGCCTCCTAACTACAAATTTTTAAGTGAGAATAGAAAATATAAAAAAGGAGAAGGCGTGGTTTCAATATTTAAGAAAACCATAAATTGTAGTAAAATCTCTTTGGGTCATTTCACCTCTTTTGAGTATCTTGGAATTTAGATTCAAGGTGTCAAACGAACTTTGACACTAACTTTATACAAAACTCCAACATATGTGGAAAATTTCTTTACTGACTTTAATGATCTTCTATCTATCATATGCATTGATTATGATTGTTTAATAATTGTTGGTGATTTCAACATTCATGTGGACAAACCCCAAGACAGAGGGGCAAAAAAGCTCTAATATTTTAAAGAATTTTGGTTTAACACAACATGTCAAACAAGCAACACACACTCAAGGACACACACTGGACCTGGTTATCAGTAAGGGTGTGAATATTTCCAACGTCTATGTAACTGATGTTGCCCTGTCGGATCACTTTGCTGTTATCTTCTTTATCCTTCTTTATCCTTTAACCCACTTGGACAAACAGCTACTGTCACAAAACGTTCCTTCACAGAAAACACAGCAGAAACATTTAATCAAATCTACTCTTCTTCCTCACCCTTAAGCTGTAATGATGTAGATGATTTTCAGTCTAAAGTTTCATATATCATTGATTCCATTGCCCCAATTAAAGTAAAGGTTGTGTCTGGTAGGAAGAAATCTCCATGGAGAAATGCACAAACAGTTCAATCTGCAAGACAAATCTGCAGCAGGGCAGAACCAAAATGGTGTAAAACTCAACTTCATGTTCATTGTGACACCTATAAAGAAAGACTAAGTAACTATCACTCAACACTAAAACATGCAAGGGAGGCTTTCTTTGCAGATGTCATAAACAAAAACATTAACGATGCTGGAGCTTTATTTGCAACAGTTGACAGGCTCACAAACCCTCCTATGACGTTACCACCTGAACTCAATCTAATGGCGCCCGCAACCAGTTTTCCAGCTTCTTTTAAGAGAAAATTTAAATAATCAGAGGATTAATCTGCACATCAACTCTAAAGCCAGAACCATTGCTGTACTCAAACAAAACAAATACAGGAAAAATGACCCACTTTCAGCTACTTAATTATAAACCCCTAGAGGAAATTATAAGTCAATTAAGTTCAAGCTCCTGCTGTCTGGATGTCCTACCCACACATTTCTTTAAGAAAGTTATTGCTACTGATCTGATCCAAATAATAACTCATCACTCACATCAGGCGTTTTCCCCAGGCTTTGAAAACAGCAGTTATCAAACCACTGCTAAAAAAGAACAATCTGGACAAATCACTACTGCAGAATTACAGGCTGACCTCTGACCTCTGACCTCCCATTCATCAGCAAAGTTATAGAAAAAGCTGTGTGTAAACAGTTAAATAGTTTCCTCATGATGACCAACTGCTTTAACTCTTTCTTATTTAGACTGTGTACACTCCTCTGTTGTTATTCACACCTAGGCTCCCTAGAATGTAGAATCTTTTGATCAGGCCCTACTTTTTTAATATACTTGTATAGTAACGGTATTAGTTATAGCGGTAAATTGATTTACTTGCTATTTACTATTATCGGGTGTATTTAAGTAACTTTCCTTGTGGGTTACATAGGATTGAACTTTGGGGTACCCCACATATGACCTTTGACCTCTTTCATGAGAAGTTTCCCATTGAAACAAAGAAATCCCTGTTCTTTATGTAAGATTCCAACCAGTGAAGCACTGGACTGGAGAGTCTGACCCAACTCTCCAGTTGATTCAGTAATATGTCAAGTAATACGTCATGGTCAACAGTGTCAAAAGCTGCACTGAGGTCCAATAGAACCAGCACTATGGTTCTCCCACAGTCCGTATTTATATGGATATCATTGAATACTTTGACTAGGCCAGTCTCCGTGCTGTGGTGAGCATGAAAACCATTTTGGAAAAAGTAGAATTTAATAATATAAACAATTGTGGATCCACATGTACAATTGAACATGCGTGCTATTTTTTTTAAAACAGAAAATAAAATGAAATAAATAACAGTCTTTTCCAATGTGTCAGTCAATTCTCTTCAGTATTTCAAGGCTAGTGACCAGTTGGGTCACTATCTACCATATCACTGGGTTCTCTGGGCTGGGGCTCGCCATGTAAATTCAGAAGAAGCAGGTCTTGAGGTCTCTGGGCACTCCAGGCCAAAAGTGCACCGACACATGGGAAAGAAAGAAAAAAAAACCTGATCTGGAACAAGGCCAAAGTAAAAAGACCATATTAGCTAATCATAAATTGAAACATGGATTAATTCAATTGTTATCAAGAATCAACGTTCCAAATAAAAGACAGGGCCGGAGAGCATGCACCTAAGAATGCACCGAGAGAACTAAAAATAGTGTTTCTGAACTCTACAGAACAGTTATGTCAGTGTCCCACACTGATCTGACACATTTTACTGCTTTCCATTTACAGAAAGTCAAATAATGGAAAAGTTTGAAGAGAGTCATTTGCCTCTCACTGGTTTGTATTCTTAGTACTAAGATCAATAGCTCAGGCATGCCTGATGAGGCAAGTGGAGGTCACCAGACAGGAGCAAATGAACAAACATGGAAATCAGTGTTGAGATGATGGATTGCAGGTCAAAAAAAGAAAAGTATGGACGTCACACATAAGATGACGGTAAAAAAGGACCATCTAACATCATTTCTTATCTGGGAAATGTGATCATAGCAACACATTGGGCCCTGATCAAAGTCCCTGACAACTATGAGTCTAGAAGCAAGGCTGCAGCATAGAGAATATCATGTCCTTTTCTCACTCTCTCATATGTGCTTTCATCACTCTGTGACTTTTAGCATTTTGGGGAATGTCATTTGTGCTCTGTGTGAGATTCTGCTGCCATGAGACTCCAACTGGTGTATTGGCACGGAAAATTTATGTTCCTAATAGTTTGAACACGTTAGCCATCAATTATAGCACTAAATCATTCTTTGGAACATGAGCACACTGATTTTGCTATGAGGATATATTTTGCAGCTCTACAATTTTAAAACTATTTTCTGGAAGATGTGCATTCTGTTACATGTGTTGTAAAATTAATGCAACATTTCATAAAAACAATATTCTACCTACCATCTAACATGGTGGTATATGGTTGTTTTTCTGCTTCAGAACTTGAGTGACTTGTTGTTGGAAACAAGTCACTCAAGTGAACCAACCATCACTGATTGGTACAGAAAACAAAATAAAAAGTTGGGATTCCCCTAGTTAACATCTGAATTTATGGATGAAATTGTTGTTAAATGATCTTCAACACCACGTTGATGCTGAAAATCTTCCAGTGTGGCTATTTGAAAACAATTCTGCAAAGACTAGACATCACTCCTCCACAATGATAAAAATTACTCATTGCCTCTTTTCTCAAACACTTCTTCTTGCCAACTATGAAGCAGGAAGTTGTCAGGTTTAGGAAATAATTATTTACTTTCTTTTGCAGATCCAAAAGAAAAAAATCCTGACTATGTTTTAACTGTTTAGTTCACCATCAACCGGATCCCACGGAGCCGAGAGGTGGCCCAGTCATGGAGTTCCTCTGTTGTTAGTACCCTGAACGCTCTGAGATACTCCCTCCCTTTGGTGTTCAGACTCCAGCCTGATGTGGTGAGTGACCCAAAACCTTGACAGAAACATGTTTTTTGATTCTCTCTGCACTTCATATTATTGATTTGTTTTCAGATGATTCACAACAACAGAAAACAATTGTTTTTTCTGTTGATGAAGTTAAGATTAAAGTTAAACCAATGTGATGTGAATAAAAGCTCCGGAGACTTGTCTTCCAGGAGCACAATTTACAGTTGGCTTGGTAAACAACATGAGTGTGAACCACAAGATTCTAATTTTGTTTTTGACCTGCTCTGTAGCACCGCCTTTTGTCCAGCTGCATATTTCCATACCTCTGACGGCTAACATCTTTCCATATCTTTAGCTGCTGGAAGTAGGAACCACCTGCTTGACTCTAAGGCAGTCTTTCTCAGACTTTAATCCCCGGGCGTGAGGTACTGAATGTAAACAACTGTTTATTTGCAGTGGTGTGAGCTCAAAGACACTATAGTTAGCTTACCAAAGTATTGTGTTTAAAAATAATAATGGATAAATGACTTGAGAGAAAGTCACTACAAAAAAGCCTGACGTTTCACAGGTTATTGACAGAACTTTTGTTTTTCAATACTGTTGCCATACTTAGCAGGCCGACCTCGGTCTGCGGCTGTGCTGAAGATGATATGCCGATGAGCAGGTTGGTGAGCAGCATTTCGCCCCACGCTGACTAACTGCATCTTAACACCTAAAATAAAATTATTTATGTGGGACTATTACTAACTGAAAGAAAATGTTTGTTTTTGCCAATGCAACTCAAGTCTATTTTTCTTTTATGATCATAGATCAACCTAAAATGTTATTAGTGCACAATAACTTTTTTTTTTTCATGTGTTTTCTCTCATTGGAAAGCTTAGAATCCACACTTTCAGAGTCTGTAAATAGTCTGTAAATTACATTTACAAAACAGTGCTACTCTTCATGATACGAAGAACAAAGTTAATGAGTTAAGACTGATCTTTTTGTTTCAGGTTGTATGAATTAAGATGTTGCATTGTTGCGGGGGCAATTTCAAGTTAGGTGGTCCGTGAGTGTTCGTTAAACTTTTCCTCAGCCTGAAAAGTTTGAGGCTAATGTCAGCTGAGGAACTGATCGCAACTTTCTTGAGCTGTAGTTGATTGTTAAAGAATACACAGCCCTGGCTGATTTAGATGAAAAAGTATATTCATATAACCAAGTCAGGAAGTGAGATGGCCATATTTTAAAAGATAAGTGATGTAAAATAATTGTTGGTTTTGAAAAAAAAATGTTTATATTAAAACAGATTTTACTGAATTACTGAAATAAAAAAATAGCTTTTCCTAAACCATATATAATGCTGTCAATGATGAATGATTTGTGCCCATTGGTTGAATCACAAGAATGTTGACTGACATGGACTTACTCCATTTTGTATGCAAATGTTAGTGTATAAGCCAGAATTAGACAAAATGTTAATGTTGGTCTAAATGCTGTCTGTGGCCTGTGGAGTATCACTAGCATGTTGTTTTACTTTGACTTCCTTCATTCAGTATGCTAAACATAAATAAATAATTTAAAAAATTTCTAAAATATATTTTTTATAGAAAAGGCTAGTGCACTGCCTTGCTGCTTTGCTGCATATTTTTTATTTCAGTAATGCAGTTGGAAAATGCATATTTTCCATCTCCAGTCTTTATAAACTTGAATGCTTATTGAATATAAACATATCAGATTAATGAGGGAGGGTGGGACCTAAGGAGATCAGCACCTTATATCAAGGTGTGCAGAATTACTGAACAGCTTCTTTTCCTCTGGCAAAATGAGCCAAAAAAGAGATGGATGTGACTATAAAAGGTCCAAAATTGTAAAAAGTCTTTCAGAGAGAGGCAGCACTCTTGAAATTGCTCAGATATCAGGGCATCATTATAAAATCCAGGGGTCTAAATGAAAAGACCTCTGGTCAGTGAAAATCTTTCACTGACCACTTATTTTTTCTTTTGATTACAAACCCCACCAGTACAAGCAAATTGAACTAAAGGGCGTAGTGATTTATGTCTGACAAAAAACTTCTTGTCAAAGATGTGGAATCCTTTTATTATTGCTCAGCTTACAATTCTTGATGCAACAAAACTCAATGATCAGCAAATATCACACTTTTAACTGTTTTTTTTTTCTTTTCGAAAAGGCTAGTGCCTTTTCCACAGATAATACAGTTGCTAAGTTGTTGAACTACTGCAAACTACTACTACAAAAAAATCTTGTTCTGCACAGTCTAGAAGTTTCCAACACATTAAGGCACTGATAGCTTGTTGTCGACCATGATTGACAGACAGATCAGCCAATCACAATCCAGAGAAGTCCACAAGGCACAGGTATTGAGGTATTTTCCACAACTGCCCCCAAATTGTCCATGAAAATTTGCAGTTTGGAAAATATTTACTGAAGATCAGCCCTTCAATCTGGAACTTCTGGCAGTTTCACTATATGTACTACTTGGTGAATATAGTTGTGCTCCTTGACCTGCACTTCAGCTGTGTGGATTCCTGTTTGCTCCAAGGAAAACCTTTTAAATAAATTCAACAGGCCAAAGAGCTCGTGGTAACTGTGGGTCTGCTATCATCACAACGGTTCCATGTCTTCAGTGTGCTCTTGCCACTTATTCCGAGCCTGGAGCCCTGGCAGGTAAAACTTTAGGAAATGTTTCCAAAAGTGCTCAGCGAACACTTGACAGTATCGCCATCTCCTCCGACAAGTAATCTCTACTTCTGGGTGTTTAACTTGAGGAAGAGATGTGTAACGCTATCTTTAGATGCGCAGATCTGACTGCGAGGTGTAGTGTTAACCAGTTTGTAGAATCAGAAGTAGGTACGACATGGAGTCATGATTGGGTGAATAATGAATACAACTGATGCAAAAGGGGTTTGTTGATACTGCTATTTATTGCAGTGACAATAATAATAATAATAATAATAATAATAATAATAATAATAATAATAATAATGATGATGATAATACCAAAACAACAACAACAACAACAACAAAAAAAAAAATAAAGTTCTCAAAAGAAAAAGAAAAGAGAAAACAACCCAACAAAACAATTATAATAATCAGTGACACTTCAGAGTCACTGATAGGACTAATAGAGTCCACAAGAGGTCCAAAAATGAATGGAGAATAGTTATTTTCCTTTAGAGTCTGTTCAGTTCCTATATGGAAAGTGTAGTTCTGTTTTCTACCACCAGATGGTGGGTGGGTAGCTCGCCATCTTTCGTCATCCAGTGAAGGGGTCCGGAAGAAAAAACCTGACCTAAAAGGCCAGTAAACACACATTAAGTTCATATATAAATGTTATATTTATATAAGGGGCTGCACAGTGGCGCAGTGGGTAGCGCTGTTGCCTTGCAGCAAGAAGGTCCTTGGTTCGATTCCCGGCCTGGAGTCTTTCTGCACGGAGTTTGCATGTTCTCCCTGTGCGTGCGTGGGTTCTCTCCGGGTTCTCCGGCTTCCTCCCACAGTTAATTGGTCTTTCCAAAATTCTCCTTAGGTGTGAGTGTGTGTGTGCGTGGTTGTTTGTCCTGTTTCTCTCTGTGTTGCCCTGCGACAGACTGGCGACCTGTGTACCCCGCCTCTCGCCCGGAACGCAGCTGGAGATAGGCACCAGCAACTCCCGACCCCGTTAGCGAGAAGGGTGGTTAGAAAATGGATGGATGGATGGATGGATATTTATATGAGTAAAAAACAATTAAATACATACTTGCTATGTTTTGACAACTTCATAATAAGAAAAAAAAAATCCTTTTAAAAAGTGCACGTCATAATTCAAGTTCAAAATTGTTTAATTGACATAATTAGCAGTTGTTACAAACAACAACTAATATTGAATCAAATCAATCAATTTAAAAATATGATTGATCAAAGTAGCTACAAACAAAATCATGTTGGATACCAAACTTCATTGCACCAGCATAGAAAGCAACACCAACAAAGAAATTATGAAAACTAATCAAATCTAAAGTTGAAGGGGAAGCCTTTAAGTATTAAAGGTGTGGTCTTTAATTTGGCTGCAACAATGTGACTTTTCATTAAGGAAGTAATTCATAAGTAGACTGAACTGATGTGGCCACTGATTGTCGAGTTGGTAGCTAATGCTAACTGGCGGAGCGTAGCAAAAATAATGCCCTACTATGACTATGACTGATATTTACTCACCGTCGAGTAACGGATTGTCTGAGGGGGTGGATGCAATGGTAACTTGTTCAAATCAGGAAGGTATACCAGCTGCTAATGAATCACAACCTGGTGAATATTGCAATGGGAGGGAAATATTAGCTGTACTATTATTGCAGATACAATACAACGTCAAGTCAGATGGTATTTAACAACTCACCGCAAATCTTCAAAACTTAAGAGATTAAATGAGTGATGCGTCGATTTAGAACTTCAAGTTGTTTTATCAACAACCGACGTGACAACCAACAGTGAGCACCAGCCAACCCGGAAACACACATGACAATGAACTTAAAGGGAAGATGATTGGGTCATGTCGGTCACATGGGTTACAGATGGATCTAGCCACCCCATTAATAAGATCTTAGGAGTGTTCGGATATGGGTCAACTACATCTGTTGAAATATAACAAAGTGGTTTGAAATTAAGCATTCCCCCAACTTCCACCAAAAATGTGCGCAGGACCTCCTCTGTCACAATTTGGGCACCAAAGGTTGTAGTGAGGGCTGATTTCAGGGATTTAATTTCCCTTTCCCAACACCCAGCGAAGTGTGGTGCTCCTGGAGGGTTGAATCTGAAGTCTATTTGTTGACCAGCCAACTATTCCTGGATTTGTGGCTAAAGGCTCCTGAAGGCATTTTTGAGTTCACGTTCTCCAGCTTTAAAATGTGTCCCTTGATCACAAAGTACTCCATAGGGCTTTCCTCGGCATGCTGCCAAGCCTTGATGCTGAACGAGTCAGCATCAAGGCTTGGCAGCAGATCTACATGCACAGCCCTTGTGTCATACATTTGAATATGATGCCCCCCCGCTTTTTATGTCTTCTGCCAACATTGATAACGTAAGGTCTAAAGCAGTTGTAACACAGTAGAGAAAGGGTATTATATATTTTAGATAAATGGGCCAATAGGTTCAGCTACCAGAGCACGGTGGGTTGTTTAAATGACACACAAAGACAGTTGAATGAATTTAAAGAACAACTGGCTTTAGTAACATAAACCATAAAATTGACAATTGTACAAGACACACAATAATGAAAATAAAATTATACACAATAAAATACATAAAATAACAACAATAATACTTGGCCAAGTGCTAAATTTCAGTTTCAGATCTGTTGGGTGCACCCTGGTAGTTTGAACTCTAAATTGTAATAGACAACAGTTCCAATTCATATTTGAGCAATAGCCAGCCCCTCCCTAATCCTCACAAGTCCTTTGGGCTGACTACTGACCAGCTCTCCGTCTAATGGGTCCGGAAAGTCCCTAAAACCTGGGTATTACCCTGCTTGAAGGACTGAGAGAGACAATCTGTCTAAGCTGGTGTCAAGAGAGACTCGTCTAGCTGTAACTACCTACAATCCAGAAGTTATGACCCTTTTCAGTTAAGAAGCAATCAGATGAGTAGCCCTCACAACTGCATAACTTCAATAACCACTTCTGTTAACGATAGCCTAAGTCTAATAATAAGGAGCACTTGTTAGTGGCTAGATTAGTTTCAGTGACTTTGTGAGTCCAGGGTCATTATCTATGTAACTACTAAAGCCACCACATTCCTAGAATCATGTACATGGTTTTTACATTAAGTAGAAGAACCAAAACCAATAAATGTCTCAATTAATTTCAATGTCCACAAACATCATTAGAATTTTAATATATATATTTATTAAGCAAGGCTTGAGCAGAGGTAAATGACAACCAGGTTAATTATCAATAATTATAAGTATTTAAGAACAAAAAGTAATTTAAATAAGCTCAGCATAAACGTTCCCTAACTTCTTTCCCTAAACTGTGTCATCAATTTACTAAATAGGTCTTTGGTGTGCAGGCAGACTCATACCCAGATGATAGAGAATCTCGGCAATAGAAGGCTTGAATGTCCTTGGACAGAGTCTTTTCTTAGTACGACAAATCCTCTTTCGAATAGGAATGAAGCAGAGCTGGTTGTCTTCTAACATCCAGATCTTCATCACTCATGTGACCTTTATCCAATCCCCAAGTCCGGTGCAGCAATCTTGACATCTTTTGGGCTGAGTGCAGAGCCGCTATCAAATCAGGAGCCATAGTTGATAGGCGTCGGGTCCCCCCTCTCTCTAAGCGGTGTGAAGGCTCGACTTCCCTCTGGTTCCAGGGCGCGGCTTTCTGCTGGTCCTCTGGTCTGCATCTGTCAGCTCGATCCACCGGAGATGAAGAACGAAGAACCCTGTGCTCCTTCACATGTTTGTACTCTCTCCCCTGTTGTGTAATAGGAGATAGTGACTTCTCAAACATTTGATTACCTCATGGAAGGTCCCATGCCTTCCCATATTCGGTCAATGCCCTGTCCGCTTCTGCTTCATGCTTCTGGGCTTAGTTCCCGGATTTTCTTATTTGGTACCCAGACCAAGGCATGTCCAGACTTGCCTCAGGCCATGTTTAAACTTGCTTTTGCATCCACAAACAGTCCTTTACATGCCATATGATTACCATAAATCATCAACACAATCATCTTTTAATACATTTCTGCAACCATAACTTCTTAATACTCATTAGTTTTAATAATCAAATCAGATTATTGTTGAAAACAGAGGAATAGCTTCACCTAGCTCATTAATTTTCCTCTAGTTTCCCAGATCCAAAAGTCTCTGCATGCGCAGTGGAAAATGTTAAAGAACAACCATACGACATCAGACTTCAGATATATCAAGAGCTTTATCCAGAGAATTCAATGCATAAAGAATGTTACATCAGCATTACACCCAGATAATCAAAAAGTCCAACACATGACAAAACATAGAATTACCTGCAAAGAGTTGAAAAGGAAAGACAAAAATGCATTTTTGAGAACCGCTCACTCGGGCACAAAGTGGTTCCATTTTCTGCTGTAAAACAGACCTTTTTATAAGAATGTGTATTCCCTTCATTTAAATATATGCATTAGAAGGTGTGTCTTCCCCTTGCAGGGCTGCTTTAATGTTAATTTTATTACCTCCTCTGAGACCTGCTAAAAAACCCAAAAGCAAACAAGGGTGATCTTAAGTCAGAACCTCCCTGTGCCAGCCTCCTCCTTTTTACATTCCAAACCAGAATTTATGACCTCCAGCTTGGCCTGTTGATGTCCTGCCTGAGTGATTAAACAAGAAAGTGGTTTGTATTTTAAACAAACTGGAACAAAATCTAATGCCAAATAATAGCTATATGTTTGAGTTTGAATTTAAATTTAAAACTGCAGGGTTGTCTATTTAAAAAAAAAACTTTTTTGAAATACCTGAAATATCTTATGAGAAGTAAAAATACTTTCCTAATCCTATTGTATTTCAGTAATATAAATTGCATGCAAATAATATGGTTAAAAACTAACTAATTCAAAACATGCTGTTTAATGCTTAAGGAAATATCTTAATACATTTGATTATACTTTGTAGAAGACTGTTCTTAAAGGTTTTAATGTTTCACTGAACTCTTGAACCACTACCAAATAATTTATTGATCTTGATAGCGGATACACTCCCTATTTGCAAAACCACTTACGGGAGTACAACACTGCCTGTCTGAAAACCCTCCTTAGAAATTTATGTAAGTTCAGAGTCACCAGTTGTTTTAGTTTGGATCTTAATCTAAGTTTACCTAAACGTAAAATCTACTCCAAATATTCATGCTACATCTAATATTTCATATGTCTAAAGGTTAAGTGTCTCTACAGATTTGCTAACCAGACTTCTATTCTCAACATTATAGTACTTTCAACTTGTGATTCGTCATTCAGCTGTTTTTGTATAATCAATAATCAACTTCAGAATTCACTCACTTTATAATCATCAATACATCAACATAATATAAATTTTTTAATCATCAGTAAATCAACATACAAGATTACATCAGTCTCTCAGGCTTTTAGGATCTGCTTTCTGCATGAACCTGGAAAGATCTCACCTCCTCTTACCAGTTTTCACAACACTCAACATCAATCACATGAGGAGAATTTTCTACACAGTAGTTAGTTATAATGTCCAAAATAAAAAAATAAAAAAAACTGGTCCAAAAAGTAATGTTCAAAATTCCAGGATATAACAATAAGAATGGAAAAAAATGTGACCTCACGTATAACCACTGTATGTGAGGATGTGAGTGATACCGCCTACCACACTGCAGGGTGCAGCAGGACTCCAAATGGGGAAAAAAGAATTCCAGTTATCTCTTTAAATCCAGGTGGGAAGCCTTGCCATCAAAGTCACAGGAGGAATCCACTTCAGAAACAGTTCAGTTTAAAAAACAAAAAAACTGACCTATCTCAATGCGACATGCTTGGGACAACAATGTGGTGACTCCCAATCTGGACACGTGGGGCACTTCAGCTGAACGGAGAACAAGATGAACTGACAGCAAACCAACTGCTAGAAAGAGCTAACGGTTCTAACGGCTCTAACGGCAGAAACTGAAGTTCATTCCTTTTTACTCTCTAGAACTATTTTCAGCTTAGAAGTTGGATGATTGACGGTAACTATTTACAAAAAGGGTTCATTAAAGTTCCTAAGTAATATTAAAACCATCTTAGACTCTCACGCTGTACAGATCAGCAGTCTCATCACGTCTGATCTCTCCCGCACGCAATCAATGCTGCAGACCCGAGGAGGAAGACGGGACTTCTCCGGCAGTCTGCATTCCTATTGGCTAGGTAGACTACTTAGCTCCCTTTTCCAATGTTCATTAGAGGGACATCCCCTCTTAATGTGGGTTACACAGTCTACTGCAGTAGAGTAGAAAGGTGGTTTGAATAGTCTGAGTCTGGATGGTGGCAAATCAGCCATTTGGGGAGCAACAGGTTTTCCCCTCCATCGTTTGCAGCCAACACAATATCTCTTATATAGCGCCGAACAGCCTCCCTGCCCCGTAGAATCCAGAAACTTCTTATTTCAGCAAATACCCTTTGGTCCCAGGTGGTGAAGCACTTCGTCAATGTCCTTAATGATTAATTCCATCACAGGATGAAGGGAATCAAGAATGAATGAGTGAATAGAATCCTCTTCAAGCTCAGAAGCACGTCTCAGGCAGCCTCCCACACGAATAAGTTCCATGGATTGATTAAACTGTGGATCGAAAAGGTACAATCGACTACTAGATCCAATCGTTTGGCCTGATTTGAGCTTAGGAAACTCTGTAGGAAAGCTTTCCTTTTTGGGTTTGACGCAATATTTTGATTTCAGCTTTCCGATAATCATCTGCTGTGGAGCTGCCAGAGGTGTGAGCCGCCCCATGAGCATGTCTCACTGTCGCTTCTACAAGATCCCTGAAAGTTTGGAACTGTGTGACCTCAGGAATGGTGGAGCTTGGAATGTTAGAAATATTTCCACTAAATAATGAATGTTTTAGCTCGACTTCACCATCTATGGTGCAAATTGAGGGCATGAGTAGCCATTGGTCAATAGGGTCTTGAAGAAAGACAGGTCCATGTGACCACCTGGAGATGACGGCTAGTTCGGTCAGAGTTTTTACCCTGATTATGTCATCAGCAGGATTCTCTTTGGATGGCACAAAGTGCGAATCCTGGGCTGATGTCAGTTCCTGAATTTCTGCCACCCGGGTTCCAATAAACACCTTAAAGTGGTATGACTCAGACTTTAGCCAAGTTAAAACAGTGGTAGAGTCTGACCACAGAAAAACCTTTTGAATAGGGATGTTGAGTTCGGTCTTTAGCACATGAGCTAACTGTGCACCTGTGAGAGCTGCACACAATTCCAATCTTGGAATGCCCTGCTTTCGTGGGGCGACTTGTGACCTTGCTGCGAGAAAGGTGATTTCGCTGAGTCCGTCTGAAGCTTCTGTGACCAGATAGGCAACCATGCCATATGCTTGCTCAGATGCGTCATAAAAGACATGCATGTCTCTCTTGCTGTCTGGCAGGTCTTACTTTTCCGTGGTGTAACATCGAGGTAAAGAGATCCTCTCTAAGGATTGGGCAGATTTGCTTGCCAGGTTTTCCATGTCTGTTGCAAGTCCTCAGGAAGCCTTGGATCGTCCCACTCTCTTTTCTTATCCCAGAGACGTTGAATGACAACCTTAGCTCCAGTGGCAAAGGGGATAATATATCAAAGGGGGTCATACACGCTAGGCAGAGTTCTGTGAATGCTTCGCATCGTCACTGAGAGGTCACTAGTAGGAAGGTGTTTGTAGTGCAGCAGATCTGTAGGACAATGTCAGTGGAGTCTGAGTGTGGATTCGAATGTGTCAAGCTGATTCTGATTTATCCACAGATTGCTGCTGGGATCTTCTGGGAGATGACCGATTACTGATGGCACGTTGCTCGCCCATTATCTTAGATCAAATCCTCCCTCAGCCAGGACATCTCTGAGTTTATCAACTAACATCTTTGCTTCCATTTTTCTACTGAAACTGTGGAGACAATTGTCCACATAGAAATTTATTTCAACTGCCTCTGGGATGTCCTCTCCAGGCTGGCTGTGATCTTGAATATGCTTTGCAGTGCATAAGTGGCACAGCATGGACTGCAGGTGGTCCCAAAGGGAAGCACCTGCCATTCATAAACACTTGAAGTTTCCTCCCTTTTCAAGTCCCAAGGAACCGCAGCAGTGGTTTGTCCTCAAGGAGAAGTCTCACCTGTTGAAACATTGCTTTAATATCACTGGAAATGGCCACGGTATGTTCATGAAAGCAAATAAGTACTGTCAGCAAGGATAGGCCTAAAGTAGGACCTGGTAGGAGTAGTTTGTTTAAGTTCCTGTCCTGGTGTTGGAATGAACAGTTAAAAACCACTTTGCTTTTATTGTGCTGCACCATCTCTGCTTTTTGCGGATGATGTGGTCCTATTGGCTTCATCGGGACGTGATCTGCAGCTCTCGCTGGAGAGGTTCGCAGCAGAGTGTGAAGCGGCCGGGATGAGGATCAGTGCCTCCAAGTCTTAGACCATGGTTCTGAGCCGGAAAAGGGTAGAGTGCCTTCTCCGGGTCGAGGGGAGATGTCCTGCCCCAAGTGGAGGAGTTCAAGTATCTCGGGATCTTGTTCACGAATGAGGGAAGAAGGGAGCATGAGATCGACAGGCGGATTGGTGCAGCGTCCGCCGTGAAGCGGGCGCTGTACCGGTCTGTCGTGGTGAAGAGAGAGCTGAGTCAAAAGGCGAAGCTCTCAATTTACCGGTCGATCTACGTTCCTACCCTCATCTATGGTCATGAACTTTGGGTAATGACCGAAAGAACGAGATTGCGAATACAAGCGGCCGAAATGAGTTTTCTTCGTAGGGTGGCTGGGCTCTCCCTTAGAGATTGGGTGAGAAGCTCGGTCATCCGGGAGGGACTCAGAGTAGAGCCGCTGCTCCTCCACATCGAGAGGAGCCAGTTGAGGTGGCTCGGGCATCTGATTAGGATGCCTCCTGGACGCCTCCCTGGTGAGGTGTTTTGGGCACGTCCCACCGGGAGGAGGCCCCGGGGAAGACCCAGGACACGCTGGAGGGACTACGTCTCTCGGCTGGCTTGGGAACGCCTCGGGATTCCCCCGGAGGAGCTGGAGGAAGTGGCTGGGGAGACGGAAGTCTGGGCCTCCCTCCTAAAGCTGCTACCCCCGTGACCCGACTCCGGATAAGCGGCAGAAGATGGATGGATGGATGGATGGATGTGCTGCACCATATGATGTGGGATGTACCAGGCTTCAATAGACTTCTCCACTTCTTCAGGCTGTAACTTCAGTATGTATCCAGTGTCCTCCAGCTTCTTCATTTTAGCCTTATATGTTTCTGCTTGGTCAGGATTTTTAGCAAGTCTCCTTTCTGTTTCTGAAGAGCGGTAGAGTTGCTTCAGAAGTAGCTTGCAGGGGTTCTGTGCCTTTAATGCAGAGCATTAGGGTAGCATATCTGAATACTCCGCTAACTTGAGCTCTCACAGCCTTTTCTTCAAGGGAGCACAAAGCCTCACTATCTTGTCTGGACCTTGTCATTACCTTTGTGCTCCGATATGGAAGAACATCAAATTGTCAGAGCTTCTCAACTTGTTGATGCAACTCAATGGTGAGAGACTGAAATGAGGTGAAACAACATTGTTGTGTGTCTGATCCTGGTTTGACTCATTCCGCAGGGCCCTGTAATGTCCAAACTAAGCTGCTAACTAACTGCTGCTGGGCCACCTTTACTCCCCAAGAGGACCGGTTCCATTGGAGTGATTAAATATGGGAAGTCAGATCCAATCAGGAGATCAGAAGTGACTGAACCGTGTTGATTGGTTGAAGTGGTAAATTTGGCAGATGTTTGCATTTTTTCTGAAGAGCAACAGTGTGTTCTGCAAGGTTTAGAGATTTAGCTGTGAAAGCCCGGTTGATCCAGAATGTCAGAGAACGAAACTGCATGGCCATTTATGACCGTTGAGTCTTTTTTCACTGTGTGGAGTACAAGAGCTTCACATTCCCCTTCCAAACCAAGCTTACGCGCTGCACCGTGGAGCAAAACGGATCACTCTGAACCATCATTCAAAACAGCGAAGGCTTCCTTACTTTTGTTCCCATTACTCAAAGGGACCTTGGCTATTTTGAGAAGAACTTTATGCTTGGTTAGGGAATATCCAACATAATGTCTGTGATCCACACTGCTTGTTAGACATGTACCCACAATGGTTCCCTGGTCTTGGGGTTCCTACGTCCACATGTTTTACAGGTTGCTTTGAGAGTACATTTGGCAGACTGATGTCTTCTTCCACAACACCAACAGCGGTTATTTGTTTTGATCCACAGCACTTTGTTTCTTTGTAAGCTGCTGAAAGTTCTGACAACTGTTCAGGAAATGAGTGGAATGGTCACAGGAAGGAGAGTAGGGTTTATTCTCGACCTTCTCAGGAATAATGGAATTTTGCATCAGTTCAGAAACCTTGGTCTCTCCTGATTTCCCAGAACTGAGCCGTAATGCTGTAGTTCTTGAAGCCACTTCTTTGTCCTTTTCTGTGCCTCTTTTCCTTTGGCTGTCTCTGGCAGAAGTACAAAATCTGGTGTTATCTTCATAAACCTGCATTTGCTAAATCCAGCCATTCTCCAAGATCATACAGAGTTGGAATCAGAACCTTACTTGAATGAACTCTTCTTCTGAAACTGCTTCTAAGCTCATGTGGAAGCTTGTTTAGTAATCTTGAAACTTGAGATCCACAATGGAATTTAATACTGCCTTCTCTTCCTAGTTGCTCCAACATGCCCAACAGAGAATGTATTCGTAGTGCAAACATGCGAAATGCTTCCCCGTCCCCAGTGCGTATGTCTGGTCCATCCATAAATCTGCTCTTCATGCTAAGGCAAGCTGATATGGCTGACCAAACTGCATGAACAGGGCATCCATTGTGTCTGTGAAAGGATGTGGAGAGTTGCAAAAGGAATCTGCTATAACGAGAGCTTCTTCTGGCTTGAGATGATTTATTAGGACCTGATATTTAAAATGTTCATAAGCACCATCTGGAATGTTATCAAGAGCAGTCTGCCAGCTGAATCCTAAGTCTGGAGAACTGAAATGGGTCTGGATGCACAAAATAGAGTATAATTGGAGCAGGAATACTGTATGTACCACCAGGTTCAGGTGTAGAATGTGAGCTTTGTATCGTTCTAGAGTTATAAGGAGCTTCTCTTTCAAACGAAGCAGAAGAATCTAACCTGGAGGTTCTAGATGGGATTCTCGTAGCTGGCACAGGAGGTGCAGAGGTCCTTATTTTCATTGAACTTTGTGGTCTAGGAGCTGGAGCTGCTGATAGGCTTTCTGTCACACTCTCTTGGCCTATTCTATATCTGTAGCCTCGGTCATAATACTGCACATGCTGGTCTTCGTGAGCGTACTTTTATTATTGCTCAGCTTACAATTCTTGATGCAACAAAACTAAATGATCAGTAAACATCACACATATAACTCCTTTTTTGATAATACAGTTGCTAAGCTGTTGGAACTACTGAAAAAAAAAAAAAATTAAATTCCAGGCTCTGATGGGTTGTTGTCAACCATGACAGGCAGACCAGCCAATCACAATCCAGAGAAGTCCACAAGGCACAGTCCAGCACTTGAGGTATTTTCCACACAAATTATATAAAATATATAATAATTTATTCTTAACTATATGAAATCTGATTTACTGACAATATAGATACCATACATATGTACTTATACAGACTAGTTTAACATAAAGCATGGACACCTTTACAGAGGTGAAGTGCAATAAGTTCCTTGAAGTAATTACTAACAGCAAACTTTAACTACACATCCCTAACATTCCTGCAATCATTTCCTATGTTGAACATTTCCACATTTTGGATTGAACTCCCCCAGATAGTATTTATTAACGAGATGTGTAGTCATTTATTAAACTTTTTTAAAAATAGTATTAATAGTTTTTTTCTAGCTGTTATATTTTTCCCTGCTTACGTTTTCTATTGAAATTCACAATATTATTACTAAAAACATCTCAGAACGTGTCTATTATTAATTACATGGGCCATCATCATTCTTGTGTTTTTCTGACTAAATGCTTGCTCAATTTTGGGTTCCCCTACCCGGACTCACTCACACACATCAGGAGGGCAGAAGGAGTGGAACATTTTCACTCCTTCTTTCCAGGCAGCAGCAACTAATCTGAACTCTTCCTCAATCTGTCCATGGTCACGTCTCTCATGTCATCCTCCTCCGACGATAATAAAGCCCCTGAATCGCGAATTCCCTCTCCTTGTCCTCTACTGAACCTCCTCCAATGGTCAAAGTTAGTGTGGTAATTAACATAGCGGTTAGTTTGACACATTTTTCTGAATGGATTTATGTGCTTTTTAGCTTTTGTTACAGTTTTTCTCGTATCCAATCTCAGAGGGGAGGGGCGGGCCAAGAAGGATTGAGTGATTTTATTGGATAAACCGAAAGTCTATCAATAAAATCAACCAATGGGCTGTCGCTGTCAATAGAGCTTTGGAGATGACGTCACTGTGTGTGACGTTTACGTCGCTCGCCGCCATGTTTGGCCACAGACCAAAATAAATTTTTTCCGGCTTGTGACTATGTTGTGGTTCGAACAAAGGTAAGTGCTCAGCTCCTGGAAGCTACAATCAGAACTTCAGCTTTGTAACTGATAACCTCTTTTGAAATTACAATGTCATGGTTATTCTTCTATAATAATTGACAACTGGAATAATTGACAGTTCACATGCATATGTAACCCAGCTATATTTGGGTAGTGTGTGTTATTTGTTTCTTTTGTATTGCTTTTACTTTATGGGTAGTGCCCCTTTAAGAGCGAAGTACGGCAGTACTTTACGGCAGCATTCTGACTGCAGTAGCTAGGGCAACTCCTGGGCTTAGAAGTTTCCAAGTACACCTCGCTGCAGTAAACAGAAAGGGGCGGGGACGGACCACTGTCAGTCTCATACATTATATGGAAATGGGACTATTACATTCCGGAAATGACACCATTTCCTGTACCAGCCGTGTTTTAATAATTATAGTAATAATTTTATTTGACAACACCTTTCAAAACACCCAAAAACACTTTTAACATTTAAAATTAATTACAAATTAAGTACAAATTAAACAGTAAGGAAATGACATACCACGTGTTACGTTACGTGGTATGTCTGTCACGTGGTATGTCCCTTTTTTATTTTTAAATCTTTATTAAATCTTTGTTTTCGGATGTTAAAATTATATTAGTAACAAACAATCCAAAATAAGCAATAATAAGAAATCATTATGGAGATGTATGTATCTATCCTTACACCCTAACAAAAGTCATAAAACATAAATTAATATTTTAGAGACAAATGTACATTACATTAAGAACACATTTATCCATCCATTAATTATTTTACACGCACTCTTATCCATATAGCGGGGTGGTGAGAGCTGCTGCAGTGACCCTGGACAGATCGCCAGTTCATCGCAGATTAAGAAAACGGATATAAACAAATACTTGCTGGTGTTGAAATTCAAATAATAGATTTTGATGTTGTGAATGGTACTCTTAAAATAAATAAGTTAAAATGTAAAATGGAATATCCTTTGCCTTATTTAATAAGGACTAGATGGAAAAGAGGTTTGGTCAGTAAAACATTTAGTCAACAATTTTGGCCAACCTGGTCCATCCATTCACAGTGCACTTTTGTTCTGTTTATTTGCCAAATATTTTTCTTATTATTCACATTGTGAATATAATTTACAAACAAATTAAATGACTTTTGAACTTCTAACAAGCTCAACTGTTATCATTGTTTATCATAATGTCTTAACCAGTAAACTGGTTGGTGTCCCACTATTTAGAAATTCCAAATCAAATCTACCAATTGCAATCAATTCATAAACTGCGCTCCAAAGACCTTAAATATGCAATTGTTGCAAAACCCAAAATGATTCATTTAAAACTTTAAATTTAGCTTCAAACTGGAAAGAGAAAGTAGGTTTTAGAAAGTTCATTTGATAAGAAATAATCTTCGGACCCGGCAGTAGAGACTGCGCTGGTAACTGTCAGAGAGAATGATCTGCTGTTCAGGAGTTTTTTTTTTTTCTATATGAAAACCTTTTTTAATAAATTCACTGGATACATAAATTAAACCCGTGTAAATTGTAATTCATCTCACCTGATCACGGCACCGGTCTCATCTCCTCCACCCTTCAGAAACTCCGGCTTGATGTGCAACTGCTCCTCCACCTGGTCTCCACCTTCTCTCAGCTCACCTTTAACCTTATGTTTGTATTATGACTTTGTAACTAAACAATGTTGCTGTATGTGCTTGCTTTATTATAAAACAACAGTTGATTCTGACTGTTGAAACACAAACAACTTAGCCGTATGTCAGGTTTGTAAAGAAAATTTGTATTGATTCCAATCATTGTTTAAAAAGTATAGGAAACATTGTATTTACACATATAAAATATTGCAAGTTATTAACTTAGCATGTATTTCAAATTTTCAAAATAAGGTTATCCAATTGCTAAACAATATTGTTTCAATATATTTACAACTACTTTATTGGTTCTACGCTCGCCAACGAAATACAGCCACAATGTAACTCTGTGTGGAAACGACACCATTTCTGTAAAAACTAATAATGTAAATCAACTGAGCTACAACAAAAGGAACATTCAAAAATGTACATAATATTGAAATAACACATTCCGAAAACGAATGGCTGAACAAGTCAAAAGGCAAATGTGCTTCAGCATAAATGATTTAAAATGGCATTTCACAAAAAAAACAACAAAAAAAAACCCAACAATGTGTGACAACTGAAATATGTGAAAGACTATAGAAAACAACTAATATTGTCCTAGAATTCAGTACTGGCATTCAGGGCAGTGTCCAGGTATGTCATCAGTCGTAACGAGGGAACTCTCCTCATCTTCCATTTCCGGTGAAGCCCACACAGTCTTTATATTGCAGGTTGCAGGAAGAACATCTGCCTTGAATGATTCTGAAAATGTAGCCTGTTGATCTCACCTGTTAATGAAAAACAGATTATATGTAGTTGAAATCTAATTTCACATGTTTTAGGTGAAAAAAGTCAAAGGTCCTTACCATCTAGCCAAGCAAAGTGAGTCTTCTTCCTGAACACTGGGTCAGACACAATGGCTTCAAAGCACTTGCAGGTCAATGCCAAGGTGAGGTAAGATGCATCTCCCTGTGCCAGAATCACCTCCTGGAGAACAGCTTCGAGTTCAATCAAAGGCATCTGAAAATAAGAATAATAAAAAAACAGGTGCATTGCAAGACTCATACAGGAAGAATGGCTATGACATGATTATGAATGAATCGGCCCTGTATGAGCAAAGGGGACAGCAACACTTGTCGTTCATACAGTACCGAAGAATTTTCTCTCCGTTCCGAATGTTGCAAAGATACATGCATCTGTATAATGAAAATAAAAAAACACATTTTGAGCATACAATACTTTTTTCAATTACACAGTTTTCTACTTTTCGATTTTTATCTAATGGTGCCCTGCACGGAAATAATTAGCTATGCTACATGCTAAAATTAGCCTTCCCAAACTACGAATTTCACTCGTTTACAGCTGTCAATTATATTTTCAACCTAATCTAGAAAAGCGTATTGATTTACTCTGTAAAAAAAGTTTGAATAAGGTAGAAAATAGCTTTTGCTGACTTTGTGGTTGTTCCATTGTGAATCGCGTGCCGAACGTCAGTGGGGAAACCTCCCAAACTTCTTTCAATCGACCTCTTAACCCTGCTTCTTTAAGGTATTTATACCTTAAAGAAGCTATTTTCACTAGTGATATCACTATTTTCACTAGTGATCGTGAAAATAGCGCCCCCTTCATTTCCGGAATGCAATAGTCCCATTTCCATATAAGGTATGAGACTGACAGTGGTCCGTCCCCGCCCCTTTCTGCATGCTGCAGTGAGGTCCTTCTCGAAGTTTCAGAGCTGCTGCAGAACTGAGACATGTCAGTCTCTGCCCAGCTTCTGCATATCGCCTGACTTCTTTATGCCTCATATATGTTTTCCTGCTAGAGCATTATTGTGGCTGATATTGGTGGGAGGAACATTAGGAAGGTGTTCATGTTCCTGTGGAGGAAGAGAGAGAGGCCGCAAAGTTCCTGTGTCTGTGGACGCCGACTGCCATCTTCATTCTGGGTCGCCATCCCAGTCAGGACCACCTCTGGCATCCATCTTTTCATTTGCATCACACACCAAATATAGAGCTCTATATGAACAATATATTTTTTTGTTTTGCTGGCCAGCTTCTGTTTTTTTTTTACCAAGGACCATGAAAGGATTCTCTGAGAGATCAATTGTGTCCTATTCTATTTTCACATTTATAAAACTTCCTACTAAGAGTATTTCACTCATGTTTGGAGTGAATGTTGTTTGTTTTGTTTGTTTGTTTTGTTGATGTTTTGAGGTAAACTCTGACTGAGTTAAGACGAGGTTGAATGTAGGCCTGTCGATAAATGATAAGTCAATTAATCGAACGATAAATTAAAACTATCGACCTCATTGTAATTATCGGCTATATCGTTTCTTCCTGCTTTTTTCTCTTACTGTTGATGACACTGAATGAAAAAAGGCTCAACTCCGGTGCTCTCCACTAACCCTCCCTTCCTTACTTCCTTAGTGTAATGCCCAGTGCGCTGCACGATCTTATGTCGCGGATTGTCGGCCCATTATCAAAACCTGAGAGACACATTAGCCGACAGAAATCCTCGCTTTAACGGTTCGATCGAAACCGTGTTGTGTCCAACAATGGACACAAAATAATAAGTCCAGTTCACTAATTTTGAAACCAGGAATTAATCAATTCCTTACTACAATCTACCTGCAATGCATGTAGCTAGTGTCAGTCTGACTGAATGAAAATCATTATAACTATTTATGTCACGTTAACGGAGAACAGCTGAAAAGTTACTGGGTTTTCTGGTAGAAATTTCGCTCCAACTCCTCCCCTAGTTATTTATACTTTCTTTGCACGAACTGTTGAATAAACATTCATGTTGTTTCCAATGTCTGCTGGACTTCGGGTTGCACCGTGTCAGCTGTTCGGGATTCCCTCCGTGTTTCCCCTCAGAAAGCAGGAGGGGAATCCGCGCTTTCTGATTGGCTACCGGTCACATTCAACAGGCTGCGTCACTCTCCCAGTCTGGGCAAATCCTTGATTTAGATCGGAGCGGCACAACGATCTACCGTAACACACAACAGTAGTGACGATCTCAGAACGAAGAACGTTCTAAGATTGTCGTTCGGGGTAAAAAATCCTGCAGTTTGAACTATTGCATCAGGCAGTCGGATGTCTTCTCTATTTAAATCTAATGATTACTGAAGGTCAATATACTATACAGACTTCATAATCTGCACTCTTTTGGTTGAATGCAGTATTTATTTCCACTTTGGTTTTATGTTGTTTAGTTTTTATTCAAGTACATTTATTGTTAATGGAGACTAAGAATCTATTTTATTTTTGGTTTTGGTTGTTTTATTTATTTTGTGTATCAGTCCCAGTGTTAGGTGTTCTTTTTAAAGTAAAGTGCGATTTCTTTGGTAGGAAATCGCACGCATTATTACGTAATTTTCATTAAATCAATGTAAAAAGGTCTTCAAACAATATTATCGTTTATCGCAATAATTTTTTGAGACAATTTATCGCCCAGCAAAATCTGTTATCGTGACAGGCCTAGTTGAATGTGTTTCAGTCCAGTAATTTGTAATAAATCTAACTGGTTGATAGTAAACTGCTATCTGAACCCGAGTGAATTCTATTCTTTGGTTACATTGACATTTTTAAAATGTTTCTGTCTTTTCATTCACCATTTTAATTGGTGAATGAAAAGACCTGCTCTGAGAGCAGGTTATGCTCTCAGAGACTCTGAGCCTCCGTTCACACTGTGGGTCATGCTAAGCAACACTGGCACTGTTGAGTGGCACATTGTACCGTTTACACTAATATTTGCACTTATTTTTGTATAACAATTTTTCTATAACGTGTATTACCTCAGATGGTCGCCACATTCGTTACCTGTAATGTTCACTGACATAAAATTCTAGGACAGGATCTATTTCATTATATGTGCACTTACATGAAATATATTAAATCCAACAAGTATTTATTTAAAGTGTGATTTATTTCATAACATTTTCTTGTCACCTTTATTGTTCACTCTGAAATGTTTTAATTACACATCAAATGTTTAAAGATGGGCTCTTTCATGTGGTTTGCTTGTTACATAAAATTTACTGCAAACTGTCAGATTTTATAACTGTTTAAGTACATAAAATGTTTATTTAAAAATATAATCTATTTCATTACATGTATATTTATTATATGAAATATTGTAATACAATTTTTACTTGAAATGTAATCCATTTCACCTGTTACATGCAACTTCAAGTGCTTGAATCAAATGTTTTATGTTTACCATATTAATTTATTAAATGAGAGAAAACAGCCACTTCCATGTTATTATTAAATCCTACACATATTTCAATACAAAATCATGAACGGGACAAATGCAATTTTCTTTTTTACTATCTACATTTTACATAAAACAGTACACATATTTCACAAGAATAAGTGCAGAAAATCTCTGTTTTCAATCTGCATTTTAATCATCAGTGCAGCATTGCAGTTGCATATTAACATGTACAGGTTTCATTTGCATTAGGTTTCACAACCACACTAGAACACATGTTCACTAAGCTGCAAAACAGCCTAACAGTGTTAAACAATGATAACAAAATGACAAAGCAAGTAAGTCCTGTATAATATTTTTCTTTTTTAGTGTCATCCTTGAGGAAATCTGTGTCCAGCTGTTTTTTATTCGGCTCTCACCTGAACTTCCTGTTCTCCTGTAACAGCCGGTTTATTTCTTCTCTTCTCTGTTCACACAAGTGATATTCTATGTGTTACCTTTTTGCCACTGGTTCATGTTCATCTTCAGAGTTTGTTGCCTTGTTGAGGTCCTCTACTGGGCTTTCCTCCTCACCCTCTTGAACTTGCTCCTCTTCTACAGCCTCCCCTTCTGTGTTTTCATTATTTACCTCTTCTCGTGTTTCTGTAACTTGCTCCCTCACTTGTCGGTCCGCCATGGTTTTGTTGTATCACCTCTTTAATTGACGCGCATGTCGGTCTGATATTGTGGCGTTTACCTCGCAGTGACCCAGATCCAGCGTTGGAATCCAGTCTGGATTGAGCTCATTCACTTCATAGGACAGTTTGCCTTGAGGAAGAGATACAGTATCAGAACACACATCAGTATTAACACTGTAAATTATAACTCTAGAAAACTTAAATAGTTTACTTCGCAATAATTGTATAACCTCAATGTCCATTGACAAAACTCGGACAAAGCTACATAAAAAATAAAAGCCCAACCTAAACACTTAAATGTATTCAACAGAATTGAACATGAGTAACCCGGACAAATCATAGCAAAACATGATGACACAACATCAACAAAGTGAATTTAGACACTCACCTGAATGGAAATGTCTGGAGCAAACTTTTAGGTATCTTGAGATGTTGGAGAAGGTTATATTAGGACGTCTCACGGCTGATACCAGGACATTCGTCTCCTTTTTGTTAGCTCTGATAGCTTAGCTCTCTAGTGTTGTTCACAAGCAGAAAAACTGTGAAACTAAAGTCCATTTTCCATCTTTTTACCGTTTCGGTCGTGTGATCGAACATTGACCCAATAATGCAGCAAGTTTGTACCATCGCTGTTATTTTAAGTAACTTAAAATATTCAAAAATTTAAAATATCTGTGAGGCAGTCAGTTATGTTCTTTTCTCAGTTATGTTTGTGGCCAAACAACACGGCACTCAGATCTCGTCCACCTAGAGCAGTGACGTCACGCCCCAAAACTCTATAAAAATTATATTTGATATAATTTTCTTGTTAAATCGTGACAGATTATGGCCGCCTCATATACAGTATGTGCATCAGTCTGTAATCCAAATGGTCAGTCCTCCCGGGCACAAACTGAATGCATTTTTTTTTTTTTTTCAAATTGCCAGCTTGCCATGGTGGTAGGTGCGTTGCTCCAATTTATACGCCACTTCATATTTTTATCCACATTTGGCCAGTGGCGGGTGCTAATTTTCACTCCTGCATAGAATGTTTTGTTGCAAATTGTAAACAGGGTCACAAGAAACTTGAGTAAAGAAGACTTAATTAAACTCCTAAAAATTTGAGAAGACTCAAACATGAAGCTATCAGGAACCCATTATCTTCTTCCAGAACTACAACCTACTGGAGTTCCAGAAGTACAAGATGTTCAGAGCTCAGAGACATGGCCAAGGGTAAGGAAGGCTGAAACCTGACCATCACTGAACAAGAGACATTGTTGAAATGTCAAAACCGGACCAAGACAGATTTTAAGAAAGATTTTCCAAAGCTTTATGGACTGATGAGATGAGAGTGACTCTTTATGGACCACATGGATGGACCTGCTCTTTACTCCACAGTATTGGGCACAGAGCTCCACGGCAGCAAGGCGAGGTACTGGCATGGGCTGGTATCATAAAGATGAAATAGTTGGACCTGTTCAGGTTGAAGATGGATTCAAAATCAATTCCCAAAACTGCTGACAGTTTTTAGAAGACACTTTCTTTAAGCAGTGATACAGGAAAATATCTGCATCTTTCAAGAAGACCATGATTTTTATGCAGGACAATGCTCCATAACATGCATCAAAATACTCCACTATGTCTCTGGCCAGTGAAGCTTTTAAAGATGAAAGAAGAATGAAGTGGCTCCCTTCCTCACCAGAACTAAACCCCATTGAGAAATTGTGAGCTTTTCTTCACATCTCTGATCAGTGTCAAACCAATAGTTTGGTTGCTGCTGCACAAAAAGTTTATCGTTAACAGATCAAGAAACTTGATCTGTTAACGATCAGATCAGATCAAAAACGCCCTATTTGTGGCCTCCCGGAGGTGACGGATATAAAAGCTGAAGACGCGCACTTCCTGTCACCCATCCTCATCTCATCTTAACCGGCCACATTGTTTGTCTGTAAAATCATGTAAAGTCCTGGAGTTTGTAGGAGTGAGCTGCTGTTTCTGTTTCATTAGTTTTCTCCTGTTTTTCTTAGTTAGGGAGGTAAGTTATTGTCATTTGGTTTCTTTACTTTTAATTAGGTAAGTCGGTTAATATTCATATAGTTTCCTTTTGTTTGTTGTTTTCGGCATTAACTCACTCTGAAGTCATATGCTCCCCTTGTTGTAACATCTCAAACCAAATCTTTTTTTAAAGTAAATAACATTATAAAATGTTCAACTTCATGTGTCTTTGCTGCTTGAGCTCTGAAGAGGATGGATCCTTGGTGTTATTACCTGGCCACCCCTAGACGGGTTGTAACAGACAAGTTCCAGCTCGGGTCAGCCCCTCTGTGGCCCCATTACAACCTTTTTATCTCGGTTTCCTTGGGGATACTCCTCTCTTATGCATCCTTGCTGCCGCTGCTCAGAGCTTCTGCCTGTAAATCAATGGTGGTACCTGGTTGTTCTCTGCATGCCTAGTTTTCCATCTTTTCAGCAGTTTGCTGTCTTGCCTCCCAATCCCAGGCAAGCAGGCTCGATGTTCGCAATGCCCTCATTGTTTCTGTTTCTCTCTCTGTCCTGTGTTCTCTAATTAGTTAATTCCGTCTTTCATCACCACAGATGGGATAAACTTATGTAATTAGTCATAGGTCTCTCCCTGTGACTAATTACAGGGAGGCAAGGCAGCAAGCTGCTGAGAGGACGGTCACAGTTGAGGATGACTGGCACTGACAGTTGCGAACGAGCCATCGGCTTGCAGCCAGAATCTCTGAGCAGCAGCAATGCGGATGCGAGCGTCAAGGCCTGTGACAAGGTTCACAGCCAGGGAGAGAACCAGTAACTCTAGCTCAGCCAGGGAGTGAGTCCTTCAATAAATAATGCAACTGACAAACCTAGAAAGTTAAAACCAAAACCTACATCTAAATAAAAATGGCCACCTTTCCACGTATCATTGGGAATAATGGTGTAACATGTTTATTACCCACTGGAGAAGATCACATTGGAATGAAAAACTGTGAATCAGTATTGGCCAGTAAGAATCACTTCATCTCTATTTCAACTTTGTGTTCATAGCATGAGAAGCATTTTGTCTAAATATTGCCTTCAACTTTGAATAAGTGTGTTTACAACATCCATTTCTCCAATTAAAGCCAACTTTACATTACATGGCCCATTTACCGTCCTGAAGAGACAAACATGCTCTGATCTTTGTCAGTGTTACATCCTGGAAATGTGCTCAACCCTCTCTTTGTGTCTTTGTGTTTTCACAGGTGCTGTGTAATGGTCCAGGGACCTGCATTCCTCTATGTGTAACTGGACTTTTACTCAGAATTCTGGGAATAAAGAAAGTCGGGATAGTGTATGTTGAAAGCATTTGCCGAGTGCAGACACTGTCTTTAACCGGCAGGATCCTGTACCTGATATCTGACTATTTTTTTGTGCAGTGGTCATATCTGAGGGACAAATACCCCAAAGCCATTTTTCTGGGAAGAATAGTTTGATAGGTGGTAAAACATGGATGCTAAGTTGCGCACATGCAAAGAAAGGACTTAATGTCTGCTGTTCCACCTATGTATTTTCATACTTGCTGTTTTCAGATGTCTACACAATTAAAGTTGAAATATGAAAGAGGTCAACCTCCTGATTAAACCTGTCTGCAAATCCTGAATGTGGTATTCTTAAAATTGATCCTGTCACGCTAAGAAACCCTGGCGAAAAATTGACCGAGAGAGACGGATCCAGCAGCAGTTGTTAGCGCGGAAATACTTTTTATGGAGTTGTTTTTGTGGAAAGACTTTTGGCGTCAGAAAGGTCGATCTGACCTTAGTTTTACTTGGCTAGTACAAAAGTTGGATTGAAACCCGGGTTGAGAAGTAAGCTGTTTAGATAGATAAGAAACAACAATTGTGATTAATTGGCTTATTTTGCAGTTCTGAGATGGAGCAGATGTTCAGATGAGAGGTCAGTAAGAATTCCAGGGAAACTCCAATACACACTCAGTCAATGGGCAGCCAGAAGTCTTGACGCAAACCAACTTTCCTGACGTCAGTAAGAACTATAAGAAAGGCTGACGAACAAAGAACGAGGAGATTTTTTGGAGATTTTATGGAGACTTTATGAAGATTTTGTGAGAATTAAGCTTCTGATGTATCCGTGGTAGACGTGTTAATAAATCTCCCAACCCGTCGTGGCTGGCAGTAAGAACTCGTCTCTGAGTTATTGTTTATTCTTATATTCGAGAGCTTTGCGCCTTTCGATTCTCCAATACAGTTGGAGTTAGTGATGGCCAAATAAAGCCTCATGAAGCGTACCCAGCCCATTGCTTCACCCAAAGGTTCATTACTCAGTGGTTCATTCATTTCTCACTAGTGACAACTGCTGTGAAAACTGACAGCCTTTTCACTCAGATAGACATACTTAACCCTCTGATGCATGAGTGAATGTCTACAGTCTCGTGTGAGTGGGTCTTTTTGACGTGGGTTACAATTAATGTGTTTTTGTTACTTTTACCATTTTAATTCAAAATTAAAGTGATAATTTAGGGGCGTGCGTGGTGGCGCAGGGGTTTACCACGCCCCACGTTTGGAGGCCTCAGTCCTCGACGTGGACGTCGCGGGTTCGACTCCCGGTCCCAGCGACCTTTGCCGCATGTCTTTCCCCTCTCCTCGCCCTCTTTCCTGTCTGCCTACTGTAAAAAATACGAGCCACTAGTGCCGCAAAAACTCTTCGGAGAAAAAAAAAAGATAATATAATTTTATTACTATTGCAACAACACATCATCAGTAGGGTAAAACTAACCCGTCTCACGACGGTCTAAACCCAGCTCACGTTCCCTAATAGTAGGTGAACAATCCAACGCTTGGTGAATTCTGCTTCACAAGAAGCACAAGAAGCAGAGAACAAGAAGACAGTTTCTTTAGTTCTTCCTCTTTCATTTCCATAGATGTAATGATTTCCGTTTCTCCTGTGACCTTTGTTTTATTTCACAGAAAAATTATTTCATGTTTGAAATATTTTGATTTTTCAATTTTTTAAATGTTTTTAGAACAATTTGTAGAACATTTTTAAAACAAAATGACAACAGCAATGATATGTCAATAAGGGACAATGTCAACATCCATTATGTTTGCGTGTGTGTGGGCATGGGTGGGGTGCGAAAGAGCCCATTTCTTGAAACTAGCTAGCTAACCAAGCTAGTTAACATTTCTGACTGTATTCTATTATCCTATGTGTATCATGCATGTGAGTTTATGTATGCGTGGGCATTTATTTATCCATTTATACATCCATCTTCTTCTGTTTATCTGGGGTCGGGTTGTATGGGTAACAGCCTAAGAAGGGAGGCCCAGACTTCCCTCTCCCCAGCCACTTGTTCCAGCTCCTCCAGGGGAATTCCAGGGCATTCCGAGGCCAGCTGAGAAACACACTCCCTCCAGCATGTCCTGGGTCTTCCTCTGTGCCCAGAACACCTCACCAGTGAGGCGTCCCCTCACTGGCTCCTCTCAACATGAAGGAGCACTGGCTCTAATCTGAGTCTGAGTCTTGGATGACTGAGCTTCTCATCCTATCTCTCAGGGAGAGCACAGACACACTACGAGAAAATTTTGGCTGCTTGTATCCATGACCTTGTTCTTTTGGACGTGACCCAAAGCTTCATGACCATAGATGAGGATGGAAACGTAGATCGACCGGTAAATCAGGAGCTTTGCTTTTTGGCTTAGCTCTCTCTTCACTACGACAGACCGGCACAGAAGCCGCTTCACTGCAGATGCTGCACCAATCCGCCTGTCAATCTCCTGCTCCATTTTCCCCTCATTGGTGAACAAGATCCCGAGATACTTGAACTCTTCAACCTAAGGCAAGACACCCACCCTCCCACCCCCGACCCAGAGAAGGCACTCGATTCTTTTCCAGCTCATTTATTTTTGCCTTTATTTACATAGCTATGAATTTTAATTTTATTTATTGAAAAGATAAAAGAAATAACCTTGAGCACATTGATCAACAGGTTTTGCATGTCATTCAACACATGTTCTCTCTTTGGTTTTCTCATCCAGGGTGTCAGACACACAGAGAGAGAAACAATCATTTTTTCAACTCGATGAGTTCTATCTTTAAGTCTTCTGATAAACAGGCCTTTACTTTGAATATCGATCGCCTCATTTTAACATGAGTGCACCATCACAAATATGATATTATGCTGCAGTTTGACAGGTAAATGTGATTATATATATGTGAACTAATATTAAAATAAATATTCATTAGTGTGTCTTTATTAATTGAGCTATGAGTGTACAAGGGTTACTGCACAGTTTCAGTGTTTGTTCTCAGATCTATAACCAGTACACTATTTAATATTTCAATGTGTTTCAAAACTTTTCAAATGTTCATTGTCCTTCTAGCAGGCCCAAACTGGTACCTTCATCACTATTATGTTTGTTTTTCAGCAGTTTGACCCAAAGCTGGAATCATAGACTACTGCTATATAGTCAAAAAGTGGCTTTGTTATGCAACAGAGCAGAAGGAAGGCATCAGGGAACCAAAGTGATACCAATCAGATACAAATTTTGACTGAATATAAACTGTGTAGATCCACATTCAGATGATGGTTGAATCAACATTGATATAGTGCCAGTTATGTTGAAACCCTAACATTGATTCTACCTGTAAGTCACCGACCACTGTCAATATTGTTTCAATGTCAGGCTTTAATGTGGATTCAATGTTTCTGCCTAACATTGTTTCAGCGTTGATCCACTCATATTTTCCCATCTGGGATAGCAACTCCATAGCAACTATCATGACAGTTAGGGATGATTCATACAAAGATGACAGTCAACTGCAAAGTTCCTGAAAGTGTGATGTCTCATGAGAACGATGTGTTGATCCCAAGATTCTTTAAAGAGTTACTGTACATGGTGATAGCTGTGAGCAGGAAAGATCTCCTGAAGCAGTACGAGAGAGAGGGGGAAATTCACACCATCTGTCATAATGGGCAATGTGAGGCATCACTGTGAGGATCATAATCTTTGAGTTCCCCATTGCACTTATTACAACTGAGCCTGTTTTTGCACAAATGCTTCTTCTAATTATCTGTAATACAAACTGTTACAGGAGATCTTTCCTGTCAGCATCCAACATCACCCACAATTTCTCTTCGAAGAATTTTGAATTAATATGAGCTACATTTAATTTTCCTCTGGGATCAATAAAGTATTTTTGAATTGAATTTGAATTGAATCGTCCCACTAAATACACTTTGTTTTTCTGTGACAGTCTCATGAAAATAATTCTCACAGTTGTTCATAATGTTCTTGAATTTATGTAAAATCCTTCTTTGCACAAGTGATTCCACAGTCGTCCCCAGCATAGAACCAGCCTTCTTTATCAGTTTGTTGAACCTCTCTGAGTCCCTGGTTCTGCTAGGGACTCAATAGATAACAGAAGAGATGACACTCTAGAAAACTCACTTCTCGAAGATATTCAGCATTTTGCTGCAAACCTTGAAGGATCTAAGCTTCCTTAAGAAGTACAGCCTGTTCTGTCTCTTCTTGTAGATGGTTTCACTGTTGAGTCTGCAGTCCAGTCTGTTTGATGGGAAAGCTGTAGGTCAAAGGAGGGTGGAATGTCTATTTGACTGGAATAAAGAGAGAAGAATGACAAGCTTGTTCCAGAAGTCATCCTGTTAAAGAAAGTGTTCAGCTCATTTGCTTTGTCCAGACTTCCTCTTTTTGGTTGAAGCCTGTGAGCTTCTTCATCCCTGACTACACATTTCTGATAATGTCATTTTGTAGCTTATTCTCCAGCTTCTTCCAATGCACCTCCTTGATATCTCCAATCTTAACTTTGAACTGCTTATGCGTTATCCTCAATAACTCGCTGCATCTAACATTAAATAAATTTTTTCTTGTTTAGTAGCTCCTTCACAACTGGCAATCCAAAGTTTGTTATTAGAGATGCTTCTGACTGTTCTGGTGGAATCTGGTCAATGGAGTTTATTTAACAGATATACCCATCCAAGAGGTTACATTTGGTGTTTTTATTAATGACCATAACAACAACTATGGCATAAACAGTGTTCTCACATATGACATTTGTGTATTTAATGTTTGGCTAATATATTATCCAAACATAAATGCCATCCCTAAATAGTGGAAGAAGGAGCTAAATTTGTTGTAGAAATCTTTATTTTTTGTGAAGTCGAAATGATTTCCAGCTGATGTCTTTTTTTCTAAAGAAATAATAATAAAAAAACATTTGCACTTTAATGTATTTTCCTGGACTTTTATGTTGTATGTACAATATGTCCTGTTAAGTTTTCATTTTTGGTTTTTACTTTTTGTTTTGTTTATTCTTTGTATGTAGTTTCAGGATAGTTATGGTACCTTTTCAATGTTGATTGTACATGCTTATATCTATAAGATAAAACACAGATGTACAGAAGATGAGAGCAGTAGAAAGAATTTGATTGGCTGTTTTGTGACGTCATGTCGTTCCCACCACGTCCTCTCTCTCTCTCTCTCTCTCTCTCTCTCTCTCTCTCTGTCTCTCCTTCGTTTCCGCGGCTCTGTTGGAACCCAGATTTTCTTCAGCTCCTCCTGCTTCTGTATTTGGGATTAGGAGCAGAAAATGACCTATTTTAATAAAGGACCTGCTTACGGCTTGTCTGCTGAAGTTAAAAGCAAAGTAAGTGCTTCCTTTCTTCGACACTCGCTTGTTAAAAACTTTCTTTTGCTTACTTAGTTACTCTATTGTACAAAAAGGAGTTATTTATCTTAAAAAAACAACAGTTTTCAAACAGTGTAGCTTCTAAAGTTTGTAGCATGGACAAACCCAAAGTTTCTCGAACTCCACGAGATTCTGTCTCCAGTTCCAACCAGTTTAAGTTTCCATCGTGACCACAAGCGGTGCTTGAGAGCAGCTTTAAAAGGCTGGAATGATCTGAGGCCCACAGGAAAGCGGAGGAAGAGAGGAGGGAGATGGAAAGTGGAGTTTCCTCCGGCATGTTTCAATTTTGCGCTGGTTTTCTTTCCCCCCTTTAAAAAAAAAAAAACCTGAAAGTTTCTAAGGGAGCGGATTCATACTGGAAGCTCTGCGTCACACAGGAGGATCCGGGCCCTGCTATGATCTACTGTGTCCTACTGATTTCACACTGATCAGGGCCGGCCCAAGCCTCCATGGGCCCCAAGCGAAATTAAATTTTGGGGCCCTATGTTTCTGCAAATAACGTTGATTGCTGTAATTAACAGTCAGATGATTAGATCATTTGCACATGTGCTATAAATTTATTGCATCTCTGATGATGCTGTTTGCAGCTTTTCAGGGTGTCTCAGAAGATGAGATACACTGTTGGATGAAAACGCAGAATTTCATTAAAAGTTAAAGGGAAATGTGTCAGAAAATACACATTTTCTGACACAAAACATGGCATATAAATAAATAAAACATCTTCATAAAAAGTTAAGTGGAAGGAAAATGTGTGGGAGGAAAAGGTAAAGCAGCAACAGAAATAACTGCAACCTGATATGGATATAGCCCACGCTGCTAAAGATACCACAACCATTAGTTCAATGACAATGGTAAACCATGCTTGATTAGTCGGCAAACTGACCTGACCTTTAACCCTGTTAGCAACATGGGGCTTCAGAACACCTCAGTAGAACCACTGGGAGATCTTCTTTATGGTGCACTGCATTACTGTAGTAATTCACACAAAAGAAGTCCCAATCACGAATTGAGAACAACGAAAGTAATAGTTTTCAAAAGTCTGACGTATCTGTTGAAAATAACATTTTTACTGATCTTCAATTTTCTAAGACTGTTTTTTTGTTTCCATTCTGTTAGCCATAATCTTCAAAATTACAATAAATCAAACTTAAGATATCTTACCTAATGTGTAAAGAATCAAGAATATAGGTTCCACTTTTTGAAACGAGTAAATAAATGATCAAATATGATAAATATTGTACTTTCTTATATTTTTTGCTGTACTTTTATCTGCGACTAGAAGTGGATATTTATTGTATTGGAACCGAGGCTTTCCTTCTGGGGTTAGCCCTGACTTTTACTGATGTCATGATAGTATTACAAAATATCATGATCCAATCTGAAATCCATATAGCCCACTCAGCCACGGCTCAAGAAGAAGTTAGCAAGGAGGACATTGGCTTAATTTGGGGGGCAGAGTAAATGAGGTTTTATTTTAATATAAATACATAAACAAATCGTTCAAATAACATAACCATTTTTATTAATACAAAATAAATGATAAGGATGACATGTATAAAATGTTGAGCACTTATGCTCAAACTTGCATAAACATTAGTTCAGACATTGCAGAAATCTAAGAATCTAATATTTCCAGTCTCTGAAGTCTATTTCCTTAAATGCAGAATTATTCTACTCAAATAAGAGTAGTAATAATATATTACTCAAGAAAAAGAAAAAAGGTACAGTGCAGTAAAGCTACTCTTATAAGTACTTGTTTTCTCAAAAGGTTACTCAAGTAAATATAATCAGTACTACCCACTTTGTAGTACTGGTTATACAAAGTGGGTAGTCGTTGTGCGACACCCCCCACTCCTTCACTCTCTCCTCTCTCAGTCACTACTTCCTGAACCTGAAAGCTGAGAGGGGAGATGTGCTACCAGCTCTCCGTCTAACGGGTGAATTGAGTTTCCTAAATCTGCTGGGATTTCCCCTGTCCAGAACTGAAGTAAACTCTGTTTAAGCTGACATCGAGAAAGGATTCACCTGGTTACTGACAGCCTACATCCAGATGTAGGCCTGTCACGATAACAGATTTTGCTGGGTGATATATTGTCTCAAAAATTATTGCGATAAGCGATAATATTGTTTGAAGACCTTTTTACATTGATTTAATGGAAATTATGTAATAATACATGCAATTTCCTGCCAAAGATAGATACACTTTACTTTCAAAAGACACTTAACACTGGGACTGATACACAAAATAAATAAAACAACCAAAACCAAAAATAAAATAGATTCTTAGTCTCCATTAACAATAAATGTACTTGAATAAAAAGTAAACAACATAAAGCCAAAGTGGAAATAAATACTGCATTCAACCAAAAGAGTGCAGATTATGAAGTCTGTATAGTATATTGGCCTTCAGTAATCATTAGATTTAAATAGAGAAGACATCCGACTGCCTGATGCAATAGTTCAAACTACAGGATTTTTTACCCCGAACGACAATCTTAGAACGTTCTTCGTTCTGAGATTGTCACTAGTGTTGTGTGTTACGGTAGATCGTTGTGCCGCTCCGATCTAAATCAAGGATTTGCCCAGACTGGGAGAGTGACGCAGCCTGTTGAATATAACCGATAGCCAATCAGAAAGCGCGGATTCTCCTCCTGCTTTCTGAGGGGAAACACGGAGGGAAGCTGACACGGTGCAACCCGAAGTCCAACAGACATCGGAAACAACATGAATGTTTATTCAACAGTTCGTGCAAAGAAAATATCAATAACTAGGGGAGGAGTTGGAGCGAAATTTCTACCAGAAAACCCAGTAACTTTTCAAAAGGTAAAAAAACGGTTAAATCATCATTTAGAGCCTCAACAGAAAGAATCAGTGCAGAAAAAGCCTTTAGATCATTGGAAGTTCAATTCTCCACCAGTGCCTGCATTGAGACAGTTTCTCTGTTTACTAGAACATTTTCTACTCAGAAATTATTAACTGTTCCTATTATTAACTATAGGAACTAACACCAGTTGCTAATCCCTTTATTACACAGTGAAAGGGATTTCTCAGTATGTAGCACATATTTTTTTGTGTGTGTGAGTTACAAATAACACAGAGAAAAGAGGAGATGGGCTCCAGTCATGGTGTTCTGACAGCATACCTTGGCTCATGATAGTTATGCGAATATTTCTAAGAAAAATGTCATTATTAGCAGTTAGCTGGCACATTTAAAGATCAACACACAAGGACTAAATTCAAATCTGCTTATTTCTGGAAGACAGAATAAATTATATTATCAACCTCTATGTTGTTTGATAATACTCTTTCTAGATGTAAAGAGAAGAATTATCTTTGGTTGCTTTGGGATCAGTGGAGGTCCAGTTGACCCACAGTCAGTGTAAGGGGTTCCAAATGACTCAAAATCATTTCTCTTTCGTCTTTCCAAAACTCAAGATTCTGTTGTATTTCCTTTAGTATTCAGTTTTGTAATAACTGAATCATTATCTTACTTTGTTTTTGGTCCCACTGTGGAGTTTCCTGTCATGCTGAAGGGGATGCTGAGCTATTTCTTTGTATGATTAAACAGGGTTTCCCCCAGAAAACTTGCTAAGCCCGGTGGTTGGGGCACCCACTGCGATTTTGTTTTTGTAGTGAAAAAAGATCTGCCCACCCACATGAACATTTTCAGCAAATAGACTGAGTAGGCAGTGCTCTGTTTGTTCAGGTTTATGCCGTTAAAATTTTCAGTTTGCTGCTTTGGTGTCTGAGACATTAAAAATAAATTTTTTAGGTTATCAAGAGGTCACCATCCCTATGTTTTGCTCCAAAACACAACAAAGTAGGCAGGTCTGTGGTGTTAAATGTTATTGTTTACATCTGAAAATATAGAAAATTTTTCTGATATACATGTGGCTGCGCAACAGTTCTGCCTGACTTTAAGTAGAGAAAGCATTGGATGTGCATCATGTCGACGCAAAAAATAAAATAAACATAAACTAGCTGCTGTGACTACAAGGCCAACGTGAAAGTTCCTCCATGAGCTGAACCACTGATTCACTAACGCACCACCTAACTGGGATCTCAATTAAGGCCTGGTCCCCTTCATGTTTTCATATTGCTATACGTAACTTAGTACTACTTATGCCGTTTGAAACTTATAAATTTGACAATGTGAATATGTAAACACATTCACATATGTTAGCACATAAGTGAATGTGGAGACACACATTTATGTATTGTTATGTACATTTGTGAATTATGTGGTACACTTTCAAATCTTGTACGCATGTGGATGATATTGTACACGTACACATCTTTTTTATCATTTTATCAATCGGACACTAGTGAGATTAATAACCACAGAGGTATAATGGGATCACGATAAATAAATATTTTCTGTGCTAGCTGTCATGTCATGGTCATGTGTGATAGATATCAGACTGCTGCACAGGAACAATCAGAGGCTTCTTTCAGAATGTTTCCTTCTGGCTCACAACATCACCAACCACAGAAACTCTGGATATATTTGGATGATAGAATTTACATTTGCCTGGGTTGGCTGTTAATTTTTCACTTAAATTTACTTTGTGCTAAAAAATTTTTTTTTAATTGAATAGTAAAACTTCATTAAACTGATAAATTGGGCACAGTAGCTGTAATATTAAGGGGGCATTCAGACCAACCTAGGATTAGATTCCTGAATCAAACTCTAATCCATTTGTCTAGAAAGTCCGATTTTTTGGGGGGAGGTGAGAATGCAAATTTGAATTCCGAAATGGACTTAAAACCCGAACTCTGATCCACTTGAAAACTTCTGTGTGGGTCTGATTGAAGTGGACTTTGAAACGGTAGAAAACTTGTCTGAATGCAACCTGACTAGTAGACTGTTTCAAAAGCAGAAAGTTAGCTACAATGCAGGACATTCTGGTCAATATATTGCTCTCTGGTTCACAAAGATGCTATTTCGGTTGTCATGGCAACTGGTCTGCGTGCCGACACAGAAAGTGAGGAAAAGCAGAATATAAATGGTTTAATGTTTTTTTACTGTTTATCAGCTTATTGTTCCGTTGCCATGTCGCTCTTCAGCTGCTGTCATTTTTAAACCTTTAATAAATGACAAAAATGGGACTAATCGCCTCGTTTGTTGTTTGGGAACATTTAATTATCAAATAGGATGACATATTTCATATGCCCCATATATCTCTATATATATGCTTTGTTACATTTTGACAAACTAATAAAATTAACAGTAATAATGTAATTATTCACCAGTATAAAAGAGCAATTTGGTTAGTCCTCTTTTGCATCTTGATAGAAACCAAACTGCTTATAGATTTATATCAAGGGAGAAAACTTACAGACATCAGCAATTTCCTCAGTTTTAATTTAAGCCATATTTATAGAAATCAGGTTAGAAATAAAGCAGATTCCTGCTCATCCCGCATTCGAACAGCCTGGTTTATTGGACAGACTCACCGCGTTGTTATGGCGCCTGCAGGAGCATCGCCAGCGTTAGCAGCTAGCAGGCCATGTCCAAACCAGTAATGTATATGAATCAAGAAACCCTACAACCACTAAAATCTGACACCGCTTCATTTTTGTTTCCTTTTTGTGAAGAAGGAAATTGCACTGCTCTTCTTCAGAGGTTTTATGTCGATTCCTTCAGTAATTCTTGGTGCAGCGCCCCCACAGGCAACGGGGGAATACATTTTTGAGTTAGTTTTAGTCGTTTGACACAGTGTGGTGTGAATGAAAACTCCAGTTCTGAAAATGTAACAAAAGTTGCAATCTTAGTCCCCACTGGAACCGGGTCTACTGAACTATCCAATGTGAATGCACCCTAAAAGTGTTCTCACTGAGTTCAGTGAGAACTCAGTGAGAACACTGAGTTCTCACTCAGTGAACTCAGTGTTCTCACACTGAGTTCAGTGTGAGAACACTGAACTCAGTGTTCTCACTGAGTTCAGTGAGAACACTTTTAGTGCACTATGCTACCCAGTGTCCATCCATCCATTATCTGTTCACCCTTATCCCTAGTGGGGTCGGTAGGTGCTGGTGCCTATCTCCAGCTGCGTTCCAGGCGACAGGCGGGGTACACCCCGGACAGGTTGCCAGTTTGTTGCAGGGCAACACAGAAACAAACAGGACAACCATGCACACACACTCACACCTAGGGAGAATTTGGAAAGACCAATTAACCTGACAGTCATGTTTTTGGACTGTGGGAGGAAGCCGGAGTACCCGAAGACAACATGCAAACTTCGTGCAGAAAGACCCTGGGCCGGAATTGAACCCAGGACCTTCTTGCGCCACTGTGCAGCCCGCTACCCAGTGTTTGATTTGTAAATCAAACAATGCTGGTGTTCCGACACCTGAACACACACGCAACACAATACTTAAGCGTTCAAATATCAAAATACCAAATCAAATTATATTTCTGCTTTAAAATGTTTTATGTGTCATTTATAAGTGTATAAAGTGTGGGATCGCTTCTTATTTAGCATTGCCCTTACTGCGGCCAGGTGTGTCTCGTCTTCTTCCTCTCTGCTTCTACACTGTGCTCTACAGGACGAAAAGTACTGCTCTAACTTTAAGGAAAATGCATACAGACTGGTGGTGAGCTCATGCCCGGTACAACAAACTTAGCTTGGCACTCACCTAGACCTCTTGCACCTGCTCCAGTATCTCCATTACCCCTGCCTTGTGCTTCAATTCTCCATTGTTTAATTGGACAAAAAGAAGCCTTTTTTGTCAAATAAATAAAGAAAAGAAAAAGAAAAAAACCTTTTCGGCATTTTGATTGGTGTTATTTTGAGAAGCTGGTACCATTGTAATACGTGATGCGGTCTGTAATATGATTACCCACATTTCTCGTTCCATCGTAATTTATAAAAATTTTATTTATGACTTATAACTCCAAAACTGTTATATATTATACTCTTACTTTTATGTTTTTATGAAAAGTAACTTGGACTCTTGAGTTTCACGGGCAGAGTTTTAAAGGGTAGAAGCGGAAATGCTTACATGAAAGGCCAAATCTAAATCATCTTACATCATATTAAACAGTTCATAAGTGGCTATGTTTATGCTTTATGTTATTATTTGGCAATTACATGTCCAGTATAGATTTTGTTGGTTCAAGTCGGTCAAACCTCTTCATAACCCTATTAGTTTTAGGCGAGAGACTTCCAAGATCCAAGCAAACAGTTGCCAAAATTAATCCTTTCAAAATAATAGAGTTCCCTTTAAGGGAGTTCAAATTAAGCACTAATGCTACCCCAATTAGTTCTGAACATTTAATAAATAGTGTTAAGGTATACCTAACAAATTGAGAGACAGAGTACTTCAAGTCTTAAAAATGGGAACATATTTTGTAAATGTCCATTGTGGCAGGAAGTGCTTTTGTACAAAGTTTTGTGGATTATGTTTCTTTTTTCATTTATGAAGAAAAATCATGATAAAATTCTGATGAGAATTTAACTGTCAAAGAAAAACCTGATATATTTTGTCATATCTCCCAGTTCTCTCACAAATGAGAGCAATAATTGGTTTAACTGGAATCACCAGTGGGTTTTGCTGAAGACTGTAATTCTTTCATAACTACATTAGCAATACCTTTCACAAGCTAACTTAATTTTGCTAAAAAAAAAAGTCTTGCAGAAGTTTTGAAAATATTTTCATTTTTTTAGATTGCTCAAAAATATGACCCCCAGAAGGAGGAGGAGCTACGCTTCTGGATCGAAGATGTAACAGGAATGGCTATAGGAGAAAACTTCCAGAAAGGTTTGAAGGATGGAGTCATCCTTTGCGAGTAAGTTTTGTTTGTGAAAGTTTTTATGGCAGACTATAGTCAGAACATGGGGACTTGGTGACTCATCTAAGCTCCTTGCAGATCTTCACTATATCTATACAGAAGGAAGAAGGACCCTTTGTTTGTTCATAAATACATCTCAGCAAATTACAATTGTCACCTATTGCTTTTAAGCCGGCCAATTAAACTGGGCCCCTCTCCCAGATTCCACTTAATCTATGTTGAGATGCTGTTGAGATGCTGATGTTCTTAACACGCATAAAAGTCAGGGAAGCCTGACTGAAGATTAACACATAATAATCTCTGCAACAGTGTAATTATAGTGAAGTTAAAGCATCAATGTCAAGTTTTGCAGTATCGTTGCTCGGTGATGCTAAAGAGATACACAAAACAAATTAATTTGGACGGTGAAGAAAGAGAAAACAGTGTTGTATAGTAACGAAGTAAAAATACTTCACTACTTTACTTAAGTATATTTTGGAGTACTTCATACTTATTTCCGAACTTAATTGCATACTTTTACTCCGATACATTTTCAATGTGTGGTTTAGTTACTCGTTACAAAAAAGCGAGAGAAACGTAAGTATTTTGATCCCACCTACTGATTCACTGCAACAAAGCCTGCTTGACTGGGCTTGTTCATCACCACCAATAGGATGCACAGGTTTCGCACCTCCCCACCTACATCAAAAAGTCCAGCAAACAGTCTGATTGTTTAGTGCTCCGTTTGTGTAGGTTTGTGCCGTTAAAATATTCGTTTGTGCAGCTTTGGTTTCCGAGATATTAAAAATTATTTTTTAGGCCATCCAGAGTTCACCATCCCCCCATTTTGCTCCAGAACAAACCAAAGTGGGCTGGTTCATTAGTGCTCCGTTTGTGCAGGTTTGTGCCGTTAAAACAAACGCAGCAAAGTTGTTTTCAGTTTGGATTTTGGCTATTCCAATATCCGGTGTGAGCGGCGTCTAGCTCAAGGTTGATCCGATTCATGAACGCTAATTTGGGCCAGCCGTTTTCTAGGTCTCCCCTTCCTCAAGCGCTCAGAGTTTCACTCAGGGAGAGTCAACAAATTTTACATCCAAACTCTCCTGAGAAAGTAATGGAAATAGATTTCTTGCCTTGTGACCAACTGACACAAAATTCACGCTGTTACACGAGACACACTGTTCTCTAGTGAATTTTTAGTCATACTCAATATTTTCAGTAATTGTAATCTTAAAAAGTATATATTTTGGATGGCCTAAAAAATAATTTTTAATATCTCGGAAACCAAAGCTGCACAAACAGAGCTCTAACCAATCAGACTATTTGCTGGATTATTTGAGTAGGTGGGGTGTCAGCATCACGGAGGTCTGTTTATCTTCTCCCATGCCAAATAAGCTGCATTTCCCTCCCAATTCTCTTTTTCTTTTGCGTAATGACCAGTTGTGTGCACCTATAGTTTGTGAAGTAGAGTAATCATAACATCTTTTTTTCTTCATGTTGGCCGCATTTTCTGTACTGACTATTTTTCTCATTTTCAGCACTGACCTTACTGAAAGGGAAAACTTAAGGCTTATAGAAACTTTGTATTTTCTGTCCTGAAGGGTTTACTAAGAAGCTGGTTCAGTTGTAATGCAGGTTAAGTTAACATAGTGGTTTAGGTAAAGCTCCTAATTTTCTTAACTAAATGATGCTGCAGGTATATCTATTAGCAGGTTTCATTTTGCCTGCACTTGGTTGTGTTCATTATTTTAAGTGTATTTAACAAGTTTACCAAAATATAAAAAATGTCATTCAAACTGCATTTGCCTTGTTTTACTTTTTACTTGTACTTTTCATTACATTACTTGAGTTCATTCATTTTTACAGTAATTTCCATACTTAAGTACAAGACATTTCAGATACTTTAAGACTTTAACTCAAGTAACATTTCAGTCAGTGACTTTTACTTTTACCAAAGTCATATTTTGGAGCGGTACCTATACTTTTACTTGACTCCGAGATTTCAGTACTTTATACAACACTGAGAGAAAGCAATAGAAAAACATAAAACAACCAAAAATAAACACCTTCGGTTTTTACCAGTGACAGGTTTCACTTTGTTTCCAGAGGAATTCACAGGTTATCAGGTTTCCAATGATTATGATTTACTGGGAAAGTTTTTGTTCTTCACTTTAATTACTGTGGGGGATTATGTATAGCTGGCCAGCAGATGGGCACTTGGAAAAATTAGAAATTCTGACAGGTAGTGGTATTATAAATTCAACATTAAACCCACTTCACTAATCTGTGAAATGAGTGCACCAATTTCATAGACCTGGGTTATTTTTGCTTGACTTTGACAACCTTACCATGTAGACATGATGTGAAATTTGTTGTGCTTTGATTCAGCTACAAAATAAAAATGACAACCAAAACATCAACTCTGACAGAGAGGTCTTTAAATTGGCTAATAAACCACCTTTGCATTAGATAAGCTAAAAGCAGCAGTAGCTAATCTGCCACAGCAAACACATATTAATATTAGATGCAAAATAAACATCAAGCCTAAAAACATCAAACTTTAACAAATTGAAGGTTCTGTTCTTTGTGTGGGAAGTTTTTGAGTGTTTTTTGATGCTGGATCTTCAAACATATTGTGGCATTGCTGATAGTTGCTGATAGTTGCTATAGCAACACAACTGTGTTTAGCATAGCCTGCCAAGGAACTGGGGTGTTGTGTTCTCTCTATGGCTCTCCTAACTCTCCTAGTAGGTAGCTATGATAACAAAGTGAACCCTTTGCAGGATTGAGGGCTGATTCCCTCTAGGTGTGGCTGTACACCTGCAACTCCTCAAGCCACATTACATCCTGAATATGTAATGTGAGAAGCTGGTTGCCACTCGCTCTTTGCGAGTGGCAAAGAGCGAGTTACCACACAAAAATGTTTGTGTGGTAACAATGGTTACCACACAACCATTGTGGTAACGTCAAGCCCGTCTTGTGAATTCTTGTGTGAACAATATAAGGTCCAGTGTAACTTTTCATGTTGACCTCCTTCAAGATCACCATGAGCACCTCCTGTGATCTACTGGTGAAATCTTAAGTCATAGGAGAACCAGCCAGTTGAGCTATACTTCAGCCGTGAATGTCGCACTGAACTAACGCCTAAATCCAGTGTTGTATAGTAACGAAGTAAAAATACTTCACTACTTTACTTAAGTATATTTTGGAGTACTTCATACTTTCCTCGAGTAAGAAAATTTTTGATAACTTTCACTTTTACTTCACTACATTTCCGAACTTAATTGCATACTTTTACTCCGATACATTTTCAATGTGTGGTTTCGTTACTCGTTACTGTTACGGAGGAGCGTCACGAGTTAGGACCTAATTAAAGAGTCGCGTTAACACACAAACACACGCCAACACACGCAAACATACACAATCGCTAACTTACGTTTTGTTGCAGTTTAAACTGGCGCGGTTCATCGTGGGTCACACGCGGTGTTCCCGCTTCAGTTCACATTAATCCTTATCTGTCATTTTCAAACATTTTCCCGGCTTTATTTTCAATTAGCTTTATTGTTTCCGGATCGTGACGCACCGAGAGAGTTGCGCTATGTGGTGACGTCATCAGAACGTACTGAGTGTTGGCTGTTTCATGGATTATTGTATTTTTTTGGATTACAAGTTTATTTATTTTTTTCTCTTATTAATTATTTAAACCTTGTGGTTTAGGTAAAGCTCCTCAGGCACGTGCAGAGGGTGGGGGGGCTAAGGAGGCTTGAGCACCTGCCCCTTTTGCTTCATGACCATTGTCATGAAGCAATGGTCATGGCCTTTTGCTTCATTGTCATGAAGCAAAAGGGTATTTTGCTTCATGACAATGAATCAAAATACCAATGAAGCTACCAAAAAATACCCTTTTGGTATTTTTTTTTCTTACACATGTACTACAATTATTATTATTATTATTATTATTATTATTATTATTACAACACAATAAGCCCTCGGGCCACATTGTTACCTTTGACCTTTCGCACGTTACGCACGACGCACTTGCCTCTCGCGCGGTGAGATTAGGCGGCTAACTGCGGAGCTCAAGCTAGCGAACGTTTTTGGTGAATTTAAACAATTATTTTTGGTGAAAAAACTGGAGTCGGCTTGCTACTTGTCAGATAACGGAAAACGTTAAATGTTGTATCGTTTCTCCTTCAGCACGGAGTCGCGGTTTAAGCAGAAATGAAATATAACAAGACAGGCGGAGGAAAATATAGTCCGCTCTCTAAATCCGCCTTTCTCTGAATATCTACTGAGCGGGAGGAGACGCCAGGTGAGGAAAAGCTGTTCTTAATGAATAAATAAATAAAAGCATGTCATTAATGAAGGGGCAAACATAAACTTTTATTTGCACACATCAGAAATCTTTGGTTTGATTTCAGGCTCTGCCAAAGCATCATGTGAGAATCACAAGCAAAACTTTGAATAGCAAGCAAAGATTTCTGACATGCGCAAATAAGTTTGTTTGTTTTGCAAATAATTTTTTTAAGTCATGAGATCAAAATTAGTGATTTCAGTTTTAAAAAAAATTAAGCTAAACATTTTTTTGTTGAAAAAATGTTACAATTCAAAATGTCTTGATCACAATTTTATATTATTTAATTGAGGTTAGTATTTTAATTGAATAATTGTGAAACAAATTGAACTCCATAGAAGAGGTCTCATTTTCTCTGAAATTAATATTGTTATGCTGTGGACTGAAAAACATATTGGTTTAAATAATATGGTAGTGTGGTTTATTATAGTGTTCTGATCATAATTCATTATGTTTTGCTTGTTTCAGTTCAAAGATGCCACGTAAAGACAGACGTCAGAAACAAAAAAGACAGGATCTGCTAGAAGCAGCGAAAGGTACTGGATTATTGTCCAACTGGGTCAGAACCAGTACCGCAGGTAAGAACAATAAAAGTAAAGGTTCTGACCATCATCAACCTGCAGTTTTTGGTAGTGAACACATATTTAATATTACAAGGCAGCTATTATGCTTTTATTATGTTAAGAGTAGTCTTTTCTCATAGTGACATGCATTAATTAAATTTTTGTTTTTGTTTTTGTTTTTTTCTGCAGCCCCAAGTTAAAGTTTGATACAGCTCTGTTTTTCTGAATGGACCGTCTTCATCTCCACTGCAAGTACAGCAACCCAGGCAGATGTTCTTTGATCGTATGTCTCACAATTTTGTAATTTATCATTGTTAATTAAACTCTGAAAGCTGTGTGACTTTCTTAATATTCTATCCTAAAATGCGATCAGATGTGCCCTTTTTCTTTTTTGAGCACCTGCCCCTTTAGTTGTCTCTGCACGGCCCTGAAGCTCCTAATTTTCTTAACTAAATGATGCTGCAGGTTTATCTATTAGCAGGTTTAATTTTGCCTGCACTTGGTTGTGTACATTATTTTAAGTGTATTTTACAAGTTTACCAAAATATAAAAAATGTCATTCAAACTGCATTTGCCTTGTTTTACTTTATACTTGTACTTTTCATTACATTACTTGAGTACATCCATTTTTACAGTACTTTCTATACTTAAGTACAAGACGTTTCAGATACTTTAATACTTTAACTCAAGTAACATTTCAGTCAGTGACTTTTACTTTTACCAAAGTCATATTTTGGAGCAGTACCTATACTTTTACTTGACTTTGAGATTTCAGTACTTTATACAACACTGCCTAAATCAGCCCAATAGATTTTAAATTAAGGCTTTATACCAGGAGCTCAAAAAAGAGCTCCTGGAAATCTATGCGCCACCACATCAACCATAATAATTGTAACAAATAAAAATTATATTATTTTTGTAAAGTGTCCATAGTTTAGCTTTTGGTCAGAGCCACATTATTTGTTTTCTGCTTCTACAATACCAGTATTCACAATTATGTGGCACCACCACAGCATCCTAGTTAAACATTAACATTGCTATCTATTTCAGTTGCATATTGGGGGAAGGTGATGCTAATTCTTTTGAACTACCCCCAGTCTCATGTGGGGTTACTTGCAACAATCCTAATAAAGTAAACACATGCGTCTTCTAAATGTGTCGCTCTTGATTAACTGAGTTCTGCAACTTTTTTAGTCAAATTTTGGTCTGAGTGGGTCTCTTTTTTTTTAACTTCCTGATAGTGTATTCTTCTGACCACTGTAACAGAGCCTACCAGTCTTTTCTGTCATGTCAATTTTAGTTCCTAAAGTCTTATGTTGGTCTGTACTCGGGGAATTTCTGTCAGGAAACTCAAAAGGTACCATTCCTTTTGCCATGCAGTACTGGTAAGGTAATTTGTATTTATTTCCATACATTTTTTTTTTCTTTTTATCTTTATTTACTCCCAAGGAAGCAAATTTTACATAACATGTGGCCTCAACATCACAAAGCCAACTTCACTATATTTGAGAAAAGGAGGAGAAGCAAGTACCATTACCTTATGATGAACAAAGCAAAGATACAACTCCACTTCCCTGAGAAAGATTTTGACTGTGGGAGAAAAAAATAGAAGGTAAAGTAAGAAAAAATGAAATAGCAAGAAATGTAAAGAACAAACCAAAAGTAAACAAAATACATCAACCAAAAGCATACTGTTAAGTAATTATAAAGAGTATTTATAATTGGTGACTTCATCAAGTGTGGTCTCCGAAAATAAAATCTAATATTTTAGGTTTTACTAGTCTACTCAGTAGGGCTATAAACAAATATTTTAGTAATTGAGTAATCCTTTGATTATTCTTACGATTAATCGAGTAATCAGATAAAAATTTGATAAAATAAAATATTGGTAAATCTGGCATAACACCAGTGTTACTATCAGATATCAATATCAGTCCAATTTTTCATATTTGAGCATCCCGAACAGTTACTTTAGAAAACTAACCTGTAACAAAAACAGCTCACTTTCTAAGTTAACCAAAAGAAAAGTTAATCAAAGATCTGAAATTATATTACATTTACTAATAAAAGAGGCAGGCTCACAAATACGCTTGTAAAAAATGGCTATGCTCCAGCTTTTAGTTTATGTATTCATCTACAGTCAGTTGAATAGATTAATTCTCACCTTGCCCCATTCCTTTCAAACTGTGGGTTTAAGAATACGGGAACTGTTGCCTGGAGTGGGGGGCTTGGAATGGTGGGGGGCAGTCGAACGAATGCACGTAAGATAGGAGTGGAGGAGAGGAAATAGATCAGGAGATGAACGTAAGTATTGGTGGGGGAGGACGAGCCGTAGACCAGGGGACAAAAGTGAGAAGAAAGGGACGGGGACAGAGGGGGCACGATATTTATGCACCAGCCATGTACCTCGATGATGCGCTCCGCCACCCGGAAGTGAGAGCTCCACGCAACAAGTCCCAGCTAAATAATAAAACATTGATTAAGAAAGTTTTGAGGCAGGTACATTTTCTTCGAGAAATTTTAATAATCGAGGTACTCAAATCATTCGAGGAATTGTTTCAGCCATACTGCTCAGCAATGCCACCACAGACAAAATTGCTCAGTTTTGTGATTTTTTTCCATTTTATATATGTTAAATGTTATATCCATCAAGACGTCTAAAGTTTGTTTGTCCTGTACTAACTGTTTTCTTGTAATCTTCATTTTACTTGCTATTAATAAAATAATCATCAGATATTTGTTTCTTTTTGAAACTGCTTCTTCTTGAAGTATTATGTCAAATTACATAAGCTTGATCTTGATGGAGAGATGAAGACACCAAATCATCTTTGGTGTCGCTTGTAAAACAACTCTGTTAACTCCGGAGGTAGCTTCTACCACACACATTATCAATACAGGCCTCGAGCGCCCTCTTGCGGTTCAGTGCGAAAATAACATGTGATATGATATCACATGTGTCCATATAATGATGTGTTAATTTCCACACATAAGTGCTCCGGAGTATAAGTCGCACCCCGGGCCAAAACTATGAAAAAAACTGCGACTGAGTCTTCTGGGACTGATTGAGCAGTCCCAGAAGACTTGATGGTTTGCATTTTCATTTCAGAATTTTCTCCCAATATGTTGGAGGATTTCCATTATAGAGGCATTTCTGACAAGGTGTGATCAAGAATCTTACCAGGTTTTTCCATCCAAATTCTTGCTAGTGTAGTGATTTTTACAGGCCCACTGGTATCACCATATTTTTGTCCATTCGTCCTCTGTTGTTAAGTTGTGCTCTCTTTCCCACCTTGAGGACCCTTGATTTCATATGAAGGGTCGAATTGATTTTAAGATCTATTAGGTTTTTATAAATAAATGAAATAATTTTACCCTTAATTTTTGAATTATAGGCATTAATCAAAAAATTTCACGAGGTATATATTCTTGTCAGTATTTGGCTTAATTTTTAAGTTAACAAAATTTCTTATTTGTAAATGTCGATTGAAGTGTTGTTTGACCAGATAATGTTTTCTCTTGAAAATATTGAGTGTTTCAAAGATTTTGTTGTTCATTATTGTGCAGAGAGCAATTCATTTGGATGTCCAGTCTTTAAACATGGCATCCAGTTTGTTTGCTGCAAAGTATAAGACTCATGCCATCTATTTTATGACTTCAAGCGTTTTCTAATATATTTTCTTTTATAATGGTTTTCCACATTCTAAAGGTTGTTTTCATCCACCGATTATCTATATTATTTAATAAATTTTATAGATTTGTGACAGGCGGAGCTGGCTGTACATGATTGGGTAACGCCTCTGTTTCAATATTTTTTCATTGAGCATTATATTTTGGGTTGCACCTTTATATCAGTGATCTTTCTTGTGCTGCTAAATAATCTCTAAGGGAGAGGGGGGAGATTCGGGCTTACCTCTAACCCTCATTGGCAATCCCTTCTTTTCCAATTGTAAGAGCTTATATTTTTACCTGCCAAATATACTTTGATAATAGTTTGTCCCATTCATTAAAAACCTTTTTGTTAATTTCAATTGGTGAAATCTGAAATAGATCTATCAGTTCGGGCAATATATTCATTTTAATTAAATTAATTGTAGAGCTAAAACTTAGACAAGGAGAAAGGTTCCATCTTGTGATTTCCTCTATTTTTTTTTTTTGTATCTGAACATCATTATATTCAAATAGTTTTTAGAAGTCTTTTAGAGGTATGCTAATGCCAAGATATTTGACCTGGTCAGTGTACCAAGCTAAGGGTTTTTTGTTTTAGATTTCCTGTGGTGGAGTATAAATAATTGTAAGACAGCAACTGAGTTTTGTCAATATTAATTTTGTACCCTGATAACTGACCAAATTGTTTGAATAATTGTAGCAAGATTAGAAGGAAGTGGGTTGGTTGTTCTACATAAATTAATACACCGTCTGCATAACAAGCCAATTTGTGCTCCGTCCCATTAATATTTATTCCTTTAATATCCTTGTTCTGTCTTAGCGATTGGGCTAGTGGTTCTAAGTATAGTGTAAAAAGTAATAATGACCATGTCTTGATCTTCTTTCTAAATTCTGATTCTGTCAGATAAATGTCCATTAACTTTTGTCCTGGCTTTAGAATTATTGCATAGCACCTGTATTGTTTTCATTATTGTATCACGTAGTCCAAATTTATTTAAAACCCTGAAAAGAAAATTACAGCCAACTGAATCAAATGCTTTTTCCACATCTACGCTGATTATAATGACTTTCAATTTGTTTTTTGTATGTGATCTATAACGTAGTGTTTTTTTTATATAGTCCTGTGTTTGACAGTGTTGTATGAATCCAGTTTGATTGTTATGTATTAGGGAAGGAAAGAATTCTTCCAATCCATAGCAGAAGTGAAAAGTCAATAATCGATATCTAAAACAGATATTGGTCGGTATGATCCAATATCATACCAACCAATATCATTGTGACTTGTTTGTCCAAAGAACGAGGTCTGGATCTCACCATTGCCGCCAATGCAATATTAAAAAGTATGAAGAAATTGCCTGACTATGAGTGGATTGGAATACCATGGCTGTCTTGGACTGTAGGTATCTTATTTGGGATTAGCACTCTGGTGTTGGGATCCCAAGCTAATAGTCAGGCGCTGGGCTAGGGGCCAAAACAATCTGGTTGAGGACCAATCTCTATACTATTTTTAATATTTGACAGTGTTCCTATGGTTATTCACGATCAGTGTCCAACTTTTTTTCTTTTTTTTTTTTTTTACAAAATCCATCTAGCTGCAGAGCATCCAGAACCATGGAAATAACTGCTTAAACATGCAGCACTTCAACCAAAGACGTAATGATCTAGTCTAAAAAAAGAAACAAAAAGCTACTCTAGTGGCACTGTTACTAGAATAGCTCTAATAACAGAGCTACTAGGTCCTCCAGCTTGCTGTCACTATTAGTGGTGCCAATCTATAAGTGATTATTGTTCCTTCTTGAAGTTAACTTTTAACATATGTGACCCCTGACTGCAGCATGTCCATGTATTCCTCCATCATACAGATGATCTACAACATACTAGCCCTGCTGCTGGAAGCTGATTGTGAAAAAGATCCAATCAGTTGGTTTACCTGGAGCTGAAAGCTAATGCCGCTCCGTTGGAAGGAATAGCCCCTCATTCCTTCCAACTTTTGTGCTTGTCACAGAGTGTCCATAACGAACACCATGTTCAGGCATAAGGGTGTCCATATGTGCACTTGACACCAGGACACCAAAAGCCACATTTCGATCATCAAACTGCGGTCATCGTTTCACCGGATCTGCAGCCGTATGTCTTGGACACTCGGGTGAAGACAGGTGCGGAGCTGTCCACTGACCACTACCTGGTGGTGAGTTGGCTCTGGTGGTGGGGGAAGATGCCGGTCAGACCTGGCAAGCAAAACATGTTGTGAGGTCTGCTGGGAACGTTGCTGAGGTTGTTGGTGCCTGTCGTGGTAGCAACCCTCGAACCCACAGGTGGACACCTTCGGTGAGGGATGCTGTCTGGCTGAAGAAGAAGTCCTATCAGGCCTTTTTGGCCTGTGGGAAGTAGCTGATGGGTACTGGCAAGTGAAGCGGACGCTGTACCGGTCTGTTGTGGTAAACAAAGAGCTGAGTCCAAAAGCGGAGCTCTTGATTGACTGGTCGATCTACTTTCCCACCCTCATTTAAGGTCATGAGCTTTGGGTCATGACTGAAAGGACAAGATCATGGATACAAGCGGCCGAAATGGGTTTTCTCCGTTGGGTGTCTGGGGTCTCCCTTAGAAACGGGGTGAGAAGCTCGGTCATCCAGGAGGGACTCAGAGTAGAGCCGCTGCTTCTCCACATCAAGAGGAGCCAGTTAAGGGGCATCTGGCCAGGATGCCTCGAGGACGCCTCCCTGGTGAGGTGTTCTGGGCATGTCCCACCAGGAGAACATGTTCACATGCTGGAGGGACGATGTTTCTCAGCTGGCCTGGGAACGCCCTGGAATTCCCCTAGAGGAACTGGAACAAGTGACTGGGGAGAGGCCAGTCTGGGCCTCCCTTCTAAACCTGCTACCCCACAACCCGACGCTGGATAAGCAGAAGAAAATGGATGGATGGATGGATGGATGGATGGATGGATGGATGGATGGATGGATGGATGGATGGATGGATGGATGCTAATGTTATGTACTCTGAAGTGATTGGGATGTGTGTGAGCCTGTTGTCACTCAGTGTGTGACTACAGAACTTCAAAAGATAGATAATATTTTCAAGTCTGTCTTGTTCCATTTAGATTAATAAATAAGCTGCAGCCTGGCACAGTCAAGAAAATTAACCACTCCCAGCTGAACTGGCACAAGGTTAGACTCCTCTCTAATGTCTGAATGTCTTTTGTTTCCTGCCAAAACATCAAAACAAGTGTTGGTTGTTTTTTCCCTCTATGTTGATTTCTGCAGCTTGAAAACCTGGGGAATTTTATCAAAGCAATCCTGACCTACGGCCTAAAGCCTACTGATATCTTTGAGGCCAATGACCTGTTTGAAAATGGAAACATGACTCAAGTACAGACCACACTGCTTGCACTGGCCAGCATGGTAAGTTCAGATGCATTGCTATTGAATTCTTTGTTCTGAGCAGAATTTTGCATGTGAATGATTGAACTCATGAGGAATTAGTCCTGGCTCTGTTCTGTCTATCAGGCAAAGACAAAAGGCCTGGACACAAAGATTGATATTGGGGTGAAATATGCAGACAAACAAGCACGGCAGTTTGATGAAGAGAAGATCAAGGCTGGGCAGTGTGTCATTGGGCTCCAGGTAACAGCTTCAGCCTATAAATGTTCAGTCTTCGCTGAGACAGACATCTCTTTTATTTCTAAACTAAATATCCATGTTTATTCTGGAGGATTAAGTTATGTGAGTTCGAGAGGCCATGTTTCTGTTTTATCCTCAGATGGGAACAAACAAGTGTGCCAGTCAAGCTGGAATGACAGCATATGGAACCAGAAGACATCTGTACGACCCAAAGACCCACACTGATAAACCGTATGACCAGACCACCATCAGTCTGCAAATGGGCACCAACAAAGGAGCCAGCCAGGTTATCCCTTACTGTTGTTTGCACCTCACTTTTGACAATTCTTTTTAGTTGTTACATGATATCAGATAGGGAGTTCTCATTAAATTCCCTGGTTAGTTGCATGTAATCATATTAAAAAATGTGAACACTCTTAAATTTATATCACTGAGAAATTCAAGAAATATACTTAAAAAAGAAAACCAAGGCTGCGTTCTCACCGCAGCTTGAAGTGACCCAATTCCAATTGCATGTATCAGTCTTTGTCCTGATTCATGCAAGCGGGAAGACCCTAAACAACAACCCTGATGGACTATAATGAGGATTAAGTTGTTAATCCTGGCTCTGGTTGGACAACAACTTCAACTGTGTAAGCTATGCTCCACCATTAGCATCATTTACTTCAGCAAACACTGAGCACTTCTTCTTTTTATGGGGTTGGAAGAATACTGAGAAAGCTGATGTTATTGCGTCCTCTACTGCGCATGCAGGACACTTTGAGGTTGTTTGCATGTTCACACATACACATACAGGTCACATATTTTTGGAAGTGTGAACGTCCACTGCAAAAAAATCTGATTTGACAAAAAATCAGAATTGGGTAACTTCAGGCTGCAGTGGGAACGCAGCCTAAAACACACAGTGATAGTTTGATGCACAGTGATATCCAGAGAAGTTTTTGAGGATTATTCCAGAGGTTTGAAAAGAGTCGCCGTAAAAAAAAGTCACAAGTGCAAAACAAGAAAGGGTGAAATAAAACTGGATCCTGTAACATTATAGTAACTAAACATACTCATGCTTTTATTTAAGATTTGCTGAGAATTCATATATAAAAAGTTTTTGTCTGTGTCAATCATATCTTATTCTAATATTGAGATGCTGTGGGACAACTTAGGACCTCAAACATCTCACAGCTTAAAAGGAGGTTTGGAATAAACTTTACAGACCAGGTCCTACCTACCTGGGTAGGAATGGGTACTCAGAGAGTAGACCTTCCTGGAGGGCGCTTTTCCACTGGCAAGTTGCTAGAGCGCGACTGGTTAATGCGTGCCTTGATTTTACCCCAGGTAGTGAGCTTTTCCGTTATACACTCTGTTCCTCTCTTTTGTGGGCAAGACGTGAGCGTGCAGAAGCTGTGGTCAACTCTCCACTGATGTTTGTAGCAACACTCAGCAATGGAGAACCTCGAGGTTATGGTTCTCATGGGCAAAAAACCCAGATATTTAACTTTAACTTCTAGAAATACTGCGACAGACTGGCGACCTGTAGAGGGTGTATCCCGCCTCTCGCCCGGAACGCAGCTGGAGATAGGCACCAGCAACTCCCGACCCCGTTAGGGAGAAGCGTGACCGAAAATGGATGGATGGATGGATGGATGGAACTTCTAGAAATTCAATGCTGACCCAAACATAATGCTAAAGACTCAAATCAACTGATTATTTCCCTATACATAAAAATATGATTTCATTCTGTAATTTTATTTTTTTTAATGTGCAACCTTTTGAATTTAGGTAATGAACTAAAAAGATGTAGACACATAGCCATGCCTGAACTTTATTAATTATTTTTTTCAAATCCAAAGGAAAAACAAAATTCACATCCATCCATCCATCATCTGCCACTTCTCTGGGGTTGGGTCACGGGGGTAGCAGCTTAAAAAGGGAGGCCCAGACTTCCCTCTCCCCAGCCACTTCTTCCAGCTCCTCCCGGGGAATCCCGAGGCGTTCCCAGGCCAGCCGGGAGACTTAGTCCCTCCAACGTCTCCTGACTCTTCCCCGGGGCTTCCTCCTGGTGGGACGTGCCCGAAACACCTCACCAGGGAGGCGTCCAGGAGGAATCCTGACCAGATGCTCAAGCCACCCCAACTGACTCCTCTCGATGTGGAGAAGCAGCGGCTCTACTCTGAGTCCCTCCCGGATGACTGAGCTTCTCACCCTATCTAAGGGAGAGCCCAGCCACCCTACGGAGGAAACCTATTTCAACCTCCTATATCCGAGATCTCGTTCTTTCGGTCATGACCCAAAGCTCATGACCATAGATGAGGGTAGGAACGTAGATCGAACGGTAAATCGAGAGCTTTGCTTTTTGACTCAGCTCTCTCTTCACCAAAAATTCACATCACTAGCTGTAATGCGTAGTTCCTGTGTTTCACACACTCAATGCAAAACTGCAGCTTTGTCAGAAAGCTGACCACAGCTTCACTGTTTCTCTCTTCTTTTTTGCTGTCTATAACTCAAAGCAACAAGCTGCTAGCAATAATGCTAAATCGCGGTCATTCCGCTCCAAAACTTAACTCATGTTTTTCTGGAGCTGATCATCATTAAACTCATGATTAAACTCAGCTCTCTGATAGCAGAAAGAATGTCCAACAACTATAATGTTTAGTTGTGGAGTTGTCAGTGACTTGTATTTCCTTTTAAATCCCATAAAGCACTTTGTATTGCCTTGTTGTGCTACATAAATAAAATTACCTTTACCTTTAAATCATGAGCCAATCAATGAATGATGTCAGCTGCCAATCAAATAATTTTGGTGATGTACTCTGCTAGTACTACCCCTAAAGTAAAATCTCAGAACAGCCAGGCAGAACCGTACTGGATCTGTTAATGTATTGTCAGTCTGGCCACCCCGGTTAGAGGCAGTCTAGTGGAAAAGCACTCTTAGACGGGGCTAAGATGTTACTCATCGAGTAGAGTAGTAGTCTTCCGTAGAGCCTGTGAATCAGAGTTCTGGATCAGGGTTCAGGTGCTTTTACTTTTCATAATCAACATAAAAAGAAAAAAACTAATTGCTGGAAAGAAAGAATTTAACTTAAATTCACTGGTCAGTGGTTTTGCACACACTTATAACTGGCATGAATGCCATAGTCTCATTTTTTTCTGCGTGTGTTTAAGCACTCTCAGTGTAGGACATAAACAGAAAATTACAATAATCATGCTGTAATGTGATGTCTAACAGGCAGGCATGTCGGCTCCTGGTACCCGCAGAGACATCTTTGATCAGAAGGTGGCGCTGCAACCACTTGACAACTCCACAATCTCCCTCCAGATGGGTACTAACAAGGTGGCATCTCAGAGGGGCATGAGCGTGTACGGTCTGGGCCGGCAAGTTTATGACCCCAAGTACTGCGCCCCTCCAACAGAACCAGTTATTCACAAGAATGGTAGCCAGGGCACCGGGACAAATGGTTCAGAAATCAGTGATAGTGATTATCAGGTTGAATTTCAGGAAGAGGAGTACCACACAGGTTACCATGATGACTACAACTCTCACTATAATGATCCCAACATTGACTATTAGTACAGAAATGTAGGTGTAAAGCAGTATTATTTTATCCCACATAACAAAGCAAACCTTTTGCTTCAAGAGTTTTTCGAACTCTTGAAGCAAAGAAATGTTTTGTTTTCCTTCCTGAACTAGACATTGAGCTGCAGAAGTAACAGGTTTAAGTACTATTAAATAATGACAAATAGGCATAGTTATGTGAAAGTAATCTTTTTCATTCTTACTTTTGAAGGATGTTTTATTGTTGTAACTCTGATATGTAGAACCTTTATATGAAATGAATTTGTTAATGTCCTGTATTTATTTTCAGGATGAAAGCTGATCCATATAGAACCTGTTAAATCTTTTGTTTGCCATTAGTTCATCTCTGCTGCTGCTGAAGTTACATTCCAACTATAGTTATTCAAAACATGATTATTATTCCTCAGTACTAAGCACTCGAATGCTAATAATTATGGGATGATTAACATTTTACAGCCAGCCATTGTTTTGCATTATATTATGTTTTTATCTTTTTCTTATAGGACCAAAATGTGTTTATTACAGTGACTCTCTATAATTAATGCTTCATGGTCAAGAATTAAAATATCTTTCAATAAAGTTTTCAGTTGTTTTAATCAGCATTCTTCTGTGTTGTGCTTACACACCATGTTTTTGCTTAGATACATTTGTTGAAAAAAGATCCTCCTGAACATCAAAGAATCCATCCATCCATCCATTTTTCGTCACCCTTCTCCCTAACGGGGTCGGGAGTTGCCGGTGCCTATTTCCAGCTGCGTTCTGGGCGATAGGCAGGGTACACCCTGGACAGGTCGCCAGTCTGTCGCAGGGCAACACAGAGAGACAAACAGGACAAACAACCACGCACCCACACACCTAAGGAGAATTTGGGAAGGCCAATTAACCTGACAGTCATGTTTTTGGACTGTGGGAGGAAGCCGGAGAACCCGGAGAGAACCCACGCATGCACAGGGAGAACATGCAAACTCCGTGCAGAAAGACCCCGGGCCGGGAATCGAACCCAGGACCTTCTTGCTGCAAGGCAACAGCGCTACCCACTGCGCCACTGTGCAGCCATCAAAGAATATATATATATATATATATATATATATATATATATATATATATATATATATATATATATATATATATAGAGAGAGAGAGAGAGAGAGAGAGAGAGAGAGAGAGAGATACCATCATGGGAGGACAAGCCCCTACATGGGATGTACCACCAGCAAATAACCCAAGTGGCTGATATCAGTAAATCCTACCAATGGCTGGAAAAAGCTGGACTCAAGGACAGCACAGAGGCCCTCATCATGGCCGCCCAGGAACAGGCCCTAAACACCAGAGCAATAGAGGCCCAGATCTACCACACCAGACAAGACCCAAGGTGTAGGTTGTGTAAGGAGGCCCCTGAGACAGTCCAGCACATAACAGCAGGGTGCAAGATACTGGCAGGGAAAGCATACATGGAACGACATAACCAAGTGGCAGCATAGTGTACAGAAACATCTGTGCAGAATATGGACTGGAAACCCCGAGATCAAAGTGGGAAACACCCCCAAAGGTGGTGGAGAACGCCAGAGCTAAGATCCTGTGGGACTTCCAGATCCAGACAGACAGAATGGTAATGGTGAACCAACCAGACATTGTCATAGTGGATAAACAACAGAGGAAAGCCGTTGTGGTAGATGTAGCAATACCAAGCGATTTCAACATCAGGAAAAAGGAGCACGAGAAACTGGAGAAATACCAGGGCCTCAGGGAGGAACTGGAGAGGGCCTGGAAGGTGAAGACCACAGTGGTGCCTGTGGTCATCGGGGCCCTCGGGGCAGTCACCCCCAAACTGGATCAATGGCTACAACAGATCCCAGGAACAAAATCAGACATCTCAGTCCAGAAATGTGCAGTCCTTGGCACAGCCAAGATACTGCAGGATCCTCAAGCTCCCAGGCCTCTGGTAGAGGACCCGAGCTCAGAGGATAAGAACCACCCGCAGTGGGTGAGAAGGGAATTTTTTATTTATCTCTCTCTCTCTCTATATATATATATATATATATATATATACATATATATATATATATATATATATATATATATATATATGTACGTAAAGTCCAAAAGTAAAATATATGTTAATGATAATATAAAAATCCAAACTAGCATGCCTGGCTGCTATTGTAGATATGTGATATGTTCTTCCAATTTCCATTGTTTTTGTTTCTCCAAATTCTGATTGGGAAAAGACTTCACTGCATTGTTTCTATCACAATGAAATGTTCCTGATTGGAGGGAAATTGTAATGGTTCAGTTGTACACAGAATTTACAACCCTTTTGCCTATTTTTGAACACTTACCTTATGACAAGTTGAGCGAACAAACTTGTGTCTGTTGGATCGGGAAATTCCCGAGAGTTGAAGACAAAGAATGTTCAGCCAATGACCGTCATGAGAATATAATGGAATTAGTATCAAGGCATTTCTCTCCTTCCCCTGAAAGAAGCAACACACAAAGAAAATATAGTCTCTGACAAAAACGGATACATTTAACCAGTACTTCTCAAATAGTGCAGCACGCCACCCCACTGGGGAAATGGGGAGGTGGGGACCACCCTCTTTATTCATGCTTAACTGATAAACTGATACAACCTTCAGGTCACTAGGTGGCAGCAGTGTTCAAACTAGTCAGCCTGTTCCCTCGCAATACCTTTTACCTTACCTTGCAATAAGTTTTGCTTTTCCTCGCAATATCAATATCCCCCGACGGCATGGGAGGGCTTTGGGGGGCATTGGAGGGCGTTTGCCTGCCCACAGAGTCAGCAGTGCCCCCCTGGACTGGAAGCTGTTTGTTGTTTTTACCTCAGAATGACCAATTTTCTGTTATTCCTATATCAATTTGATACAGTAAGTACCATGACTCAAGGCTTAACAACTTTATTTCCCAAACCTAGCAAAGACATTTTCCTAATTGATAATTATCGTTCAATATTACTAAAAATATTTGCCTCAGCGTTTGCTTGAAGATTGAAAATGGTACTAGATTATTTTATTGAAGGTACACAATCTGGATTCATGTTCAACAGATGCATAAACAATCTTAGGCTAGTTTTGGATATTTTGGATTACTCTGACTTACGTTGATAAAAAGTACATGTTAGATTTCTACTGTTGCTCCCTATAAAAGAGGAAATTAATTATCTGGGTGTTGTAGTGACCAAAGATCAAAACAAAAGGTTCACCTCTAAATTTAATTCAAAACCCAAAAATAAAATAAGTCAGTGGCTCCTCTGAGATCAAAGAAAGCTTAGCATTTTGCTTATTAGGTTGAAATATGCAACTGTCTCTTAATTTGTAACCCATAAAAACAATTGCAGTCCAACTTCAATATGGAATGTTATATTTTTCCATATTATATCCAAGCTTGGTGGAATTACATTTTTGTTTGTAACTACGACATTGACAAGATCCCTGTTAAGTTTTTGGCCTTCTATTGTCAGGCCTTTCTCACATGGTCCCTCATTTACAAACATGATTTCTCTCCTCACAGTTACTTAATTTGGAACAATAGCAACATTATGCTGCGACAGACTGGCGACCTGTCCAGGGTGTACCCCGCCTCTCGCCCGGAACGCAGCTGGAGATAGGCACCAGCAACTCCCGACCCCGTTAGGGAGAAGGGTGACGGAAAATGGATGGATGGATGGATGGATAGCAACATTATGTACAAAAACAAATTCCTATTTCTGGAGTACTGGTTTGAACATGTCATAGCATGGGTCATCCAGTTATTCAATAATGGATGCCACCTATGCAGAAATCTTTAGAAGATACAACATCCCTGTTGCATACTTTTATACTTCTTAAAGGCCATGACTTTACCTATCCATTCCTGAAAAATACAACTGTAGGCAAAATTTGTTTAGCAGGGGCGCAGTAAAGGGGGGAAACGTTAGGACAATTCCAAGGACCCCTGACTGACAGGGGGCCCTCCACAAAATAATTTTGTTTGTTTTCATCATAGAAATAGAAAAAGACAGGAACCCTGTCAATTACAAAATCAATTATATTGTGTTTTTAAAATTGTTTTTAGCAGTCCAAAGTAAATGCTACCCCTCCCAGAACAAAAAGTAGACATCCATATTTCCACTAAACTCCCCCTGGATCTGCATGAACTGGTTCTACTTCGCATCCTTGATAGTGACGATGTTCAGCAGCAGTCAGTGGAAGTCAAGAACGACTGTAGCAGTTACTCTGCCGCCTAGAAAAATGTTAAAAGTCTGGTTTTCAAAAGGAGAGATAGAAAAAAGACACAAGTGTCAAATTATAGCCCAGTTTTTCTCAGAGAAAAACTGGGCTATAATTTGATATTAGTTGTCAAACTTTAGCTACATATGAGATTATCAACCGTTTAGGAGTTATCTTAGCTACAGACGGTTTGCATCCATTTCACTAGCATTTAAACAACCAAGGACAAAAATTCTCCCATATATTTAACTTGTACCTCTTACAGCACTTAACAACAAGTGAGTCAGTCAGCAGCAACCCTAACCCCGATACCAGAAAAGCCATTGAAAATGGTCAGCCACACTGTTCTATCCACAAATACTAGATCAATGTTCTAGATTTTTCCTGTCTCATTATTCTTTTTACAATAACACAACAAAACAATACATTTATTTGAGACAGAAATTCAAACAATCTTTATAAAATAAAAACAGCCTCTTCTCAGTCCAGATAGTCCTGCTTTAGCTTGCATTTAAATTATCTGTTGCCACGTCCCTCCTGACCCGTCCCCTCCCCAGTGAAATAAAACTGCAGAATGCAACTTATATTAACAAAAAGTACATATTTGTTAAATTGACCAATATGTTGAGAGATTATCTGAGAATAATTTAATTCCTCTGCCTTCTCCCAGTGCTCTCTAAAAACAACCAATCAAAGGCAGGTTTTAGTGCTGTAAATCACAATCTTTAGCCATCAGTAGTAGGTCAGGGAGGAGCTGGAGGAGATTCATCTTTCACAGGTTATCTGTCTCATAACAAACTGACAAGAAAGCCAGGCAGTGCAAGTCTTTAAAATTGTGCTGCTTTTTATGGGTCTAATAGACTCAAGAAATTGTATCAACAGGGGGACCCAATTAAATTTTTTGTCATGGGGCCCAAGTTTTCTGGCAGTGCCTCTGCCTATAAGTAACAACAAACTCATACGAACCATATTTCAGGAGAAACTTTTAACACGTCCAGGTATTGTTATACACTGGGATAGTTTTGTGGATGGGATTTCATGAAAAAGGGTCTGAATTCTTCCAAATAAATTTTTGATTACTAACAAGATTAAATAAGTCTTCTACAAAATTATTCATAAAATCCACCTCACTAAGATGTATATCAAGTTTAGATTCAAGAAAGAATTTGATATTAACTGAATTTGAGATTAAGCTCTTCTCCACATGTTTTGGTGCTTAAAAAGCCAGTGCTGGTCAGACTGCGTGTAACTAGATTTCCTAATGTAGCTTCCTACGGTAGGAAATATACCACTGGCTTGTACAATTACTTCGTTCAGTGGTTTTATTACGGTGGCCCTGAGGTGCAAACCACTTCAACATTAACATAGCATAATTACAATTTACAAAAACACAACATTGACAAAATGGAAAGGGTATGTGAGAGATTGGTGATTGGACGGCATTGCTTTTGAACTGGATGTCATCGCTTGAGCGGGTCGGCCCGTTGTTGTGATACGTCACATCGTCTACTATATTGAACATGGCTGATCTGCCAACAAGCTAATACAAATAAAGAGACTAAGCTTTGTAAAGTGCCGTTCTACAAAGTATTTTAAGTTAATGAATGTCACTGACACAATCTCTCTCAGACTATTATATATAGGAATAATAATAATAATTTAAAAAAAACTAAGGACGTTTTGAACTTTTTGATGTGCTTCGTTAATTGTTTTGGGCCACAATAATTACATTTGATCCAGCTGATTCTGATAAATTGTTTTTATTGATGAACACACACACATGCACACACCTTTATAGTGGTGTATTCATGAACATATTAACACAATTCCATAATTCAATCTGCATTTGCTATTTCAAGGTACAAATAAAGAAACGTAACATCATCTACATTTTTATTGAAAGACAAATTTTGATATTAGTTGTCAAACTTTAGCTACATATTTTTACTTTAAAAAATATTTATTACAGTGTAATATGTTAACTGTGTTATAAACAGCAGTGAACGAAATCTAAAAGACAAAATTATTTTTTAATTTCTTTACATTAATTGTCTTAGTACCCTATTACTTCAAACTGAGATATTTCACTTAAAATACACAGAAAGTGAAAGAAAAATATGTACAGTACATTACAAATTTATTTATGGCAACACAGAGACAGGCAAGGCTTCAGTCTGCTGGTGAAACTCGGTGCAATTCGGTGACTGAGCCTTCTGAGACATCTGATAAAAATGATCTAACAGTGTAATAGAAAATACATCCATGATTCATTCACATTCAGGAAAAAACTTAGTGTTTTCCCAAGACAGTCTCATGAAGGTAAAACAACTATCTTTACCATATGGGGGCATTGACTTATCAATGCCCCCATATGGGAATCAGAACTCTGAAGTCAACAGCTCCAGTTCTGATCTCTATGGACCCGTCTTGACCAAATATGTATTCATGCCTATTGTCCAATCAGCAATTTCTCAGTTCTCCAACTAGGACATACCTTTTCTGTTTTCTTAATGTTGTGGTTTTGAATTTGTTGTGAAGTGGTGTGCACCTCATTTTATGTAACAGGAGGAAGAGGAATAACTCACTTTGCACATTTAATTTAAAATATACTGTTTTATTTCCTTATGTTGGGAAATTCAGGTTTATAAGCAGCGAAGTGACATAAAGTTTGTAGACACATAAAATAAAGAAAATTATTTTAAAAAATTTGATTCTGTACAACATAAGATAAAGTGTCCAGTTAAGAAAAGTAGCTGGTTGTAAGAAAATATCAGAAACACAGAGCAGGATCAAACACTTCTTGAATTTTTACATGCTAGAAGAGAACAGAGCATTCCTCTCCTCTTAGCATAGTCTGTCTCACACACAGCACAGTTCATTCAGAAAATGTTTAATGATACTTGTGACTCAGCAAAAAGTCAAGATCAGCTTTTTCCAAGACTATAACAATCTGAGTCTATCACTGTGAATCATAGGACATATGAGAGCGGAAGTGACTCACACGTTATCAATATGATGTAAGATTTAGTTTGACTCTTTTCTCCATCTTCCTCAGAGTTTGGAAAAAGCAAGAATAAAAGCTGCTTGCTGCTGCCAGCGCTGTGGTTTTTCTGTTGCCTGGTTTGCCCTGTCATGTTTCTAAAGAATGCAGCTGGACTCACTGACTGCTCTGTGGGACTCCTTTTTATTTTCATCCAAATAAATCAATGATTCCTTTGAGAATAACACCAACTGAACAGACAACATGTTTCAGAATTATTGTTCTTATCAATAAATCTCTATACTTTCACTTGAAATAACAGCATCCCTAACAAGATACTATTTATTAACGTAATACATTACATTAAAGTACATATTATTTCTCAGTTGGGATACACTTTTACAGCAACTGCTTACATCAACTTTTTTTTTTTGTTTTTTTTGAAAGTTCAAATTCAAATAAAAATTCTAAAATACTTTAATGGTCCAAAAGGAAAATTAAATGTTGTTGTAACTCATATTAGTTCAAATTCTTCAGAGATAGTGTAGAAAGTGTGTCAGAGCAAATATGAAGCCTCTGACAGATAGTGTTTTGTTTTCATCATAGATGGGCAGATTTACCAAGACAGTCTCATGAAGAGGATGGTCAGCGTTTTCCATCGTTTTCTTGGTTTTATGTTAAGTCAAGGCTCCTGCACACACTGACTGACAATATTTCATAGGATTAGAATCGGCAGAGTTGACTCTGTGAAGACAGAAGGTCAAATATTCTGCAAAATACAATTAAAAGGCTTCAGCTGATCCAAAATGCTGCAGCAAGAGATCTGATGAAAATTAAGAAGGGAAATATTTCTCTCATTGTCGCTTCCCTTCATTGACTCCCTGTTAAATCCAAAATTGAATTTAAGATTCTCCTTTTCACATTACAAAGCCCTCAATAATTAAACTGCATCATACCTCAAATCTGATACTTCCATATGTTCCTAACAGAGCATTTTGCTCTCAGACTGCAGATTTACTGCTGGTTCCTACAATTTCTAAAAGTGGAATGGGAGGCAGATCCTTCACTTATCAGGTTCCTTCCTCTCCTATGTAGTCAGCTCCCAGTTTTAGTCTGTGAGGCAAACATACTTAATACTTTTAAGTCTGGGCTTAAAAATTTTTTCGATAAAGCTTGTAGTTGCACTGGTTTAGGTATTTAGCTATTTGAGGTATTTTTGCAGTCATGCTGCTGCTATGGGCCTGGGCTGCTGGAAGATAAACTACCCTCTCATCTCCAACCTTCATTATTTGCTGTTTTTTTGTTTTACCTGTTTGTTACAAGTTTGTTTTTTGTGCTCATAACCCTCCAGGTTGTCGTGGGAAATGGTTGTTCCCATTGAACCAGGGTTCTAGTTCTGTTCCTGTTAAAGGGAAGATTTTCCCCTCCACTGTCACTATATGCATGTTTGGTGTGATGGACTGCTGTAAAGCAGGTGTGTCAAACTCATTTTCGTTTTGGGCCAAATCAAGATTATGAAGGCTCTTAAAGGGCCGGTTGGGCCAGAACATGTTGATAAAACCTGTTCACAAACTGTTAATATGTCAATAAATACTTAAAATTACATAATATTATTGAACATCTTTTCAGTCCCTTCAGGAACTAATAATAAATGCAACTTGTTTATTTACTCGCTGTATAAATCATGGACTATAATCATACATCAACTAAATTCTCAAGAAACTGGAGGGATTGATATAAATTGGCAGTAAACAGATAAAAACTGCATTGATATGATTGATAATATAATATTTAATCACACTTAGTGTTTAGTCTAGTCTGTGGAGGGCCATATAAAAAGCTACGGTGGGCCGGATTTGGCCCCCAGGCCTTGAGTTTGACACATGTGCTGTAAAGTCAACAGCACAATGCAAGCAGCCATCCAATGGAGAGTAATACTGAGAAGGTAATTTTAAGGAAAAATATGTTTTATTCCATAAAACATTTGAAATGTGTTTTAAACACATTGCTAGTCAATAGTAAGTTCATTTTTACCTTTTTGTCTCTGTACAGAATATACGTTTGGTGTAGTTGCTGATAACAGGAACAGGGGGATCCACAAATACTAGATCAAACAAGAAGCAGGCTCTTCAAGGCCTCATCACCTTGAAGAGCCTGTTTCATACTGAGAGATGCTTACACAACTTCTATGTTGTTCAATTTAGTAAAAGTTTTAAGAAGAAGTTCTCAGAATTTGCCAAAAACGCAAGTACTCACAGTGTCCAAAGTGACAACCTGTGTAGAACTGCGTTCTCTGATTTGACTGATTTGACTGAAGTTCTAAACTGAAAAAATCCACCAACATGTCACATGTATGTTTCCACTGACTGAAAATAAAATGATAAATTTTCCACAACAGGGTCCTGGTCTAGGTTGCTGCCCTAGAATCAGAGAAAAGATGGTTCATACTGAAATGGGAACTTTAAATCTCTGTTCCAGCTCTCCTGGTCAGAATAATGTTTTGAATTGGCTTCATAGCAGCTATAAATCAATTCAAATAACTTATTTCATTCTTACCCTGCTTCTCTGTTTTTGTTAACTTATTTTTGTAGAAACTGTAGAGTACTCATTATTTAGACCAATATTAAACTTCCTAGAGTAATTTTTAGATTATTATGCAGAGAGACTCCTATAACTGCAACCCAGAAAATCCCCACAAACTTAGAATCCAGAAAGAAAATCTTCCAGAACAGGAAAACTAAGTTTTTTTGTTTGAAACTGTGGAGTACTCATTACTTATACAAATTTAGAGCACACTTTGAAAGTCCAGAGAAAACTTATACTTCTCTAGCAACCTGGAACAGGGATTAGAACAAACTTAGAAACTACAAAAACTACCTTGGCATTTAGACCAATTAGGAATTAGACCAGAAGATACTTATCTGGCAACCCTGAATAGGAGCATCTAGTTTACATACTTTCTTTTTCTTTTTTTGCTCCTTTCTTCGGTTTGTTATTTTGTTTGTATTTCCTTTTAATTTCTGTAAAGCACTTTGTATAGGTTTGTTGCTGAAAATGTGCTATATAGATAAAATTACCTTTACCTTTCACCCACATTACATTGTTGTTAGAAAGTATTCTTACTAAAAAATAACTACACAGCCAATCTGTGGCCTCACAGCTGGACTGTCCTCTACATGGTCCGAGCAGAGACAGAAACAACAAACAACATTCTGCAAATTTAAACTTAATATACCAACTGTGGCTGAGGCAACAAAGAAATTTAAACAATAAAAATGCCTTTTAGCACCTACTTTGTGCTTCACAATATAGTAATATAAATACTTAGTGTAAAACAGAGGTGAACATAAAAAGGAAACAACATTATAATATAATCAGTTGCACATATGTAAGATATGTGTTGTAGTATTGTGAGGATAATAATACTACAAGAAAAGGAAGAGAAACACACTCCAGAATAATAATAGAATAGTTCAAGAGCACTACAAGAGCCTGTTTAAAAATACTTTTTTGTAAAACAGATTCATTCACAATTCTCAGGCTCAGAGAGAGAGTCACCACAGCTGATGCTCAGTCTCCTTTTTTCTTTAGCCCAGTGTTCAGCATAACATGCCAGAAACACATGTTCTGTCCTTAAACTTTATGTCACCCCATTTTCTTTCAATTACATCTGCTCGGTTCAATCAAATTACAAGGGAATAATTTTTAGGTCTACACTTCAGTACAGAAGAATTTTATCCCAGAATACATCTTGGGTCAGTTTTTGTCAAAACTCAGTTGTTTATTCTAGATTTCCAACTATTACAGTTTTCTTCCCACCATAATATTTTAGAAGTTGAAAATCTTCACAGTCAATATTTCCTGACAAAAATTAATTGTAAAGGAAGAATTTCTATGTAGTCAAACAGTCAAACGTTTTCCATTGGGAAAATTGCGGGGTGCTCCTTGACACAGATGTCACAGGTTCGAATCCTGGTCTGATAAACCTTTGCTGCATGTCTCTTCCATGTTCTTATCAATTCACCATCAAATAAAGGCCACTAGAGCCAATAAAGCTTTGAAAAACAGATTTGTGGTTAATGTCTTCTTTCCCCTGCAAAGTTTGGAAGAAATTATCCCAAAAAAAAGAAGAGAGAGAAATAAAGTTCATGAGGGAAAAAAAACATTCTTTACACAGAGGAAAGTCTAGTAAGTAAATCCTTGGACTAAACAAAGCAGAAACTGGAAGCGAGATGGAATGTCTCTCATCATGTCCGAAACATTTCCACCATAAAACAGGAGCCAAGGTTTGAGATAACACTGAGTGCCATTAATCTGCAGCACATCCTGGACACTTCATGCAGAAATAAAACTATTTTTGGACCTAGATTTGTTTTGTTCCCATTTAAGTTTAAATGAAACATTTTTCATCTCAGAATGATGGATCACTGTTGCAAAGGCTTGAAAAATTATATGAGCCATGCTGCATACACACAAAAAACTTGAGGGAGTCTGCTGCTCAACACATTTCAGTAGGCTTAGCTGGCGCTCAGCACCTGATAAGAAAACTTTTTAGGTCAGAACTCTTCCAAAGCCAAGCCTGGAACTGGTGCTGTGATTCAGCTTTGGCTGGAAACCTGCATGCATTATTTCCACCTTGCATGTAAATCAATGTTTTCTGTTAAATAAGCAAATAAGATCAAATAAGTACAAAAATTAATGAAATATTATTGGTTTAACGACTAGGTTATGTGCTATATCTAACGACTAAGGTGTCCTGCAAATAATTTATTAGAAAATAGAAAAAATTAAAGTATAAAAAAAAAAAAAAAATTCCCTTCTCACCCACCGCGGGTGGTTCTTATCCTCTGAGCTCGGGTCCTCTACCAGAGGCCTGGGAGCTTGAGGGTCCTGCAGTATCTTGGCTGTGCCAAGGACTGCACATTTCTGGACTGAGATGTCTGATGTTGTTCCTGGGATCTGTTGTAGCCACTGCTCCAGTTTGGGGGTGACTGCCCCTGAGGGTCTCCGATGACCACAGGCACCACTGTGGTCTTCACCTTCCAGGCCCTCTCCAGTTCCTCCCTGAGGCCCTGGTATTTCTCCAGTTTCTCGTGCTCCTTTTTTCCTGATGTTGCACTCGCTTGGTATTGCTACATCTACCACAACTGCTTTCTCTCTGTTGTTTATCCACTATGACAATGTCTGGTTGGTTCGTCATTACCATTCTGTCTGTCTGGATCTGGAAGTCCCACAGGATCTTAGCTCTGGCGTTCTCCACCACCTTGGGGGTGTTTCCCCACTTGATCTCGGGTTTCCAGTCCATATTCTGCACAGATGTTTCTGCACACTATGCTCTGCCACTTGGTTATGTCGCTCCATGTATGCTTTCCTGCCAGTATCTTGCACCCTGCTGTTATGTGCTGGACTGTCTCAGGGGCCTCCTTGAACAACCTACACCTTGGGTCTTGTCTGGTGTGGTAGATCTGGGCCTCTATTGCTCTGGTGTTTAGGGCCTGTTCCTGGGCGGCCATGATAAGGGCCTCTTTGCTGTCCTTGAGCCCAGCTTTTTCCAGCCATTGGTAGGATTTACTGATATCAGCCACTTGGGTTATTTGCTGGTGGTACATCCCATGTAGGGGCTTGTCCTCCCATGATGGTATCTCTGGCACCTCAACCTCCGTTCCCTGTTGTCTCAGACATTCACTGAGCACATTGTCTGTTGAGGCTTTGTCCCTGATGTATTTATGGATCTTAGTTGTTTCGTCCTGGACAGTGGTTCTCACACTCACTAGTCCTCTGCCTCCTTCTTTGTGGCTCGTGTACAGTCTCAGGGTGCTGGATTTGGGATGGAACCCTCCATGCATTGTTAGTAGCTTTCTAGTCTTAATATCTGTGGCTTTTATCTCCTCCTTTGGCCAGCTAATTATTCCAGCAGGGTATCTGATTACTGGCAGGGCATAGCTGTTTATCGCACGGATTTTGTTCTTGCCATTGAGCTGGCTTCTCAGGACTTGCCTTATTCGTTGGAGGTATTTAGCTGTTGCTCCTTTCCTTGTGGCCCATCGGGTTGCCTTTGTTGTGGATACCGGCTAGGTACTTGTAACTGTCCTCTATGTCTGCTATTGTTCCTTCTGGGAGTGAGACCCCTTCTGTGCGGATCACCTTCCCCCTCTTTGTAATCAGCCGACCACATTTCTCTAGTCCGAATGACATCCCAATGTCCATGCTGTAGATCCTGGTGGTGTGGATCAGTGAGTCGATGTCTCACTCACTCTTGGCGTACAGCTTGATGTCATCCATGTAGAGAAGGTGACTGATGTTGGCCCCATTTTTGAGTCGGTATCCGTAGCCAGTCTTGTTGATAATTTGGCTGAGTGGGTTCAGGCCTATGCAGAACAGTAGCGGGGACAGAGCATCTCCTTGGTATATGCCACATTTGATGGACACTTGTGCAAGTGGTTTGCAGTTGGCTTCAAGGGTGGTTTTCCACAGCCTCATTGAGTTTGCAATGAAGGCTCTCAGAGTCCTGTTGATGTTATACATCTCTAAGCATTCAATGATCCAAGTATGCGGCATTGAGTCATAGGCTTTCTTGTAATCAATCCAAGCCATGCACAGGTTGGTGTGTCGGATTTTGCAGTCTCGGGCAACTGTGCGGTCTACGAGGAGTTGGTGTTTGGCTCCTCTGCTATTTACACCGATACCTTTCTGTGCCATGCTCATGTGCTTATCCATGTGTTTGCTTATCTTGGCCGCTATGATGCCTGGACATAAGCTTTCCAGGTTGTGGAGAGGCAGGTTATTGGTCGGTAGTTGGGTGGGACTGGACCCTTTGATGGATCCTTCTGGATTAGGATTGTCCGCCCTTCAGTTAACCATTCAGGGTGAGTCCCACTTTGTAGCAGCTGGTTCATTTGGCCTGCCAGTCGCTCATGGAGGGCAGTGAGTTTCTTTAGCCAGTAGGCATGGATCATGTCAGGCCCTGGTGCTGTCCAGTTTTTCATACCTGAGACTCTTTCTTGGACATCTGTCACAGTGATGGTTACCGGGGCTTGCTCAGGGAGGTTGCTATGGTCCTCTCGTAGAGAGATCAACCACTGTGCATTGCTGTTGTGGGACGCCTCCCTTTCCCATATGCCTTTCCAGTATTGTTCAGTCTCCAGCCTTGGTGGGTCTGCTCTGTTGTTATTACCCTGCCATTGAGAGTACACCTTAGCTGGTTGAGTGGAGAAGAGCCGGTTAATCCTTCTGGATTCATTCTCCCTTGTGTATCTCTTTAGGCGGCTGGCCAAGGCTTGGAGCCTCTGTTTGGCAGTTTCGAGTGCTTCAGGTATGGGCATCTGCCTGTACTTTCTGGGTACTTGTCTTTTCATTGTACCCTTGTGGAGCTCTGATAGTTGGCCCACTTCCCTCCTTGTTACCTTGATTTTAGCCTCTAACCGTCTTTTCCATGGTGGGTATTGGGTCTCATGATTGCTCTTATAGCTAAGTATCTCAAGGATCACTGATGCTGAGTTGTAGATCAGCTCATTGGTTTCTGTTATGGTGTTGGTAGGGATCGTTCTCAATGCTGCATTCACATTCTCAATGAGACTTTCTGATGGTACTTCACTCTGTCCCACAACAGCAATGCACAGTGGTTGATCTCTCTACGAGAGGACCATAGCAACCTCCCTGAGCAAGCCCCGGTAACCATCACTGTGACAGATGTCCAAGAAAGAGTCTCAGGTATGAAAAACTGGACAGCACCAGGGCCTGACATCATCCATGCCTACTGGTTAAAGAAACTCACTGCCCTCCATGAGCGACTGGCAGGCCAAATGAACAAGCTGCTACAAAGTGGGACTCACCCTGAATGGTTAACTGAAGGGCGGACAATCCTAATCCAGAAGGATCCATCAAAGGGTCCAGTCCCACCCAACTACCGACCAATAACCTACCTCTCCACAACCTGGAAGCTCCTGTCAGGCATCATAGCGGCCAAGATAAGCAAACACATGGATAAGCACATGAGCATGGCACAGAAAGGTATCGGTGTAAATAGCAGAGGAGCCAAACACCAACTCCTCGTAGACCGCACAGTTGCCCGAGACTGCAAAACCCGACACACCAACCTGTGCATGGCTTGGATTGATTACAAGAAAGCCTATGACTCAATGCCGCATACTTGGATCATTGAATGCTTAGAGATGTGTAACATCAACAGGACTCTGAGAGCCTTCATTGCAAACTCAATGAGGCTGTGGAAAACCACCCTTGAAGCCAACTGCAAACCACTTGCACAAGTGTCCATCAAATGTGGCATATACCAAGGAGATGCTCTGTCCCCGCTACTGTTATGCATAGGCCTGAACCCCCTCAGCCAAATTATCAACAAGACTGGCTACGGATACCGACTCAAAAATGGGGCCAACATCAGTCACCTTCTCTACATGGATGACATCAAGCTGTACGCCAAGAGTGAGCGAGACATCGACTCACTGATCCACACCACCAGGATCTACAGCACAGACATTGGGATGTCATTCGGACTAGAGAAGTGTGGTCGACGGATTACAAAGAGGGGGAAGGTGATCCGCACAGAAGGGGTCTCTACTCCCAGAAGGAACAATAGCAGACATAAAGGACAGTTACAAGTACCTAGGTATACCACAAGCAAATGGCAACCTCGATGAGGCCACAAGGAAAGGAGCAACAGCTAAATACCTCCAACGAATAAGGCAAGTCCTGAGAAGCCAGCTCAATGGCAAGAACAAAATCCGTGCGATAAACAGCTATGCCCTGCCAGTAATCAGATACCCTGCTGGAATAATTAGCTGGCCAAAGGAGGAGATAAAAGCCACAGATATTAAGACTAGAAAGCTACTAACAATGCATGGAGGGTTCCATCCCAAATCCAGCACCCTGAGACTGTACACGAGCCGCAAAGAAGGAGGCAGAGGACTAGTGAGTGTGAGAACCACTGTCCAGGATGAAACAACTAAGATCCATAAATACATCAGGGACAAAGCCTCAACAGACAATGTGCTCAGTGAATGTCTCAGACAACAGGGAACGGAGGTTGAAGTGCCAGAGATACCATCATGGGAGGACAAGCCCCTACATGGGATGTACCACCAGCAAATAACCCAAGTGGCTGATATCAGTAAATCCTACCAATGGCTGGAAAAAGCTGGGCTTAAGGACAGCAAAGAGGCCCTTATCATGGCCGCCCAGGAACAGGCCCTAAACACCAGAGCAATAGAGGCCCAGATCTACCACACCAGACAAGACCCAAGGTGTAGGTTGTGCAAGGAGGCCCCTGAGACAGTCCAGCACATAACAGCAGGGTGCAAGATACTGGCAGGGAAAGCATACATGGAACGACATAACCAAGTGGCAGGCATAGTGTACAGAAACATCTGTGCAGAATATGGACTGGAAACCCCGAGATCAAAGTGGGAAACACCCCCAAAGGTGGTGGAGAATGCCAGAGCTAAGATCCTGTGGGACTTCCAGATCCAGACAGACAGAATGGTAATGACGAACCAACCAGACATTGTCATAGTGGATAAACAACAGAGGAAAGCCGTTGTGGTAGATGTAGCAATACCAAGCGATTGCAACATCAGGAAAAAAGGAGCACGAGAAACTGGAGAAATACCAGGGCCTCAGGGAGGAGCTGGAGAGGGCCTGGAAGGTGAAGACCACAGTGGTGCCTGTGGTCATCGGGGCCCTCGGGGCAGTCACCCCCAAACTGGAGCAGTGGCTACAACAGATCCCAGGAACAACATCAGACATCTCAGTCCAGAAATGTGCAGTCCTTGGAACAGCCAAGATACTGCAGGACCCTCAAGCTCCCAGGCCTCTGGTAGAGGACCCGAGCTCAGAGGATAAGAACCACCCGCGGTGGGTGAGAAGGGAATTTTTATATATATATATTTTTTAATATATATATATATATATATATATATATATATTTTTTTTTTTTTTTTAAATATATATATATACTGCTTAAAAAATAAAGGGAACAGTCAAACAACACAATATAACTCCAAGTACATCAAACTTCTATGAAATCAAACTGTCCACTTAGGAAGCAACACTGATTGACAATCAACAATGATTTTGTTGTCAGCACATTCAACTTTGTACAGGACAAAGTATTCAATGAGAATATTTCATTCATTCAGATCTAGGATGTGTTATTTGAGTGTTCCCTTTATTTTTTTGAGCAGTGTATATTATCACACCAGCCTGCAATTGTCTCCTTGGAGCACTTTTCTTATCCTGCTACTGTGATATGATTTGCTCTCATGGCAAAGTCAAAGTTTTCAACAAATGTGCGTTACTACTTCTGCAGCCAGAAGAGGTCTCATGAATATTATCTATTTAGTCTGGTACTCACCAGTTATGATCCAAATGTTATGCATGTGATGTCTACAGTATGTATGGCCTGAGCCCTTGCTACCAGCCTGAGCCATGAAGATGTAGCTAACAATATTTCACAGGTTTTTAGATTAGTACTAATTTCCAACAGTGATAAATGTCTGCAATATTCTGACAGTTTTGAATATTTGGGAATAACCATTCATCCATTATCAAACACGTTGATCCCTACTGGGGTCGTGAGAAGTGCTGGTGTCTATCTGCACAGCAAGAGCCGGGGTCACCCTGGACAAGTCGCCTGTCGTCAGTTAGATACACAGCTGCCCTCCAACATGTTTTAACAGCAGAAAGAAGCCAGAGTACAAGGAGAGAAGCTGATCATGCACAGGATGAAACATGCAAACTCCTGCAGAAACACACCAGGGATTCCAACCTGCATTTAAAACTGCTAACCACTGCTCCATCGTGCAATCCCCTAGTTGTAGCAATAAATGTGAAATAGCTACTTATGGATGTCTGGGACAAATGCCAGGAATTTTAAGGGGTGAAGGTGTGGGATTATACTTAAAAGATAATGTAAAATTGCAGTTAGTCACCAACAAGGTTCCAGAGAATAGTATTTTTCTACCGAGCTTTATAATATTAACAGTAAAAACAAGCCCAAGAGGTCATCTTCGTTCAGAATGTAATTCCCTGCAATGTGTATCAGGAAGCAGAGTGTATGGAGGCTGTGCCAATAAACTGTTATCCTGACATTCCTGTGACTGAAGCTGGAGATAAAGTACAGACTGCCATGTTCCAACAAGAAAAAGTCCAACCTTTGCCAGCACACCCAACATCCATTGTGTAAATTCCTGGGCAAGCTCAGACATCAAGAACCCACCTAGAGAGAGGAACACACATTATGAGAGAGATTTCTAAAATTATGATTCATAAGCAAATCAGAAATAGATCAGACTACCAACTTTTAGTTGGTAGTGACGGCCCCAAACCATAGACCAATGCAAGAGATTTATACTTCTACTGCCAAAGACATTATATTTTAGATTATTCTTCTCAATATATGCATGAGTTGCTATATCTCAGCCTTTAGTTTCCTGTTCTGTCATTTTCTCCATAAAAAGTGGACATTTGAGTTTGGATGTGAACCAGCAGCTTCTTCTGGTTCTGCCTAAATTTGTGAAGGTGAAGTCTCAGCCTTCCATGTTTGCATGTTCTCCATGCATGTGTGGGTTCTCTCTGGCTACTCTGGCTTCCTTCCAAAGCCCAAAAACATGACTGTCAAGTTGGTCTCTGTAAATTCTCTTGTTGGATGATTGTTTGTCCTGTTTGACTCTGTTTTGCCTCACAACGGAGACAAAACAGAGTCTAGAGGAGGTAAATAATAATAACAACAGTGCAGCAGGAGGAATGTGAACTCTTGTGAAATTTTCTGCAAGCAGCCATAGAAGGTGTTTCCTGGACATTGAACTGTTTTAGAACTTTATGATCATTTTATCAACAAAAGTATTTTAACAATGCCGGATGAGACAGATCAGGAGAGCCTTTGATAAGGAGGGAACAGAAGTCCTCTCGCCATGCGTCTTTGTAAGAGTTACATTTATTTTCACTTGGAAAGGCAAATTAGGAACAATATGCACCTCATTAATTGTTTGGCACCATGTTGGTAAGATTCAAACAGGGACAAGATGCAACCTGCTTCCAGAAAGTCTGAATCATCCAAAAAGATCTAAAGCATGGGAGACAACAACAGCAGGCACTAACTACATCATCGTTTTGCTTCACTTTGAGATTAATCCAGGCTTAAAAGAGTTCACTTTTAGTTGCTTCATAATCAAATTCACTGAGTTTATTTTAAATTCAGCTCACAGGGCTTTAAACATTTAGTTCTGTTTAGCTGAAGAGAAAAAGCTTGCAGTCAGAACAGATCAAGGCTGACGTGGACCAACTGGGTTCTTAGCGTTCCTTGATGCTCTCTTCATGTTTTTAGTATAACGTTGAGTTTTCCAACGTTATAGCAGTTACCCCCGTGTCACTGCTAAGTCATGTGTGGCTGTCCTATTTTTCTCCCACTGATTTCCTTACTTGGAATGTAAAGCCAGTGCATTTATCAAAGCCGACTTATGAGTTTGTTAAAACCCTGAGTGGCTGCTACTCAGTTCCCAGCAGACCTCGGCGCTCTCAATCATCCTCTTGTGTAGCCCAGCTTCCCAACAACTGATGGTCTCATAAAAGACTGTGCAATATTATCTCTGTTACCTGGAAATTAATCTGTTAACATGACTCTCATCAGTCAGACACTCATGAGACTGTCTGACTGTCTTCAGTCAGAGGCCTCTACAGATTTGTTGCAATATTGACCACTACAGATCCTTCCTGTCCACAGCTCCACCATCCAGTACAACTCTTTGAAGGTACTTGGGTGAAAAGAGTTATGACATTTAATTTCTCTTTGGGAAGTGTTTTTGAAAGTCATTGGAAATACTAGTTTATATATATCAGTGGCAGATATGAGATTGAATTGATCTCATGTTGGGGATTTTAACAGTAAAATTGGTTGACATGGTAAAGACAGATTTCAGAGTGTGTGATCCAAGGTTCGAAGATCATAACACAGATGGAAACTTTTATTTTTATTACTGAACGTGAAAGAATCCAGTTCCTTTTTTTCTCAAGCAGAAAAACTCTAATTCAGATCTGAGTAGGAGTGACAAGACTCATGGGACAGTTATCCTTTAGCTTTAAGTAGGTTGTTCTCAACAGCTGATATTATGATTAGCATTACAGTCTGTTGGTCTCAATGTTCTACTACAGGGCCTTGTGTCTATGGTATCCCAAGATAAGAGACATATTTTGGTACAGGGGTCTCTTCTGTGGGATACTCTCACACTGAATGCAACAATCCCAAAGTTTCAACTTCCTTATGCTTTAAATTTTCCTGTTGTTTTTGATCCTTTCCCCATTACATTTTTTTTGCCTTTATTAGTATGGATTAATATAGATTGCACCTGATTTGGAGATCATTGTCATCCCATCTTATAGAAAATGCCTCTGAGCTATTTGTGTCTCTGTGCTCTTGTGGATTGAACAGGTTTTAAGTTTAACAGAAGAAATCTACTAGAAAACAGGATCATTAACTGCAGGCACAGGAAGTCAGCACTTGAATGTCTGATGTTGTGGAAGATAGGGGTACTGCTGGACTGCTGAGTCAGAGCTGCTGGTAAAGAAACTAAAGCACAACAGCCTCTTTGTTCATTTTAACTATATGTTCCATAGAAAGGATGTTAGGTGGAAGAGCTCAACAGACCTTTTAGAATTGCAGATGACTTAGTTTCCAGATGTGATTTGAGATTCCAAAGTACTGTTACAGTCTTCTTTCTCTGTGTCTTTCTCTTTGTGTGCGTGCGGGTGTGTGTGCGTGTGTGTATGCTCATGTACTTTTACATGCAACATATAGAGAAAAAAGGGAGTTATTTTTTGGGAAGTGAGGACAATTTCCCAGTCCTCACTGTTTTCCAGTTGTACTGAGCTCTGCAGGTTACATGAATTAAGTTTTGGGTGAGATCAGGGTTAGGAATTTACTGAAGTCAATACAAAGTCTTCAGACTGATAGAAGTACAAAGATGTGTGAATATTTGTGTTTATAAAGATGTACCCATCTCTCTGTGTGGAAGTCCTTCATGCATGTTCTTTGCATATGTCCAGATGATGGACGATTCTGAGTATGGCTGCCATGCTCTCGTGGAAAAGCAGTCTTGCAGAGGATGGCTGTGAGCAAAGACATCCTAACAAACTGTTCAGCAAACAGGAAGTGATGGGGACGCCCAGTCTTTAAGGCATTTCCCCACCCTCCAGAATCAAGAAGAACATTTCCTTTACCACACAACTTAAAGCAATTATCAGAAATGTAGCTTTTGAAGCTGTAACAATCATGGTTTTGATGCAACATATTCAATCAATGATGCTATTTCCTGGAAATGTGTTTTTCAAAGCTAAATTTGACGGTTATCACAAATGACTTGATCTCCAACATATACACACAAGGCAATATTAATATGATATGTTCTTTATACCTCCATCCCCCACAACACACACACATGCAAATGCTTCCTGGCCAGGAAAAGGAAGGAACAATGTAAACAGGAGGCAGTCAGATGTTACCTTCTACCTCAGCCTCAACTCAACTCAAAGTTAAATGCATGTTAACTGAACAAATTAATAAATCAGCTGAACAAATGCAGTACAGGTAAAAGACAAACCACAAAATGCTAAGAGTAAAATGGAGTTTTAAGGAGGGCTTTCAAAGTTTCCTCTGTGGGTCTTTGACCTAGTTGTATTTCCCTCTGAGATGACGCCACTAAAATAGCCACTGCTATTAACTGTTACTTTCTTTAACAGAATGTACTCTTGGGTCGTGTTTGTGTGGTTTTATGTGTTTGTTCTGTCTGCTTAAACCCCCCAGTCAGTCATAGCAGATGGCCACTCCCATTGGTCCTGGGGAGTTTTCTTTTCCACTGTTAATGGGAAGCATGCTGAGTAGCAGTGAATGCAGCAAGAAGGTTCTAGGTTTGAGTCCCGATCCTGAGTGTCCCTGTGTGTCTCTGTGTGATCACCTTGTGATGGACTAGCAATCTTTCCAGTGTGTTCCCCTCCTCTCTCTCATTGTCGCTGAAAATGGATGGATGGATGGATGGATGGATGGATGGATGGATGGATGGATGGATGGATGGATGGATGGATGGATGGATGGATGGATGGATGGATGGATGGATGGATGGCCGGCCACCTCTGAGTTTTAGGAACATGTGAAAAATATAAACGACCTTAAGGACCTTAGCACCCGACATGGTATAAAAACCTCAGAGGTTCTATAAAATTAACCCATCTAAGAATGAAAAACCACAAGCACAATTTTAAAATGAATCTTACAAAGCAGCTGTTTTCACAAGTAAGTAAAGTGTGTTACAGACATGTATAGGCATACAAGTGCAATAACTCTTGATAAATACAATAATACATGCTCCAAACGTTTATATGGCCAAATTTGCCTTATAAATTTTTCTATCAGAAATATAATTTCAGTCTATTTAAATGCACTGTGAAAAGCAGTTTTTTGGTTATTTAAGTTAAAATGATCACCTGAAAGATGTTTGCGATTGTCTTTGGCTATATTTTCCATATATTCTACATAACCTATAGCTATAGCTATCTTCCATGACATACTGACAGTAAGTTGACTTTTACTGGAGATAATATTTTCCCTGGAAAATAAGAATTCCATGGAAGCTCTTATTTTCTAACATATGCTCCAGCTGGATCTGTAATCAAAGGTTTCCTCTCTGAGGGGCTCCAGACCAGCCCCTCACTGTTTCCACTGCTGTAAGGAGTGGAAACTATAATGAATCTGTTCTGCTTCTGAATGGTTCATCTGGTGGTCACTGCTGCACACAGACCAAAGCTGTGGCCTCAAAAGCTGAACTTCTTATCAGTGGAGGACACGTATATTCTTGTCGCCTACATGTTCTTGACATGTAGGCGAACAGGAAAGGGGGAAGACATGCGGCAAATATCTTCGGGTCCGGGAATCGAGGATTCAAGGCCTCCAAGAATGGATCGCACTATCCCCTACGCCACCAAATGGGCATGCTCTTTACCTCATTACTGTAAGACAATATAAGAGAAGCTCTTACCTCATCTGTGTTGGTGTCTCTTAACTGGGCTTTGTTGACAGTCCAGTAGACTCAGTTTAATTTTCGAATGGTGCAGTTCACTTTTAAACTGCACTGAGTCAGATGATCCAAACTCACTGAAAAACCTGCACCCCCCAGCCCCCCACCCCTCCCACACACACACACACGCACACACGCACACACACACACCGTCTCCTCAAGTCTGGTGGAGCTGCACCAAGAACTACCTATGGAACCGACACAACACCTCTGAAGACCAACACAACTTCCTTCTCATTGAAAAACTTAGAAAAAAATGGAGCTGTGTCAAATTTTAGCTCTTGAATGACTAATTTAAGATATTAAAATTAAATGACTAGGCTTAAAACTGTCCTTTTTGGTAAAGTTTATTAGATTACTTCTGTAGCTATTCTGCAGAAAGGCTACTGGAAAAATTGTCCTTTGACCACATTTTCTCACTTTCTTCTACAACTCTCCCATTTTTATTATTTGCTGTTCCTTCAACTGTTAACATTTTGTTTTCTTTCAGTTATTTTTCTCTCTAGAGAAGCTATCACTGGTCTAGCATTCTGTTTGACTGTAAGAGCGCATCAGCTGAGATAATGCTGACATCATTTAACCATTCTCCCTCTCCTGTTATGTTAATAACATAACAAGATAATTATTATTTTGATGTTCATGAACATCAAAATAATCCTCCATCAGTTCATTTGTTTCTTCTTGTGCATTCTTCTCAAGTTGGCTTTTACTGAGTCAGCTTCTGGTTCTTCTGGAGCTTTATTCCTGTTAAAGGAGTTTTTTTCTTTCAACTATCTCTACATGCATGCTTGGTATGAGGGATTGCTGTAAAGTCAATGACAAATAGACAATGCAAGCTGGTGTTGCTGTGGTTAAGGAGTGGATGCTACAAGATCCAAACTGCTGGCTTTCCTTAAATAAAAACTGAATAATAGAGCATATTGAATTGTTTGATAACTAGGATAAATTGAAATGTGTTTATAATTGTTTTTGTAAAGTGCTTTAAGATGGCATTTGTGGTGAATTCCCATCATATAAATAAAATTGAATTGAAATGTTTTGTATCTTCAAAGAGTTACTGTGGATAGGGTTAGGATTACTGTAGGCAGAAAAGAAATCCTGTAAGTCTTGCAACAAATCTGAAGAGGCCTTCATATTGAAGACACTGTTGCTTTAAAACAATAACTGCTAAAAACTCAATAGCAGCAGAGAAAATGTTTCCCAGTATCATGTCCTGGACGACACCATCAGTTGTTGGCAAGCACTGCTTTGGTCATTTGCTTTTGATGCTCCTCTTTAAATCTCTGTCCAATTGAACGGTTAGAAATCTGGGCAGAGAAATGTTGACGTCTGGGAATATATCATTGTCCATTTTGATTGATGGAAGAGATGGTTTGAACTTCCCTCCTCTCTCTCTGCTTTGCATCCATGAAGCCTCCTGTTAAACTACTCTGTGGTTTTGAGGTCATAGTTCTGGTATTGTGTAAGTTTTTGAGAGGAAAACCAGCTGCTCTTGGTTAAAAAGACAGTATTTCACTGCATTACTACCTTTAGCATCATAACAACTATATGGAAGTAAAAGGAAGCTGTACTGCACACAAAATCAGAGAAGAAACTTCGGTCAAACATCATCCAAAAAAAAAAAAATAAAATAAAAAATTGTGAGAAAAAGTCTTCAGGAAGAACAAATCAAAACTAATGTTTATTTGTTAATTTAGAATTTTTTGTGAGATTTTTAAGAGAGATTTTATGTATACTGAGTGACACTCAGGATAATTATCTGAGTGCCAAGGAGAAACTCAACAGATTCATTTTCACAAGTGGAACATTGCAGATTTCACTATAATCCCCACTGAATAAAAGAAATATTAAACATTGCTTTGTGTTTATTTCAATGAAGACAGAGACAGAAAAGAAAGAAAATTCATAATTTATAGTTGCACTATTTATGCACTCATTTTATTCTGGGCATGAATTTTCTTCTCCACACCTGGCAGTGGACTGAGTTACAATGGCAATAAAGATTTATTTGATTTTTCTCCAACATATTGACAACATGATTGGTACACAAATACTACTACTACTACTAATAATAATAATAACGACAAAAGGAGAACATTCCTTTCCCATGACTGCTCTGTATTGTGTAGCAGATTACACTACTATGGATCACGTAATCGGTGCAGCAGTCTGTTGACGTCATAGCCGGACAGCCTTTATTTGGTCAAACCCAGCGCCGAGGCTGGGCTCTTTAAGCGGCGCTTTCTGGTGAACTCGGTTCTGTAAGAGAGGATAAAACAGGAGGAAACGCTGGATACACCCGACAAGCTGAGCTGGACTTTTTTCTTTTTGTGTTTGACAGAATGAAGCTCCAAACATTTCTCGTCATGGTGCTGCTCTCCAGACACTGCGCATCCGGTCAGTTCACTCGGAAGATGTTTCGTTGTCTCTGGTCTGCGGGAAAAAGTTCATGAAGTTCCAGTTAGACCTCAGGTTTAGTCAAGTTGAATAAAAATGATCAGAGGGAATAGTTCATCTTTCAGTGGCTTATAGTTCCACTTATGTGCTGATTTGCATATTTATATCTATATTTCCGCAATGTTAGTTTATGAACGCTATAGGCTTATTTAAAGTGTGTGAATGGGATCAGTTAGATCGCCCTTCTTCATACATGTTCATTTAGCACATGTATGTGACTGATTAATTATGTTTGTGTTTTTATCTCTGTGTATATTTATATATAATTCAAAAATGTTTTCTTAAGGCACTTTAATAAAAACATCAGTTCAATCCAATTATATCTCCCTTTAACGATTGAACAGAGCATGAAGTTCAGTTCATTATTAAAATGGTTTAAGAATCTTTCTATCGTTGGAAACCCAGCAGATTCCATCAAGTCACTGACTTGAAGCATTCACTCCTGGATCAGCACATAGCCAAATTAGTAATTAAATTTCCAGTAAAAGATGGAATACTCTAACAAATTTTCTGCATGATGAGCAAACCACCTTCTGAAAACAAGTCTAACTTTCTATATATAAAAATTGTTCAACTAACAGGGGCTGCATACTCACATCCCCGGGCTCAGAATGTCACTTGGAGCTCCACCAACTTTAAAACTATCCTGAGCTGGGAACCCAAGCCCTCTGCGGATTATTCATACACTGTGGAGTTTTCTGTGTAAGTACCAGAATGTTTCTGAACTTGCAGCATGACTTTTGTTCTCGATTTATGGAGCTAACTAAATAACTATCCTCTCTACAAATATGCTCCATTACAAAAATGTTGGCCTCAGATATTTTTAGTTCAGGAGCTCTTCCCTAACTGGTCAGATAAAGTCCCAGAAGCAGATAAATATGTATTTGTAAAGTGACACTGTTCTTTAGTTTTAACTGATTTATGGAAGAGTCTGAAAACCCTGATGGATGAAGCAGCATGCAGTGACACAGTCCACTGTCACTACAAGGAAGTCACTTTCAATTTCATTTAACCCAGTTTTTGAGCTTTACATCATATTATTCCCTCATCAAAAACATGTCTGAAGTGTTGCTTTGATTCTTTCATGTGCTTTTGAGAAATTCTTTAATCTCCCGTGGCAACCATTCAGCTGTGCAAAATGCCTCAGTGGACCTAGCGCCACCCTCCAGATACCCAGCCAAGTTCTTGGCTGATACCTTCTGCCTGAAGGAAGGGGCTGGAACAGACTGTGTGCAGGAGGGGTGCAGGCACATGAATGACATCATCTTTATATTGAACTGATGTTATAGCAGATCCATCACTCCTCAACTCAGGTCCTTCAGACTGCTGAGCTCATTACAGGAGCAACATCTCAGTGCAGCACTGGTAAAAACTTTGTTGAAGGGTTAATAGAGGAGCGATGTGATGACTGGTGGAGTTTCAGAAAGAACTTTTAAAGAGACAGAGACCCAGTTTCAAGGTAAAATTCAAGTAACATTTCTTTTAAGTCATAGGAGTTATATATAGGATTCAAGGATTCAAAGGTTTTTTTATTGCTATATCACCTTTGCTTGTTTGTTAGTCAAAATTCACTCAGGTCCCAGATTAAGAAATTTAATACACAAATAATAAATGAAGTAATTTATGTGATATATGGACATGTATATTAAAAAAGTGTTGCTTGTGTAAATCACTTATGAGATGAAGCTGTGTTAGGTGCAGTTTGAGTTCAGGAGTCTGACGGCTGGAGGGTAGAAACCGTTTCTCAGCCCAGTTTCTTGCTCTGGATGTTCATCAGCCTTCTGCCTGAAGGAAGGGGCTGGAACAGACTGTGTGCAGGAGGGGTGGAGTCCTTCATGATGAGGAGCACCCTCCTCCTGCATCATGATGTGTAGAGGTCCAAGGTGGAAGAAAGGCTGTTCCCCACAATCCTCTGTAGAGTTTTAATCACCCACTGCAGAGCTGTCCGAGAGGCTGTGCAGGTGCAGAGAATGCAGCGATAGAAGCTCCTCAGGACTGAGTTCACAAGTCCAGCTCTCCACAGCCTCCCGAGGAAGTAGAGGTGCTGTTGGGCCTTCCACATATGCTGCATTTTTTTAACTACTGAAGTTAACAGTTACTTGATTGTGCTATAAATTTGCACCATACACCTGGAAAATACAAAATACAGCCCTGTTAAAAAAACCATAATGATTCCCTCTGAGTTTGTATTGATCCTTGTACAGTCATGTGAAGGCTTTAGAACCCTAACTTGCTGCTCTACCTACTCAACTCCACTAGTTTTATTTAGAACTAGTGGATTGTGAATGACGGTTTGGTTAAGATTAGGATAGAAACAGGGTTACAAAAGTGAATGGCAGTCAATACAATGTAGTGAGTTTGAATAGACATATCAAGATGTGTGTGTGTGTGCGTTTGTGTGGCTCAGACTCATTAAAACTCTAGTACAGTTTTATTAGTAACAAACTTTTGTTGGTCTGTTCTGTAGGGCTGGAGGAGACAGACGGAGGAACCATAACTGCATCCGCTCCAATGCCACAATGTGTGACCTGTCCATCTCCCTGACTGAGCTAAAGTCCTGCTACACAGCTGACATCCTGTCAGAACCGCCTCTGGGAGCCACATCAGATGACACAGAGTTCCCACATACCACCTCACCCACATTCTGCCCTTACCAAGACAGTAGGTTCTTCATGTTCCCTTCAACCAGCATGATGTGTTGGAACCATAAAGACTGGTTCAGCAGTCACATGAATGACATATTTATATTGAACTGATGTTACAGCAGATCTTTCATGCAGGGAGCCTTCTAGAAGTTTGTCAATTTGAAATTTCTCTCCCATGTTTTCAGGCCTGGCAGAGTTATTTAAGTCTCAAAAGGAATGACTGCTCATCATGTTGTTTTTCTATATAGAGTAGGAACACTCCACTGCAACTTTTCAGCAGCATCAGGTTGTCTAAAGGAACACAGAGTGATAAAACATGGAGACAGTAGCACCTGTTCCGTACTGTTCATGCTAGATCTACGACACTCCATTTTAGATCGCAGAATATGAAATTCCTTGTTTGTGTGGATGTTGTATTTCAGATAAAAGTTGTCTGATGAGACAATGTCTGGAATTTTATAATCTACTCTGCTACTATAGGTATAAAAACTTTGTTATGAAGTTATATTAAGTCCAAAATTATTCATACCTTTAGACAGAAAATGAGACAGGTATCCCAGAGGAAAAGGTGCCTCATGATTTTAAAATAAAATCAATTTACATTTTAACAAAATATTACATCAAACTTTGTTTAGTTTCTTATCAACAATTTATGGAAAAGTTGAAGGCTTTTCTTCTGGTATGTGGATGATTTATCTTTGAGGATTAACTTCAAGAACTTGGAGTGTGAATGTTTGCATTCAGTTATCTTTGAGCGCCCTACACAGATTCAGGTCAGGATTCCAGGTGATTTGCTAAAAAAAATTAACACTTCCAGTCTGAAGAAACATGTTTGTCACATCACATCTACCAGTGGAAGAAATCATGCTTTATTCTCTGTAAATGATACATGGCAGCAAACAGCAGCAAACGATATTGTCTGTTTAAGAACAGGAGTCAGGATGAGAACCCATCTGTAGAGGTTAGAGCAGCCAGAACCGGAGGCAGAGTGACATGAGTGAGGCTGATTGAGAATGTTTTCTGTTGCTTGGAAGAAGATGAACGCTGTTAGGCAAAATTGGAAAAACTAACATTTCTCCATGTCCCCTAGAGGAGCCCTCTAGGGGACATGGAGAATTTTTTTTTCTCTTGCAATAATGTCCTAATCAGTTCATGTGGAATAATGCAATTCTTTTTTATGAGGCCATTGTACTTTCTGCTGTATTATAAAGCTTTTGTGAGGTTTTTTCATGTATGTTAACATCTTGTTGTGAAACATCTGAACTTTTTTTCTTCCAATTTTTCTCAGAGGAGAAATAATTTTGAAGTTATTGATCAGTTTTCATGTAATTTTGTCATAGTTCATTTAATGCAACTGTTGGGCTATTTGTTAATAAATTCTCATACTTAGCTGAAAAATGTGAAGTTTATTTTGGTGGTTCTGAATTCATTCCTTCAGGAGAAAGATTGTTAAGTTTGATCCACTGGAAATGGGGATCAATTCAAGTAAAATATAATTGCATTTTCAATTTCAGTAAGGCAAACATTGAATTTTTCTCAACAATATGACATTTAATACAACAGTTTAAGAAAATACACAAAGGTTTCTGGCTGTAACATGAAAGCATTTGGAAGAGGCATGAAGACTTCTAGGATGACCTGTAATAGAATGACAGGAAGAGCCCAGAGTCAGGGTTCAGAAAGGGTTTCATTGTAAGATGAAAAGAAACAGTTATGAAAATGTCTTGTTTTTAGGCTGATGAAGTTATAGGTTTTAGCTCCTGGCCGATATTGGGTAACTCTTTTTGGCCCACACTGGAGAAGGTCCAGGCTCTGCCCTCCCCTACATCCACCACATGATCCGGTCATTCCCTCTGCTCCATTGAGTTGGCAATATTCAACTATCAGTGAAAAACCTTCACTCTCCTTTTTCCCCTTTACAGCTGAGATTGGGAGGCCTACCTTCAACCTGACAGTGCATGAAGACAAAAAGACCATCACCCTTCATGTGACTGACCCACTCACAGCTGTGTTTAAAGATGTTCATCAGCTGAGCATCAGAGACATTTTTTCTGATGAGCTACAATACAAAGTCTTGTACCGGAAGCAGAAGAGCACTGGCACAGTGAGTGATGCCAACAATCTACGTAAAGATCCTCCACTTGTCGCCTTCTAGGATCAGATGTACAATGTACTCTAATGTCAGGCCACATTTTAGCCTTTACTTAATCTCTTCCTTTTCTTCTTTTCAGAAAATGCAAACGTTCAGCTCAAGTGTGATAGAGATGACCAATCTAGATAAAGGCGAGAGCTACTGCTTCAGTGTCCAGGCCCACATTCCCAGCCGAAGGCCAGAGAAGCAGTTTGGACAGCTGAGTGCAACCAAGTGTTCTCATAATGATGAGGAGCCCATCTTAAAAGGTCATTTCCTCTGACTTCATCATGTGTCACAGTATTTTGTCCCTTTTGTTCCTCCATAGGGACAAAATGATGTTAAAACAGACACATTCTGTTTTAACATCAGAAAACATCATCATCATTAAAACATGATGATGATGTTTTAATGCATCATCATCATTGATGATGCATTAAAACATCATCAATGCATTCATGATTCATGCATCATTCAATGCATGAATCATGTCATGCATTGAAGGTTAAAAGGCACTATATCATCGGTCAGCAAAACAATTTGTGAACAAGAAATAGCCCTAAAAATCCAGTGTTAGTGAACTCCTTAATGTGCAGTAAACTATATGATTTCACATAATGTACATCATGATGTGTACCTTGTGTCAGACTTAAGACATCAGCACCTCTACCTCCTGAGCCTGGAGGAAACTCACTGTGATAATTCATGGCAAAGACCCAACAGCTCTAGATCAGGGGTGATTAGGGTTAGAGTTTACATTTCAGCTTCTTCTGTCAAAGCTTCTTCTCAGTACTCATGTCATGATGACCACAGGTACATCCATCCATCCATCCATCCATCTTCTGCCGCTTATCCGGAGTCGGGTCACGGGGGTAGCAGCTTTAGAAGGGAGGCCCAGACTTCCCTCTCCCCAGCCACTTCCTCCAACTCCTCCGGGGGAATCCCGAGGCGTTCCCAAGCCAGCCGAGAGACGTAGTCCCTCCAGCGTGTCCTGGGTCTTCCCCGGGGCCTCCTCCCGGTGGGACGTGCCCGAAACACCTCACCAGGGAGGCGTCCAGGAGGCATCCTAATCAGATGCCCGAGCCACCTCAACTGGCTCCTCTCGATGTGGAGGAGCAGCGGCTCTACTCTGAGTCCCTCCCGGATGACCGAGCTTCTCACCCTATCTCTAAGGGAGAGCCCAGCCACCCTACGAAGAAAACTCATTTCGGCCGCTTGTATTCGCGATCTCGTTCTTTCGGTCATTACCCAAAGTTCATGACCATAGATGAGGGTAGGAACGTAGATCGACTGGTAAATTGAGAGCTTCGCTTTTTGACTCAGCTCTCTTCACCACGACGGACCGGTACAGCGCCCGTTTCACGGCGGACGCTGCACCAATCCGCCTGTCGATCTCACGCTCCCTTCTTCCCTCATTAGTGAACAAGATCCCGAGATACTTGAACTCCTCCACTTGGGGCAGGACATCTCCCTCGACCCGGAGAAGGCACTCTACCCTTTTCCGGCTCAGGACCATGGTCTCAGACTTGGAGGCATTGATCCTCATCCCGGCCGCTTCACACTCTGCTGCGAACCTCTCCAGCGAGAGCTGCAGATCACGTCCCGATGAAGCCAATAGGACCACATCATCCGCAAAAAGCAGAGATGTAATCCTAAGGCCACCAAAACAGATCCCCTCAACACCCTGGCTGCGCCTAGAAATTCTGTCCATAAAAGTAATGAACAGAATCGGTCACAAAGGGCAGCCCTGGCGGAGTCCAACCCTCACTGGGAACGAGCCCGACTTATTGCCGGCAATGCGGACCAGACTCTGACACCGGTCATACAGGGACCTGACAGCCCGTATCAAAGGGCCCGGTACCCCATACTCCTGAAGAACCCCCCACAGGGCACCCCGAGGGACACGGTCGAACGCCTTCTCCCAAGTCCACAAAACACATGTAGACCGGTTGGGCGAACTCCCATGCACCCTCCAGGACCCTGCTGAGGGTGTAGAGCTGGTCCAGTGTTCCACGACCAGGACGAAAACCACACTGCTCTTCCAAAATCCGAGGTTCGACTATCCGACGGACCCTCCTCTCCAGTACCCCTCGAATAGACCTTGCCAGGGAGGCTTAAGAGTGTGATCCCTCTATAATTGGAGCACACTCTCCGATCCCCCCTCTTTAAACAGGGGGGACCACCACCCCCAGTCTGCCAATCCAGGGAACTGCCCCCCGATGTCCATGCGATACTGCAGAGTCGCGTTAACCAACACAACCCCTACAACATCCAGAGCCTTGAGATACTCCGGGCGATCTCATTCACCCCGGGGCCCGGCCACCGAGGAGCTTTTTAACTACCTCGGCGACCTCGTCCCCAGAGATTGGAGAACCCAACCCAAAGTCCTCAGGCTCAGCTTCCTCAATGGAAGGCATGTTGGTGGGATTGAGGAGGTCTTCGAAGTACTCCGCCCACCGACCCACAACGTCCCGAGTCGAGGTCAGCAGCACACCACCCCCACTGTAAACAGTGTTGGTGCTACACTGCTTCCCCCTCCTGAGACGCCGGATGGTGGACCAGAATCGCCTCGAAGCCATACGGAAGTCTTTCTCCATGGTCTCTCCGAACTCCTCCCACGCCCGAGTTTTTGCCTCAGCAACCATCTGAGCCGCACGCCGCTTCGCCCGCCGGTACCCATCAGGTACAGGCAAGGTTAATCTTCTCTGGCTTTAGTATGGACATATCAATGGGTGAAGGTGCAGATTATCTGACTGCACCATTTCCAAAAAACTAATTCAAAATGTAGATTTTGAATTAGGGAAGAGTTATTGATCTATTCACAGTGGAAACCAGATGTTGAAATGCATCATATTAGAAAATATACACATTTTTTCTCACTCTCAGAAATTCAATGAGACCACACTTAAGTTAGGCCAGTTTGATTCACCAAAAATACACTGCTCAAAAAAATAAAGGGAACACTCAAAAAACACATCTTAGATCTGAATGAATGAAATATTCTCATTGAATACTTTGTCCTGTACAAAGTTGAATGTGCTGACAACAAAATCATTGTTGATTGTCAATCAGTGTTGCTTCCTAAGTGGACAGTTTGATTTCACAGAAGTTTGATGTACTTGGAGTTATATTGTGTTGTTTGAGTGTTCCCTTTATTTTTTTGAGCAGTATATTTCTATGTGCTGAATCCCACAGCACTGAGAAAGAATATCCATTTGTTCATCCATCCATTTTCTTTCACAAGAAAATGCGGAGTGTCGCGGAGAGGCCCAGACTTCCTTCTCCCCAGCCACTTTTCTGGGGAACCCCAAGCTGTTCTCAGAGAAACATCGTCCCTCCAGCATGTCCTGGGTCTTCCTCTTAGTCTCCTCCCAGTGGGACATGCCCAGAATGCCTCATCATGTCCAGGAAGCATCCTGACTCGATGCCTGAGCCACCTCAAGTGGCTCCTAAGGTCATAGGGGTACTCAAAGCCCTCCTCCTTTTCCCCAGGGAGAAAAAGAATGTGTCAGAGATTAATTTTTTTAATGAATCAGAAGTTTACATACAGAATGAGTACTGGTTCTTTAACAGTGAGGGGAAGCCATGATTATGTTACGACTTTGGAAACGTCTGATAATATTTATTTTGGTTTCTATTAACATGAGCCAGTTGAATCCAACTGGATCAGAACCAACATGCAGCAGGATGTTGTGGTAGTAAGGTAAGAGCAGGACAAAGAGCAGGAAGCTATAGACTGAACCAATTAACAGCAACAATGAGCAATTTTACTAGATTAATATACACTGAAAGGTCTTAGAAAAACCCTGAGAACATACATTACTCAGAGTCAGCAGTACTTTGGGTTCATGCTGGAAACAACACAATGTTTGAAATGCTTTTTTGTGTACTGTGAAAAGAATAATTGTAATTGATATTTTGTATTTTCTTATCTTTGCAGTGTATTCTCCTGCTGTTATTGCTGGCGGTATTCTCTTCATCCTGATTGTGATAGGGCTGATTATCACCATCACTGTGATCTACTGCAGCCAGAAGAGAAAAGCTCTGAAGAGCGGGACAGAAGGATGTCCACTGCGGGATGTTTAAAGTTTCATCCATGTTCCTGGGTACTGGGCAGAATGGTGGTGTGGGGTGAGCTGTGGAGTATCCAACCTTCCAATGTCATACACTGGAATGATCCTACTTGAAGTTTCTGTGAAACTGCCTTACACTGTGAGAGATGTTTAAATGGCTGTTCTTTCAGGCTGCAGATAACATGCAGTTTGAATTCCTACTGAAACTACAACTTCATTAAGATTTTTATGGATCTCTTTCTTTGGTGAGCGGTACAACTGAAATAAGTTTTTAAATAATTTTCGAAATAGTTGAGATGTGGAATTTCTTTTGGGCTTAGTAGAAGTTCATATAAAATTTTATATGAACTCAATGACTGCACTATTAATACTTCATATCTGCTGTTTAATTTATGGAAATTTCAGTTTGATGGCATTTTAGCCTTTTTGTTGTTGGATGTGTTTATTGTGAAAAGGTTTTAGAATATGATTGAATATGAACATTCAAAACATTTTTATTGTAATTTTTATGTGATGTTTTGAATAAAACTATTATTTATGTCCAAAGTCCTGATTTTACTTGCCATTATACAATTTAAATCCCCATCATTTGTGTAATGATGATGATACACACACAAAATATGTGGATTCTGATATTCTAGTTTTATCTAAACCAATAAAGCAGAAGATTTTTACATTTAGCCTCAAAATGTCTGTTTAGATTATCCTAACTGGCATTCTGGCTTGCATCTTAAACATTCTTAAATACTGCACAGCTTCATTTTTTCATCATTAATGAGCAGCCAGTATCCTGCCAACATTGCAACGCTCTGTCATGGACACAGAAAGTTGTATCCATGGAATGGTAATATTGGCTGGAGTAGTAAGACCACCAAGATGACTTTTTGTTGTCATTAGATCACAAATTAATTTAACCTTTTATTTACTATAAAGCTAACATGCATCCTTCCATTATCTTCCTCTTACCTGAGATCAGTCCCAGTGCAACAGATCCAAGAGTGTTACGTAGCGCTCCCCTCACCCTGGCTGCTTCTCATCTTTTCCCTTTCTACTGGTTATGGGAGAGTAACAATAAGTGCGTATTAAAGTAAACAAAAAGGAAACAGAGAAAACTAAAACAAAACGGGCACCTGATGGAACACGGTGTGGTGGGGCTTACCTTAAAAGTCCAATCAGTTTCCACTCCAGCTGAGATCCGTTAGAGAAGAGCGAGCCCTCGCGAGCCATCGTCCAGCAGACGCTCCGTTTAATACTTTATTTATTTATTTTTTGTCTTTAAATGTGGAGTTTTTCTCTTTTTCTAAAAACGCACCTCTCGTGATTTCGCTGGTGGTTGGTCTTGGCAGGCGTGTAACTCCCCGATGCTACAATTCTTTAGCGTCTAGCCAGTCAAAACCAGAAAAAACAAACTCCTTCCCGGCCAAAACTTCCGACGCTCCCCTCTTGGTGGATCCGTCCCGAGGTGAAGGTTCCCTTTTCCGTCCAGAACCTTGCCACACCGCACATTCAATATTTTCTTTTAAAAACTCCGCTGCAACAGCAGCTTCATACATGCCACCATCACTCAATCAGTCTCAGGTGCGTCACCAGCCCAGTTAAAGCCCTTGGGCTGACGGTGCCTCGCCCCCACCAGAGAACCGTGAAAGGTGCCAAAACCCCCAAAACACATAAACAATCCGAAGACGTGTCACAACTTTCCCTTTTTGCCCGTCCCGTCATACACACAGAGGAGGCCAGTTGGTTGAATTTTCTGTAATGAATGGCTGTAATGAATGGCTAACAAATTAGCATAGTGAGCTTCCCTACTGGTCCACTAGTTCTCTGCACACAGTAGAGCACTGAACAGACTGTGTCACAAACAATTATTACAATCGGGCTTAACAACATATTTTTCTATCAGATGATCGTATAATGTTATTTGATTGATAATACTTCTTTTTAAAATTAATTTAACTATCTCTTATAAATAAAGAAAAATAAAAGAAATAAACATAGACAGCAGTCAAATTTAACTAATAAACTATTTAACAGTAACCTCTAACTGAAACAGGGAACAAACAAACTGACAGGCTGGCAAATACAGCAAACCGACAACATAATAGACAAACTGACAAACTCAACTGAAGAAAAACTGACAAACATATCTGACAACATAAATTACTGATAAATAATGTAACATAATTACCTGTAATGAATGGTCAACACAAATTAGCACAGTGAGCTTCCCTACTGGTTCACCAGTTCTCTGCGTACTGCAATAAAACTCCACGTCAGTCTTTGAGCACACTCACTATGACTGTTCAGAAAAGAACTAGATTTGGTGACTTACCACAGCAGAGCGCTGAACTGACTGTGTGGAATCCACAGTTTATCCTCCTTTTTATAGGCAATCAGTAGGGGGCGCCAAAAACCACTCATCACATGGTAATTACAAAACATATTTTAGCAAGAATTTCAGCTGTATCTATTACCCGTTACAAACGGAGACCAAAAAAACAAACAAAAACACAAAAACATGAGCATGTAACAAAGAGCAAGTCTCGAACTTTTCTTTCCATCACATTTCTCTGCACATCCTTGCAAAATATGTCTTCATCACATAAATTTCTTCATGCTAAGCTTAACAAACTCATATTGACGTGTTTTCCATTCCATTGCCTCATATCTCTTTGTGTCTGTGAGGTTCTTTGTGCCCAGATTTCCAATACAATCATCATTATTGATATTGTAACGATTAATTCCTTACATCTAAAATCGTCCTTTGATGGCTTCCAGTTTCAACCTTAAATCATTCAAATTTTCTCATAATAAAGAAAAGTGTTGTTTACATAAAAAAACATAAACAATCTCATTGCTTGTATCAAAGTTATATGTTACTGTTAGTTTAAGTTATTTCTTTGTATTTTTGGTATATGTACAAATATACCAAGTGACAAAGTTATCTACAAACTGCAGAGAAAAAAATATTTTTGGAAAAGTTTTGTTTTCTAAATTCAAACTGATAATTGTACAAATGTTATATATATATATATATATATATATATATATATATATATATATATATAACATTTGTACAATTATCATATATTGATACAAATATATATGTAATATATGTAATGTATATGTATATATATATATATATATATATATATATATATATATATATATATATATATATTACAATTTTTAATACAATAATACATTAATTGGCTGATAGTTACTGAATAAATTAACATCCCCAGAATTAAACAGTCACTTCACCACCAACAACTCCCAGTGTAAGTGGAAGAGTGTCAAGCACATCACAGACTACAACATCAAGCACTCTCAATGCCCAATGGAGGAAGCTGGAGGACTCATAGAAAACCAACGCATGCACAGGGAGAACATGCAAACTCCATGCAGAAAACACAAGATCTTCTTGCTGCTTGGCAACAGTGCTACCAACTGCACCACTTCATTCTGTTTCTCCCAGTAGGTGTAATGTTGCTGTTGATGGGTTTCTGCTGCTGACAGATCTGGGGGGTTGTGTTAATCTGAGACTGTAGTTGTTCAACAGACTGTAGGAGAAAGGTTTGATAGTTATACAATAAATAAATTTGCTGCTATTTTACGAAATAAACTTTCATAACGGACTATTTAATCTCCATAGCAACTTGGCTGCAGACAGCTTTAAAGATCAAACAAGCTCATTATTTTTCTATGTTAGCACATCTGAGACGTAGAATTGTAAAACAGCGATATCAAGGCAAATAATACTCAGTAACTACCAGGAGGCCCCTCAAGGCCCCTATAAATAATTGAATTGTATCAGATTATAGATCTAAAACTTTATAATTCATTTATTGAGAATGACAATGATGTTAAATTTGATTTAATGTGTTCAGCAATGTGTTTAAAAAAAGAAATTATACATTTAATATTTAATTAAGGCGTTTACTTTGTGAAAGTGCAAAGAACCGTCTCAATAGTTGACTGTTATGTTACCATGACTACAATATGGTGCTATCTGCCATCTTTGTGTTGCTTGGTTGGTTCACAGCAAATAATCAATAATCTGATTGATTATTGACTAACCAATCAGATTAGTCAATAATCTGATTGATTTTAAGCTCGGCCAATTAACCTTGGCGTCCTCTCAGACACTTCACTAAATCTATATTTAAACACTTTGGACACAACCTTCTCATTCAATGTGTTTCCTTTATTTTCATGACTATTTATAAGGCAAGCAATCCCAATTATTAACCTGACAGGGAACACCTGTGAAGTGAAAAACCATTTCAGGTGACGACCTCTTGAAGCTCATCAAGAGAATGCAGTGTGTGCAAATCAGTAATCACAGCAAAAGGTTGCTACTTTGAAAAAACTACAATGTAAGACGTATTTTCAGTTGTTTTACACTTTTTTGTTTAGTACATATTTCCACATGTGTTATTCAGTGTGAATCTACAATGTCAATAGTCATGAAAATAAAGGAAACTCATTGAATGGAAAGGTGTATCCAAACTTTTGGTCTGTATTGTATGTCTTTTTGATAACATTCTAATTTAGTGGGACAATTCAGTAAATGTTTTGAAAATTAAAACAAAAAAATCACCAAAACAATTAATTATAAGTAATATTAAGCATATCATTTAACCTCTCTGACTTAAACCAGAACTTTAAGTCTGACTTCTCATTAACTGTGTTCCTCTGCAGCACAAAAAATGTTGAATGTGTACAGAGAAAAGAAGGGCATCAAAATGTGTTATACATTTTACAGTATGAAACTATAAAATGTACAGTTTTATACATTTTAAATGCAAAATGACATTATGACAATTATTATTTATATAAAACCAACAGTACAGTTAAGGCCTCTTTATTCCAAAATAAGGTTTATTACAAAGTACATTAGAGTGAAAAAACATTTATTATTGGTGTGTATAATCATATAGTGTCATATAAGTGTACCTAGTCACCAGTTATAAAGATTAAGTAAAATTAGTATGACGTCTGTTTTATCTCCCCACCAGAGCAATATTTAAACATTTAAAAACTGCTTTATGAACCAAGAAAGAGGCCAGTTTAAAAATAAAAAGACATTTTGAAAATTTACTGTTTCCTGATTGGATCTTTAGACTTCAGCAACCAAAATGGTCATAAGTTCTGATCATTAACTGCACTAAAACTTGGCCAGGATACTTACTGGAAGTTATGATTCAGGGAATTTGAAAGAGCCAGGAAAGATGAGCATCAATAAGTCAGAAAAGAAACAGTGATCAATGCTTACAGTAAAGTCAAGAGTCATTAACAGATTCACACCAAAACAGCCTCAGTTCTTGTAGTATCACAGGAGACCTGGAGAATCTATCGTACATTTGGACAAATACTTGATCTTTTTTCAAAGAATGAAGCTTTTTAAACCTGTCACTGCTCTGAGTGACACAGTTCAGCATAAAAGCTAATACCCACACACTCCATCATCCTTCAAAAATCTCTGAAGTAAAAAATTAACATTTAGCAGAATAACAAAGATTAACCCAAACAAAATTTGTTAAATAGCAAAAAAAAAAAAAAAAAAAGAAATCTTACATATTATTTTCTACCTATAGCTGTGAATTGTATTTTTAAAGAACCAAGTTAATGGACTATCTCTAAGAGAACAGTGTAGGCTCTGTCGCTGAGCATTTAAGAGCCAAACTCTACAGTTTCTTCTGTGATGGGCTTGAACTCGTAGTTTCCTCTGCCATCCATGTGGAGATAGTACTTCATAAAGAGAACAATACAGTAGAAGATTAATTGGAATGAACTGTGTCTGGTTCAACATTCATTCAAGAACCATGTGGGTCAGACAGTATAGACAGAGGAAACAACACAATGTTTGATCAAAGTTCCAACATAGAACATTTCAGGATATAATATCACAGGTGTCGAACTCCAGTCTTCAAGGGCCACTGTCCTGCAGCTTTTAGATGTGCCACAAAACACTGGAATGAAATGGCTTCATTACCTCCTCCTTGTGTAAATCAGATCTCCAGAGCCTTAATGACCTAATTGTTCTATTCAGGTGGTGCAGCAGAGGCTCATCTAAACGTTGCCGTTGAGGACTGGAGTTTGACAACCCTGATCTATAGTGTAACACAATCATGACGCACAAAAGGTCTGAACAATTATCTAAGGAAGTGTTGAACAGCTTCTGTGATTACCTCATGGTGTTTCCATAGGGACTTTCTGTGGGATACTGTAAATAACGTAATGCCCACCTGTGGGTCAAACAGAACATGTAGAGAAGACTCGTTAAAACTTGGCGTTTAACGCTGCTGATTCTTCATCTGATTTACTTCTTATAAGCATCTGGTGAAAACTCCACCAGAGTGCATATCTGATGGAGAATTTAAAGGGGTCTGAATTCTTTCCGTGCTCACTGTATATTGGTGTGCAAAATACAACATTTGGAATATATTAGCCAGCAGGCATTGCATTCCAAACTGCCCTTTCAAATGAAAAAATGTACACACTGATCATGATGACATACTTGCAATTTATTGTCCAGGTTTAATTTGATTATAAAGTTAATTCTAGACAGAAACTCATATGTTCCGGCATCAATTTTAAGGAAATCCAAGTCTTGTTTGGAGATACGCAAATATATCTTATTTACTCTTAAAAAAACAAAAAGAAAAACTTTAATTTTCTATGAAAAAAATGTATTATCTTAAAACCAAACTTTAGACCCAGTCTAAAAATATTTTATTATTCATTAAGTTAAAATAAAAATAATTCATTATTTTACACATTCTTCATATGTAGTGACTTTTGTCCAAGTCATTATTAAGAACAGATAATCCAGCTTGTATTTCTTACTCATGTGCCTACCATGAACTGTCCAGGTGCTGCACTTTCACATTTATGAGTTCCCCCTATGGTGTTCTTCAAATTTTAGGTTATAAATTAACATTAGGACGAAAGATTTTTAATGTCTGATTAATCAATTCAGAATGATCCATGTCTATATTCAGATGCCTCAACAACTGACTTCACCTTCATTGGGTGTCATCCACATTTGTGGGTGCCCTACCGTTCTGCAGTGGCTGTAGATATAGTCCTCCACATCGACACTCACTGCACTGGTACACTCATCCAGAATAGCAAACTGGGGCTTGTGGTAGAACAGTCTGGCCATCTTCACATTCAGGAAAGCAAAAATAAAAAACAACAACAACAACAAAATACATATATACAATTGTGATAAAAATTATTTAATAAAGCAGGGAAAAAGGTGTTCAGTATGCTAAGTCCTTACAGCCATTCTCTGCTTTTCCCCTCCACTGAGAACATCCATCCAATCCTGGACTACATCCCAGCTGCCCTCCCTGTCCAGAATGTGACCAAGCTGAACGTTGTCAAGATAATCCTTCAATACCTGGCCAGACAGAGACAAACACTGCAGCTGAAGCCAACAGAGTAGAGGAATCATGCTGTTGTTTAAGGACACAGGCAATAACAGTGAAAGTGTGTGAAGGAGTGTCCTGTGGCCTACCTGATCAGAGACGCCCTTCCTGCGTTGCTCTTCAACAGTGTCTGGATAAATGACTTGATCCCTCAGGGAGCCAAGAGTCATATAGGGTCTCTGTAAGAAAGCCGATCAACTCAAATAAAAACTTCCATCTCTATTCTGTGGGCTTCAGTTGCAGAGTAATTTCAAATATCATTGGCTCTTTCAGTTATCAAAAATGTCTGAATTTTAGTGTCAGATAGCTTCCTGCAAAAAGGTATCCAACGCCCTGGGATCTAGTTGCTGTTCTGAAAGTCTGAATACTCTCAGAGACAGATTACACAGATATGACCTGTTTGGGAGAATTAACAACCAACAGAACAGAAACATGGTATTTAGTTAAATACGATGAACGTGTTTTAGTTTATGGAGACATGCTTTCCTCATTCTCACAAGAAAAGCTGGAGTCAGTCCACAGTTTGATGAACTAAACTAAAGCTACAGACCCAGAAACATGCTATCCAAGAACAACATTTTACATTGACTGTATTTGTGAGAGTGGGAGTGGGAACTAGTTCCCAGAGCACTGGGAAATAGTACTTAGTGGCATGTTTTTTTATCCTGTGTTTCACCATGAGTGAGAAGGAAGTGTGTTACATTGATCTGACTGTTGTGTGTTTAGGAAAATGCTCATTTTCAAGCAAATCTCAGTTTGCCAAGCTTGACGATAATGTCCTGTTCACACTCAATGTTTTTGAGCAGAATTCATTGTGATGTTTAATAAAATTCATCACATCAGAAATTTTGTTCATGCAATTTGAAACATGAATTAAAATTATTCTAAAGTACAATATGTAGTTATTTTAACTTGATAAAGTCAGTAAACTAATAGAGAAATCTGTGCTATTCAACTAGGTGAGGGCAGTTTTTCTAAGATATTGTGAAATAATTATTTGGTTTAAATTGCAGAATTAAGTTAAAATTCATAATTCAAGATTAATGAACTTAAAAAAAAACAATGTTTAGACAACTTGTCTCTTGTTAAATGAACTTCATAAACTTTAATTTCTGAATTAAAACCAATACCAGAGTTTTCCACAGGAAACCTGCTAAGCCTGGTGTTACGGTAGAGCAGCCTGTTTTTAATAAATGCTAAAAGTTACAAAAATTATGATGAGCAGATATCATAATTTGGAAATAACTTGTGAGGTAGGGACAGAGTTGGCCAAGTTCAGTGCATCTACTGTATATCTAGATTGATCCATCTTTCTATCACTACTCCTGGTTTAAAAACAACCATACTTGAAATAAACAAACAATGCTTAGCCCTGTTGACTTAAATTCCATTTTCAAGTTAAACCATCTTCAAATGTTTTATGGATAGAATTAGAAAACTACAACATACTGAAAAATACAAAAATTAAGGGTAACCCTAAGCAGATTTCATGACTTTTTCAGGAGTCAAACAGAAAAATAAAAATTTTTCTTCCTCTCTTGAGACTTTTTACATGCAGGGCAATCCATTTAGTCATTTCTTACTCTTCCAAAGTTGCATCAATGATGACCTACACTAGAAAAAGTGTATTTGAAAAAGGTTTACCTGGGGAACATAGAAGAGTTTTCCTCTCTCAGGTTTAGTCAGGTTTCCACCAAACAATGGCCACAACTATGAAAAACAAAACAAAGAAAACAATAGAAATGAACAAATAAGCACCACACAAGGAGATGACTCAGCTTTGAGCCATGACTCACTAACCCTTTCGGTCAGAGAAAAAATCCTCATTGGTAATAAGGTTGACTTTTATATTGACTAATAGAACTTGTCATAAGATATACTTAGTAACACTACAGCATTATTTTGTAATACTGTAAACCTTCCCTTGTTATTCTTACCTTCTGTTTTTATATTTTCACCTCTGTGTAAATGTACGTTTCCATTTTGCCTGTCAACTTGCTGGTGTGACACATGAATGCTGGATAGCTCAATAGATAAGGCATCAGTATATCACCCGAGAGGGCTGGGTTCGAATCCAGTCTGGGTCCTTAGGCAAGACCCTTCAAGCTACTGCCTACCTCATACCATGAGAGATACTAAGTTGCATAACATGCCGGCTCAGACGTCGCCCGGCCAAACAAGGTCTGCGTCAGGTGTTGGGGAACCAGAGCACCTTGATGACAAATGGGCTACTGGAACAAGACGGAAATGGGCGAGAGATGAAAATGTGGATCTGTTGGAATGCTACTACTCAAGTAACCCTAGTCAGAGAGGTTACATGCAAAGACTGGGGAAGGAATGGTTACTTCGACATCCCCAGTCAACACTAAGTGCTAAACAACTAGTAGCTCAGTGTTCCAACATCCGCAAACGGCAACTGCTATCACAACTTGAGATTGACGAGATACAACACAAATGCTACGGCAAAAGGGAGGAACCCGGATGTCAGAACTGTGGGGACTTAACTACAAGTCCCCACCCAGTGAGGGGATACACGGCCCCAGTGAGCGAATCAGAGCTGAACGAGACAGCTGCTGACCTGAGAGAGAGAATCATGACCCGAATGACAACCAGGCCTCCCCGGTGCCAATTACAACGGCTGAGTGAAGTACCATCAGAAAGTCTCATTGAGAATGTGAATGCAGCATTGAGAACGATCCCTACCAACACCATAACAGAAACCAATGAGCTGATCTACAACTCAGCATCAGTGATCCTTGAGATACTTGGCTATAAGAGCAACCATGAGACCCAATACCCACCATGGAAAAGACGGTTAGAGGCTAAAATCAAGGTAACAAGGAGGGAAGTGAGCCAACTATCAGAGCTCCACAAGGGTACAATGGAAAGACAAGTACCCAGAAAGTACAGGCAGATGCCCATACCTGAAGCACTCGAAACTGCCAAACAGAGGCTCCAAGCCTTGGCCAGCCGCCTAAAGAGATACACAAGGGAGAATGAATCCAGAAGGATTAACCGGCTCTTCTCCACTCAACCAGCTAAGGTGTACTCTCAATGGCAGGGTAATAACAACAGAGCAGACCCACCAAGGCTGGAGACTGAACAATACTGGAAAGGCATATGGGAAAGGGAGGCGTCCCACAACAGCAATGCACAGTGGTTGATCTTCTACGAGAGGACCATAGCAACCTCCCTGAGCAAGCCCCCGGTAACCATCACTGTGACAGATGTCCAAGAAAGAGTCTCAGGTATGAAAAACTGGACAGCACCAGGGCCTGACATGATCCATGCCTACTGGCTAAAGAAACTCACTGCCCTCCATGAGCGACTGGCAGGCCAAATGAACCAGCTGCTACAAAGTGGGACTCACCCTGAATGGTTAACTGAAGGGCGGACAATCCTAATCCAGAAGGATCCATCAAAGGGTCCAGTCCCACCCAACTACCGACCAATAACCTGCCTCTCCACAACCTGGAAGCTCATGTCAGGCATCATAGCGGCCAAGATAAGCAAACACATGGATAAGCACATGAGCATGGCACAGAAAGGTATCGGTGTAAATAGCAGAGGAGCCAAACACCAACTCCTCGTAGACCGCACAGTTGCCCGAGACTGCAAAACCCGACACACCAACCTGTGCATGGCTTGGATTGATTACAAGAAAGCCTATGACTCAATGCCGCATACTTGGATCATTGAATGCTTAGAGATGTATAACATCAACAGGACTCTGAGAGCCTTCATTGCAAACTCAATGAGGCTGTGGAAAACCACCCTTGAAGCCAACTGCAAACCACTTGCACAAGTGTCCATCAAATGTGGCATATACCAAGGAGATGCTCTGTCCCCGCTACTGTTCTGCATAGGCCTGGACCCCCTCAGCCAAATTATCAACAAGACTGGCTACGGATACCGACTCAAAAATGGGGCCAACATCAGTCACCTTCTCTACATGGATGACATCAAGCTGTACGCCAAGAGTGAGCGAGACATCGACTCACTGATCCACACCACCAGGATCTACAGCACGGACATTGGGATGTTTTTATAGTTGATGTATTAAACAGGCAACGGGCACCAATCACACTGCTGTCCCCTGCATGTTTACCACCTCACACGCTGTCACTACTTGATATCTGAAGCATTACCTCGGCACCTTCTTTCACTCTAATTGGACAGAGGTTGACTTGTATGTTTATACCAACCCCCGATGATATTTCTCTGGAGGTATGAGTCAAGTTTAAATCCACTGCGTTTGCTCTGCTGGGGCAGCTTAATGTGAGCCACAAATGTTCACATTGAGCTGCACTCAATGTTCAAAGGTGCACATTCAAAGGTGCACGTTGACCATGCAGTGACAATGACAGTTCTTCATGAAGAAAGCATATGTGCAGCATGTGTTTTTATGTCTCAAAATGCTTCTTCTGTGTCTGTGTAGCTGAGTTCATTTTATTAATTAATTTATTTTTTATTTTTCTTATGAACTTTCTCAATGTACCTTTTTTTTTAATTGACATTGCCTTTGTATCTGTTATTGCCTTTGCATTGCAGCAGGCCATTTCTGTTTCATACTGCTTTTATTTTTGGTTCCTAAATACTGTTCTGGGAGGACAGTTATTAGTGTTGCACAAAAGCAAGGCTCTGCGACGAAGCTGCAGCAACCAGGTAGAAGCTGCCTAACTGAGCTGCTGGGATCTGACTGTGACAATGTGTCCCATACAGTGTATCCCGATGGTTGAGTGTTCTACACTGTGTCTTATAGGAATAAACTGACACAAATCCTGATTCCAGTGTGGATTATTCAATAACAGGGACGCTATTCCTCCTTTTAACAACTGATGTAACAACTGTTACATCTGCAGTGAAAGTTTAAGTTCCCGGTGCATTCATTCCGTGGGGGAGCTTTTGAGTGTGCCTGTTCATTTTCATTTTATTTTTTGCTGCGATACAAATCATCAATCTGCACAGTATGAAATGCATAGTTAATCGTTGGCAGAGTTAATGTGTGCAGTCATGTAGAGATCAGAGTGCAAAGCAAGTGTGGTCAACTCTGCTCTGTTTGGAGCGACACTCAGCATTGACAACTTCAAGATTCTGGTTCTGATGGACTAAAATAAAACCAGATATTTCATTTTGTCTTGTAGAAATTAATTGTTGGCCCAAACATAATGATAGAGGTTCAGATCAGGAGATTATTTTGCCATGCATATAATGACATTCTGGCGCTTTACTTTTTAATGTACAACTATTGGATTTAGGTAATGCAGTCAAAATATAGTCTTGCTGACCATGATTGGCACACCTTCATGTTTTGCATAGCTGAGTGAATATCGTCAGAAATAAAAGGAAATGTTCAAACTTTCTATCAGCGGATTTTTCAATTTGAGATCCAAAGGAATTAAACAAAGACAATTGCCATTTCAACATAAATATTTTAATTCCAAAGGACAAAACAGAAAACCAGCATGTGCACTAATGTTGACATACCACCTTAATATTTGGTTGCGCATCCTATCAAAGGATGCGCAACCAAATATTGCGCATATTTGGTTGCCTGTCGAGCTATGCTTGAGCATATTCCTTTGCAATATGCTCAAGCTCTTGTACATTTGTGGGATTCCTTTTTCCAATGGCAGATTTCAGCTCCAGATTTTCAATTGGATTGAGATCAGGACAGTCCATTTTTTCCCTTCAACCATGTCTGCATGCTTTTGGATATGTGCTTTTGGTCTTTTATCTTGCTGGAGGACCCAAGAACTTTGCCTCAAACGAAGTTTTCTTATACTGAGCGAGACATTTTGCTCTAGAATTGTTTGATAATATTCCGATTTCATGATACCGGTTGATAAGGTCAAGGCCTCCAGCACCAGCCCAACAGCATTATGGATCCTGTTGGCATGGTTTTCTTTTCTTTAAAATCTTAATTTTAAGATTGTGTGAATTACCGAAAAGCTCCACTTTTGTTTCATCTGTCCATAAAACGTCGTCCCAGAAGAACTGAGGTTTGTCCAGGTTCTCTTTTGCAAAGATCACACATTCTTTTTTATGTCGGTTCTTCAGCAATGGGGTCTTCCTTGGCCACCGCCCATAAAGCCCCACTTTGTTTAGTATGTGCTGCATGGTACTTGCTGAAACAATTACACCAGACTGGTCCAGGTTGGTCTTTAGATGTTTGATGTGGTGTTTTTTCCACCATTCGCACCAACTGTTGAAGACTTTTGTCATCAATTCTTCTCTTCCCCCCACATCTAGGGAAGTTTCTTCACCATCTTGCTTGCAAATAATAGCATTTCTGGTGTCATCAGACAGCTCCTTTGTCTTTACTATTGTCATATATGAAGATGGAATAACAGGTGGCTTTTAAAGCACCAATATGCTCATTCATTGGTTAATTCATGTCACATGTGTAGAGGCAATCCTTCACAAGTGATTAACTGATTTGCCGTTAAGGGTGCCAGCACCATTGACACGGTAAACAGTATGTTTTTCTTTGCTTTCCTCATAATGTTTATCTTTTTAAAAGTTTTTTATCATTTGCTGTTTTGCATCAAATGCAAGCCATCAGCAGTAAAATGTTTCGCTTGATGAATTTCCTTCAGTAAATATTCCATTATACTGTATGTACCTAAACTTCATGGGTTCTGGTAATGTTGAGCAGGACTCTATGTAAACCAACAGCAATGCATAAACTTTTCTATTTTTTAATCCAAATGTTAACATTATGTACTTTTGGTGTTTCACATAGCTTTCTGCAGCTACATCAGAAAGCTGAACAAACTGCTCCGTTTCTCTCTTCTTTATTGCTGACCCTATTTCAGAGAGACAAACTACTTACAGGTCTGCTAATTCACTGTCATTCTGCTGCAAAAGTTTCTATAGTGTATCACAAAACTCAGTACACCCCTCACATTTCTGCAGATATTTAAGTATAACTTTTCAAGGGACAACACTGACAAAATTACACTTTTTCACAATGAAAAGTGGTCTGCGTGCAGCTTATATAATAGTGTAAATTTATTCTTTCCTCAAAATAACTCTATATATAGCCATCTATGTCTAAACCGCCGGCAACAGAAGTGAGTACACCCCTTAGTGAAAGTTCCTTACCTGTCAATATTTTGCGTGGACACCATTATTTACCAAAACTACCTTAACTCTCCTGGGCATGGAGTTCACCAGAGCTTCACAGTTTGCCATTGGAATGCTTTACCATTCGTCCATGACGACTACACAGAGCTGGCAGATATTCATTTTGTCAGTGTTGTCCCATGAAAAGATATACTTAAATATCTTCAGAAATGTGAGGGGTGTACTCACTTTTGTGATGTACTGTACATGTGTTCCTGCTTCCTCCTCCTGACTAAACCCATAAATAAACTCCTCCATACTTAGCAGCTCTCTGAGCATGTCTGCGGTCCACAGCTAAATGCTAAATGTTGTTCGCAATTTTCAGTGACATAAATCAGGAGCCAATCAATGAATGATGTCAACTGTCAATTAAAATTGTTTCAGTGCTGTACACTGCTCAATCCTGCTAGTACTACCACTGAAGTTGGTACAAAAATCTGAGAAGAGCAGGACTGAACTGTGTGAGTTTTGCTAATGGAAAACAAATCTGGCTGAGGTGGACAGAGTCTGAACTGGTTGGAGACAAGCTAGTGGAAAAGCGCCTTTCAAAGGATTAACCAGGATAATAAACTCCTTGAGATTAAAAATCTATATTACGGTAGTATCACGACAGAAGTTAAGGGGAAGTTTAAGGATTCTAGGCTGTCTTTTTAGATGCTTCAAGACGTAAACAGAACACACTCACCTCTCCGAGCACTCTAAACAAGGAGCTCTTTCCACAGCCATTAGGTCCACAAACAAGAACATTGGTGCCAGACCTCACCTTTAGAACACACAAAAACAATTTCTTAGCTTTCTGAACACACATCCTTACACAATGCACATATTAACCATAAGAAAATGATCTTTGTAAACTTTTTCCAGTTTTTTCTCAATCACAAATTGTCCATTTTTAACCATTTTGGGAACATTGCAAGTTCCTCTCACTCAAGGCCAACCAGACCTTGAGTCTAGTTGGATGCGGGATGCATAGGATTTTACCTATGCATCCTTCTGTTTGTTAAATATGCTCCATTTATTTTTTTCTAAATAGTTGTGGTCTATAGATATGGTGCTCTCTGTCCTTCTGCATTCACATTACAATAAAGATTGTGGGTCAACTGATAAATATTTGATGCTTTTCACCATCAGGAATTGGCCTTAAAAAGATTTATACATCACTAATTTTTAAACAGGCATAACAATGGACAACACAGTGCTACAATCTGTATAGTGGCATATGGAGCTGCATTACCCAGTTAGCTTTATCTCCATTAACTTCTGATCAGTGTTGGCTCTCTTGCTCTTGATATGTTCTGACATCATTAACTGTACCCACTTTTATTGCAGAAAATGCACTTGTGCAGCATCGATGATGTCATAAATGCAGCTCAGTTGGATGAGAAGGAAGGAAGTAAATCACTGACATAGTCTGATCTGAGCTCTGTGCAATAAGCTTTATTGCCCAGTCAGATGGCTGCATGGTGGAGCACCGCTGTTATGTTAGTTCTGTTCTGCTCCATTTCTAGATTTTGCTCAGTTTCTAAACTTTGATTCATGTTTTTGATTCAAGCTCTCCATTTTGGTCAATTATTCCCTAGGGTTTAGAGGCTGTGCAGCTGGAAGGATTTTTGTGCTTTCTTTTTGGACAGTTATGTGTAATTGTGGCATCCATCATAATGGGCTCATATACCCAACATCTTTTGTCAGCCAAAAGATATAAAGAGGAGTAGCAAAAGCATAGGAGGTAGTTTAACAGTTCTTACCAACAACTGATAGTGTCATCCAGATGTTACTGTAGAACATCTATTACAATATCTGCTGCTCAGATACAGTATTGTAATATCTGAGGAACATGTTAAGACATGCTAATTCATGTCTTAACTGGTTAAGACATGTTATGAAACTATCATAAAGAAACAGTCTTCAGTCAGAGCTCCAATTAGATTCATTTGAATGTTGTCCTGGTGTGGTGTGGTGTGGTGTAAGAATTAGATAAAATCTGTCTAACAAATGTTTAGAAACAGCAAAAATATAACAGAGGAAAATGTTACGTTTGGAAGAAAGAGAATACTCTGAAAGAAAAGCTTGCCTGACCCTAACCTAACACTTGCCTAACTTTTTAACTAAAGCGATACTTTTGAATTGTGTCCTTCAGCCCAGAGAAAAACTGTTAAATTCTGAGCATAGAAAAACACAAAGGCTAATTAAAATGAGCAGGCCTAACCTAAAACATTTGTCCCAATTGGCTACCCTGAACTTTAAATAATGGTGTCAGCAGGGGTGGAAATAAAAAAAATAAAAAAAAATTACAATTCTTTTTAAATCTGCCACTCAAACATTTCACCACCCTCTGCTTTTCTATTTTGTGTAACATTTCCCTGGGTTACAAACCCTGTCAGTACAATCAAATTATGTAAATGATATAAATCATATGATTTATTCTCTTCTATGTTGTCCATATGTACTTATAGTGACTAAATATAGCATAACACATCAATGACACCTTAAAAGTGGTATAATGCCATTAGTTCACTACTAATGGCAATTTTTAACAGGTTACAAAATCTGCTAGAGATCTTTTTACTGTTTTATGGAAAATACTTTTTACATAAAAATATAAATATCCCCATAATTAGACCATGTATCCAGGTAAAACAAACAGCTCTTACTCAAAATGACACCTTAACTATGAAAAACAAAAAATTTCACTAGTGTAATTACTCTGGTATCCTACCAATAATAAATCATCTAGTTCTGCAAAGCTTTCTTTCACTAGTATTATTTAATAACCTTAACTGGAACCTGTAACACCTGCTGCAAACTCCAAGAAGATAAAAAAAAAAACATTTAGTTTGACACCAAGCAGAACACTTGTTTTGCTCTGCAATTTTCCCAGACCATATTAAGGTGGAAGTTAGGTCTATAATAATTTTGTAGCATTTTTTGATTACATTAACTCTGTTTTATTTTTTTCTACTTTTTTACATTTTCTATTTCAATGAATTATTATCATTATTATACACATCCAAAAATGTGCTAATTGTTAATTCCATGGACCATTGTCATTCCTGCTTTTTCCCCGTGTTTTTCTACCCTGCCACTCACACATTAATGTACATGGACACACTCCCTACATGATATCCTCCTCCATAACATTTCACCTCCTCCTCACCAGGATGGTAGCAGCTAATCTGACTTTTTTCTCAATCCGTCCTTGGTCACGTCTCTCTCATCATCCTCCTCCAACCACAAATCCACTGAATCTTTAATTTTCCCTCGTTCTTCAGCTCTGAATCTGTGGTTGAAGTTTGTTTGGTCAACATCTCAGTGAGTTTGACACATTTTTCTGCATCCATTGAGCACTTTGTAGCTTTTGTTCTCACAGTTTTATTGGGCCCAGCCCACCGATGTATCCACTCTGACTTCAGCTGAAATGGCATCACCCTGATGACCAGTCCCTAGACATGAGTTCAAACTGAAAGCATTTTTTTTCTACTGAACTTGCCAACCTGCCATGCTGGTTTCTGCATTGTTCAAATTCACACTCCAATTCATAAATTTACCCACATTTGTACAGTGGCGGGTTCCAGTTTTCATACCTGGGTATCGCAATCCTTCAGAGATTGTGTTCCTGATCCTGGTGAGCTCATTATTTTACTTTTTTGAATGTGTTTCAGATTTGTTATTGATTAAGAAGACATTTTGACACCCAAAACTAAACACAATATGAGGCTTTTATCATCTGCTGTTTATGACAGAGCTCTGATTCTGGTAAGAGGGCTGCACTGTGCTGCAGTTGCTTGACCAGGTTCAAATCCCAACCTGGGGTTCTTCTGGATACCTTAGATTAGGATAGCCTGGCCAAAAAAAGGAACATCGCCACCTGACAAACACCAAAATAGTTTATGATGACAAACAAATGATTTCAATAGCGATGATTTCAATAACATTTCTACCTTCTATTTAAGGTAGAAATGTTAAATTACTACCTTAAACACTTTTATAATTGAGTCTGGACCATTGAAGTCACTAGGCCTATCACAATAACAAATTTTGCTGGACGATCAATTGTCCCAGAAATTATTGCGTTAACCGATAATATTGTCATTTTGAGACCATTGTTAACTAATAGTGCATAGTTTATTGAATATTACTGAATAGTTGGTAGAACTGTTGCCTTGCAGCAAGAAGGTCCTGGGTTTGATTCCCCACCTGGGGTCTTTCTGCACGGAGTTTTACGGAGTTGCACGGAGGAACAATTTTAATCAATGGATTGTGAGGTTAGTCTGTGATTGGTGTTCATTTCAGCTACCGAGGAGCTGAAATGGTCATATTTACATACTCTACCTCAAATGTGAGGTCTCTAATAAGTAGGTCTCCATTTGGTGTCGCCAGTGGAGTACGGTCAAATCTGCAAATGCCACAAAAACGTCATTTTACCAAGAAAGAAGAAAAGAACCACCAAATATGTGTTTCTCTATTTAAGAGCAAGAATTACTTAATGATGTTGTCTCTGTTAATGATCTGACCACTTCCAGGGACCAGGATGGTTTTCTCTGCAGTCTCTGTTTCTAAAGTGGATGCAAAAATATAACCACAGGGTTTAGAAAAGACAGCGTCGGTCAGAAGACCAATGACAATGACAGATTTCTGTGTGTACCCTTCTCCTGCAAGGAAACCATGGTGCGTTCATATTTGCCAGTGTTGAGGTCCTTTAAAACTGTCATCAGTTCAGTGATTCGAGCTGTGAACCTAAGTGGAACACACACCAAAAATATTTTGTTTTCAAGGTATAAATCCACTATACATAGCTATTCCTCAAAAAATGTGGATATTTATATTCAATATTTTTTAAATATATAAGAAAAATATTGAATAATGTTCAGTAATTCAATAATATTTATGAAATACTGAAATAGTATTTCAGAAATATTAATATTTCAGTATTTCTGAAATACTTTTGGTATTTCAGAAAGTAAAACTCAAATTCCATAGATTCATAACATACTGTATATATATGCTAAACTATTTCAGGACTTTTATTTCATAATTTTTCCACATAATTCAGCATCTCAGAGACTTAGAAAGTTGGGAAAAAGTGAAATGTTAAATTCTTGGTTTTGCACCTTAATTAGCTAACTAACTTCAAATACCTGCATGAAGAATTTTTAGATGAACTATCACAATACTCACCCAGATAGGCGGGTCATCTCTCGCCCAGCCAATACAATCCTACCCAGGGCCTGAGACATTCTCAAGAGCATCCTGCCACTCTGGTAGTAGTCCTGGTAACCAAAAATGTGAATAGATTTTTAAAGTTTGGAGTCGCTGTCTGTTGGACATCTGTGTGCTATTGGTATGAAAGGACACATCAATAATAACATTTCATTAATCAGAATCATCAGGCCTCAACTACCTCAAACTAAAGACAACTTTTCCGTTTTCTAGCATTCTGTGCTACAACTACAATAAGGTGATTACAATGTAAGATTTGTGTGTACACATGAAGCAGATACAATGATCTGACCTCCAACAGCTCAGAATGTGTGCTGTGCAGGTGCCGGGGGTCGGACAGGTTGAGAAAGGGACGGCTGACCACCAGATAGCCCACCACTGTTGCCACATCTGCAGATTAACACCAATTGGCCAAATTCAGAAAAGGTTAAGAAATGTCCTCAAGTTTAAAACACAGTAAACTTGAAAAAAGCAACCTGGAGTAAATATCTCCCACAATCTGCCCTGACACTGCAAAAAGAGGAGCACACTTTCTGCTACATGTTTGTAAAGAATTTAATTTAACAAGTGACATTAATTTAACATAAATCAGAGTTCAGTGTATAAGTCTACATTTCAACTTACACTTTGCAATAATGCTGTCCACAAACCCCATAGAGAAGCGAAAGAAGATGAAATTATGCAGGTGATCCGCCTGAGGAAATACAATATATAGATCAGATCAGAATATATAGATCACGTTGATACTGAACGTGATGAGGTCCTCCCAAGCTCATCCACTTAGGACAAGCATCTGTTTCCTTGTTAAACAAATATATATAGTTTTTAAATAATGTTGATAAAGTCAAACTTGTGACAAATTTGACTTTCAATATTCTTGGATCAGACATTAGGTTGGAGTCCCATATTCAGAACCCAAGGTAACATATTTCTGCAAACTACTTGGTTGATGTCATCTAAACCTTACAGTCGTCATTTCCATTGTTTCTCAAGCAGAAAGCCTTTCTATATATGGAGAATGGGGGGTGTACAGCAAGCAGTGAGAGCTGCTGTCAGCCTCTCCCACCTCTGAAGCATATGTAGGCTTATGCTCTACTGCTGGCTGACTGACAGCAGCCTACAGTATAGCAGAGGGGAGACCTACTCCATTCTGCTTGCACATCACAATGGAATTATGACTGCACAAAGCTGTCATGCTTTCTAAAGTTAGGAATTGATTCCCACAGCTTTAGCCACTTATCTCTTCCACTTCATGTGCCACTGCCTCTGATAAGTATCTCTTGGTTTTGCATAATTAAAATTAAGCAAAACATTTACTTAGTGTAGGTTCAAACAAAGTATATACATTATTACATTTAAATTTAGTAAATTATTTTATAACGTTTATTTGTAGTTCTAAATGTTTCAAGTATTTCAATCACTTTTCCTTTGCTGGTGTTGATATTCATTTCTATAGTGCCCAGATCACACATGACCAAATATGCAAATTAGACAAAGCTGTCGTCTAGCTGTGTTTTTGAACTATGGCTTTAGTCACAACCATTATTTGTAATTGTACTGAATTACAGGCAGACTGCGCTTGTTGCAGAATGCTTTTATTACTCTGGTTAGGGTGTCAGTCTATTGGGTATTCAAGCTACTACTTTTATACACTATTAGACTCAAACTCCTCTACCTCACTGGAAAAAGCCCTATATAAATCTTGCTTTTATGGAGCTTAAATATTGCTCTTACCAGTTTCCAGTTGGGTGACCACTGAAATGCACTTGGGCCTGAATTTAGTTTTTCAAACATCTCTCTATGACAATGTTTGGGTGCACTCTTAGTGATTAGAAAGGAGTGCAACTATTTCTACAACAATTTAAAAAAAAAAATTGTAGAAAAATTATATTGTATACATCCTTTGGTTGGAATACCAAAAAAAAAAAGGATCATAAAAACGTTTATTTAAATCAGTAATTCCATTCAAAATGTAAAATTTGTATATTATATTCATCCATTACATTATATCCATTACAGATTGATATAGTTCCAATATTTATTTCTTTAAGTGTTTATGATTATTACTGAAAACTAATAAAAACTCTAAATTCAATTTCTCAGAAAAGGTTCAGTATTAAAGACTTTTGGTGACACACTCAAATCAACTAATTAACTCAAAACCCCGCCCAAATGCTTTCAAATTATCTCAGTCCAGTTGTGTAGGCTACACAATCATGGGGATGACTGCTAATCTGACAGTCGTCCAAAAGATGACTTTTGACAAATCGCACAATAGGGCAAGACACAAACGTCAGTGCAAAAGAGGCTGGCTGAGCACAGAGCTCCTGTGTCCAAGCATATTTATGGAGAAAAGATGTGGTAGAAAAACAAATGAAAAAGCAATCGGAATAACCACATTCTGGAAAGGATTGTGAAACAATACCCATTCAAAATGTGGGGAAGATTCAGAAAGAGCAGACTAACGCTGCTTACTCCACCTCTAGCGCCTTATTAAGCGGCATTACAGCAGAAGAAGTTCTAACGGCACTTAATCCAGCTCCAACGTCAGAGTAAGGCATTAGAGCCGGAGTAAGCGGCGTTAGAGCCCTATATGCGCAATATTAGTCTTTAGTGTGTGCATGTGAGAGAAAAAGTTGTATGTGTGTGTGTGTGTGTAACATTTTAGAAGTATATATGTGCAAATTTTATATTTTGTGTTCATTTATGAGTTTATAGTCATGTGCGTGAGACAAAATATAATTTTTGTCCTAAACACCCCCTCATATAAACAGCCTATGGTCCGATAACAGACATTGAGCCATGCAGTTACTGCTCCGGTGGACGTCCCTGCATCCAATTTCCCAATGGGATGCTCCTGCATAACTTGAGGCATCTGAGCCTTTATGACTTGTGAGAAAATGTGACATTTTGGGATGGCCTTTTATTGTCCCCAGTACAAGAATTGTCCAGTTGTTCAGTTTTTCTCATCACCCACTGGACAAGCTCACCCACCCACTGAGTAAAAAAACCACTCACTGAGTAATGGTCACTGACAGGAAGTTGTTTTAAAAATTATACACAAATCAAGAAAAATATTACTTTTGTACAATAAAATGTTAGCAAATTCTCATTTACAGTTGTTAACTCCACAACTCTATTTGACATGGGGCTTTTATATTTTTGTTCAGTTTAAGTAAGTTTAACTACTATTCTTACGTTTTGTTTACATTTTGTTTACAAAGTCAGTTACTCAGGAGTTTCTTGTATGAACTTAATTGTGTCAAGTTAAATGAACTTAGTTTATTTCTAAGTTCGTTCAACTTAGAAATAGCAAGTAAATTATCCCCTTCTTAACTCAACCACATCAAGTTAGTCCAACTTTCACGAACAGTGCAGTTTACTTAGCAGAATCTAGGAAACCGATTGCCTTAAATAAATTAAATAACCACAAAAAGATTTTAAGTTCACAAGATTCAATGTTTTATTTAAACAAAATAATATACTTAGCATAACATAGCAGTCAATAACACCACAGGAACCTGGATAAAGTCTGCCATGGAATCTGAAGCCTGCGGATAATAAGAAAAGTACAAATTCAAAAAAAGAATGAGGTGAAAGTTTTGATTTTCTAGTGTACAACCTATGACAAACGGAATACCAATACATACAAGAGACACTGTAGAACTCTTTCCTCGAGGAAAACTGAGAGACATCGTAGGGTGACGCACTTCACGGCAACAACATCATTATAGATGTTGGGAGAACAATAAAAGTAAGCCCGAGCTTATTCTGAAGAAACTGAATAATCTTATTGTTCACAATAAGAGGCATGAATTAATTGCTCACCCTTATTTGTTGTCTGACAAAGAGTGATTAGAATGTTGATGGTTATACAGTTAAAGGAGCAAGAACAATTTTCCAATCTTCTGTCAGCTGATCATTATTTAATATAATATTAAATAATGAGACTATTGCTAGTTACAAGTTAGATATCTTTTCTCTGGCCTCAATCAAATACCATTAACACAAATTAGTAGCCTATTCTAAACTAGCTTAACGTGACATGTGATTAAGTAACTATCATTGTTTGCGCCCAACAACATTACTCTACTTACTCAGTTAGTTTAGAAAAAAAAACTGTGGAAAGGTTTTTGCCTTTTAATGGTTGTGTGCCATAATTCTAACACCAGTGTCCACCTCTGCACAGCAAAGGTGCCTCGGAAAAACAAATTACTACACATTAGCAACTGATTAAACCATTGTAATGATTTAATCAGTCGTGAGGTGGACAGAGGGCACATATTGCTGGGTTTCAGATGACGTAGCACTGACATCACCCAATGCAGATGGAGGGCAGGAGGTAAAAGCAGCCCATTTATTTCTGTTGATCCAGCATCAAAATGCCTAAAATCTGTGTCCTGTCTCTCTTCTTTCTAGTAGAGATGCTATTTTCATGTTTTGAAGGTAGTTGGTCACAAGGTTAATTTAGAAAAATTAACCGAAAAAAAAAATGAGAAAAGTGAATCCACAATCTACAGCTAAAAACAGGCAGTGTGAAAACACCTAATAATGCCAGAGTCTGGAGCGACAACTTTCTAACAGGTAACAATCATATCATTTTAATTATATTTTCACATAATTTATTGGACAGTTAGTAAGACCAGCATTCATATGTAAGGTAGGATACATTATTTTTACACCCCAGCTTGGTAGTCCACACAGTGCTAATGTTGTTATCAGCTAGCTCAGTGCCCCGTCCAGGACAGAAAATATGTTTATTCAAAAAAGAAAAAAAGCTAAATAAATTGAATTTAACATACCTGGCCATGAAGTCACAGTGAGCTGTGATTGCATGGTCACTATATTCATGACCAGACAAGAACAAAGGGTTTCTATAGATCTGAGTGAATGGTTGACCTACATTGGACCTGAATGCTACAATGACTCACCATTAACATACCACTCCAGCATGAATTTGGGTTTACAGAAGCTAAATAAGTTATTTACTGGGAGATCAAAGCTCATAGAAATAACATGGGTTAGTTTTTTGTTAGTTTTGTTTATTGTTACAGTAGATTAATTACTGAAAATAGCACAACTCACAACTCACCCGGCATAAACAAGTCAACCGGCATTTAATGCTTCTTTGGATCCTAAATGGTTGACTGAAGAACTGGAGAAATCCACTTCGGACCTCCATCCCCTTATGGCTGAGAAAAATTAATTCTACATGAACGTTAGCAGGCTCAGTTTATGCTCAAAAACATGCTGAAGGGCTGCAGTTGAAAGGCAAGTAATTATTAGTCAGATCTCTTATCACGGATAAAAACATTAAAGACTCTCAAGAAAAAGGAATGTCAGTTTTAGTTAATGTTGGATTATGAGCCCATGCTAACATTAGCATATAAGTCTGCAAAGAGTTGGATGCATTATCTTTTATAAGAAAAATCAACCTGTAGATACGAGTAGTAAAGGCATACATAACACATAAAAATATACTGAAGACAAATAACTCACCGTTAGAGAAGATCTGCTTCTTCCAATGTGCAAGTCCACAAATGTTCTGCTTCCCACATGACTTTACGACTTAACTCCAGTGCCACAAGTATTCAAATCCAGTTTACTAAAAATAACTTGGTCTGGTAACGTTCTCAGGCCAAACATGTACATTACTTGAGTTAATAAACAGTGTAGTGAGATGTAAGTAAAACATACAAACCTAAATTAAGTAAGAATAAGTACTGCATTTTAGAGTGAAGTAATCTGGGCAAAAGGAGCCCCAACTAAGTACTGAGTGCTGTATGTGCTCATACTTTTCAGTTAGCCAACATTTCTAAAAATCCTTTTTTTTTTTTGTATCGGTCCTAAGTGGTATTCTAAATTCCTGAGATACTGAACTTGGGGTTTTCATTAGTTGTCAACATTAAAATAAATAAACATTTGAAATATATCAGACTGTGTGTAACGAATGAATATCATTTACAAGTTATGTGTTATAACTTGTATATAATATATAACAAGTCATACCCGTTATATAACAAATTTGTTATATAACAAAATTGCACTTCCAGCAATTTTGACTGAAATTGCTGAAATAAATCCACTTTGTCATTTCTTGTTATCGAACATATAAATGTACAGACAGCTGCTGTGTATACAAAGGAACATTGCAATACCAGTGTGGCTTGTACATAACATTATAACCATTCGATTATTGCATTAGATAGTTCCATATTTTTTCCTTTAGTACAAATAGTATTTTCAATGGACTGAATAATAATGAGGTATAGCTACTGGAATCAGAATGTAAATAATATTACTCAGATCTTAATTTCTTAACTGTCTCTCTCTCCTAGATGAAGCAACTACTACTGCCATTAACTTTTAACATAGGAAGTACTCCAGGGTCAGTGCTGCTGTGCTTTTTGTGTGTCGGTTCTAATTTCTCAAACTCCCAGTCAATCCTGGCTGGTGGCTCTTTACACTGAGCAGGGTTCTGGCTGTGCTGAAAGTTTTAAAATGATAAAGAAGTTGTTCCTAACTCAATGCTAAGATTTGGTCTTCAAATGTTTTTAGAAGACCAACCCTTTTTGGGTTTTGAAACAGAATTTGAATGCATGTCATTATTACTAGGATTAAATAGTAATGTATGTAACTGAATCTGTTTTTGGATTGATCACAATGTAACTCAAGAGTATAAATTTGTCTTGTAAATTGCCTTGAGATGACCTGTGTGGGAATTCTATAAATACAATGAATTGAATTGTCAAGATATCACTTACAAGTTTCTTGAATGTTGCATGAATTGTCTGCTTTTCTCTCAAGTTTCCATTGTAGAAGGCAATCTCCTCACTAAATAGGAAACATCATCGAAGATAAAGTGTCATTTACCTGTAAATTTATTGTGCAGTTTTCACACATTGATCGGATCCCAGTAGCTGTGCTTACCTGTTAGTGATGAGGCGTGAGTTGACATAGCGGTACTCTCCCTCATAGCGTTGCTCAGTCACTGTCATCTTTCCTATGGGCCTCCTCAGTCTGGTAAGGAACAGGCCTGAGATCAGCAGGTAAGCCATCATGATAGCTGGGCCCTATTTACAGAAGGGGGAAATTAATTTATTTTATTTATTAATAAAAGAAGATTTCAGAGATGAAAAATCTTACACATTACAATTTGAACTAAACAAACTCTAGTTCTCAAGAACAGTCACTGGTATTTTCTGGCAGATCGTACAGCAGCACCATTAAAACATATTCACATCCCTCCACTGTCATGTTACCAATATACAGTAACTGAAAACATTCAAATCTCAGAAAAAGAGCAGAAATTTAAGCAAAAATAGTTCATACATATCAACGGAAAAATTAAAGATACAGATGTCAGCTTTAACTAGGCTCTTAGAGCATTGACATGCATCCTAAAGAAATGCAGGTCAAAGCTTTAGGCCAGTGTTCCTCAATCCTGGTCCTCAAGCCCCTCTATCCTACATGTTTAAGGTGTCTCTTTGCTGCCACACCTCATTTAAGTAACTGGACTGGATTGGCCAGACGGCATGGGCAGGCATTAGGGGGCATTGCCCACCCACATAATCAGTCGCGCTCGTCCTGGACTGGAAGCTATTTTATTAATTTTTACCTCAGAGTGGCCAACTTTCCATTATTCCTATCTCGATTTGATATAGTAGGGTCTCCCCCAATTCCTGTACCTGTGCCCTTTATCTCCCACACTTTTCTCAGCCTTTACAACTGTTAATTCCACTGTTAACATGTCAAGACGTGCTTTTCCGTCTTGACATGTTAACAGTGTTAACTTGTTTAAAAGCAACCCGGTTGCTTTTAAACAAGTTAAAATATATACTTATGGAGATGTAATTAATTTGGTGCTATTTGGATAGGAAAAAATAATGTAGAAAATTGTTGAAAAACAACTCAAAACCATTTGTTTCTTGTTCTGTGTTGGCTGTGCATCTTAGTGCACTTGCATCTTAGTGCTTACACCTTGCATCTTAGTGCAAGGTGTAAGATGCTCTTACACCTGTGCGGCAACAGATACATGCTGGTAGAGACATGATGCTGCTGTGCAAACCTGCGCAGGTGTGTGAGAGAATCATGGAAACAAACCAGCTAAAGGAAAATAACTTTGCAAAGTTTTTCCCCCCAAGCTAACCAAGAAAGTTGAGTAATCATTTTGAATGCAGTAAATTTTAGATAAATGATGTCTAGCCGATGACAATATATCACATTAAGCTTGTTAACAAAGTCAGGCTACTAGTATTGTTATCCTTTTTCAAAAGTGAGTTGTACTGTTTACAATTACTTGAGAAACGTTTCGGGAAAGGTACATAGAGTAGTTTTCCTGCAACGTACTTTTTTCTTTTTACTTATCACTAAATATAATTTAGTGATAAATCTTTCCCATGGGCATTTTTACTTATTTCATTCTTACAAACACAGTAGTTATTACAGTATAATGCACTACCTTTATATTTTAAATATTTTTATAACGGTAGGATGTTCTGATGCAGTGTCTTAATACACGAATATGCGCTACCCACACATATTGTTGTGGGTAGCAGGTAACAGATAAGTTATTTTGATATAATAATTTAGTGCATCACCATGTACATAGAGGTAGGATTTTCTGATCACTGAATTTAGTAGAAAACTAAACGTGCCGTCTATAAATATGAAACGGGTAGAATATACTTATGAAAGGCTTTGGTGCATCAGGTTTCTCAACCAATTTACCTGGTATTAAGACGTAATGATGAAGGCATTTTAGTGCATCAACATGTGCTATTTTGTAACGATATTCAAATGAAGGAATCTGATGTAGCAAAATATGCTACCCACAAATTTATCAGGTAGGATACTTTGATGGAATTTTAGTATGATCATGTGCATAAAATACACATGCCATCATGTGAAGAAATACACATTTGGGGGTATTTGGGGTTATAGAGCATCTAAATGTACTAGCTTTACATATTAAAACGAGGTCCACTATTCTCATGAAGGATTTTATGAGAATGCCTGCATTTACATGAACATTATTTTTAATGTTTTTTAAATGGGGATTCAGATGCTTTTGTTTTAGAAAGGTTTTGTCATTCACATATTTTTCTCAAATGCTACTTATCACTGCTAAGTGCCACTTAGAACACATCACTTAAAGAACAATTTGATTATTATATTTAAATTCGACACTCTTCTCTTTTGTATGTGAACCTGACGGTAGCCATTTTCCAAGGATAGCACTGACCAGTAGACATAGCTATCTAGATGTGCTAGTGCTGGTTGGAAATTCGGTCTCGGCAACACAGATTGTCAGAACTTGCTGCAAGTCAAGTTGCGCACACATCCTCTGTGATTGTCAGTTGCTATGGCAGCGAGTCTGTGTGTAGCACAGCCAACACAGAACAAGAAACAAATGGTTTTGAGTTGTTTTCAACAATTTTTCTACATAATTTTTTCCTATCCAAATAGCACCAAATTAATTATATCTCCATAAGTATATATTTTAACTTGATTTAGTTAACTGAATTATTCTATCATAGCAATGCAGCGAGAGATGGCATGTTTTTACTCCCAGCGTTGTGTACATTCACAAAATTTCCAGATGTACTATACAAGTGGTGCATAGAAATAACAATGGCGAGGGGTGCTACGGTGAAGCAGAGGCAAAGCACAACCTACGACTGGTTTGAATCTTACATAAAGACCAGGGATTCCTTTGTTTCAAGTGGAAACTTCTCATCAAAGAGGTCAGAGGTCACAATCCTAGGACCCCTCTGATTCAATATCTATGTGCTCCCACTAGCTCAGGTTATAACAAGAAATAAGATTAGCTACCATAACTATGTGGATAATACACATTCAGCTTTGGTGCACCACAAATCTCGAATGAACTTCCAGAAAACTGTAAAACAGCTGAAACACTCACTTCCTTTAAATCTCAACTAAAACTGCACTTGTTGAGAGATGCTTTGAAACGTAAACAATTACAAATTTAATTACGACACTTGAGTTAACGTCATGTTTTGATTGTTGATTCTACGTTGCATAACTTTGTGTTTGTTATGATGTGAAGCACTTTGAAATGCCTTGCTCCTGAAATGTGCTATACAAATACAATTTGATTGATTGATTGATTGTCAGACTGATTGAATAGGTTAACTTTAGATTCAAAAATACTTTATTGATCCCAAAGAGAAATTTACTCAATTAATAACTTGCATTCAAAAATCCTATGCAACATTATATGTGAACAAGATCACAGAAGAACATCAAACGTCTTCAACTGCAGATCAGTGTTACAGAACAAACAGCCTTCATGAACCCTAGATATCATAAAAAAGGTCAACAAGAATTTCAATAAATAAATAAATAAAAACACAGAAACAGATAAATGGGAGACAATGGTCTGGAAAACCTGTGGCTTAGTACATGAGTAAATCTGCCTACCTGAGCTCCAATGGCACTGGCCAGCTTGAAGATGTACAGAAAAATATCTAATAGAGGCTGGAGGACAAACACAGAAAACAAAATTTGATTCATTGCAGAAAAATAAACCCTGTAAATGCAAATATTTAGATTGAGTCTATTGGAATGATGCAATCTGATAGGACAAAATGCTGATCATAGAACCCTATTTTCACACTACCTGCTCTGGCAGTCAGAAGGAATGACAGGCAACAGAAAGCTTAATACTGCCAGATAGGGATATGAACAGGCACTGTTTTCTTTCATTTTCTGAAAGTAAAGCAGTTTTTGAAACCACTTTTTTTCACATGCTTAGTAGAATGTGCACACTGTGATGCAGCTAATGAAAGGGTTCTTACCAACAGCTTTCTAAAGGATGCACTGCTGTATGATGAAAAGGAGAGCACAAGCTCAAGAGCGAATCTGCCTCGAGATATTGGGTGACAGTGGGAGCAAAAATGTAAGTGACGGAAGACGTGTGTGTGAGACTATTCAATTTTGACATGAAGAAATGTCAGAATTAAACAGGAGGAAGATTAACATAGAAATAAATTACTTTTCCTGGTAGGCAACTGTATTTTTTTCTTTTTTTACTTACAGTCCAGGGATTCTAAGTAAGAAGCATCTACGGCACAGTTTTGTGTATGTTAACAGTACATATTTCACAATAGTTACGGTAATGCTGTACTAAGGCAGTTCTATGTAAATATTTTGTTACAACATAGTATTCTTGTGGCTTATAGACAACTGCAGTGTACATATATATGTATATATGTTTCTTTTAAGTGAGTGAGTGCAAAATTCTATTTAGTTGCACTCAATAATCTAGAAGTTACAATATGAACGGCTGGGTTTGGTGTTCTCTGATTTACAGCAGTCTGCAGACTGCTGGCAACATGCTGCATCATTTCTTCTAAAATTGGCATAGGTATGGTACAAGAACATACCTTGCTGAGGTTGGAGTATAGATCAACTACACTGTTGCAGAACTTCTCCACATCTTGTGTCAGTAACTGGTCTGCATTGGCAATTCGGTTGTCCAGGTTTCCCATTTTGTAGTAAGTGAAACCTCTGAAGAGGGAGAGAACAGTTCCATTTTAAATCAGCAGACACACTGAATTACAATCCTTTTTTCTTTTGAGTGAAGAACCTGCAAACCATGCAAACCTCTTAAAAACTATTGAATGCCAGAGGGGTCAATTCACATTACTTTTGACATATACTACGTGTAAACAAAGTGTAAAATATATGAACATTTATGAGATGAATAAATGTCAAAATGTGTAAGCATGCGTTTATGTCCTTTCTGCACAACTTGACGTCCTGGCAGTCCGGACCATACTCATTAGCTATTTTTGATGCCAGGTTGAATTTCTTTAAGAAAGAGAGGGAGAGCATCACATTTTTCAATGCTCGAATAACCCAGCATTGAAAAATGTTCTCTGTGCACTGTTCTTGAGCTCATCTAAAGGCCACATAATGTTTGAAGGTCTTCAGTGATTGACTGCAGAAAGTTGGTGACCTCTTCGCACAATGCACTTCAGCATCGGCTGACTGTCAGTTTACGTGGCCTACCACTTTGTGGCTGAGTTGCTGTCATTCCTAAACACTTCCACATTCTTATAATACAGCTGGAATATTTAGGAGGGAGGAAATTTCACAACTGGTTTTGTTCCACATGTGCAATTCTATCACGGTTCCAAGCTGAAATTCACTGTGTTCCTGAGAGCGACCCATTCTTTCACAAATGTTTGGAAGTCAGTCAGGATGTCTAGGTGCTTAATTCTATACACCTGTGGCCATGAAAGTGATTGGAACACCTGAATCCAAAAATTTGGAAGGTGTGAGCAAATATTTTATAAAATATAATGTACGTTCACACACACTTGGCCCTTCTCACTTATCATAACCTTGCAGATATGTATGATAATGGTGCTTTTGGTTATTTTGTTGTTCTCAGTTGGAGCTGAATAACCAAACTGATATAACTCCTGTGTTGTTGTTCTTACACATAAACTTACCAGAACCACTTCAACTTTTATATGCCTACAAAAATATGTGCACGTGAGAACGCCTATATTTCGAAGCACAACATGCTAGAATTAAAACTCTAAATTAAAAAAAATTAAATTTAAAATGCTGGACTTACTGTAGGTACTGGTCATACAGCTTCTTTGTGAGCCTTTCACGAAACCTCAACTTTAGCTCATTTAGGCCCAACTTCAAGAAGTTGTTCACCAGAGCTATCTGTAATGATGCAATCATACATCATAAGGCAAGGCAAGGATATTTATATACTTCCATTAATTCATCGAATAAGTGTCTGCTTTACAGAAAAAGTAAAAAAAAACAGAGATAAGAGACATTAAATACAACTAAATAACAGCAAAGTTGAAGCAACACATACAGATAAATCTCTGATCTTTGTGGGTAACTTATAATCATCAGTTTTTTCAGTCAGGCTTTTTGGGTTGTTTGTTCCAGAGCAGAGGAATACAGAAACTAAATTCTGCCTCACCTTGTTAAGTTCTTGGAACACTGAGTAAGCAGGTCTCCTAAGACCTGAAGAGACTGAAACTCATTGTGGCCAAACCATGTTCTGTCAGCATTTTATTATGCAGATTTTGAAGATTCAGATCATAGATTGATGGATACCAAAAAATTGACTTGCTCAATTTGGCAAAAAATTTTTGTTTAGTTTAACAATATGTTAAAACAGAATGTAGCATCTGATCTTTACTCAGATACTATAAGCGATAAAGAGTAATGCTAGTTTTACAAAAACATTTGAACAAGGTGCCAGTTCAGTTCAGTATAATGGTTGTCCCCCAATGGGAGAAATTTGTTTTGCAGCCAGGTATTTCAAACACCCAAAAACAACGTAAAGTGCAAAGACAATGGTAAAAACATACGAAGTATACAAGAAGAAATTTATGAATATATAAGATGGAATTTAAAACCAACAACTAACTTTATGCAATCGTGGAAAGCAACATGGATCAGTGGTATAGTAATGCTTCCCTCTTGGTCTAATCATACTGAGGCTATAGCTATAGCTGATTTCTGACCAAGGGCCATTTGCAGCATGTCTTGCAGCATCTTATACACCATTTATGCATAAAGGCCAGTACCACAAAATGTAATGAGTAAACAAATAAAAAATACAAGTGATAACACTTTTCTGAGTCTAGAGAGAAGTTTAAATTAATTCATCAGCAGCAGGAATTATTGTATAATAACTTTAGCTTGACAACGGTTTATTTGAGCAGCTCTTTTTTCCCGGGGTTAATTTTTGAAACTGTTTTACAACCCATAGCCACAATGATGCTTGAACCACACTTTGTAATACTCGAAAATCTTGTGGCATAAATTCAGATTGCATTTTAGAGTCAAGTTAAAGTGTGAACTTTACTGGTACACATCAGGGTCAAAGTCTTCTAATTGTGATTATTAATGATCTATTAACATAATAATATTAATAATAATAATAATAACTACATTAGTAAGCATTATTTAGAAGTTTTGAATAATGAGAAGTTTTATAGAAACTTCTATTTAGATACAAAAGAAAAAACCTTCCAACAATCAATAGTAATAAAAACATACAAAACATAAAAGAGTGGAGCCATTTTAAATCAAACTTTAAGACAAATAAGAGAAAAAAAGTTTTCAAAACAAACTTACAACTGGCATGAATTTAATAAAGCTGAACAAGAAGATCTTGAAGTCTTTAGTTGAGCGCCCAATGATGGCACTGGAAATGAGAACATACAGAGAGATAAACAAATATCTATCGGAAGAAGTATGAAACATATTGACCTCTTTGGAACCACCAGTTCAATCAGATTTCCTGATGAGCTTGGCAGTTTAGCTTCTAACATTAAACCCCATGGCAAAATCTCGGGATGACGTCGTTCTCTGTTTTTCGAGCTGGGCACAAATTTAAACCTGCGCTTTTGCAAGAGATCTTGAGACTGCTTATACGACCATAGTACTATGGAGAAAAGAGACAACATTTCACCAGTCTAAGTTTCTCTACATTGGTTGCCTGATGATCTTGAGATCCATATACTCACTCACAAAGTGCTTCAACACCTGGCTTCTTCCTACTTTTCAGATGTTGTACATGTTGTTTCCCTGGTTCTTTTCCCAGCTACATCAGCATTTTCCTTTTATTTAAATCTACACCATGCATCAAGACTGACATTTCATATTTGTTTTAGTATCGACAGCTTCCTGCTACAGGAATCTGGTCAGCCTTAGCTGTTTTTAAAGTCACTGTAAACCCTGTAACGATATTTTATAACTTATTATGTCAGAGATTGTAACTGATTAACCTGTAGCTGACTGAGGGTCAGCATGAAACCAAAATGCACTTCTGAGGCTAGGAGCTGGACAAACAAGCCTCAAGCCATGCTAACCTTTCAATCATGGTACCGTTTTGGATCATCCACACGTCACAATAGGTCCTGGCTACCAACATGGAGGCAATGAGCAGAAGGTAAGCAGTCTGTGGTGACAAAATAGGAGATGAGTGAGTGTTCACGTATGCAGTTCAAAAGTCCTTTATCTTCCAGACTTTGGCTCACGTAGGAGCTACCTTAGAGTTGAGATAACAACATTACAACAGTAGTTATGAAGCTAATGTTCCTGGGTCAAAGAGCATCGCTATCTCTACAGCCATGAGGACATCAGTGCAGGGTCACAAAGAGGGCTGGTCCCTATGTCCAGCAATCACTGGGCTATATGTAATCATTAAGTTAAAAAACAATTACAAAGTCATTGAAAAGAAAACTGAGAAAATGACATAAACTGTCTTAAGTACTAAAGGTCCAGGTATTACTGAGGTCACAAATAAGACAAGACTTTGTCTTGCAGATTGTTTGCAAATTTTATTATGGCTTGTATGAAAATGTTTGGCTAATATCACAGCATTCAGATGAAACAAACCTCCATGCAGAAAACACGTGGCACCATGATGCGAAGAATTTGAAGGATTCGAAGAAAGAAAATCTTATCCACAGCTGTTTTGTCTTTTTTTCCATCTTTCTACATTAAATAGACATAAGAAATTATATTTAGTGATACATTTTCACTATTCATACAATTGCTAGCAAAAATATGAGTGACTACGTCGGAGGCTCCTCAGTCAATTGTTTCTGTTTGTTGCAAAAAATGTTACAAGCATTTAAGGACTTCACTATTGGCATGCCTCATCCTTAAACTAGGTTCTAATATTCAACCATTTCAGATCAGCTGTGCAGGATAAAGTCTTGTAATGAACCTGCTTGACCACCAGCGTCCAGTTGGACTGGGTTTTGGCATGTTAACTGGTCATTGATCTGATTTCCAACATAAAAGTTTTTTCCTCAACATCATCCCCAAATCTGTTTTGTATCAATGAAAAGAAAAAAGTAACACTGTAATGTCACCATGTGCTTTTATTGTTGTGGAAGTGACGCTGACTTCCTATTTCTATTAGAGTTGCAACAATTAAACATTCCATCACATTATTTTCCACTGAAAATAAGGATTCGTCACTGACTTCCATTTTCAGCTAATGCTCCTTCAGATGACATTTCTCCACAAGCAGAAACTATTGTATTTGCCCCTTTGTTTTTTTATTTGTGCTGGTCTGAATTTTTACATTTCAGAAATTTGTTTTTGCTTCAAATCAAAACAACTGACTGAGTAGTGATCCATCTTTTTCCCATGGGAGTCTTGCTAAGGCTTACCTCTGTGTTCACTAGTAGCTGGGAAGTTCCTTTCAGACTGGGAACAAATGAAAAAACATAATAAAATATACAATTTTCCTGAAAACATTAATGGGAGAAACCATTCTTATTTGTTAAAATAGTTCCTGATACAGACTGGGAAAATGAAAAGGTGACGTTGCAAAGAAAAGCAAACTTTCTCATCCATCTTAGAAAAATTGTTCTTTTCACTTTGGAGAAAAGGAAAGCACAGCACATCCCAGGCTGTAATTGGTTGAGAGTGGAAGGAGCACTCTGCCTCCTAGTGACTGGGGTATGGAGATCCTCAGAGTCAGATGACTCTCTGAGGGTTTAGGAGGAAAGTCCACCACAGGACATCAAACAGCCAAAGCCTGCCTTGCGGGCCCAGGGTGCCCAGGGTGGATAAGATTTGTATGGAGATGCTGAAGGGCTCCACATCGTAGATCATCAAAATGGGCTGGAAAGTCACCAGGGAAGGCATTTGGATTTCCCTACTGGACTTGTCAACTCAAACCTTGATTTCATAAGGAGGGATGGATGAAAAAGCCAGAAAAAAGGTCAGTGTTTTAAAAAGTGTCAATGAAGTGGTTTTACATTGTTTCTGGCCCAGTTTATGTGCACTACCATGAAGGCAAAGCCCAAGCTAATTTAAAAACATTTTATGATATTTATGCTTTGAACACATTATTAGGTAACTAATTTCCCGGTTTCCCTCATATTGTGGAATTTAAACTTTTAAATTTGTATCAATGAAACAAACACCTGCATTTGTTAAATGGGCTTTTTAAATTCTCCAATTAAACCACTGAGATTCTGCTCATACTTCAGGGTTAACCTGTTCCAGCTCTGTCAGTGTGTTCAGATTGGGAGATATGCTGTGGTTAGGCTTTTGAACAGGGTATTCAGACATTTCTCCTTTTGAACTTGTACAGGTTTCTATTTAACTCCATCAGTGATTCATTCAGTTCAGAAAATTTTTAAGGCCTCAGTAGCACAAATCTCATAAAATCACAGAAAAGACTGAATAAGTGAAGCTCTGCCGAAAGAAGGCACATTATTACACGTGGAAAACTTACCTCAACTTGAAATTCTAGGTAAAAAACAGAAACTGTTAAAAGGAAATTTGTATTACCGCATTTACAAAACCTCAAACGAAAAAAAAAGAATAATCTAAATTGACAGCTACACAGTTACCTCACATTTCCTACATCACCAGCTAAACCAAATACTTGTTTGAGTCAAACACTGCTGAAGACCAGTTCCAAATGACTTATTATAACCATCAAAAACAGAGACGGTTTTGAAGTCAAGTCCTCATGACATCTCAGTTAACCTGCCAATGGGAGTTTCACTGATACACCAGAGGGAGAAGTCCCAGCCAAGTTTAGTCCTTCTAAATAATCACTTTTCAGTGAAGCGCTAACACGGTGTAATATTGCTGGTATGAGTTATGGGTTAGATTAGTTTAGAACCTAAGTAAAAAGGTTCCTTCTCACATGGAACAGGTTGACATGAGAAATGTCTCAACAGCCTGTCACAAAATTGTTAGTAAGAACAATCTAAGAAAGAACGACTAACCTGTGTTTTTTGCGCGTTTGACTTCGGTGTCTTAACAGGTACAAAAGCAGCAAGCCACCGCCTGCTAAGCAGGAGTTTTTCGCTGTTAGATGTTTACTGAAAGTCGCCATGTTTGTGACACAACGACCGGTTTGGTTCGTTTCACCTGTCACTGACTAGAGCGACCTACTGTCCTGAGGGAGGAGCGCATGCGCACTTCTTCTTCTATATTTTATTGGGGGACAGGTCAATTTGCTGCCACCTCCTGGACTGGAGTGGGGACATATACGCATACAGACATGGCATGGGTATGGTATGACATGAGTATTTATGGTATGACATGGGGGTCTACAATACAGAGACGGAGTCAAGTTCAGGACCCTAAGATTGACTGAATAGTTTTGGGAACAGTGATTTTCTTTTTCTTTTTTAATTGTAAAATAAAATTTGGAAAATTTACTGTAAAAATGTGAAAATTTTAAGACTGTAACATTCGAAAATATATTACCCTATAAAGTACACTAAAACACCATAACTCAAGAAGCTTAAATTCCATTTTATTTTTACAAGTATGAAATGCAGAAAACACAGAAATATATTGTTGCCACAGACTGGCGACCTGTCCAGGGTGTACCCCGCCTCTCGCCCGGAACGCAACTTGAGATAGGCACCAGCAACTCCCGACCCCGTTAGGGAGAAGGGTGACGGAAAATGGATGGATGGATGGATGGACAGAAATATATTGTGAAAATTTTAGAAATTGTGAAGTTTTCCAGTAGTTGCCAGGAGTCGATTACGCAAAAATTTACCATGCTAATCAGCCAAAATAGAAAAAAAGGCTGATATTTATATTTCCAAAGCAAAACTGTAAACCAGACTGCTGTTGATATATGTTGATATAACGATTTAGTTTAATATAATTCTCTTTTGTTTCTATTTTTATAGCATTCATTCGTTTATTTATTCCATACATGTTCTTAAAAACAAGAAATCAAGTAATTAGTAGGACAAGAGAAAATGTCCTAGAAAATGATGGAGGCAGTTTCTGATGGTGCCTCCATCTCCAACCATACACCAGAACAAAAATAATTAGCTCACTACTTTTCTGTTTGAAAACTAGTAGGAAGACTTGAACACTTTTTAAATCCTACCCCTCATCTTAATTTAATAAACTATTTTAATTACTGACTCAATAACGACATTTGTAACTAAAAACAAATTTTTAATTACAAATTAAAACTTGTATTCATATGAATACTTATTGTATTCTATATTAACACCCTTTCATTTAATGCAGACAGGACACATTTGTTCATTGTTAGTGAATATCCTGAATTTTGTTTTGCTCAGATTAGTGCTAACATATTCATATCAAACCACAGATGTGAATATGTATGTGATATATGCTTTCAAGATACCTTGAAAGCAAGGTATCTGGGATCTGTCTCAGGGAGCCAACTCCTCGTTAAGTTCCTCCTGATGAGGCCTAATGAGGAATGTGCATCTTGCTGGCCAAACCTGGAAGGAAGGAGCACCAGTGAAACACCAAAGCAATATGCATATCACCATCATAGAAAGACACGGTGGTTATCACTGACAGACTGAAAATGTAGCTGATATTAGGAAGTCTATTACGTAAGAGAGAATTTTCTGATTGTCTTCCCTCATCGAATCGTGACCATATTTCAAGTTAAAGTAACACAAATGTATATCCATAAAACTGGAATAAAACTAATGTAATCTAGAACTCTCATAGTTGACAGAAGCTAAATGTTTTATATCGAAACACTGTATACAACATCTTGCAGTTTTGGGATTACTGAAAGTCATGGAAGATCAGCAGTGTCAGGTTAAACTAAGGGAGTCTACAATGTCTCTGCTGTTCTAAAGCAGGGTATTCCTTGTTGTTGCTGTACAGTCTCTTAATTCATCTTCGAGGTAAATTTAATTTAGCCTTTTCTTTGGGCACATTTAGTCATGTGCTTTCCTTCTGAGGAGAGCACATGACACACTTGTAATTTTAGCCTTTTGAATCCATGTATGTTTCTCAGTCAGCTGCTGCAGGTTGGAGCAGAATGCATCTTGTTCATTGGGCCTTCACAGCTCTCCTGGGAATGGGGTCATTAGCTTTTTGTTATGCTGGACCAATTCATGCACAGTGTAAAGTGGACTGGTAAGAATGTCTGTGTATATTTTCAATAATTACTTGACTTGAAGTATGGAAATACTTTCCTTTGTTAGTTTTTGTTGATCTTAGAAGAAAGGTATTCCTAAAAATGCTTGAAATTAATTAGTGACATTTGTGATATGTTAGGCAACAGGCATTATATTTATTGCTTGCTTCAAGTTTATTTGTATACACATTTTTAGCAACACTTCAATGTTGCTCTAGTGCAAAGAGATCTACTTGATTTAAAGGAAGTAAATAAATAAGAAAACAAAAATAAAAAAAACAGGATGATCAATGGAATACAAATAAAGATGTTCCAGATAATATTAACCAAAGACAGTTTTAAAAAATTAGGTTTTTAGCCTTGAATGAAAAACACTTTGAGTTTTGCATTTATTTTTTTTTTTGGTTGCAGTTTTATGAAAGTTTGTTGCAGATTAGAAGAGTATGAAAGGCGAATGCAACTTCTTCATGTTGGGCTCAGGTTCAGAAAAAAAAAAAAAAAAACTGCTCAGACAACTAATGTTAAAAACAAAACATCTCACAATTCAATTTCCTGTTTTGAATCAAACTGTTAGTCAAAAATGCATATCAATAAATTCTAAATATAAATTACCTAATTTTCCCAAGTTAGTCTTGTAATCTGTATTAACTAATTATTCATTTATTCCCTACCTATGAAATCTGTTACTGGTTTTGAGTCTAAATATTTTACAACATCCTCCCCGCCCCCGGTGAACAATGGTTCATTACTAAAAAATATTTCTAATCAATTTCTATAGGCTATTTAAGCTGAACTATTTGCCTCAAAAGGCATCCTGGAGAAGTGAACAGCACATGAATGTGTCAGCTCATCTCTTCCAGCTCTGTGACTCTGCCTAGTTTCCATGTCTGCCTTGGAACATTGTTGTCTCCAAAAAGGAACACTTTGGCTACTTTCAAAGAAGTAGGTTTGGCTAGCTGACACTTGTGGAGAGTTTTAGGTTCATGAGGTAAGCCTTTTGCCAGTGATTCCTGAAGCTTCTTAACAGTTTCTGATGGTCCCTCCATCTCCAACCAATGTCCTTTCTCATCATGTTGATTTGCTGGGATGGTTTTCTCACTGCAGTGTGACCAAAGTTCAGGAATAGTAAGACCTTGTATTTCAGTCACTCTGTTTGCTACGAATGCTTTCCACGTCTGAGCCGTGTTGAATATCCAGTGAAGAGCAATCATGGACTCTGTCCACATTTTGAGTTGACCTTCTCCAATGTTCAAAGGGTTGAGGAGGTTATTTCTCTGTCTTGCTCCAATTTAATCTTTCATAAGCTCCAAGCATGGCAGCAACATTTTCTTTAGTGGAACCACTCTTGTTTTTGATGATACAAAGCGTTGTATTGCTTCTCTGACTTTGTTTTGTGCTTGTAGATAAGAACAGCTCCATAAGCACAGGCATCACTGAAATCCTGCAGTTTCAATGTCTGTGGGTTTGGCTGAATTTCAACTTTGTAGCACCTTGGAATGGACAACAGATGAAGTCCTGAAAGCTCTTCACACCATTCACTCCATTTTTTAGTCAAATCCAGGGGCAACTCTTCATCCCAACCACTTCTCCTCTCCCACAACTCTTGAAATGGGCATTTTACTCTGATGGTGAGAGACCAATAGGATCCCAGATACAAGCCGATATCTTCAATACACTCCTTTTTGTGTTCTCTTTGTTCTTCCTTTTTGGAGACAACAATGTTCCAAGGCAGACATGGAAACTAGGCAGAGTCACAGAGCTGGAAGAGATGAGCTGTTCTCTTTGTAAGAACAAAGAGGTCATCTTTTTTGACCTAAAAAGATGTCCAACAGTCTTTTTAGGTCAAAGACACAATCATCCTCTAATGACCTCCATACAAGACAGGTTCCTCCAGGACATTCAATATGTTTCCAGTGGCATCTGTCTCTACCATGTTCCATTTCCATTCTCCTTCCACTTGTCTCTCAGTTCTCTTGAATTTGTCACCCTTGCACAAGTTCCTGTTGTCATGTGACTGGATCTCCTTTGCTGTTGTGAGAGTGCTTTCTTAAGCCAGGTGAACGGGTACATAAAATCATCAATGAACAATGATTCTTTCAATGCAATCACTGTAGTAGGTTTTTCAGCCTCACTGTTTCATGTACTCTCTTATTGTTGCACCAAACAGGAAAGGATTTGGTGAGACTCCAAACAGCACTCTGTTCATTCTCATAATTCACAGCTGATCCTTGTAGTCTTTAGTAGGAGGCCCTTGAAACCATAGAAACCTCACAGCATCTTTGTCCTTTTCTGAAAGAGCTAGCTGAAGGACAACCCAAACCAGACTGAAAGACATCAAAGCAGTTGGTCATTGTTAAGAAGCTTTTAAGAGTTGAAACATAGCTTTTTCAAAATAAGCTTTCTGATGAATGTAAGGTTGTAGATTGGCCGCAATTTCACATTAGCTTCTAGGAAAACAATAAGTGGTCTAAAAGTCAAAGAAAAGTTTAATCATTTCATTTATAACAGAATGTTAGAATAACAGCACTGAGCTCTAATTTATATGAACTTCTTTTCTGCAGGTACTTTGGGATATCATGTCGAGTGGTTTATGAATCACTTGTTTCACAAATTAAGAAATGGACAACATCTAGCTGCGTGGCAGGGGGACAGAGGTGCCTGTACAAGGTGTGTCTTTTTGTTGCATGCCACATTCTAGAGTTTTAAGCTATTAAAACAATGCTTTTCTCTAAATGAAAAAAAATATTCTTCTCTTCCTGGAAGAATAATTTTGGTGATGAAACTGAACTAAACCAACATGCTGTTCTGTTTGTCTGTAGCTTCAATCAGCCTCTATCCACTTTATAACTGCCAAGCATACCAATCCTGATAAGAGGTATGTGGAGGACATCAACTTCAGATTGGTTTCTTATCAGTTCTTTGCGTCTTGTCATGTTACAGTAAGTTTTCACACTCCACATAATTGATCTTGACTCTTATGACAAAATAAGCTTGAAATTTATTAGTAAACTAATTTAAGACAAATACAAGCCATGTGGTGTTTGTCTCTGAAAATATTTCGACTTTTAAGATAGGCACCAAGATAAACACAGAAGATGAATCTATGGATGTGTCCACAGATGTCCACTTTGACCTTTGTCTTCAATGCAGTTTGATCTTAAAAGGGAAATATTAGATATTTTTCAGGCACATATAGTGCCATTTTATAGCACGATCAAGTAACTATACTATGTTCAGTTGTTATTAACATTGCACTTGGTGATGTATGGTTTGGATGAAGCTGCTTCACCGTGGAAACCCATTCCATGAAGCTCTCTGTTCTTGAGCTCATCTGAAGGCCACATGATGTTTGAAGGTCTGTAGTGATTGACTGCAGAAAGTTGGTGACCTCTTTACACTATGCACTTCATCGGCTGACTGTCAGTTTACATGGCCTACCACTTTGTGGCTGAGTTGCTGTCATTCATAAACACTTCCACATTCTTATAATACAGCTGACAGTTGACTGTGGAATATTTAGGAGGGAGGAAATTTCACAACTGGATTTGTTCCACAGGTCGCATCCTACCACAGTTTCATGGTGGAATTCACTGAGCTCCTGAGAGCGACCCATTCTTTCATAAATGTGAAAGAATGTCTAGGTGCTTAATTTAATACACCTGTGGCCATGAAAGTGATTGGAAGACTTGATTCTGATCATTTGGATAGGTGAGCAAATACTTTTGGCAAATAATGCATTTCTGAGTCTGGCTGTGAATGTTGCAGAATCTCCTGCCAGTTGCCAACCAGATGAATAGACCGTGGGTAGGATGGGTGGAATTGGAGAGGATCATGTGTGTGCAATGTTCTGGATGGGAAAAGAGGAGTACAGTCCCATCATCCTCTCTGCTGTCCTCACAGCTCTTTGCAACGACTTCCAGGCTGATGCATTGCACCTTCCAGACCAAAAGCAGGCTTTCAATGGTTTGTCTGAGAAGGTGGAGAGGACAGGAAGGGTGATGTATGGTTTGTATGCAGCTATCCTGAAAGAGGATAGCTGAACTTTGAGTCATCCATGACTCAAAGTGCAGGTGCTGCTGTGCCTCTCACCAGTGAAGTGATATGAGGTGTGATACGAAGTGATATAAGTTGACCAGCCAAGGTTTTCTGTAATGTGCATCTCCAGGAACTTATACTAACGATCTCCACTGCTCTGTCATTGTTGAGGAGTGGCTGGGTTGAGACCTCCTGAAGTTGACAATGATCCTTGTCCTTCAGCTTCAAGTTCTTCACTCTACACCACGAAAGACAATATGAAAGAAGCCTTGAGTCTTCTGACGATAGGCATGCTTTGCTGCTCTGATGGCACGGTTTAGATTGGCCCTTGCTCTCTAAGTGTTTAAGTGTCACATCACAAGATTTGAAAGCAGCATTTTGGTATACACCTCCTTAGTCATCCAAAGTTCCTAGTTACCTTGTGACTAAAGTCTTTGTTAGTGTAACCTCAGAAATACACCACTGGATGTAGTTTGACACAGATTCTACATACTCCCCCACACCCCACAATATGCACTCAAAACAGTCCTGCGCAAACAGTTCCCTCAGGCAACACTCTCACCTTCTTAACTGCTTGCTTTTCTTTTCATACTCATCCCAGCATATAAGCAGAGGACAGTATTCTAGAATGAGAATAACACAGAGATGCTCCAAGGTGCCGGGACCTATCCCTTTGTTCTCTTTTGCCATCTAAAAGTTGTGAGATTAATTCTAGCTTTCTCATTTTACCATTACTGTGCCTCTGGGCAAGGAACTCTATCCTAAATTGTCTAACAATCTTCAAGTTGGAGAAATTACTGTGTGAGTGGAAGTGACTCCAGTGTAAAGCTTGCTGAGTGACTGATTTGACTAAAAAGTGCTATAAATTGTAAGTTTGTAACTCTCTGTATATCTAGGCGATGTCCGTCTCTGAGACCTGGTATGCTATTAAAGACCATGGCACCAACTACTGCAACCTTTATAATCTTATAGAAGGTAAGATTGAATGACAAAATGCAGATAAAGTCCACTGAATTATTCTATAAAAAATTCACAATTTCAAGTTAATGATTTATATGAGAGTCTACTTTTGACAGACAGCAATTGTCCTGGCTCTGATGTCCATGACGTCCATGACAAAAAATTAGCCTTTATACAGGCCAGTTCATCTCAGAACTATTCATGTAACATCAGTTATCAGCTGAATCATATATCTCAAGTCATGAATAATATGATGGAATTATACATAATTAAATGCAATTATGTACTCTTGAGATCATTTTTATTCTTAAACCCTCCGAAACAGTGTTGTATAGTAACGAAGTAAAAATACTTCACTACTTTACTTAAGTATATTTTGGAGTACTTCATATTTTCCTCGAGTAAGAAAATTTTTGATAACTTTCACTTTTACTTCACTACATTTCCGAACTTAATTGCATACTTTTACTCAGATACATTTTCAATGTGTGGTTTAGTTACTCGTTACTAAAAAGCGAGACAGAAACGTAAGTATTTTGATCCCACCTACTGATTGACTGCAACAAAGTCAGTAGCCGACTTACCTGGGCTTGTTCATCACCACCAATAGGATACAAAGGTTTCGCACCTCCCCACTACGTCAAAAAGTCCAGCAAACAGTCTGATTGTTTAGTGCTCCGTTTGTGCCGTTAAAATGAACGCAGCAAAGTTGTTTTCAGTTCGGATTTTGGCTATTCCAATATCCGGTGTGAGCGGCGTCTAGCCCAAGGTTGATCCGATTCATGAACACTAATTTCGGCCAGCCGTTCTCTAGGTCTCCCCCTTCCTCAAGCGCTCAGAGTTTCACTCAGGGAGAGTCAACAAATTTTACATCCAAACTCTCCTGAGAAAGTAATGGAAATAGATTTCTTGCCTTGTGACCAACTGACACAAAATTCACGCTGTTACACGAGACACACTGTTCTCTAGTGAATTTTTAGTCATACTCAATATTTTCAGTAATTGTAATCTTAAAAAGTATATATTTTGGATGGCCTAAAAAATAATTTTTAATATCTCGGAAACCAAAGCTGCACAAACAGAGCTCTAACCAATCAGACTATTTGCTGGATTATTTGAGTAGGTGGGTGTCAGCATCACGGAGGTCTGTTTATCTTCTCCCATTAAACACCAAGTCAACAAAAAAGTTCTCCCTCTTCAGATGCCAAATAAGCTGCATTTCCCTCCCAATTCTTTTTTTCTTTTGCATAATGACCAGTTGTGTGCACCTATAGTTTGTGAAGTAGAGTAATCTACTTTTTTTCTTCATGTTGGCCGCATTTTCTGTTCTGACCATTTATTTTTCTCATTTTCAGCACTGACCTTACTGAAAGGGAAAACTTAAGTCTTACAAAAACTGTATTTTCTGTCCTGGAGGGTTTACTAAGAAGCTGGTTCAGTTGTAAAGCAGGTTAAGTTGACCTAGTGGTTTAGGTAAAGCACCTAATTTTCTTAACTAAATGATGCTGCAGGTTTATCTATTAGCATGTTTCATTTTGCCTGCACTTGGTTGTGTTTATTATTTTAAGTGTATTTGACAAGTTTACCAAAATATAAAAAATGTCATTCAAACTGCATTTGCCTTGTTTTACTTTTTACTTGTACTTTTCATTACATTACTTGAGTTCATCCATTTTTACAGTACTTTCTATACTTAAGTACAAGACGTTTCAGATACTTTAAGACTTTAACTCAAGTAACATTTCAGTCAGTGAGTTGGACTTTTACCAAAGTCATATTTTGGAGCGGTACCTATACTTTTACTTGACTCCGAGATTTCAGTACTTTATACAACACTGCTCCAAAACATATTCAAGGTGTGAGTTTTGTTCCAACCAAAACTGAACGTAATTTTTGTTGTTCTGATAGCTCAACTTGACATGAAAAAGGTTTTCTATCTTATAGTTGCATTCGAGTGACTATCTTTGCAACAACAGTATACAGTTTATGATGTGGAGTCAGTAACTTGGCATGCATGAGGCGTCAGAACGAAGAAATCCCTATTAGCTGTGGGAAACTTTCAAAAGAAAGTGTGACCAGTATGTGACCAGCTCCAACAAACTGGGATTCTGAAAAGACAGAGTCGACACGAAAACAGACACACTGATCCAGGAGTACTTCAAAATTTCTATGCTGCTTAGAGATTTTTCATGAGAAAAAACATGACCTATCATGAAGACATGTTTGCGTATGTACATACACTATGTGTGTACATACATATGCAAGGGGGGCAGATAGTGTTTAAGTGACACAAAATAATATTCTTTAAGAAATGTAGGTCTTCTAGCCATTGTTTTGGTATGAAAGGAAACATAAAATTTAATATGATTGTTGTCCAAAGCCTGTTAGAGTGCCAGGTTTCACACATGCAAATTTATGTTATACAGGCAAAATAATATAACTCCCAAATGATAGTTTTTCAGAGATGTTAGTCTAAATGTAAAAAGTTGTTCCATTTCCTAACTTCAGCTTTTGTAATGTATATTTCTATATGCATTTTCTTCTATGGATAAATGTCCACATTATAATTTTCTCATTTTGTCTTCAGGAAGTTATCTTACTCAGTCCAGAGGGTACAAGGAGGTCACCAGTGAGTTCCTGTGTACTCAGCGCTCCACTGCAAACTGCACAGTCTATTGACTGAACAGCTACAATTACCAAAAGACAACAACATTCACAATCACAAAGAAACCTGAATTGTTGTTTAGACATCCACATATGGTATGGTTGTAAAAAATATTAGGTATTAGAAATTGTGAATGCTGTGAAGAATTGAGGAATGTATTTAGATTTAAATAAGCAAAAAAAAACTCCAAACATTTTAGTATTGACAGAAGTGTGACTGTGGAGAGATCACTGGTTTCTGGCATCCTTAGTCAAACATTTGAATCTTTAAGATTATTTAAATGTTGGTGCTCTTAACCTTAGTTTGTGACTGTGATCTTTTTCCAAAGCTCATACTGCAGCACTTGATAATAGACCTGGCTCAGTAACTGGTTGTGAGGCCAATGCATATGTGTCACACCATATCAATGTTGATAACTCACATGGCTGAGAAAACAATCTGTGTGCAGGCAGGTTGATAAGATGGGAATAGCAATGGGTCAAATATTAAGGGAAGGGTGGGAGCTGACAAATTTGAAACAGCCTTGTGGGGAGATTAAACAGGCATTATATGTACGTTGCAGTACATTTATAGCAATATTCTGAAAGATGAAAAAAATCATACCAATAATTTTTTTGTCTATGAACCTCAACAACTGCATCAACATCAAGAAAGTTGACATTTTTTGAAAATTTACTCTTCATATTCAAGCCTTGTTGCAAGGGATCAATTTAAATTTGGTTTAGTTTCATTTAGTAATTAAATAAAAATATGATAAAACCACTTCATACTTGTCAAAATGGTTTTTAAAGACTTGTTGTGTCAGGTTGTGCCAAGATTTCATTCGGAACACGTTACTAAGGTTAAAACACTGTCCACATGTCAACATCAGCCTGAAAATGACAGCTTAATAACAAACAACTAGTTTCAGGTTTGGTCATTACCAGTTTGTGATGTGAATCTGTGGAAAAGTTGCCCTTTTCTTCAGCACAGAACTCTCTCTCTATGAGATATTTGAGGACTTTTTTTTACATGTATACCCATGTCAAGTCACCCACCAACATCTGAAAAGAGCAGGTCTTCATTTCCTCTTAAATTTCTCACAGTCCTTGGTGGATTTACCAGTTTGCTTTGGGTCATTGTTTCAAATTTTCCAAGGCAGCCTTTGGTACTTTCAAATTCACAAATACAATTTTCCCTTTCACATCTCTCGTGATCATTCATATTGTGCAATCTCTTTCTGACAAATATTTACTCCACATTTTATTATCAATTACCAATTTTGCATCTGACTTTGAGGTAAATACTGATAAGCTGGCAATAAGGCATTTTACCTTTTCATGCAAAAACTGAAAGTAATAGTCTCAATGTAGATTTAAGATTAGATTTATTCAGTTGGCTTCAAAATATTCACAGACTGATACTTTCCTGTTATACTCTGGAGTCTCAGCTAGCATATGGCATGCAAGGTAGACTACAACATCATTTCCTAATAACCCTGTCCTGTATAACCATTTCTAATAATCTCTGAGTTCAATCGATTCCAATACACTAAGAGGAAATGTCAAGCTTTGCCATCATCTGGTGTGAATTTGATTTCAACCCCACAAATAAAAATCAATGTTTACTACTGTAAACATTGATATACAGAAGTAATCAATGTTTGACCATAATGTTTTCAGAAAAATCCAGCTTAAAGAATAATGTAATAATTTTAATAATACAGTTCATTACACTGAAATATGTTTTCACCAATTTTGTAATGCTTTAGTATTTTCAATATGATTAATATGTCTGTTGTGTGCATGTTACAACATGGAAACAATATTTGTTTTTCCGCTGCTCCAAGTGAGTCTAAAGCCTGATGGCAAGGTGGAGTACTGGCCTTGGAAAACAATATAAACGTGGTTGGAGGAGGCTCTGAAAGGAGCAATGTTGGTTTCCTAAAACAAACAGAAAGGAGACAAGGATGTGGAATAGGAATATTTGCTAGACAGACAGGCAGTTCATTTTAGTTTTTTGGAAAATTTCTAATTAGTTTATTTATATGGTGTCATGAGCGACATACCACTCCACAGTAAGGTCCAACTGGAGCTGAGGAGGTATCTGGGCCATCATATAACTTCAAGAAGTTGCTTTGACAATTTCCTGGGTCATCAATACTGAACTGGGCAAAGGTGATGGTTACCACATGATCTCTAGGTGCCTTGATGCTCCATTCACAATGAGTATTGTTCAGGTAACTTCCTGGGAAATTGGGGCTAGAGAATGAGCCATGGTCTCCATAAAGGATGCCACCACATCCTAGAAAGAATAAGAGACAGCCACAAGTTAATACCACAGGGAACTGTTTGATCACTATGGTTTCCAATCTGTATAATAATGTGCAATTATAGCTAAAAATGAGAAACAAGAATTTATTTTATTGAACAAAAATGTCAGCTGAAATTTAACCTATGATTGCACTTTCAGTAAAGCCACTATGTTCACCATCATTTATGAAGAAAATATGGAAGTGACAAAGCATCCATCGTGTTGATCATCCATCAATGATCAACACCAAGTATGACAAATTAAGAGAGTTGGGGGTTGAAATCTTTCAGTGAATAAATTAGTTTCTGTAAATTGAATCCTGACCATTTGGAGAAGATGTCCATGTAGCATCAAATCCATCTCGGGCAGTAGAGAAGTCACTCTTGAAGCGTAGGTACAGCTGGTTGGATTGTGGGAAGATGGGGTTGGGTAGGGTTTGACCACAGAACTTACCAATCAACTGCGAGTCTGCTGTACTTCCATTACGGATCTGAGTAACAACACAAAGTGTTGAATAGGATCAGATAAAAACATACACAGATGAGGTGGTCAGAGATATTAAAGGTCAAATTAAAGCTAAAACAATTTTAAAGATATCTCCAGAAAGTGAATTGCAGATGGTATACAGCTCAATGTTATGATCCAACTGGTACAGAGATGTAAATGGTTTTCATTAGAAATTAAATGGAATTAAATTTTTACTTTATTTCAAATACTATTTACGCTTTTCAAGATGCTAGTCAGCTGTAAAAAAAAAAAACACCTTGGGGCCACGGTTATTTGCACTGGTAAAATCCTTCCAACTGCAGTATCCAAAACCAGAGAGAGTATTTGTTAGAGGAATTTTCTGTACCATTCTAGTATCAACTAATGAATACTGAAACCGGGGATTCATTAATTGGTATATTTGTATAGTCCATAGGATTCATTCACCCATACATTCAAACACTGACAATTCAAACAGTGTCAAGCTACAGGATAGTAGCCACTAGTGATGGATCCGGCAACACAGACGCATCAGCGCACGCGTCAAACCCTGAGACAAAACCCCGTGTCGGTGTGCGTATGGCTTTCAGCAAGTCACATGACCAACACAGGACCATTTTGAAATGACACTGGCGCCAAACTGTGTTTATAAGGAAGCAAATCTGACAAGGGGATGCATTTGCCAAAATAATTCTTGATCTTTTACGGTACAGCGTCAACTATGTATCCTCAAGGCAAATGAAAGGTTTCGTAGTTTGGGACCACTTTGATCTTACATCAGAAAATAAGGTGTTGGTTCTCACTTCATTGTTGTTTCATCTGGTTCTTTTCAGTTTCTACTTGATCCATCTGAATGCAAATTCAGCTAAAATGGACTCTTAGTTTACTTTCACATTATGTTCTGCAGATGACTTTGTGTTTTTGTGTTTATGATGTAAAGCACTTTGAAATGCCTTGTTGCTGAAATGTGCTCTACAAATAAAATTTGATTGATTGATTGATTAAGTTGCATATGTTTGACAGTTGTGTCTTATTTAAATAAATCCATCTCCTCAATGCTGAGGCATTATTGGGCCAGGCATCAGAATGAATCCCAGATACACCGAGGATAAACTCAGGCATTCTACAAATTACTCAGTTGCTTTTTATAAGTTATTTCATATTGCTGTTACAAAAGTGTAACAGACTAAATTTCAAAATTTGGAAAAACTTATTTTTTTGAATGAATATTTGTGAAAAAAAAAAAAATCCCAGTCCACAAACATCCTCATTCCAAACACATTCACTTAAATTTTCATCATATGGTAGATGTTCACATTATTTATTGACCATGTAAGAATATCAAATATTTTTTGAATTTAACTGAAGATATGACATAATACAATATATTATGTACATGACTTAAATCTTATTGTATAGACTAGGACATCAAATCAGTCTGTCAACTGCCTGTAGGGATTTTTAATGTCCAGCAGGTGTCAGTATTCAGTGACACAGTACCGACAGTTTGCTATGGGTCGAAACGCTTCATGACACCTCATTTACCCATCACTAGTAGCCACAGCTGACCTGGGGCACACTGATAGAAGTGAGGCTTCAATGACCCGGCACCACTGGACCCTGTTCTGACCACCACCAGCAGACAAGGTGGGTGAAGTGTCTTGCCCAAGGACACAACGACAGAGGCAGACAGAGCAGGAATCAAACCAGTAATCCACCAACAAACTCCTACCACCATCACTAAAATCACTGATAATCACTATAGAGCATATTTTGTTGATCCCCCCCCCCTGCAGTTCCATTGGAGGGGGGTGCCAGAAGCAGTAAGGATGGAGGAAAAAAAACAAAAAACAGTTACAATTTCACTCTAAAAATGGTTTGTAGTGTGTTTTGTTGCAACCTGAAGTGTGAAATAAACTTCAGTGGAGTTTGAAAACAAAATATGTGTATGTGTTTATGTCTGGTTGAATGATGTGTGCCAAGTTGATTTTTTTTTTCTTTTTTGGAGGAATTTTATTGTAATCCTTGATAATTCATTGCGAATTGTCAAATTTTGACACTAATCCACGCCCATATGCTTTGACATACGAAAAATCATTTGATAAATTTTGACCTTCAATGCCTCAAGACTGTGCTGAGTGATTCTGAAGTATGTATGTCAAAATCTGTAAGACGAGTTCGATCAGTTACGTCTGTAAAAAAAAAAAGAGAAGATGGCAATTTTTGATCCAAAATTTGAGCATTGGTTATTGTAGGGCACCTGATGATGATCACTGAACGTTTGGTGCCTCTGTGAATGTATATGTAGGAGATATAACAGTTTCGTGTTTCATGTCAGTATGCATGAAAAAGTCATTTTTTTGATAACTTTTTTCAGCCATGTCTTCTGAACAAACTGACCAAGTTTGAACCTGATCGATCTTAATACCTGGAACGAGTTAAATCAAATGCAAAGGCTGTAAACGGCAAAAGTGGTTTGAAAATCAGAACTGCCTGTTTGATGTGCACTATGACATTGATAGAGTTTTCTGTGCATCTTGGGGAGTGCTACAAGGGCATCTTGGGGAGTGCTACAAGGGCATTTTGGGGAGTGCTACATGTCCACCCACTTTGACATGTAAGTTTCATGTCTCTGAAGAAGTAAGATCAATGCGAAGGGTCTTTTGAAAGTTGGCCGGTGGGGCTGTTGAGCGGGTTCTTGTACAATTTTTGCAACAAAAATTTAAATATGTGATTTTCACACAGACTTGATGTGTCCGCCAAGTTTGGTCAGTTTTTGAATATGATAAGGCCCTCAAAGAGCTAATTTATTTGATGAAGGAATCGTAATAAAAAGAAACCATATGATTACATTAGGCCTTTGCAGCGCTTTCGCTCTTGGGCCTAATAATTTAATACAATATTTGTTTTTTAACAGTTTCCCAGCATTCTGTGCAAGTGTGGCCAATAGGCAACTTTATGTACATAAATGCGTTGTAAGGCCAGTCATCCTATAATTAAGAAAATGGTGAGATGAAGTGATGACACTGCTTAGTCTTCCTGGAAAAGTGTATTCTATATTGAAACAAGAGGAACATGATTGAGTCTAACCAGATCTTAAATACAAACACAAATGAAATTTGAAGAAGACCACAGGTGCAAACTAAGACTGGAAAATTTTTACCTCTAGGTAGTCAAAGTTACAGCTGCTTTGGCTCTCCACATCGAAGTTGTTAAAGAAGAAAGAGATGGAACTGTTTTGTGGAGCCTTCAGAATTATGACACAATCCATGTTGTGGGGGTAGATTTCAGGCCATCCTGGACTCTTGAGGTAGCCATATTCCTGTTCATATAGTCGACTACAGTCTGAAAACCAACACAAACAGCTTAGAGCATAAATCAGAAAACAAGTTATATTAAAAAAGTAGCTGTTCAAGATAAACAGTTAAAGAACATTTTGTTCCGATACCCACTAGCAATTTCATTGCTAAAACTGAGACCATTTCCGATCAGGAAGGCATCAGATTTAAAGTACACCAGTACTGTCCTGCTGTTACTGTAAAAGTCTGGTGGATGGTCATCTGAAGCACAGAATTTGTGTGATTGTCCATAGTCTCCCTGGAAACACAAATAACTTGGTTCAGTTGGAAAGTGCAATAACTAACAACTGCAGGTGTAGTTTAAGCTACTATTGCAAAAACTGGTAGTACAATTCAAACAGCACAACTTTAACAGGAGCAGTCTTAATAAATCTGTGAGAAATATGTCAATTTTTAGTTATTCACAGATTCTGAAAGTGTGAATTCTGAACTTTTCAATGATATCAAACAAATTGAAACAAAGAAAGAAACAAAAAAAGATATGGTCATTAGGCCTCTTATGATGACAAATTTTGCTGGATCATAAATTGTTCCAGAAGTTATTGTGAATAACAATAATATTGTTGTTTTGAGGTTTTTTTAAGTAATACAACAATAATGGCAAAAATAATGATGCAAGAATACCTTCTAAAAGATCAATAAACTTTAAATTCTAATGAACATTCAACACTGAAACTGGAAGCCATTATAAGTATCCAAAATAACAAAACAACAAATATAATAAATTTGACATCTTTGTGAACAAAGTTGTCCTTCAACGAAAGCTAGTTGAGAGCTACGCAGCAGGAACCTTTTCTGTTCTCATGGACAAACTCCACCCACTCTGAGTGACACTCAGCAGAAGTGGAGGAAAACATGAATACTCTCTGCATGACTCATTAGTCTTGATTTTAACCAGCCGGTCAACTTGACCCTGAACAGTATGAGTGTCTCACGTTCAATTATAAAGACAGATTGAAAAAAAAAAGTAGAAATTATATATATATATATATATATATATATATATATATATATATATATATATATATATATATATATATATATATATATATATATATTGAAACGATCCCTACCAATACCATAACAGAAACCAATGAGCTGATCTACAACTCAGCATCAGTGATCCTTGAGATACTTGGCTATAAGAGCAACCATGAGACCCAATACCCACCATGGAAAAAGACGGTTAGAGGCTAAAATCAAGGTAACAAGGAGGGAAGTGAGCCAACTATCAGAGGCTCCACAAGGGTACAATGAAAAGACAAGTACCCAGAAAGTACAGGCAGATGCCCAAACCTGAAGCACTCGAAACTGCCAAACAGAGGCTCCAAGCCTTGGCCAGCCGCCTAAAGAGATACACAAGGGAGAATGAATCCAGAAGGATTAACCGGCTCTTCTCCACTCAACCAGCTAAGGTGTACTCTCAATGGCAGGGTAATAACAACAGAGCAGACCCACCAAGGCTGGAGACTGAACAATACTGGAAAGGCATATGGGAAAGGGAGGCGTCCCACAACAGCAATGCACAGTGGTTGATCTCTCACGAGAGGACCATAGCAACCTCCCTGAGCAAGCCCCGGTAACCATCACTGTGACAGATGTCCAAGAAAGAGTCTCAGGTATGAAAAACTGGACAGCACCAGGGCCTGACATGATCCATGCCTACTGGCTAAAGAAACTCACTGCCCTCCATGAGCGACTGGCAGGCCAAATGAACCGGCTGCTACAAAGTGGGACTCACCCTGAATGGTTAACTGAAGGGCGGACAATCCTAATCCAGAAGGATCCATCAAAGGGTCCAGTCCCACCCAACTACCGACCAATAACCTGCCTCTCCACAACCTGGAAGCTCATGTCAGGCATCATAGCGGCCAAGATAAGCAAACACATGGATAAGCACATGAGCATGGCACAGAAAGGTATCGGTGTAAATAGCAGAGGAGCCAAACACCAACTCCTCGTAGACCGCACAGTTGCCCGAGACTGCAAAAACCCGACACACCATGACTCAATGCCGCATACTTGGATCATTGAATGCTTAGAGATGAATACCATTGGTGAATGCTTAGAGATGTATAACATCAACAGGACTCTGAGAGCCTTCATTGCAAACTCAATGAGGCTGTGGAAAACCACCCTTGAAGCCAACTGCAAACCACTTGCACAAGTGTCCATCAAATGTGGCATATACCAAGGAGATGCTATGTCCCCCGCTACTGTTCTGCATAGGCCTGAACCCCCTCAGCCAAATTATCAACAAGACTGGCTACGGATACCGACTCAAAAATGGGGCCAACATCAGTCACCTTCTCTACATGGATGACATCAAGCTGTACGCCAAGAGTGAGCGAGACATCGACTCACTGATCCACACCACCAGGATCTACAGCACGGACATTGGGATGTCATTCGGACTAGAGAAGTGTGGTCGGCTGATTACAAAGAGGGGGAAGGTGATCCGCACAGAAGGGGTCTCACTCCCAGAAGGAACAATAGCAGACATAGAGGACAGTTACAAGTACCTAGGTATACCACAAGCAAATGGCAACCTCGATGAGGCCACAAGGAAAGGAGCAACAGCTAAATACCTCCAACGAATAAGGCAAGTCCTGAGAAGCCAGCTCAATGGCAAGAACAAAATCCGTGCGATAAACAGCTTCAGATACTGGCAGGGAAAGCATACATGGAACGACATAACCAAGTGGCAGGCATAGTGTACAGAAACATCTGTGCAGAATATGGACTGGAAACCCCGAGATCAAAGTGGGAAACACCCCCAAAGGTGGTGGAGAATGCCAGAGCTAAGATCCTGTGGGACTTCCAGATCCTGACAGACAGAATGGTAATGGCGAACCAACCAGACATTGTCATAGTGGATAAACAACAGAGGAAAGCCGTTGTGGTAGATGTAGCAATACCAAGCGATTGCAACATCAGGAAAAAGGAGCACGAGAAACTGGAGAAATACCAGGGCCTCAGGGAGGAACTGGAGAGGGCCTGGAAGGTGAAGACCACAGTGGTGCCTGTGGTCATCGGGGCCCTCGGGGCAGTCACCCCCAAACTGGAGCAGTGGTTACAACAGATCCCAGGAACAACATCAGACATCTCAGTCCAGAAATGTGCAGTCCTTGGCACAGCCAAGATACTGCGCAGGACCCTCAAGCTCCCAGGCCTCTGGTAGAGGACCCGAGCTCAGAGGATAAGAACCACCCGCGGAGGGTGAGAAGGGGAATTTTTTTTATATATATATATATATATATATATATATATATATATATATATATATATATTATTTTTATTTTTATTTTATTTATTTTTTTTTACAAAGATCAATTTCAAGGAAGTTTTTTTATCCCTAGACTTTACTTCAGTGGACATAAAAAAATGTAAATTACATTTTTCACATCTAAATGAGTAAATTGTAATCACTGATTCTTTATTTGTGAGCAATAAGAAACCATCATTGCACAAATATTGATCGAAATGGTTAGTATTAGAGTTTATAATCAGATACAAAATTGTTTTGGAGGATTCTTTCGGTTTCTGACACTATTGCATGATTAAACACTCCACTGGTCAAACTGACTCACAAACATTATCGCTGTACCTCAGAAACAAATGTAACAGGAGAGTTAAAAACACATCCCAATACAAATTCTTAGTTTGCTATAACCATATAAAGCCTTTTTTTTTATTTGACTAAAATTAATATGACTTTAACAGAGTCAGAGTGACGAGAATCTGGAAAAAAATCTGTGCATGGACCTAAGATTAGAGTGATAGAAAGGATGCCTTCCAACCTCAGAGACTCAGACTCAGAGCTCATCACCAAAAATAAGTTGACAAACTAATGTAGCAACCATAAAGCTCAATAATCAGACAAGTCTGATTGCTATAATGCCATTAAAGATTGTCTATGGATTATGGAGGGGCTAAATAAATTTAAATACATTTTTAACATGCCATTTTTATTTATAAAATCTAAAGACAAACCAATTCTGCTCTCACATCATTTTATTATCTTTTCATAGTTGAATTAAATAACTTCAAATCTAACTCTATATGAGGTGTGAATAATTTTGAGTTTAATATGGTCCATAACTGCGTCCATCCCTGTCTGTATAGTTTCAGAATCGGGGAACCATGTTTGTTGTCATTAACATGGCGATTTAAGACAATGTCTCCACAGTCATTTCTGTGAGGAACTTAAACTGAGAACTTTAAAAATAGATTTTTTTTAATCAAATTGGCAATTCAGCTTTATAAACATTGGGAATTCTATCTGTAGTATATCTCTACTTTTATATTTCTGTAAAGAAACCAATTTTATTGTATTTTCTGTAGTCCAGCAAATTTTGATCTTGCTCTTGTTTATACTAACCAAAGGCCAATCATTAATCTCCAGGTAATTGGTTGAGCAACTTTGGCTTGGGTCCAGGACAAATGTCTGGATTGATACTTTAATGGTTTCTAGTGGTGGAGAGTCAATGATCCACCGACAGTAGGTGTAAGGAGGGTAAGCGTTGGGGAAGGATGGTGAAGTCAAAGTCTGCTTTGCAGTCGTAGCATTCAGAGTCCCGCCACACAGCACTGAAGAGAGGCAGACACAGAGGAGAGTTGTAGAGTTGAACATCAATAGAATACAATGACAAGAAGAAAAAAAAATTCATTTCATTCATATTTTATTTGAATGATCATTAAACGTGTTTTCTTCTCCACCAAACCAAATAATCTAAATTAAACACCAATGTTTCTTTAATTTGAGATAATGCTACTGGAAATAAAAAAGGTGAATTTATTTTAAGAAGTCAGAGGTCTGACAGTGGAAGAAGAGACAAGAAATGTTCTTACACGGTACTGCTCTGTAGGTTGCATTGAATCCTTGCTTCTGGACGGAGTTGTCAGACACAAAGTGAATAGTCAGGAAGTTTCCACTTGACAAGAAGTAGGCAGGAATAGAGCTTCCACAGTATGTCCCAACTAGAGGAAAGTTCATATTGGCTCCATCGTATATCTGGTGGAGATAAAGACACATTCAGAACATAAATCCATATTTCAATACCTCAAAATGAGATTTATTATTTATTGTTGGGTTGCAATAGATCCAAAACTAGGGGGTGGAATAAGTAGGTAAAATTAATACTGCCGAAATGTATGGACTTTCATTAAACTAAAGGGTGTCTTCAGGATAATGTTAACGTGAAAATGTTTTGTCGAAGTGGGCTTGGTTTCTGCACAAAAATGTAGGCAACTTAACATTTGAAAAACATCAGTAAAAATTCACTCATTGATTTGACATTCAAGATATGTTCCTTGCATGCAGTCTAAAAATGATGACCCAAATTTACAGTTCTAGATGAAAGCATGTAGTTTGTAACTAATGGTGGTAGCAGCAGCTCTGACTCTGATCAAACATCTTGAAAGTTGGCAAACTGTTCAGACACATTGTGGCTATAAAACAACAAATATCATTCCAATTTGAGTGCTCCTTTATATTTAATAAAGTAATAATTAAATATGCTAAGCAAGATGGGCAGTTTTCGTTTTATTTTGAAAAAATCTCTGGAGTGTGGCCGACAGAAATTGGGGCAGTTTTTGACATAATGGTCATTTGTGAATAAGGGCGTTAAAACCCCCCCAAAAAAACAGTTTTATGATTTTCTTTTTAGCTTCATTTGTAATGTTATTCTCTCATTAAAAACATACACAGAATGTTTCCATGATTATTTTATGGATGTTGGAGAAATCCTTTAATCTCGTGTGGCAACCATTCAGCTGTGCAAACGATTGGGGGAATCCAGCACTGCCTTCAAGGTTCAGCTTGTCCTCAGGGTAGCAGCTTCCAAACATCTGCATTACAGAGCAGCCTTCTCCACTCCTTCTTCTTCTTCTTCTTCTTTTTTGTTTAATGGCGGTTGGCAAACAACTTTTTAAGGTGCATTACCGCCACCTTCTGGACTTTGGAGTATGGACCAGATCTACAGTCTCTATAACCTCCTCATTAAACCTGTACTTCTCAAAAAATCTAAAAATAAAACTAAAAACCACATCCCCGGACGACTTTTTGTAATAGGTCTTTAATATCTAATTTAACTTTATTTCTATTTAATTCTTTATTTAATTCCTCTCTTTCCAGTTTATACTTGGTACACTCTATAAAGATATGTTGAACTGTTTCTAATTTTCCACAAAAACTACATAACCCCGTGCTGTGCTTATTAATTATTCTCAAGGTGCTATTTAATCCCGTATGCCCAAATCTTAACCTAGATATAATATCCTCCTCTCTTTTACTCCTATTTTCTTTTCTACATTCCCCCAACTTTTCCTTGAATATTATAATAAAATCTTGCTTTCCCTTCATTTTTCCCACTGTTCTTGCCATTTCTTTTTGTTGTACACTTTACTTACATTTTTTTATCTCATTTTTGCTAAATTTAATTTTAAGTTCCACATCATCCCTTCTAGTCGCACTCTTAGCAAACTTATCCGCTAATTCGCTTTCCTATTACACCAACATGAGCTGGAATCCAAATAAATTTAACACTAGATTCATTTTTCCCTATTTGATAAATTGACTTATTTATATCCTTCAGTATGTCTTGTCTTGTTTCCGATTCTTGCTCCATAATACTTGTCAATGCACTACTCGAGTCGGAACAAATTAAAATCTTTTTCCTTACTCAATTTTTCACTCCACTTTAACGCCATTAAAATAGCTACTAACTCACCCGTATATACATTCAATCTGTCCGTTACTCTTTTATTTTCCATAATGTCTAATTCAGGAACTATAAATGCTACCCCTACCCTATCATTTAACATCTTTGATGCATCTGTATATATTTGTAAGTGTTCACCATACTCCCTACTTATATAACCTTCCACCACTCCCTCTTCCATTTGTCTACCTTTTTCCAATAACTTAAAATCAACTTCAGTCTCCTTATATATCCAAGGCGGAGTATACGGGATACCCATCATAGGACTAACTAAACATCGATTTAGTTCCATTTCCTCTATTTCTTTATCTATTATCCAACCAAAACTATTTATATCTTTGTTCTTAATTTTTTCTTGACAAGGTTGTAAAATATTATTTATAGGATAACTTTCTTTATGTCCTCTTGTATTTGCCCAAAATGCTACTGCTAATTGCTTCCTTCTAAGCTCCAGCGGCATCTCACCCATTTCTACTTGTAGTGCTGACACTGGTGTTGTTTTCATTGCTCCACAGCAAACTCTTAATGCTTGATATTGAATTTTATCTATTTCTTTTAATAAATTATTTGAGGCTGAACTATATACCACACACCCATAATCAATTACCGACCTAATGAGTCCAATATATAATGTTTTCAAAGTTTTCCTACCAGCACCCCAATCTTTGCCTCTTAAACACCTCATTATATTTAATAATTTTTTACATTTCTCTAATTTTTTTTTAAGTTTTTTTTATCAAACCATACCCCTAAATATTTAAACTGATCTACTCTCTCCACATCCTTATTATACATTTTTAACCTTACATTAGTGCCTACTCTCCTATTAGTGAAGGTAACAAATTTGGATTTTGAAATTGAAATTCTAAAACCCCATTTTATAGCCCAATCTTTCTACTTTATACAATGCTTCTTGCATTTTATTATTTATAAACTTTATATTCTTCCCCCTTTTCCATACTAAACCATCATCCGCATATAGAGTTACTCCAACCTCTTTTTCAATTTTACTAAAAATATCATTAATCATTATTATAAATAACATGGGACTTATAATGCTACCTTGAGGAGTACCGTTTTCAGTTAAATACTTTGAACTTATTTCATTTCCTATTTTAACTCTTATATTTCTATTAGTTAAAAAATCTTTAATCCATTCGTAAATTTTACCTCTTAATCCTATTTGTCTAATTTTAATCAGTAATCCTTCTTTCCATAACATGTCATATGCTTTCTCAATATCCAGAAAAACTGCCATTAAAACCTCTTTCTTATTCACCTTTGCCCTTCTGATCTCATGTTCAAGATATACCATAGGATCTGTTGTACTTCTTCCTTTTCTAAAACCAAATTGATATGATTTTATTTTCCCCCTTGATTCTAAGAAATAAATTAACCTATTATTTACCATCCTCTCCATTATTTTTCCAATACAAGATGTTAAAGCTATTGGCCTATAACTCTCAGTTAGCTGTGGATCTTTACCTGGTTTGCAAATAGGGATAATAATTGATTCTTTCCACTTATCAGGCAAAATTCCTTCTTCCCATATTTTATTATATAATTCTAGTAATACTATTTTACTTTTTTCACTCAAATTTTTTAACATAATATAATTAATCTGGTCTTCCCCAGGTGTCGAATTTTTTTGTATTCTTTAATGCTCTATTTAACTCTATCATTGAAAACTTCATATTTATAGTATCATTATCCTCTATTTCTTCATTTATCCTTTCACTATATCTTTTTAATGTTAAGTCCCTTCCTTCTTTCTCTTTTTCACTAAGATTTTCATTACTATATATTTTAGCTAAAACCTTTACTAGTACTTCAACCTTATCTTTATTATCTATAATCATATTACCATTATTTTTAAGTACCCGGGAAAATATATTCTTTTGATTTCCTGACATTTTCTTGATCGTGTTCCATACTCTATCTAACGTTGTTGTTTTTTCCTATTGATTCGCAATACTTACCCCAATAACTCTTTTTTCGCATTTCTTATCTTCCTTCTGACTTCTGCTTGTTTTCTCTTATAATTAATTAGATTTTGGAGGCAAATGGCTTTTTTTAAGCCTTTTAAACGCCTTATTTCTTGCTTTAATCCCTTTACTTTTTGGTATTATTTTTTTTGCTATATCAAAAATACTTTTACTAACCTCTAGACTTAATTCATTTATTGGTTTATTTATATCTATATTTACCAACCTATCTTCACTCATATCTTTATATTTTCCCACATTTCTGCTCCTCTATTTCACTTCAATAAATATTGGATAATGATCACTACCAATTGTACTATTTTTATATATTTTCCATTTACAACTATCTGCCAAACCTGGAGATACCAGAGTAAGGTCAATAGCAGACTCCTTACCACTAATCATATCCAACCGAGTTCCTTCCCCATTATTTAACACTACTAGTTCTTTTTCCTCAATAATTCCTTCTAAAATCCCCCCCCCCATTATAATCATCTTTCTCACCCCATAAAGTGCTGTGCGCATTAAAATCCCCACACCATATTAACTTCTCTTCTCTATGCCTAATTATATCTTCTATTTTTAATTTATCTATTTTCTTACAAGGGTTATAATAATTTAATATTTTTATACTTCCATGTTTTGTCCATATTTTAACCCCTTAATTCTTTTATAAATATAGCACATCCTCCTCCATTTCCATTTCCTCTGTCTCTTCGTATAATTGAATAACCACTAACACTAAACTGTAATGTTTGTTTTAACCAAGTTTCTTGAATACAAATTACATCTGGTTTCTCCTTTAATCTATTAATAAAACCTTTAAACTCTTGACCATTAGCAATTAGACTTCTAGCATTCCATTGTAATATTAAAATTATATGACTATATGACTTGCCTCATTTTCATCTGATCCCTCTCCTTGTCTGAGTTCATCCTGAATTCTTTCCCATGATAAATCCGTGACATTAAAGAATCTTACTGCTGCTTTCACTATTATTTTAATTTTTTCAGTTTTAGTCCTCGCTTGTTCTGAACAATTTATAATGTAGGCTAAGAACGGGATCAGTTTTCCTAGCGTGACAGTATTTTGATCTTTCTCTATCGTCTTCTTTTTCTACTTTTGCTCTTTGACTTACCCCCTGCACTTTTCACCTCCTTTACTGCTTCTGCATATGACATTCTCTTCTCTGTTTTTAGTTTTTGAATTTCTGCTGCTTCTTTTCTCACCATACACCCTGCATATGCTGCAGTATGATCTCCTCCACAGTTGCAACATCTTATCGGCTTCTCTCCACACTCCCCCATAAGAATGTTCTCCTCCACACCTACCACATCTTTGCTTCCCATTACATACTTTTGCTGTATGTCCATATCTCTGACACTTGTAGCATCTCATCGGTGGAGGAATATAATTCCTAACACTGAAACTCAAGTATCCAATCATTATTTTATCTGGTTCTTTCTTTTCCTTTAAACTCTAATAGCACAGAAGTGCTATCCACTCTTTCTCCATTTCTAAAAGCCTGCAGTCGTCTGATATTTGTCACTTCTCCTCCTTTTATGATTTTCTTTAACTCATCCAAGTTTTCTCCTAATGGAATCCCTGATATTACCCCCTTTTATTCCTCTCTCTTCTCCCAATATTTTCCTCTCCATTACTTCTCTTTTACAAATCGATTGTATTTTTTAACGCTTTGTTCTTTTGTTCAGCATTTTTACAGATAATCAACAAGCTTCCATCTCTTAACACTTTAGCTAATTCCACATCTCCAACTACTTTCTTTAAACCAATAGATAGCGTGATTGGACTCACTCCTGTCAAATCCTGCCCAGCTCTGAACTTCAAAATTACCTTGAACTCCTCCATCATTACTTTCTTTCGTGTCTCGACGTTTTCCTCCTCATCTTCGAGAGATCTTTTTCCTGTATTTATCCCTTTCTTGCCCTTATCTTTTCCTCCTCCCCCCTTTCTTATTTTCTACCACCGACCAACTTGTTTCCATTCCCTCATCCTCTGAGCACCCTCCACTACTACTAGCCATCTTAGTCCACTCACAGTCCAGATTATGCCTCTAAACCGCTCCTCCACTTCTTAGCTTCTCGTGACTGAACCACCCAACGTGGTCTGTGAAGATCCACCCTTCTCCACTCCACTCCACTCAGCTCCTTTAGACCAGCCAGGAGCAATTAGTATACACCTGCTGGAACCACACAGCTGCTGAGCTCATTATGTGAGCTACTTCTCAGTGCAACAATGATAAAACGTTATTTATGAGGAGCCATGTTGTGATGACTTTCCAAAGGTGAAGAGTCAGAAAGAGTAGGAGTTTCTGAAAGAGAGGCCTAATTTTAAGGTGTTAAGTTACACAGTCAATTTTTTAAGTCATATTTAATATATACAGAATTTGTATAACTAAGGAAACAAAGTTGCTTGATTGTGCAATGAAATGGTACTAAGCTCCAGAAAAATACATTTTCCAGGATTGCTAAATATTCAGAAATTTTGCAAATTTCTGAATATGTGTCACTATTACTAACATTACCAAAGTTAAAGTTAATTTCTAAGATTTTATTATGGACTTATATTATTCCACATGGCGATGTGAGAATATTTTCAGAATTTTATGATAAACTTTGAATTTTTTATGATTTTTGTGTTTTAATTGGGTATCATCGGAGTGATGCTAAAAATTTCATTGAAAAAAGCATTTGATCTGGGGACTTGGACTCCTTAAACCCAGTGATAACATCTCACACTCCTTTATAGCAAATAAAGGCTTTCCTGTAATTTTTCCAGTAATTTTTCCAAAACAAAATGAATCCAGTTTACGATTGTCTGACTTCCGTCACCATTGTTTCAACCTCCCTAGATCTACCCCCTCCCACCTGCAGCATTCAGTGCCTGTCTTAGTCCCCTCCTGTTTCCCTGAGAGAGCTGTCCAAACTCATTGCAGGCATGTTCCAAAGCTCCACTTGTCCTATTGACTCCATCTCATCCTCTTTTCCTCAGATTTCATCTCAGCATTCTCCTTCTCTTAGTTCACACCCTTTGGAACCATCAAACACACCATTACCTCTTGTTTAGGTCTTCCATCATCATCACCTCCACTGCTCTCTCTTGGTTTCCTGTTTGTTCATATCGCACAAACAGGGAACAATTCATCAGTATTAATAACCTCATCCACTGCTCTTGTATGACAGTACTTGTTCCACTACTCTTCACCCTTTACCTGCTCCTCCACCTTTACATCCGCAGCCACAATCTCCAATTCCACCTTTATGCCGTCAATGACCAGCTCTCATCAAACTCAAACGTGACAACTCAAACATCATCAGCCTCAAATAATAATCAGTTTTATTTATGAAGCCTTTTGCAACTTCAATTGAAATCTCAAAAGGCACATTCACACACTGATGATGGCAAGCTACTAGATTGTAGCTACAGCTGCCCTAGGGCAGGCTGAAAATTTTGCACCATCAGCCCAACACTGACAGGCAAGGTGGATGAAGCGTCTTGCACATGGACACAAACAACATAGGCGGGTGGACCAGGAATCGAACCGATGAGCCACCAACTGTAGGCGAATTCCTCCACGAATTCACCACATCTATCATGCCATTGCATGATCATGCCATTTTGAATTTTAGTCTACATTGAAAAAACTTTGAAACCATGGTTTTTGTTTTCTTGTGGCATAAGACTTCTATAGCACTCTATGCAGTACAGGCTATTTACAATTTTTGACATTGAAATAACAGGATCAACCCTTTACCTCGACATAGTCATAGCGACAAGTAGAAGAGCTCTCAAGGTCAAAGGAGCTGAAAGAGAGATTGACAGCTTTGTTCACAGGCATCTCAATGGTCCAAACACAGTTCATCCTGGGTTCATAACGTCCATCCAGGTTTGGGTCTGGTGAGCCCAACATGCCCACGGGCATAGAGAGGTAGCCCCCACATCCTTGTGCTGGACCTGCAGAAATGTAGAACTAAAAAAATGATATGATTGCTCTGATTGGCAATATCCAAAAACAACACTGTGCACCGATATAGAAAGGCTCATCCATCCATCCATAAAGGTTTTGAACATTTGTACAACTGATTTCCGTGTTTAAAAATAAAATATGAACTGATAATATGATGTAGGCATCAAAAATACATTTGATGAGAATAAACACTTCAGCTTAAAAATATTGTTTACCATGGAAAAGGCTAGGCCAAACACCTTATGTATATATAACTTATAATGTAAAGATGTCTTAACTGTTTAATTTATGAACAGTTAAACAAAATTTATAAAATTATTTTAGGTTTGCAAGACTTCAATCACAGAACATAACTTAATTTGTTTCTATACTTTACAATAACTTCTTTTTTGGCCAGTGTAATAGAAAATTTCATGTTTAGCCTTATTTCATCTTTGATGGAACTGATACTTTTAACCACTTATTTTCTGATTATATCTGCTGTGTTTTTGTATTTCTGCAAGATATGTTTTTCCATTAAAGAAGTTTCCAGATAGTGTTTAGATGTTTCCAAAGCTCTGATAACAGAAGATACCTGAAGACATCTTGGGTAAAATGCTTACCCTGGCAATTGTCTTAAAGGACTGCCATGTGAAATGTACCCTTGTTTGACCCAGCCCCCATGAGTAACTGACAAAGAGGAATTAGACGTTTTTCCTGCCATAAAATCATCCCCTCCAAGAGGTGAGGGATAGTTCATGAGGTCGGGGTAAGGGTTGTCTCTGTGATCCATCTGGCAATAGAGATAAGATCAGATTTTGGGTGGGTCTTTCCCTTGCTGTGACTATATAACCATGTGATTTGTGCCATTCAGGGCTCTTCTCCTGACTGCTTTCAGTGAGAAGGGTCTTCAAACGCTTTTGCCTTCAAATAAAGAAACTTTGAGACAAAAATTAATCTTTCTCTTATTATTGAAACAGCTTCTCATTCTTTGATAAAGGATCAAATTTCCATAACACCAGCAAAGTATCCCACGATGCATTGCGCCACCAGTAGCAGTGACTAATTAAACCTCTTTTTTATTTGTCACAAATTTTAGCTTTAAGATATTTAAGGAAAAAATGTAGATTCCAAAGCTTCATCTATAGTCATTTAATCAAGAATGAAGCTACTTTCAGTTTAGTGCTCATTGGCTAGTTTTTTGCATTTATGTTTGAAATTGCACCATGAGTAAGATGTATGCTTTTTTTCCATGACCCCACTCTGCCTGATGATCTAGTGGTTGTGTTTATTTAGTGAAAAAAGTGAACAGACTATTGCTGTTTCTATATTTTTTTTAATCAAAGTTTAAGCAGAGAAACAAGTAAAAAGCAGCATCAGAGTCAGGCAAAAAGGCTCAAGGCTGGTTCTGTTGTGGGTTCGACTGTGAATGATTGGTAATTTCTTCTATTAAATCAGTTACGGCTAGTGATGTTGACCAATTTGCTCTGACTCCACACCCGCTAAGAAGGACTCTTCACAGGAAAAGGTAAATTATGAACAACCTTGACCATCCTCTTCACAAGACTGTCTTGGGAAGGCAGAGCATCTTCAGTCAGAGCCTTCTTCAGATTGAGTGCAGTACAGACTGCTGCAGAAGATCTTTCCTGCCACCAGCCATCATGATCTTCAATAACTCTTTGAAGAATCTTAATGAGTTACAACAACATTTAGTTTCCCTTTGGGATTAATAAAGTATTTTTGAATTTCAATGAAGTATTGAGTTTTAGAAACTTTTTTTTAGCACCATTGAGTTTGCATATTTTTTAATTAAATTACATTAAAAAAAGTTGAGTAATTTATATAAAGTTTAATTTTAATTAATCTACTTGACAAAACAAAGTTCACTTTACTTGAATTTTATGTTTTATGTAAAGAAATAAGTAATTCATCAACATAACTAATGCAATTATGCAAATAGATACCTTAATTCTTTAAAGTAGATAGAACAGATGTAAATATAGCCTAAATAATGTGTTAAATGCTATCTTCATAATATCAATGATTTCTTTCTCTTGTCTGGGGATAAAATATATTGAATCTATGAAAAAGAAATTGCTTAACATATCACTTGGTCTGGATGGCACTAAATTGGCCTCCAACAATAAAGTAATGAATATCTGTCTTTTTGACCAGGATATGTCATTTAAATCATATATTCAATGTCTAGGTTTTCTATTCTTATCTCAGGAACAAGATTAGAAATATCTTGGATTGATGCTTAAACCCCAGCCATGTATTTATTACTTGAAAAGGTAGACTACTGAAATTCTTTACCATCAAAAAGTTCACAAAATACAACTAAAAGCTTTCAGCTGATCCAAAATGCTGCTACAAAGTTATGATTAAAATTAAAGAGAGAAATCATATTTCACATGTTGTAGCTTCTCTACATTTGCCCCTTATTAAATGCAGAACAGAATTTAAGATTCTCCTTCTCAAATTAGTAATCAAACTCCATCGTACCTCAGATCTGATAGTTCCATGTTTGTAACAGAGCACTTTGCTCTCAGACTGCAAATCTACTGTAAGTTAGTGGTACCATCTTCCAACTATATTGGGTGTCAGTATCATGTTGTGAGGCTGTTTAGCTGTAAAAGCTAATGGTACATGTCATAAAATAGGTGGCATCACAAGGAAGAAAATGTTACATAAAAATATTGAACCAACCAAGCTCAATATTTCAATAAAAATATTGAGCTTGGTTTTGTCGAAGGTCGTAACCTCGACAAAACCAAAAACCTGGTTGGTTTTTCATCAACCAGGAAGAAAAAGCTTGGGCACAGGTTGGTATTCCAAATGGATAATCCAAAAAGCCAAAGTGGTTACAAAGTGGATTAAGGACAACAAAGTCAATGTTTCTCTGTGGCCATCACAAAGTTCTAATCTCAATCCTATTGAGAATTTGTGGGTAAATCTGAAAAGGTGTATGAGTGAGGTGGGCTACAAACCAGATAGACTTCAACTAGTTCTATCAAGAGGAAAGGGCCAGAACTCCAGCCAATTATTGTGAGAAACTTGTGGTCAGAAACTGAAAAGGTTTGATCCAAGTCATAGTAAAAAGCAATGTTATCAAATATCAAATGAAAAATGTATTTATCTCTGTGATAATCCAACTACAACTTTGTTACATTCCAGCACACCATTGGCTACAATAATTGGTTGTTGTCATTTTGCATGTTAACCCATTTATTTTATATAAGCGCATCCACATCGTAATAACTCATCTTAATGCTAACTTACCAAGTGTTTGACTGTAAGTGGCTCTCCAGCCAACACCACTAACTGTGGCATCTGTACTGAAGATGATGAACAAATTATTTGTAGAGGAGCGCATGTCAGGTGGGAGCACTGTTCCACAGAACCTTCCCAGCAATGGTGCCAATCTGTCAGGCCCGTCATACACAGCCACATGGTCATAGCGACACGAAGAAGAAGCTTCTAAGCTGAAAGTATTGAATCTACAAAGAGAAAAGACATGAAGAATAACTGAGGTTCAAACTTTAACTGAGGTTTAAACTTATTACACTGGCTTTAAAATGCCAGTGTAAAAAAAAACAAAACATTGTTTTATGTTTTGAGTAAATTACTATTTAACTTCTATTTTATCACACATAGTCTTACTTGAGATTCACCACTCTGTCTGCTTGGACAATGATGTGGTAGGTACAGTTTATGTTGTGGTGGTAGTTGGTAATGGAGAGGGCCGGACTGCTCACTGTACCCGAAGTACTATTGAAGAAACCGCCACATGCTAAAGCAACATACACAAGCACACATGCACAAAAACACACAAAGAATCAAACATCAAATGTTTAATATATTTACTTTTACTTTCATGAATATCAAAAATAATCCCATATCATCTGTTTCTTCTTGTACATCCTGCTCTTTCTTCTCAAATCCCCAGTTTGTATTGAACCAGGTTCTGCTGGAGGTTTTTTCCTGTTAAAGGGTTTTTTTCCTCTCCACTGTTTCTACATGGATGCTTGGTAAGGGATTGCTGAAAAGCCAACAACACAACGGAAGCAATTATCACCAAGTTCTTGTCCAGGAGGGGTGAATGCTGCAAGTCTTGCAGCATTCCACTGGGTCTCCTTAGAAAGTTTTTAATAATTTTGGATAAGTAATTAAGCTATAATGTTTGAGTATCAGTTGGAATGTATACATGATTGAATTTTTTTTGTAAAGTAACTTGAGAAGACATTTGTTGTAAATTTGTACATCGAATTGAATTGGATATATGGATATAAGCATCACTGTTTAATCAGAATCTAAAAATCTACATCAATATCAGGCTGATTTTTTTTTATTAGCAAAATCTCTTAAAATTAAAATTGACTATGAAACAAGGAAACTAAGGAAACAAATGCAGGGTTCTGCTGAAGCACCCGTTTATGACTCCCTTTGTGAAAATTCATATTTCACAAAAGTACAAGGAAATACATCTCCAGACAAAGTATGTCTTTATTACATAACCTACTCTGTTCGGTATTACACACACTGCTCCAATTTGGTCTCAATATTGATTAACAGATTCTTTCTCAGCATCATTCATTATTTTTTTCCACATGTAGACTTACTTTCTCTGCTTATGCTACTTTCATTATACCATTATGTCATTACTGGATGTGAAAGCACCAGTCCGCAGAGTCAAGTAAAGCGGAGTTTGGCATCCCTTCCATGGGAAATCCTGATTTTAAGAGTACTTAAAAATTGATCTGTTGAAATAACAAAATGCTATGTAAAACTCTGAAATGTCATTACAAGTGGCTTCACAATCTTTTTCACAAGAAAAAGTAGATCAGTAGATCAAAGCTACTGTTGTGCAAAGGTTAAAATATATATTAGCTTGTCAGCAAATAGTTTAATGTTGAATAGCTTATGGTCTCAAAATTGAGATGTGAAATCTAGCACCCATCAAAAACAGACAGAAGAGATGTTGCCATTGTGCTGAGCTCAATAAAAGTCCTGACCTGAATGGACACTTTTATCCTACTATTGTCTTACATCTCAACATATCAGAAATAGGTAAGGTGTCCAAAAATCTGAACTGAAATAAGAGTAAAATATAAACTTATGAAACTAATACCTACTATAGGCACAGTATCGGTATATTGCATTTACTTACGTATGGCACTGTATTCTGCCATGAAGCCACGGCTGGTAATCAGAGAGTCAGAGTAGAAATGAAGTAACATAGGACCAAAAGTGGAAAAAGGGCCTGGAATGTTGGTACCACATAAAGTAGCCATTTCAGTGGTACTAGAAACTGGGCTGTAGATCTTGAGACCATCATACATACAAGTGGAGTGTGCTAGACAAAAGATAAAATAAACCTTTGGTACAACATCCAACAAGGAAGAAATGGTTTATCATCAGGGCTACATATTTCTGTTCTCATGCAGCAGAATGTGAAGACATACCCTCTATCTGGAAGACCTGAAAGCTGAGAACAATCACTGTCTGCTGTCCAGCATCTATAGTGTAGTTGCAGTTAGCACGGTCTGGGTAGTCAGCTGGGAAATTCGGAGAAACCACTCGACCCTTGGAAGCACTGAAACTTGCACCACACCCTCATGAGCAGAAGACATCAAACTTTAGATCATTTTGTTGGAATTTCTGTCTTTTTAAAAACTGTAAAGAGCTTGAGACATTCATGCTTTGCACTGCTTTTGTGATACAAAATCACAAGAGCAGTTGATTATTGATTAATTTTATGATATAACTGATAAAAGTGGTTCAAATATCAAAATTAATAGACAGGATATTGTTTGTGAAACTTATTGTTAATATGGCTTATGCTCACCTACTAAGAGGGTTATCTGTCAACTATAGAGGAGAACTGCTACCAAGTTGTCATGTGTTACAACAACACAAATATGTTGAGATGAATACATTTGAGATTCTTACGGGTGCTGAAGGACATGGAGAAACCTACACCAGTGGTAGCGGTGGCTTGGAATCGACTTGTGATAAGGTTATATGGTGCGGCAATGGGTTCTGGTGCCAAAGAACCACACCCTGTCACAAGCAGATCCTCAGAATTCTGGGTACTGCCCGACCAAACCTACAGAGAAACGCACAATGTAGTCAAAGTCTCTATTAATCCTTTCCTCTTTTGTCTGGTTCATGTCTTACTTTACTCTGACATAATAGTTGATCTGAAAAAGTGTCAATTCCTGATTGTACCTTGATATAGCTGGTCTGGCAGCTGCCAGTGCTGTCTGGAATCTCAAAGTTATCACCAAAGCTCATCTCCAGATGGTTTCCCTCATGGGCAATGATCTGCCAAAAACACTCTGTATTCACTGGGAAGTTCTGGGGGTAATTTGGTGACTTAATTGTTCCTGTATCAGCATGGATCACACCTCCACAGCCTAGCGGAATATAAAAATATCAATATACACACTATTTTGAAAGTCATCACATAAAAGTAGAAAATAAAGAGTCTTAAAACTCATAGATAACATGTGCAAACATTAAAAACAGATTGTATATTAGTAGAAAGGATATATTATGCAAAATGATTTATATGTCAACTTTTTAAAAGACTCTCTTTTGCTGACAAACTAATTTGTATCAGACCCAAACACAATGTGCCTGTTTGTGGGATATCTCTCTCGATATTCCACAAACAGTATGTAAGATATTTATTTAACAAAAACTTACCAGAAGAGTCAGCAGACCAGGAGGCAAAAAATCCACCGTTTGATATAATATGGTCCGCCAAGAAAACTACAGCCAGTTTGTTTGAGCCTGATTGGATAGTTCCAGGAGTGGTGGTTCCACAGTACTGGCCAATTATTGGAGATCCAGGGGAACCTCCATTAAAAATTGTGACAGAATCCCGGCGGCATGTGGCATGTGATTCTAAGTTGAAGTAGCTGAAGCTCAACTATAGAAAAATGGGAGAAAGACAAAGTACAGAACAATTAAGGCTTCCTGTATTAACCTCACAAATCATATACAGAAAAAAGCAAAGCAGTTATTTACTTACATCGTTTTTTTTTATTCTGTGGTTGGTCTGCACATTTTACACCAAAAGAGTGATGAATGGACATTCTCATTCCATTCAGTCTTGCATAAAGCGGTTTGAACAAATGTCAGAACTTTCTGATATCTGGAAGCTGGACCGAGTGATGAACCAGACCTGTAGTTTAACCTTAAAATACATCTATAGGTGTGCCTCCACTTAACTTGGATTGAATTAACCAAAATATTAATATTCATGATTTCATTTGTGTAAAGTAGCTCTTTATTTTTTAATTATTTCTTTATATATATGAATAATTTGTGCCATTTAGTGAACCATGTGTATTTGGTCAGATTTGGGTTCTGTATTGTCAAACAGGGTTGGCTTGTCATACTATGAGGAGGATTTTTGTTTTAATGGCCAAAGATTGTGAAGCTCACAATAAAATATGTTTTAAGCTGTTTTGCTCCACCTATTTTTTTATTTTTTTTTTTTACCATTTACTCTGGAGCTAGAAGAATTCTTTATGCAAAAATATCATAACATTAGTGTTGACTGCATCGGTGACTCCTTGCAACCAATGTTCTATGAATTTGCTGTCAACCTCTTTACAGTCCTGGAAAACTCGAGGTTCAGTTTGAACAGAGATAGTCAACTGCTGCTAATTTTTAAAAAGGACTTTTATTATCTTTATTTCATAGTAGTATGACAGAGAAGTGGATTATGAGAGAGGGGAGAAGACATGGTGCAAATGTCAACAGACCGGGATTCGAACGCTTGACAGCTGTGTCGAGGACTGGCGTCTATTCATGGGTTGCCTGCTAAACCCACTGTTCCACCGGCGTGCCCCGCCGACAACTACTCTTGATGCTAGCAAAAATATGTTTTGCTAGTACTATACTGCTTCTGAACAACTTTAATATCTCGGAAACCAAATTGGCCAGCTCTCCTTTTAATTCCATCATGGAAACTGAATGTGTTAAGCAGTGTTGTATAATGTACTGAAATCTCGGAGTCAAGTAAAAGTATAGGTACCGCTCCAAAATATGACTTTGGTAAAAAGTATCTGAAATGTCTTGTACTTAAGTATGGAAATTACTGTAAAAATGGATGAACTCAAGTAATGTAATGAAAAGTATAAGTATAAAGTAAAACAAGGCAAATGCAGTTTGAATGACATTTTTTATATTTTGGTAAACTTGTCAAATACACTTAAAATAATAAACACAACCAAGTGCAGGCAAAATGAAACCTGCTAATAGATAAACCTGCAGCATCATTTAGTTAAGAAAATTAGGAGCTTTACCTAAACCACTATCTTAACTTAACCTGCATTACAACTGAACCAGCTTCTTAGTAAACCCTTCAGGACAGAAAATACAAAGTTTCTATAAGCCTTAAGTTTTCCCTTTCAGTAAGGTCAGTGCTGAAAATGAGAAAAATAGTCAGTACAGAAAATGCACCAACATGAAGAAAAAAAGCCGTTACTATTACTCTACTTCACAAACTATAGGTGCACACAACTGGTCATTACGCAAAAGAAAAAAAGAATTGGGAGGGAAGTGCAGCTTATTTGGCATCTGAAGAGGGAGAGCTTTTTGTTAACTTGGTGTTTAATGGGAGAAGATAAACAGACCTCCGTGATGCTGACACCCACCTACTCAAATAATCCAGCAAATAGTCTGATTGGTTAGAGCTCTGTTTGTGCAGCTTTGGTTTCCGAGATATTAAAAATTATTTTTTAGGCCATCCAAAATATATACTTTTTAAGATTACAATTACTGAAAATATTGAGTATGACTAAAAATTCACTAGAGAACAGTGTGTCTCGTGTAACAGCATGAATTTTGTGTCAGTTGGTCACAAGGCAAGAAATCTATTTACATTACTTTCTCAGGAGAGTTTGGATGTAAAATTTGTTGACTCTCCCTGAGTGAAACTCTGAGCGCTTGAGGAAGGGGAGACCTAGAAAACGGCTGGCCCAAATTAGCGTTCATGAATCGGATCAACCTTGAGCTAGACGCCGCTCACACCGGATATTGGAATAGCCAAAATCCAAACTGAAAACAACTTTGCTGCGTTTGTTTTAACGGCACAAACCTGCACAAACGGAGCACTAATGAACCAGCCCACTTTGGTTTGTTCTGGAGCAAAATGGGGGGATGGTGAACTCTGGATGGCCTAAAAAATAATTTTTAATATCTCGGAAACCAAAGCTGCACAAACGAATATTTTAACGGCACAAACCTACACAAACGGAGCACTAAACAATCAGACTGTTTGCTGGACTTTCTGACGTAGGTGGGGAGGTACGAAACCTGTGCATCCTATTGGTGGTGATGAACAAGCCCAGGTAAGTCGGCTACTGACTTTGTTGCAGTCAATCAGTAGGTGGGATCAAAACATTTGCGTTTCTCTCTCTATTTTTGTAACGAGTAACTAAACCACACATTGAAAATGTATCGGAGTAAAAGTATGCAATTAAGTTCGGAAATGTAGTGAAGTAAAAGTGAAAGTTATCAAAAATGTTCTTACTCGGGGAAAATATGAAGTACTCCAAAATATACTTAAATAAAGTAGTGAAGTATTTTTACTTTGTTACAACACTGGCAAAGTCAATGTTTTGACAAATTATTCCATTAGATCAATTGAGATCATGGGATTATGGGCCTGTACCCGGTAAACATGAAGCAGATGAGAGGTGTGGCTTGTGCAATAATTACTTGATCAAGTTTCTCAATTCTTATAAATTGAGCACTGAATTTCAAAGATGTTGGTTACATATCTGATTCTGCTGATTACTTAAATCAGACCAATATAGGATGATAATGTAGTACCAATATGTCCAATTAATACTTTTATCCATCCCCCTTAGAGCTTCTCTGGGTTTATGACTAATCCACAAACTCAATCAGGTGTTTAATATGAGTGTTATGTAGCTTGGGCACATTATAATTATTGTTATTTTTCTTAAATTGTTTTGTATTGACTTTAGTTGAATGATTTTGTATTTAATATATTTTAGCATATTGATAATTCCTTTTTGTAATTAATTTGGTTTTGTTAATTAGTGTTGCTCTTGGACCCCCTATAAGTAGGCTGGGTTGCGACAGTTTGGGAGCCGCCCACCCGCCCTGCCGCTCGCTCCACCACCGCCACCAAGAATGCGTCCTGATGAGGCGTGCACGTTTCCAGGAGCTATAGGCCGCAGCTGACGTCTCCAGCCTGCTATGGGGTATTTTTGTTAGCCTTTGTTTTTTTTTTTTTCGTTATGTGATCATTTTGGATGGCCTAAAAAATCATTTTAATATCTCGGAAACCAAAGCTGCACAAACAAAAATTTTAACGGCACAAACCTACACAAACGGAGGACTAACCAATCAGACTGTTTGCTGGACTTTTTGATGTAGGTGGGGAGGTGCGAAACCTGTGCATCCTATTGGTGGTGATGAACAAGCCCAGTCAAGCAGGCTTTGTTGCAGTGAATCAGTAGGTGGGATCAAAATACTTACGTTTCTGTCTCGCTTTTTAGTAACGAGTAACTAAACCACACGTTGAAAATGTATCGGAGTAAAAGTATGCAATTAAGTTCGGAAATATAGTGAAGTAAAAGTGAAAGTTATCAAAAATGTTCTTACTCGGGGAAAGTATGAAGTACTCCAAAATATACTTAAGTAAAGTAGTGAAGTATTTTTACTTTGTTACTATACAACACTGGTGTTAAGGACTCACCATGATAGTGTGGCCAATGGGAGCTTCCAATAGCCAAGCACAGTGACTCGGGCTGGGATACATGTTGGGGTAATTAGGGCTGGATAACACCCCATCTTCACCTGTTTGCCAGCCTCCACATTCTGCAGAAACATTAACTCTAAGGTCACAGAGTTTATGCATTATAGTTGAAAATGCCATAGGTATGTTAAAAAAAACAACTGTTTCGTAAAATGACTTAACCATCACCATCTTACCAGAGAATGAGTACTTGGCCTTGAAACCCAAATCCCCCTGTGAAGAGTCAGTTCGGAAATTAACCCACAGTTCTGGCGTGAACACCACAATTGGGATCTGGGGTGGCGTTTGTCCGCAAAATCTCCCCAACACCTCCCCATCCCAGTCACCTTGAGAAGGGATTGACCATAAGACAAACAAACAAGTAAAGAAAACAACATAAAATAAGAACTCTACAACCCCTGTGCACTTTATGTTTTATTCACTTTCAACTTTCTGATCTAGACATATAAATATGCATGTAGTCGTTTTTCTTGCATGAATGGTGTCCCAGCAAAGTCCCAGTAATGTAGTTTCTTAATACTCAACAGTAACTCAGGGAAAGCTTACTGCTCTGCACATGCACACAAGTAATAGAAAACCTGTTCAGGCAACAACTGACAGTCACAAATAAAATACAAAAATAAAGGGAACAGTCAAACAACACAATATAACTCCAAGTACATCAAACTTCTGTGAAATCAAACTGTCCACTTAGGAAGCAACACTGATTGACAATCAACAATGATTTTGTTGTCAGCACATTCAACTTTGTACAGGACAAAGTATTCAATGAGAATATTTCATTCATTCAGATCTAGGATGTGTTATTTGAGTGTTCCCTTTATTTTTTTGAGCAGTGTATATTTTAATTTCTTTTTCTTGGGTGCTCCACTCCTTACTGATACCACCCTAGAGAAGTGCCCATGTACTCCATATCAAAAACTGCCTCTGAATGTACGTCTTCAAAAAATGTCTCAAGCCAATCATATCTGAAGATTCTCAGTTTTCCAGATTTTAATATTCGGGAGGGCTTAAAGAAAGACCTGTTTTGAATGTTAAATTGGAAATGTGCCTCTCCATTCATTTCCTATACAATTTGTGCAATGAGGCGACAGTCACTTATCCTCCTCCAGCCAAGTGTAAGCAGCCAGAGGACCCCACGTCTGCACATTTATGTGCACCCATGGATGCACCCCATGTCTATGTGCATCTGTGTGCACAAGCAGGTTAACAATACAAGAAAGTTGAAAAGCTTTAAATTTTTGACGCTGTTGCTATCATTTTTTGCTCTCTGTGGATCAACCCCATAGCACGCTGCAGTGAACTAGGTAACCCCCAATGGGAGAGAGATTTTTAGGTCAAATAGGTAGGTTCATTAATCTGCATTATGTAATATTAATGCATTCAAATGTGCGGAGTAATTACTTGTGTTAAAGCGTTAACGTTGACAGCCATCATTAGAACAAAACATTGAAAAGCAATAAAAATCTCCTATTTGCTTGGATTAATTTGTATCTCAGCCTGTTTGATTTTAACAGTCAGTATGTGAAGCCATCCATGTGCCTGTGGGTAAAGTCTGCCAAACAACAACCTATTTAGTGACAGATGTTACCCACGAATGAAGGAAATAAAGACAAAAAGGCATTTAAATGGGTTCATTGAGATTACATCACTTTCATTAAATAGGCATCGCTTGATATGTAGTGCTGCCAAACCTTCGAACCTGCCTTTGACTGTGAAACTGTATTTTTCCGATCAGTATCTTACATCTTATGAGGGTAATTGACTTTTTGAGGCATTACTAAACCTCTTCAGGAAAAGGGTGAATCTCAAACCCCATATTAAAGATCTATTGCAATCTAAACTCAGTTTTCCATAAAAAAAACTAAACATTCTTGTAGAACCCTAAAGTCATTTTGGGAGAACTTACCCAGGCGGAACTGAATGTAGTCTAGTTCACAAGTCTGATGGTTTTCCAGGTGCAAGTCTTCAATGAGAACCACAATTGAAGAGTTGATGTGAATGGGATTCTGAATCAACCACTCGCAGTTCAGGTTGTTGCTGTAATTGGACACCTGGAAACCAGGTGATGTGAAATTGCCTCCAACCGGGTCATTCAGAATTCCTCCACACTCTGATGAAACATGAATGTATAAAGAGAGGCAAAGTCATCCTTCACATTTCAAAGAAAGCACACAATTTCGAGTGACTTTAGAGTCACTATTTCCTTTCGAGCTTAATGAATGAACATGCCAATACAAATTGTAATTTGTTCACACGTATTCTGGATTTGTTTGTGACCCGAGTGAAACTGATGGTAATGTTGACAGGGGAACAGAATTCACTGTACCCAGATTGCTGATCTTGGTTTACCAAACCTCAGGTGTAGCTGTAAACTTGCAGATCTGCTTTCTCTGGAGGACTCCAGCTTTATATTATTAACTAACTCCAAGTGAGTATTTCTACTGTATTCCTACAGAAAACCAATCAAGACATGACAAGACATAAAGTGTGGATTCACCTATTTATGTGTTTTTCTGTGGAACATAGCACCAAATTATTTGCCAAAAATTTGCCAATTTTAGGAATTTTTGTAATGTTTCTCAGCATTTTTCAAAAGAAAATAAAGCTTGGGAAGCTGTATTTTCCATTTCTGAAATCAAGAAATGGCATATCCATAGGCATAGGAAAGATGCCTATGGATGTGTATCCATAGGCATTCATATCCATAGCATTGTATCCTTCAGCAAGACACTTGATCTGCCTTGCCTACTAGTGGTGTCCTCTGGTGGTCAGAAGATCAGAGATCGCAATAGGAACCAATGCATGATAGCTTCACTGTGTCAGACTGTCCAGCGCAGCTGTTGTTTCTTTCCAGTAGTTTGCCACCATCAGCGTGTAAATGTCATGTGAAGTGCTTTGTGGTCCCCTAGACTTCATAAAGCACTATAGGTACAGGCCATTTGCCTGTATGGCAAATGGCCATACAAAAGCAGTCAATGAGAAATTTGCATCATTCCTCGCCTTTGACGGACTGTACCCTTAAGAACGGAGATAAGGAAAACCGCAGATATTATCTTTTGCAGTAGCGCAGAGAAGGTTTGCACTCTGTATTGGTGAATATTAATGTATATTTGGTATTTAAACTGGATGATGGGTAAAAAATTTCAAATAGTTTTTCAACTTGTAGGGTTTTTTTTGGAAAATAACTCACCCGCAGGCTCATCAGAGGAGTAAGTAACCATGAAGCCACCACTGGAAACAGAAGCATCGGTGCGAAATACAATAGCCATGGTGTTGCCAGAAGAATGCACCTGAGTGCCTGGTGAGACTGTACCACAGAATCGATGGAGACGAGGAGCATCAGAACCCAACCCATTAAATATCTGTAAGAGATAGGGCTCTGATTTAAAAAAAAAAACATTTGTTTTCTAATACTTGAGTGAAACAAAAATTTTTGCTGCATAAACCAGCAGTGATATAAACATTTGACACCAATTTTGACTGATTAGAAGGTCTTCAGTTTTTAGATGTGGACCAAGTTTTTACCACAGGAAATAATTAGAGAGAATGAAGCTTTCCTGTTGATCAAAAGCTGAGTACAAAATGCAAAGTACTCGATTTACCTTCACCTACAATAATGAGTTATAACAAAAACTAAAAAAAAAAAAAAAAACATCCTTGAGTTAAAGTATTAAATATCTGAAAGTCTTTTTAAGTATGGAAATTACTGTAAAAATGGATGAACTCAAGTAATGTAATGAAAAGTATAAGTATAAAGTAAAACAAGGCAAATGCAGTTTGAATGACATTTTTTATATTTTGGTAAACTTGTCAAATACACTTAAAATAATGTACACAACCAAGTGCAGGCAAAATGAAACCTGCTAATAGATAAACCTGCAGCATCATTTAGTTAAGAAAATTAGGAGCTTTACCTAAACCACTATGTTAACTTAACCTGCTTTACAACTGAACCAGCTTCTTAGTAAACCCTCCAGGAGAGAAAATATAAGTTTTTGTAAGACTTAAGTTTTCCCTTTCAGTAAGGTCAGTGCTGAAAATGAGAAAAATAAATAGTCAGTACAGAAAATGCGGCCAACATGAAGAAAAAAAAGCCGTTATGATTACTCTACTTCACAAACTATAGGTGCACACAACTGGTCATTATGCAAAAGAAAAAAAGAATTGGGAGGGAAATGCAGCTTATTTGGCATCTGAAGAGGGAGAGCTTTTTGTTAACTTAATGGGAGAAAGGTAACAGACCTCCGTGAAGCTGACACCCCACCTACGTCAAAAAATCCAGCAAATAGTCTGATTGGTTAGAGCTCTGTTTGTGCCGTTAAAATTTTCATTTGTGCAGGTTTGGTTTCCGAGACATTAAAAATAATTTTTTAGGCCATTCAAAATATATATTTTTTAAAATTGCAATTATCTTAATTGTAATCTGGTGAGACCGGTTGTCCTGTTTTTGATTCTTTTGTTTCAGTAGATTATTTTCCTTTTAGTCTGGTTCTAGCAGGGGCTTCGACGGCCCTGTATCGGGTTGGCCCCCTGCTGTACCGTTTTGTTCTTTTTGATCGGCTCACCAGGTCCACCTTTCTGTTGATACTTTTGGAATGTTTATTTTTTTGGGACACGGGGAAAGGAGGGTATTTAATTCTCTCTTTTTTCCTTTACAGGAAATTGAAGCAGAAAACAAAAAAGATCAAGAGAGTTTTAAAATGAAAAGATATTCTTTGAATCCTCCTTGCCTATGTGTCCTCAAATATGTTGTGCCTTTTTGGATGCAACAATGGGTCAGTCAACTTAAATCTCCTTTGCAAGTAGGGCTGTGTAATTTTATCTATTCTACAATATTTATCAATACATTAAATCCTACTTTGAGTTTTATGTCAAATACACATGAATTAAATGACAGTTATCACATGACATTTTGTACCCAGTTGCACATGGACATTAAAAATGACATGTAATCTAACAACCAGTTACAATCAAATAATGAGATGAAATAGATAAATTACATTATCTAATAGGAATAAGACAAAAAAGGTTCCTTTTCTGCAGGAACCTTATACACTCGCTTATATACAGTGTATATAAGCGAGTGGCTCCGTCTTCCCTGTAAAGTTTATGTTTGTGTTCCCAGTTGGCCAGAGCATCGATGGTTAACGAACCACCACTGACCTCATTATGCAGGTTCAGCCAAGTGAGGAGCTTTCCCAAGGTCCTCACTTGTAGTCACACGTCATGCTGGTTTTATATTAGTATTTTTCCGGTTACACAATGCATCAAACAGTATCAACTGCTTTCTCCACTTAGTCAGCCAGAGTATTAACTCTGGCTGACTATGTCACCTAGTCAGCCAGAGTTAATACTCTGGCTGACTAGGAGCTCAGCCAGAGCTCTTAGTCAGCCAGAGATCTGAAGAACTCATCTCTTAAAACCAGAACAGTTTCTGTGATTCTTATTAAAAACCCAACAGACACGAAAAGGAAGAGCTACTAAAGCCACACTAGCAGCATTTTAGGTAGCATCTCTTGCCCATCTCTCATACACCTGACAACTACAGAGTCATGTCAGTATTTCTGTAGATGACAGAAGTCAGACTTGTGCTGAAAGCATGAAAAGGAATGGTCAGTGTATAGTCCCCTGTGGTGCTCCTGTATTGCTGACCATAATCACCTCATCCATCACCTCACTGACTATCACTGTTAACAGACAGTGAGAAGTTCAGTGTCTTCCCAAATAAGCATATAATATATATGCATATAATTAAAATTGCAAACTTCCAATTGCCAGTCTCCTTTCTTGAGATTAACCGAGAATTAAAAATGTGAAAACTTGCAGTACAGAAAACAGGCAACATCCCAATGAGGGGAAAGGAACTCACATCAATGTAGTCAAACACACAGGAAGTGCCAGAACCTTCCAGGCGCAGGTCATTAATGATGAGTGTAACCCTGCGGTTTGGTGTGACCACTAATTCCCAGCGACACACTCTGCTGTGAGGATATAAATTTGGGTAATTGGGTGAGGTGATGGTACCAGATGGAGCATTCAACTCTCCTCCACACGCTAGAAAAAAGGAAAAACAAATGGATATCTATTGTGAGATCAAATACTCCAACAACAAATTGTCAGAAGTCAAAACTTTTGTGTCAAAGTTTATTTAATATTAGTTACTACATGTACAGTTCATTTTCCTAGACATACTAATCACTTAAAACATTACACACAAGGGCTGCATTCACCCCGTCATACTTGCAAATGTGCATCAATTCATACACTCATACACTAATCTACAGGTAACTTGAGTTAATGTATTTAGAAATGGCCCTCAGATGAAGCATTGTGCAGGATTATTAAGCAGAATGAAGTTTTATAGCTCTTTTCTAGTCTGGGTGTTCACTGCCTTCTTTTCCACTCAAAGTGCTTTATGCTAAAGCCACATTCACCCACTCATTCTCTGATCAGTAGTTACATTGGGGTTAAAGCTGCGCTATGTAACAGTTACAAAAACAGTTTTTTTTTTTTTTTACCATATTTATTAAAATTGACACAATATAGTCATTGTATGTATGAGACATATAATTGTGAAAAAAAATCTATTTCTCCATCTCCTCCTGGTGTTGCAATTAGAACTACAAAAATGTATCTCTCAGAGTCACAAACAATCAGAGCAAGGAGGAGGGTCTTAGCACTGTCAATCCACCTGCTGTATACTGCTCAGTCTGTTAATACTGGAAAACCATTAACATACTGAAAACTGTTTATCCAATGTCATTGGTGGCCATGCTAAGTCACCTTAATATTTGTGGCAAGATACATTGTGTTAAGCAAGCTGTTGCTTAGCACAGAACAAGCAGGAGGGAGTGAGCATGAGAGTGATTGACAGCATGGGAGGAGGCAGAGGAGCCCAATTTTTTCTCATGTTTTCTGTCTTATACTATGTGGACATAAGTTGCATACTGGAGCTTTATTTACTCTTGCCCCTTGTCTGGTACAACAGACAACAGGCACGGCCTTGGCACAGCTGGTAATAACCAGGTTTTACATTTCTGGGTATATCCATTTCATGGATATTCATCTATAAAAACAAATCTGCTTGAATGTTGCTCAGGTATAAGCAGTTATCTTACATACATTCCAAGGAGTTGCAAATCCTAACATTTATTAGCAACATACCAATTCATAATCGTAAAAGAGCCTAAAAGAGAATGAGTGGGTGAATGTAGAAACAACTGTCCGTCTGTCCATCCCTGCTTATCTGGAGTCAGGTCCCAAGGGAAGCAGCCTAAGTAGGGAGGCCCAGGCGTTTCTTTCCCCAGCCATTTGGGCCAGCTCCTCCAGGCGTTCTCAGGACAGCCAAGAACCATAGTCCCTCTATTGTGTCCTGGGTCTTCCTCTGGGTCTCCTCCTGGTGGAATGTACCCAGAAAACCTCACCAGGGAAGTGTAGAGGAGGCATTCTAACTAGATGCCTGAGCTACCTCAATGGCTCTTCTCGACATGAAGAAGCAGTAGCTCTACTCTGAGTCCCTCCTGGATGACTAAGCTTTTCACCCCATCTTTGAGGGAGAGTCCAGACACCCTCCGGAGAAAAGTCTTGTAGATGAGGGTAGGAATGTAGATCAACTGGTAAATCGAGAACTTCTCTTTTTGACTCAGCTCTTTCTTCACCATGACAGACCAGTACAGTACCTGCTTCACTGCAAAGACTGCACCAGTCTGCCTGTCAGTCTTCCACTCCATCTTTCCCTCATTTTCCACACTTGGGGCAGAACACCTTCCCCAACCCGGAGAAGGCACTTTTCCCTTCTCTGGGTGGAAGGGTCATAAAGTTACATACTTTATGACCTCCAGACCATGACGTTAGATTTGGATGCACTAATCCTCATCCAGGCCACTTCACACTCAGCTGCGAACCAGTCCAGGAAAGTTGTAGATCATGGCCTGATGATGCCAATAGGACAACATCATCTGCAAAAAGCAGAGACGCAATCCCAAGCCCACCAGAACAGATCCCCTCAACACCTTGGCTGCGCCCAGAGATTCTGTACATAAAAGTAAAGAATAGAATCGATGACAAAGGGCAGCCCTGGCAGAGTCCAACTCTCACCGGAAACAAACCCAACTTAGTGCCGGCAATGCAGACCATACTCATACAGGGACCCAACAGTCCGCATCAAAGTGGACAGCTAAGTGTCCAAGACATATAGCCACAGATCTGATGAGACAACAGCAAGTTGTCTCATCAGCTTCACTGAACAGTGGCCTCTGGCATCCTTGTGCCAAGAGTATGTCTTGATCCCCTTATGCTTGAGCTCTGTGTTCCTCATGGACAATCCATGACAAGCCAGACGTCCAACAACTCAACACCATTTGAGTTCAGAGGCCATTCCTCCCAACCACACCCCTCCAAGTCTCACTTTCATTGCCCACATGACCGTTGACATCACCCAGCAGAACAAAGGAACCTTCAGGAGGGACAGATAATATGAACTGCTGTTCAGTGCAACAGGCAGAACCTGTCCCCCACTCGTAGACAGAGGGAGGCTGCAGGCACAGAGACCGGGGGCAACAAGTATGCCCACTCCTGCTAGGCGCCTCTCACCATGGGCAACTCCAGAGTGAAAGAGTGTCCAAACCCTCTGATAGAGACTGGTTCCAGAACCAGAACCATACGTTGAGGTGAGACCGACAATTTCTAACTGGAACCTCGCAACCTCACACAGTAGCTCAGGTTTCTTCCACACCAGAAAGGTGACATTTCCACTATTCATTTTCAATGGAACTCACTTCCTGCTAATTTAAAGTTTGTAGCCAATTTCAGTTTTTCCAAAAAAAAACAAAAAAACTGCATATATCAAAAACAGAACTGTATTCATATTTAATATTTTATTATTGTCATGTTTAGATATTTTATTGCTTCATCTGTATGATTTTGTATATGTAGTAAACATTATGTTATGTACTTAAAATTACAATTATTTCACTTTAATAGTTTTTTAGATGAACTGCTAAAAAGCCCATCTAGAGACAAGTGCCTTCTTGTCCCTATGCTTGTATCATAAGCACCGTAATACAAGCATGAGACTATTTTTTTTCAGTTTGTCTATGTTACTGTGCGTCTTCCCCATTAAATAAAAGTAATATAAAAAAAGAATGAAGTGGTCCTACCTTCAACACTGGCTTCAAAAAACAGGTTGAATCCAGCTGCATTTATACTGTTGTCACTCACAAATTTGACATAAGCAAAACTGTCTGATGTATCAACTGAAGCTGGAATATTGTTTCCACAATGTTTCCCCAGCAGACGTCCTGTGGAAATTATAAACTTGAATCTGAAGAATTCATGTTATTTACATAAGTTCCAAATAGAATTAGATTTTTGTCCTCACCTGAAGCATTATATTCTCTAATCTCCACATAGTCAGCAGCACATCCTGGACTGTCCTGCAGGGTCAGGTTCTTGTAGCTCAAGGTAAGGTAGTGTCCCGTGGGCCCTTCTAGGTACCATTCACAGTTGGAGTTTTCAGAATAGTTAGAACCAGAGAAGCCTGGACTATGAATTTCCCCCGTCTGTCCTATGTAAGTGCCGCCACATGATGCTAGATTTAGAGATGGGAGACGCAAAATGAAAGTGAGCTCTGAAGTGTTGCTTAATTTTGTAGAAAAATCAGTACATCTTCTTTAAATCAAACCATATCTGGTTTGGAGTTAAAAATAATGGACATTTTCCATCCCATCACCCCAACCTTGGTCTAGTATTGAAATCAAGTGAAACACTTAAAGTATATATATAATAAAGTCTACAATTGATGTAAGTGCTATGTAGATGGAGGTTTGACAGAGAGTTAAACAATGGAGTGAGAAAGTTCTGCATAATGAAGATGATCTACATATTGGGCATGTATTCTGCTGACATTGTAAGACTGCTTTGCTTAAGCACTTTAGAATTTTTACATGTTGAACTTGAAAACAAAATATAATAAAAAGAATTTTAAAAATTATTGTATATATATTGTGTATAATCTTTGGAAATGGAAAAGTCTTGAATTTACTTATCCTGCCTAAGTGATGGCTGGATTTATCTTTGTATAAAATTCTTTATACATGTTGGAGAATCAAACATGTTGAGTCTCCATGTTTTGATTCTATAAAGTAGATGGTCCTAAATGTTGATCTAAGGTAATGGATATACACTGCTCAAAAAAATAAAGGTAACACTCAAATAACACATCCTAGATCTGAATGAATGAAATATTCTCATTGAATACTTTGTCCTGTACAAAGTTGAATGTGCTGACAATAAAATCATTGTTGATTGTCAATCAGTGTTGCTTCCTAAGTGGACAGTTTGATTTCACAGACGTTTGATGTACTTGGAGTTATATTGTGTTGTTTGAGTGTTCCCTTTATTTTTTTGAGCAGTATATATATTATATATATATATATATATATATATATATATATATATATATATATATATATATATATATATATATATATGAGTTCTAGGAAATATACACACACATATATAGGCATGTCACATGACCTAATGCAAGATACAAGGTATCCATTCCCCCCCTCACTGAATCATTTTTGTGTCTGCTGAGTTTTTGTTTGTCCTCTATGTTGAAGTTGTTTAATGCAACAGTCATGCTTATTATAACAATTACATTTTTGGTTGGTGAACATTAGTTTTTCATAACTTATTGTCTAACCTATGGAGTATTTTGCTTTGAATCCTCTGTGTGTTACACTCCTGTCAGTCCGAAACCTGAGCAACATTGAAGAGCCTTTTGAATGTTGTGTAGACGGTCTAGTGTTTCCACACAGCCGAGAAATTAGGTCTGAATTCAATGATGAGCCATCTCGAAGTTCCAAGTAATCAAAGCTACAGCTGCAGAAAAACACCAAGAAAAAAGCAAAGAGAAAATCACATACAAAGATATATACAAGTGCAGGCCCATGTACCAAACACATACAACGTTGTTGTATACCTAAACCAGTGACGTGTGGTCAGATGAGGCAGAGCCATGGAAGAATAATATATAATGACCATTTATGTTGCCATTTTTATCGTGTGGTTTGTACTATAAAGAATTTATTTTTCATGTAGCTTAACCAATTTTGAATATTCTTTCTACAAAATTCGCTGAATTTTCATAATTTTCCATTCAAATACAGCTGGTGACACCAGGAAGCTGAGCCTCATCTTGGATTGATAACCTCTCGCTAACTGCCATTTGATGAGAGCATGTTCCTCATGTGTGTATGTTGTCAATAAAATAGTTAAAAAATATTTAACGTATGAACTGATTTTCCATAATTTAGCTAATGTAAATAATGTACATTATATACCAACTATGTGTATGTACTGTGATTTGTGTGCCAAGGAGTGATCATAAACGGCAGACAATTAGCCAAAGAGTAAATAAGTCAAGTGCAGCAATAGATTTGTTTTCTCCTCTCTCGTCAACAGGGATCACTACATTTAAACAGTTTTCTAAAGTGGATTTTCAGTCGAAACAGGAAATAATAACTAAAGGAAGACCAACACCAGAGCTAAAAGGTACTGTCATGGGTTTCCTCTGAGCAGATTTCCCAGCAGCTGAACTCATATGTTCTATTCAAGTACATCTGGTACTCTGGACTTTCTAAATATCAAAACAATTCCAGTGATTTAAGCCTTGTATTCTTACATATCTAAACAATCTGATTAAGAGTTCCTAATCCCCCCTTACTGCCTCTGCCCATCCCTCCATCAATCCCATATATCAGATGATTACAGATTATGGACAAGCAAACACTAAACCCTGTCTATTAGAGCCATAAACTATGGAAGCTTTTAACTGCAATAGGATAGTAATAAATTCTGGAGCACAATCTCATTTTCCCGAGACATAAAACTATGTTCATTTGACAGATTATGTCTTCTTAAAAAAACATTTCCTACTCTCATTGTTTGACATCTAAAAATCCCAAGAGGTGTTTCACTGATATGACATTTCATATTTAAAAGAGAAGACATTTCAGTTTTAATTAGGTATAAATCTCTTTATAACAAGTCAATAATTTTGTTTAAACAAGAAGCAGCTCCTGAATTTATTTCTGAGCTCTGGCAGTTGAACGCATCCACAATAAACCTCATATGATTAAATTCACTTTGAAATAAATAAATAGAAGTTATTTAGCAATGGCCATACTAGAAAGTGAAAAGAAAACAGCAAATATACCTGGCTGTGGGTTCAATGTAGAAATCTTCCTCAAAGTCAATTTGAACAGCTTCTCCATTGGGTACGGTTAACACCCAAGTACAGTCAATGTTCTGGGGGTAATTCTGTGGATAGTTTGGTGATGTGATGTATCCAGGTGGGTCATTATCTGTCAGCACGACAGAGCCTCCACATGCTGTGGAAAAATTACTTCGGTCACAACAAAAATAAGAAAATGAGATCCATCTGTTATACACCAAAACGGGGAGACAGCAGTTCTATTTTGCCAAACTATTTTGAGGTAATAATTATTACTCTGGGTCATACCAAGCTAGCAAATTTCAAATAGCTAACAAAAGCAAAAATGTTTGTGACAAAACAAAAAAAATATTCTAAGCTTACTTCGACATATTTCATGGTATTTTTCAAAGGAAGAAAAATCATTCTGAACACAAATTGTGTTGCAATGTTTCTCAGCTCTGGTCCTCAGGAATGACTGGACTGCATGGTCTAGATGAGATTCTGTTCCAGATCACCTGATTCAAATAATTGCATGATCTCCTCTGCATGTCATCAAATGCTGCAGAAGCCTGTTAATCACCTAATTATTCCAGTCAGGTGTGTGGCAGAAGGGAAAACACCTTGATGTAACACTGGTCTGACTGTGGTATTTTGTTTATTTAGTAACCAGTTTGTACCTTATAATTCATGACACCAGAAATGCCATACGGTCAAGAATTGGGTGAATGAAACAGAAGAGTTAGTTATTATTCATTAGTAATAATGAAAATGATAGTGGTAATAATTCAATAACAAAAATGAATAAATAAATAAATTCAAAAGACAAAATAGAAAAATAATAATGACAGTTCAGAGAGATAACAGATCTCCTGAGATGAGTCAAAAGGTGAGGGAAAATTATTGTTTTTTTTTTTTCCTTTAGTATTCCTGGGAGTTTGGTTCAGTTCAGTTTCCTCTGTACAGATTGTGGTTGAGTTTCCTATCACCAGGTGGTGTGTGGGTAGCTTGCCATTTCAGTCATCAGGTGTAACATAAAAAAAAAATAAAAAAAAATTGACCGTCAAGTAGTGAATTGTTTTAAAAGGTTGATGCAATGTTAGCAGTTTGGGAAGTTACCAGCTGTCTACAGCTTGATGAGCACTGCAGCGGGAGGGAAATAACATTAGCGGTGCTATTGTAAATATGACGTCTTATCAGATGCTAGTAAATAGAATAATTCACCACTGAACATCAAGCTTCATGCAATAGTCGAGTCAGATTTGTAGGCTTCAGGTAGTTCTATGAACAAGAGATGCCAACAGCCACAGTGAGCAGCAGCACTGGAAAAACTCAGAAACACCCATTATGATCCCAGAATTTAAAGAGAAGGTGGTTTGGTCATGGCGGTCCCATGAGTTACATAAAACATGCAGGACAGGAGCTCCTCAGGACTGGAATTGAGAAGCACTCATCTAGGGTATACCTTCTGTCAGCTATAGGGTTTAAGTGTATAAATGACTTGACCTAAAGAAATCAGTTTCAAACTTTAGGCAAGTTGGACAACAAGTTTAAGAAACCATGCTCCCCTGATTCCACCATGTTATCATTCATAAAGCTGCTTTTACTATTGGATAAATTATTTGGTGGGTGTGGTCTGAGTTCTACTTAATCAAATATCTTCATTCTTCAATTTTCTCTTCCTGTATCTGCCGACCACTACTGTAAATGACCTTAACTGTAATGAACAGAAGTGGTTAAATAGTGGTAGGTAAAAATTAATGACTGATTTTGGTCAAATTCTCAACGTATGTTTAACTGGTGATCTAAATTGGCATTTTGTTTAAATGATTACCCATTCATGGTAAAATAGAATTAAGTAAATTTTATTTTAGCACAATGTATTACTAAAAAAAGCCAACATATTCATAGTCATTATCTTTCTTACTTATCAAAAACAGAACAAGAGATTCTACCTTCATTGTGGGCTTCAAAAATCAACTTAAAGCCGCTGGCCTCGTTACTCGAATCAGTTACAAAGTGAATATGGAGGTGGTTGTCTGTAGTTTGGAGGATGGAAGGAGGACTGGAACCACAGAGACGACCTCCTAGAATTGGAGACGACCCATCTGGACCATTTCTGAGCTGTCGAAACAACAGGAAGTAAATATATATCTGTGACCTCAGTGAGACCTCCTAGAGCTCAGAAATAAAGTAATTAATTAGGTAAGAAAGTAAGGAAGAAGACATAGCCTACTATCTTAGCTAACTTTCTAAAGCACTGAATTTTGGGTTTTCAATGTCCGATAGCCATCATCATTAAAGCTTTGAAATGTTTCACTATATGAGTAAGCAATCTATTACACAGATGCTGGTCATAAAATTGGAATATGATGAGAAAGGTTGATTTATGTCAGTAATTCCATTCAAAAAGTGAAACTTGGTATGTTTTGTTTTTAATTTTTTAATCTTTGTCTTTGTCTTTGAATCTTTTGTACTTGCTTTAACATCAGTTGCCCATTTGGGATACAAATAAATAAATCTGAATCTGAATCTGTGACACTGGAAGTAAATGTCAGTCAGTCTGACAGTCATTTGTTCATATCTTAACACCATATCTTCACCTTTGGTCAGAGCAGAGAAGACAAATTCCACCCCATACCCATCCCATAACACATTTATCATAAATATATAACATATTTGTAAATCTGAGTAATGCTTCACAAATGCTGACAACTCCTGATTCACCACTGAGTGAGCACGGGTAGAAAGACGTGTGGGGGCAAGGAGTAGAGGTGGGCGGATGAATCCTAATATCGACGTTATCAATACCATGGCTGGTATCGCTCGACCCACAGAGAGACGTTTTAAGTTGTGTTGAGTATTTTCTTAAGAAGATAATTGTTTATTTTCTACTGTTTTACCTGAGAACAATTGCATTTGAAAAAAGACAAAGAAAGAACTACAAAAGATGTCTAGTGAGGGGAAAATTTTTATTTTATTTTTGTATTGTGGTTTCTCCTTTTGTACCTCAAAAAAATATTTATTTTCCTAATGGGAAGGGAAACTTTGTTTTGTTTTGTTTTTTTACTATTCCATTGTTTATAAACAAAAATGTTGATTGTGATAAAGTATTTTGTTGTCATGGACAATGCTTTTTGAAATTCCATCCTAGGTCTTTTGGATCCTTTGGGTGTATGAAGCTTAAATATGAAGTACATTGCTTTGTTTCTAGACTTTAGATGAATGACTTTCTGTTTTTTCTTAATATTGTGGAGTTAGGATATTTTCTTAGTTTTGGTAATTAATTTGATTCCATTAATTTGTGGTGCTGTTGGTCCTCCTATAAATAAGCTGTGTTTTGACGTGTGTGAGAGAGACCCACCCTTCCGCTCTACCACCACCACCACCAGGGATGTGTCCTCGTGCGGTGCGCGCACGTCTCCGGTAGCTATATGCTGCAGCTCACGTCTCCAGCCTGCCATGCGGTAGTTCTGTTAGCCTTTGTTTGTTTGCTTTCATTGTGGTTTTGACCTGGTGGGATCTGTTGTCCTGTTTTCGATCTTTCTTTTGCAGTAGATAGGGTCGGCCCCTGTACTGTTTTGTTCTTTTTGATCGGCTCACCAGGTTCAACTTCTTGTTAATACTTTTGGGGTTTTGTTTTTTCCTCTCCTTTTTGGGACACGGAGGACTGAGGGTATTTAACTCTATCTTTTTTCTTCACAGAAAATCAAAGCAGGTGAACCAAAAGAAAAGTTCAAGAGAGTTTTAAAATAAAAGAAGTTATGAACCTTCATTCTTGCCTCCGTATCCTCGAATATGTTGTGCCCTTTTTGGACGCAACACTGGCTCTGCAATTACTTGGCATTAGATCAATAACAAAATGACCAGTATCACCCACCTCTAGCAGGGAGGCAGTGCTGTGCTTTTTTACTCAAAGTGAGTGTAATGTCTTAATAAACAGAGGAGGCTCGGACTATATCCATATCTCTTTATTGTTGTGCTATTTTCATGATAACCGCAGAGAGAGAACTTGCACGTCTCAGAATACAAGGACTGTGCCAGCTCAGATAAATCATGGGGGTAAATACACCACAGTGAGGAAGTTGTACCAAGCTGCAATCAATAGCAAAATTAAACTCCCCAAAAACTGTTTGATCGGAGAGGCCAGTAGTGAAATGAATTTAAGCAAAGTAATGCAGAACTACAAGAACTGCACAAAAATGTCAAATTCACACATAAACATAAAGTTACAAACCTACTTCACCTGTTTAATTTATTATCATAAAAATTTTTGATTTGAAGGTGAATTTCACTTTAGGTTTACCTGGAGGTAGTCTCCTGAGCTACATTCAGTGCCGTAGCCTTGAATCTGGAAGGGATTTTGGAATGACACTGAAACCCGAAATCCTGGAGTAACCATCACATGCCAACTGCAATTTAATCCAGGCAAGTAGTTCTGAGGGTAGTGAGGACTGTTCAGAACACCTCTGTCTACATGCACCAGGCCACCACAACCTGAAAACACAAAGAAAATCATCATTGAAATGGATATTATGCTGCAGAGTCAGAGCAACATTGTTGCCTAAAAATGTGAGACACTCAAATTTGATGACATGTGCTAAGTTATGAACATTAAAAATGGGTAAAATATTGAATGCAACATGTACAACATCATTTAGTTTGCAACCAAAAGAGCCAATTAATCAGCACCTCCTAAATGATACTGGTAACTTCAAGTCAAAAAACAAACATGAAGAGCAGTGGTAGCTTCTCTTGATTCACCGGTTTTACCATCTCAGCCATATTTAGGTATCTAACATGAATTTACATTAAAATACAAATATTTAAACAGTGAACCAGAATCAAAATATTTTATCTCATGCTTGACATGAAAAAATAAATAGACTAAAAAGATAGCCTGACATTCTGCTGTTTAAACACAATAATGAATTAAGAAAAATGTAATATACAAAAAAGTTAAGTCAGAATAAAGAAAATAGAATATGTATTTGCATTTGTGTAGAACCTTTAGAGAAGGAGGCATTAAAGCCTTGGCCATTGACATGACTGTCAGAAGAGAAATGAAGGAACATTGAGTCTCCTGTCGAGTGTATGGAGCCTGGAGGATACCTCCCACACACACTGGCCAGGACAGGGGACAGACTGTTTGCACCTGTTAATCATGAAGCAAAGCAGTTCATTACAAACTGATGGGTCTGATGAAATCAAACAGAGGGGGAAACATAACCAAAGAAGGCTTAGGACTTTGAACCTTCTTTTGGCTCAAATGAAAGTTAAGTATATCCTACAGAAATACACCAGACTTCAAAAACAAATTCCTCTTTGTTTCACTCAGGCGTTTGCAAACTTTACAATCTAAAAAGACGTTCTTACCTTCAGTCAGAAGACCCTGTGGCGCGGGAGGTCAGACTCCCCCAGCAGCTACTATACAGTTGATTGCCATAATCAATGTGGGTGTGTGTGTGTGAATGGGTGAATGACTCTTTAGTGTGAAGCTCTCTGGGGTCCTCTGGACTTAATCAAAGCGCTACACAAGTATAACAATTTTTGTCATGTAAAACATTAAGTAGTTATCTTAAAACTGTGACAAAGGTGACGTTTTGAACTATGTCTTAAAATATATTTAACACATTTTTACCATCTCTGATAATCAGGCTATCAGAGTAGCAGGGTGGATATCCCTCCATGTCCAGAGACAAGAAATTAAATTCTACAATGGAATCTGGAGCCCGAATGAGCCAGGTACACTCTTGGTTAGGAGGATAGTTTTCAGGCCATCCCGGGGAAAAGAGGAAACCAGGAGAATTTCCAATTAGAAGAAGTCCACCACAAGCCCCTGAGAGACACACACACACAAAACACACACATCACAACTGACCCATCAGAGTCTGTGTTAATGAAGTTTTCATTAACACAGAGATGAGACTTCCTCAGTTTCTGCTTTTGTTTTAATAATTTTTATGTCGCTTTATAAACAAAATCATAATTGCTGACTTGTCTGATTTGTTTTTTCAAGGGAAAAGATGACAAGTCCCGAAAATCATTGATAGGGATGGTCAAGGCTTAGGAGCTAAAGAAATTCACTACTTGTTGCTCTATGGAGTCCAGTTCAGGCTTGGTGATCTCAGAGGCACATGAATATAGGCTCCCACATATTTCAGTCAAATGTCAACAGACATCACAAGGTTCTGGGACGTTCGTATTTGCACATTACAATTCCCATCCAGGAGATAATCACTTTCTAAACTTGTCATTATAGTAGTTACTTAGTGAAAGTCATACAATTGAATGCCCCACACAGCGTCAGACAATCGTTTTTCAATGCTACTCATGTCTCATACAAATATAAAAATTTGTAGTTACAATCACTGATCGAGTCACCTGGCGAAGGCGAATAAGCCGGTTCTGACATTTAATTAAATGTGGTTAGTGGCTCTTATTTGGTATCATTTTCCATAAGTGAGGTAGTATTGTAGGCTTGTGGATGTTTTTTTTCTGAAAAAAAAAAAAAAAGTAACTTAAAGAAGCACTCCAAGAGCACAAGACACGCCGAACTGTAGCAGCCCCTCACGTGAGGAAGAACAGGGAGACACCTCCTCTTCCTAATCTGGTAAATATGTTCTCTGAAGTGGTTAAAATGAGTAACATTTTACAATATATGGCTGTGGATATATCCACAATAAAGCAGATGATGTTGGAATTGAATACAGCAGTGGCTGCCAGGCTGGAAAAGCTAATGGAGGCTGAGTGGAGGACACTCCGGAGTGGCTGCACACCACAGATGGTGAGAGAAGCAATATAATGGAAGCTATGTGGAACCACATGCAAGTCCTCAAAAATCACAGTAAAAGAAATAATGTGAGAATGTGATCAGTACTATCAGTACTGATGGGACACTTTTGAGCTGTGTTCAGAAGATGCTGAGCGAGGGCCTGAGCGCTCACGATGATGACGAGTTTAAAAGTGAGCGAGCCCATTTGGCCTTTGCACCACTTCCCTTCCTGAACAGAGCCCAGAGACCGGTGTTTAGTGGACTTGGAGAAGGTGCTCGACCGTGTCCCTTGTGGAGCCCCATGGGGGCTTCACCCGGAGTATGGGGTACCGGGACCTTTGATATGGGTCCCAGTATCAAAGGTCAGAGTATGGTCCACATTTCCGGCAGTAAGTCACGCTTGTTTCCTAGGAGAATTGGACTGTGTCACAGATTCTGTTCATTACTTTCATGGACAGAATTTCTTGGCACAGTAAAGGTATTGAGTTAATCCGTATTGGTGGCCTTAGGACTGCATTTCTATTTTATGTGGATGATGTGGTCCTGTTGGCTTCATCGGGGGGTGATCTGCAGCTTTCACTGGAGCAGTTCACTGGTGAATGACCGAGACGAGGACTAGTGCCTCCAAATCCAAGGCCATGGTCTTGAGCCTGAAAAGGGTAGAGTGCTTTCTCCGGGTCAGGGGAGAGGAGTATGTCCTGCCCCAAGTGGAGGAGTTCATGGATCTATGGATTTTGTTCACTATGAGGGAAAAATGGAGCAGGAGATCAACAGATGGATTGACACAGCTTTTGCAGTGAAGTGGGCGCAGTACCGGTCTGTTATGGAAAGCTGGGTTAAAAAGCAAAGCTCTCGATTTACTGGATGATCTACGTTTCTACACTGAGGTCACAAGCTTTGGGTCATGACTGAAAAAATGAAGTCAAGGATACAAGCGGCCAAAATGGGTTTTCTCTTCTCACCCTATCTCTCCCATAGAGATCACCCTATCTCTCCCATAGAGATAGGGTGAGAAGTTCAGTCATCCGGGAGGGCCTCAGAGTAGAGCCACTGCTCCTTCATGTCCAGAGGAGTCAGTTGAGGTGGTTCGGCCATCTGGCCAGGATGCCTCCTGGATGCCTCCCTGGTGAGGTGTTCCATATGCATGTCTTCCACAGAGAAGACTAAGGACACGTTGGAAGGATGATGTTTCTTGGCTGGCCTGGAAACGCCTTGGGATTTCCCCGGAAAAGCTGGAACAAGTGATTGGGGAGAGGGAAGTCTGGGCCTCCCTTCTTGAACTGTTAGATGGATGGAACTAAAGGCTCCTGAAAAACAACCCCACACCATAATCTGGTACTTTTCTGCAGTCAGACAAGTACTGTTCTCCTTTCAACCGCCAAACCCAGACTTGTACACCAGATTGCCACATGGAGAAGCGTAAATCGTCACTCCAGAGAATGCGCCTCCACTGCTCTAGAGTCCATTGGCGGTGGCTTTACACCTCTAACGCATCTGACGCTTTGCATTGCACTCGATGATGTATGGTTTGGATGAAGCTGCTTCACCGTGGAAACCCATTCCATGAAGCTCTCTGTGCACTGTTCTTGAGCTCATCTGAAGGCCACATGATGTTTGAAGGTCTGTAGTGATTGACTGCAGAAAGTTGGTGACCTCTTTACACTATGCACTTCATCGGCTGACTGTCAGTTTACATGGCCTACCACTTTGTGGCTGAGTTGCTGTCATTCATAAACACTTCCACATTCTTATAATACAGCTGACAGTTGACTGTGGAATATTTAGGAGGGAGGAAATTTCACAACTGGATTTGTTCCACAGGTCGCATCCTACCACAGTTCCATGGTGGAATTCACTGAGCTCCTGAGAGCGACCCATTCTTTCATAAATGTTTGGAAAGACAGTCAGCATGTCTAGGTGCTTCATCATATACACCAGCAGCCATGAAAGTGATTGGAACACCTGATTCCATTAATTTGGATGGGTGAGCAAATACTTTTGGCAATATAGAATATGTCCAGCAGTACTGTATTAAATGTGCCTGATTTAGAGTCTTCAAAACAGGAGCTATAAAATAACCGTAGTCCAAATGTAACAATGTATAGTACAAAATACAAAATATACAGGGACATTCAATAAATTAATTTTAGATTCATTCAAATGAGATGCATAAAAAATACTTTAAAAATCTTTCAGTAGTTACTGAAAATACTTTTTATTATGCTCGAATACCTGTGTTAAAATTGTTTTTATTTCTCTGTTTAATATTCTGATTTTAAATGTTATGATTTAATTAGCTGCTTGCAGGAAATCATCAAAATTATAACAGTAAGAAAACCTTCAAAACGTCAGTCTGTGTGGAATTAGGAATTAGTCTGGAATTAGTCTGTTTAGTGTATTTCACTCAGTGATGGAGTCTTTGTGAGAAGTGAACTTTTTAATAATATTCTCATTTACAGAATGAAAATATTATTCTATATCTGCAAATCTTCAATATCTGCTCAATTCTTTCTGGCTACAGGGAGGGCCGATGCACCTCTGCAGTAGTTACTAAGTGAGAATACACCCTGGACAGATTTCCAGTCCATATTTCAATCAATGAACAATTGATTAGCTATTCAACTGACTAACTTTATCATAAAAACACATTGTATTAAATGAACCAAACGGGGAATCATCGTTTTGTCTTACCTGGTGTAATAGTAGGTGGTGGTCCAGAGTTTTTCACAGCTGTCCAGTCCACAAGGAAGCCTCGTCCTCCCATTACTGAATCTGATTTGAAGTGCAAGGTGACAGTGCTTCCTGAACTTCTAAGGGGAGTTGGTAAGCTCAGACCACAGAAAGTTCCAAGAGTGTAGGAATAAACATCTGGGCCATCAAATATCTGTAGAGAAATAAAGATTTTTGACACCAAAAGACACTAATATTATTTTAATATTATCATAGGTTTGTGGCATATATCCTTAGCCTCTCATGTCCAACTCAGAGGCTTTGCAAAACATTTCAGTTGTACAGTAAGAGTGTACAGGCAAAAAATGCTTTGCTATCCAAAATGCTTTCTAGTTCAAATGGCAAAACAAGAACTAAACTGATAGTAATAATTTTAATGGTAATATTATCATAGTCATAAACAGTCAAACATGCAACATTTATATGGTAAGATCTAACTGGTGGTCAGATACCAGAGGTTACTCTATTTCCAAAATCTATTTTGAAATCACAATCTAAATAAACAAGAAACTTTCAATTTCCAATATGTTGCACAAATTGCATGCTTTCAATGTGCTAGACATATTAAACAATCATTTTAATGGGATATAATCTGATAAGATCATAAAAACATGTGACAATATAGTAGACAGTCTTACTTTCAATTGGTCATAGTAACAGTTATAGAGGTCCTTTATGTCCATGTCCAAGAAGCTGATCTGAATGTAGCTATCTCCTTCCACTGTTATGGTCCATCTGTAATTGGCATTGTTGGGATATGTCCTGGGAAACAGTGGGGATGCAATTTGACCCGATTCTCCCACCAATTCAACCCCGTACACTGAGGAACACAGACAAACTTGAAAGTTAGCTTGGCAGTCCATCCAAGTTTGGTTTATCTATCATGCTGCAATTTATTGATGAGAAAAATTAAGTTTTCATAAAAATGGTGTTTTTAACATTCTGGATATAGCTTTTAGAGTATTAGAGAATGTTGTTTTGTTGGCTTCACATAGGTTTTTCCAGCTTTCAGGAAAACACTCTATAGATAAGTAGGTAAGGTCATTTAATTTATATAGCACTTTTCAGCAACAAGGCAATTCAAAATACTTTACATGAGTTAGAGGAAATACAAACAAAATGACAAAAGAAAAGCAGAAGAAAAACAAAAAGTACTCCATGATTTGTAAACTAATAGGAGTTTGTCTGGATAAGCTATTAGAAAATAAAAGCAAAAGTATAAAACATTTAATGCTAAATGTTCATCTAAAGTAATGAGTAGCTTCTCTGGATATCTAAGTTTGTTGTAATTCCTGCTATGGGATGAGTAAAGCATGAAACTAGATGTTCTTGTTCTGGCTTGCTAAGCAGATAAGTATAACTACTCCATAATTTATAAGCTAAATATTGAATCTCCATGTTTGAGTCTATAAAGTAGATGGTCCTAAATGTTGATCTAAGTTGATACATTTGTTCTAATGCCTGCTCTGGGTTGAGTGAAGTATGTAAACTAAATGTTCCTGTTCTGAGTTTCTGGATAAGAATAAGTTCTCCACAATTTATAAACTAGAGGGAGGTTTTCTGAACTAGCTAAATATTGGTCTAAGAAATGAGTACTCCACAATCTCTAAAAGTAATAATAAAGGAGACAGACAGACAGGGCAAAGAAATTACACATCAGAAAAAAATTTGCACATCTAGGAACTTCCAAAGCTACATGTAACAATATGAGCCAACAAAGACAGTGAAGCCAGGGGGTGTGTATATGTGTAGTAAAGATTAGTCCGTATCTCATTACAGCCTGTTCTGTGATAGCTGATCTTCACTGTCAAAGAAGTAATAGCAGATCGAGTTCCAGCATTGCAAGATCTTCAGTTGTGTCAAATACTAGTTCAGTGGCTCGCATGAAAGAGGAGGCTAAAAGAGCAGCTCTTCTCGCACAAGCTGAATCGCTAAAAAGGAAAAAGGCGATACAACTGCAGGAAGCAAAGTTAAAGGCTGAGTTGGAGGAGCTAGAGATTGAAACTGCAATAGCAGCCTCTACCGCTAAGCTCAAGGTTTTCCAGAACCATGAAGATCCCAGAGATGCAATGAATGAATATTTGAAATACAGGCTGGACGAACCTCGGTCAAGTCTTCCAAGATCCCAACTTGGACATGAAGTCCATGCTTCAATGAAGGCTCAAGATGAAGAGAAGAAAGATCGTCCGATTTCTGATGTGTCTGCTAGTATCACAAAACATTCATCTCATGCATATTTGTGTCATCAGGATCACTTGGATGGAGCTCCACCTACAGGTCCTCAGGAGCCCACATCCACAGGTGACAGGATTTATGAAGTGATGCATCATCAGAACCTGATCACTGAAATGTTGGTCATGCAGCAAAGCCTGTCACTGCTACCCAAGAGAGACATTCCTGTGTTCTCAGGTGATCCACTCACATATAGATCTTTTCTCAAAGCATTTGACAATGCTATTGACAATAAGACAGAAAATGAGAAAAATACACTCTTCTTTCTGGAGCAATATACACGTGGAGAGCCACAAGATCAGGTGAGAAGCTGTGAACACATGAGGCCAAAAAAGGCTACAGAGAAGCCAGACAACTGCTTCATAAACAATATGGCAATAATTTAAAAATAGCCATGGCTTATATTGAAAAGGCTTTAAAATGGCCACAAATAAAAACAGATGATGTTAAGGGCTTAAACGCTTATTCTCTCTTCCTGATTGGTTGTCGAAATACGATGCAAGATGTTGACTACATGGAAGAGATGGACAACCCAACAAACATGAGAGTCATTCTGACTAAATTGCCATATAAGATGAGAGAGCGATGGCGTAATGTGGCATTTGAAATGCAGGAGGCCAGAGGAAAGAGAGCGAGGTTCACAGATCTGGTAGATTACTTTGACAGACAAACAAAGATCATCTCAGATCCATTGTTTGGTGATCTCCAGGAAGTCAGCCTATCTACAAAACAAAAAGGAAAAAAAGTTTTTTTTGTGAGGAAAGCAAAGAAAAATACACCAAGAAGTAGCAGTTTTGCTACAAGTGTTGACACAGAAAAACATAAATTTTCACTGACAAACCAAATCACAAGGACTGATAATGTCAAGGTATCTCCGAATAACTGCTTGTACTGTGACAAGAACCACAGTCTTGACGATTGTGTAAAGTTCCAGAAGCAAGCACACAAAGATTGAATATTTGAAATCCAAAGGTTTGTGTTTTGGATGCCTTGTACAAGGTCATTTGAGTAAAGATTGTTCAAGAAGACTGGCATGTCAGTTATGTTCGCAGAAACATCCAAGCATCCTACATGTACAAAGAGAAGAAAAGACATCACCTAAAAAAGAAAGAAACACCATGTCTGAAACTCCAACCGCTAGTGCTGTAAGCCAGGAGATGTGTGGATACACTGGGGCCGGAAGCAAAGAAGGAGTTTTGGCCATTGTTCCGGTAAAACTCAAGTCCAAGAAAGGCACACAGATAATTGAGACATACGCCTTCATAGATCCTGGCAGTTCAGCGACGTTTTGCACAGAGAAGATCAGGAGAGCACTGAACTTAAGAGGCAGAAAGACGGACATTTTGCGCCGAACTATGGGACAGGAGAAGCTTGTCCATAGTCACATCCTGTCAGAACTGGAAGTCAGTGGATTTGAGGAGGAAAAATACATTGACTTACCTTCAGTGTTCACACAACATGAAATTCCTGTCAAAAGGGTGAACATTCCCGATCAGAAAGACCTCCGGAAGTGGACATATTTGGATGAGGTGCACCTTCCAATTATTAACACAGAAATTGGCCTGTTGATAGGTTCTAATGCTCACAAAGCAATAGAGCTTTTTGAGCTCTATTGCCAGGGCTCTATCTCCAATAGCCAGGGAGATGGTCTCTATGCAGTGAAAACATCAATTGGCTGGATTGTCAATGGTCCTGTGAAAGGGGAAGAAGACATTCAACACTGTGAGAATGAGTTGCCAAGGTTAACAGCAAACAGGATATCAGTAGCCAGAATTGAGGAATTGCTGACACAGCAATATAGTTTGGATTTCACAGAGCGTAGCTGTGAAGACAAAACAGAGATGTCACATAATGATCGTCAGTTCATGAAAGATGTGGAACAGTCTTGTCAGTTCATTGATGGACATTACTGTATAAGTCTCCCATTTAAGAACAAGTCTCTGAAGATGCCCAATAATGGCAGTCTGGCTGAGCAGAGAGCCATCAGTCTCAAGAAAAAACTCATAAAGAACCCTGAGTTTCATGCTGATTATAAAGCCTTCATGTATGACATCATAGCAAAGGGTTATGCTGAAAAGGTGCCTGATGCAACAATGGAGAGATGTGGTACATCCCACATCATGGGGTGTATCATCCAAAAAAGAAGAAAATCAGGGTTGGTTTTGACTGCACTGCGACATATCAGGGAGTTTCACTGAACAACCAGTTACTCCAAGGTCCAGACCTCACAAATACCTTGATTGGAGTGTTGACAAGGTTTAGAGAGGAGAAAATTGCACTGATGGCCGATATAGAGGCAATGTTTTACCAAGTCAGGGTACCGTCAAAGGACTCTGATTTCTTGCGTTTTCTATGGTGGCCTGATGGAGAATTGAACGGAAAACTGGAGGAGTACAGAATGACTGTACATATTTTTGGAGCCACATCATCTCCAAGTTGTGCTTGTTATGCCTTAAGAAAGACAGTCGAAAACAAAGAAGATGAGACAACAGCTGAAGCAGCTAAAACAATCAAGAGAAAGTTTTACATGGATCACTGTTTGGCAGCTGTGGCTTCAGAGGACCAAGCAATAGAACTTTCACAATCTCTGAAAGCTCTATGCTTGCAGGGTGGATTCAACCTGACAAAATGGGTCAGTAACAGCAGAAAAGTTCTGTCATATATTCCTGAAAATGAAAGAGCTGCAGAAATGAAGGATTTAGACTTGAACAAAGACACTCTGCCTACTGAGAGAGCTCTAGGAATACACTGGTGTACCGAGTCGGACACTTTCACGTTTAAGGTGAACGTTCCAAGAAAACCTGCCACAAGGAGAGGAATTCTTTCAGTTGTTAACTCAGTTTATGATCCTCTGGGCTTACTTTCACCATGTATTCTTCCTGCCAAGCTAATTTTGAGAGAACTCTGTCAAAGGAAATTGAGCTGGGACAAGGATGTTGGAGAAGGAGAGTCGCAAAGATGGAAGCAGTGGGTTTCAGAACTTGAAGAACTTTCCAGCTTCCACATAAAGAGATGTATGAAGCCAGATGATTTCTCCCTCACAGCTAAAGCAGAGATGCACCATTTCTCGGACGCAAGCGATATTGGTTATGGCACTGCTTCATACCTATTGCTGATCAATGAAGATGGACGGAGGAGCTGCGGATTGCTCATGGATAAATCCAGAGTTGCCACTCTGAAGAAAATAACAGTTCCTAGGATGGAACTGACGGCGGCAGTCAGAGCAGTGAAGGTCGACAGACTGTTAAAACAGGAGCTGGAGACCCCCCTTGGGGAGTCTGTTTTTTGGACAGACAGCCTGACTGTACTTAGGTACATAGAGAATGACGCTTTACGTTTCAAGACCTTTGTGGCCAACCGGGTTGCATTCATTAGAGAAGCTACTTCACCATCTCAATGGAGATACGTGAATAGTTCACTTAATCCAGCAGATACTGCTTCACGTGGCACAAAATTTACCACTCTCATCCAGAACCACAACTGGATCTGTGGTCGACATTTCCTCTATGAAGAGGAGTCTGAGTGGCCCACAAGACCTGACATACCAAACACCATGGACAAGGACAGTGAGATCAAAAAGACAGTGCTAGTCAGTCTCATGACTATGACTGAAGTTTCACCCATTAAAAAACTAGTTGAATACTATTCTGACTGGCACAAACTGAAAAAAGATGTTGCATGGATGCTACGCATGAAAGACCTACTTCACTATCTCGTTGAGAAGAGAAAAGAATGTAAAGAGGTTGCTGTCCTGAAAGAGACAGAATCATTGAAACAGTCCCAGAAAGTGCATGAAAAAATTATAAGATTGAGAAATTCAGTGAAAAGGAAAACCTTTGTCTGTGCAGGACCTGGAAGACGCAAAAATAATGTTAATACATCATAGTCAAAGAGAGATGTATCCAGAAGAGTTGTCTTCACTTTTGGATAAGGATTCCCATCTAAAGAGGTCAAATCAACTTTCCAAATTAGATCCTTTTCTGCATGACGGTATCATCAAAGTTGGAGGTCGGCTGAACAAATCAGCCATGCCAGAGGAAGCAAGATGTCCAATTGTGTTACACAAAGAACATCACATTGCCAGGCTGATTCTGCAACAGGTTCATCGACAGAACGGTCACTGCAGAAGAAACCAGCTGATTGCAAAGGTCAGACAGCAATACTGGATACCAGGACTGAACAGAGCTGCCCGCACAATAATATCAAAATGCATCACATGCAGGAAAATACATGCGAAGCCTGCAGTACAGAAAATGGCAGACTTATTGGAGGAGCGTGTACTCCCAGACAAGCCTCCGTTCACACATGTGGGAGTTGACTATTTTGGACCCTTTGGTGTGAAAAGGGGACGGAGCATAGTGAAGCACTATGGCGTACTATTTACATGCTTTGCACTGAGAGCGGTCCACATAGAGGTTGCTTACTCTTTGGATACCTCATCATGCATAAATGCCATCAGAAGGTTCATACATCCGTTCAAACACGGGTTCAAATACCCGTGTTTGAACGGACGGCGGAGTCCGGCGGTAACAGGTGCTTAAATTCTGTGTCAAAAGGTTGTGAGACCTTTTCCTGTTGTGAGCAACAGGAAAAGGAAATTTTATTGGTATTTTATTCTATGTTGCATGACTTTGTGTTTTGTGTTTATGATGTAAAGCACTTTGAAATGCTTTGTAGCTGAAATGTGCTATACAAATAAAATTTGATTGATTGATTGATTGATGTAGAAGAGGTCAAGCTTCTACTCTGCACTCAGATAATGGCACTAATTTTATTGGCGCTGAAACGGAGCTTAGAGAAGCCATAGCTGAGCTTGATCATTCAAAAATAAGAGAAGAGCTGATGCCAAAAGGTATCGCATGGACCTTTAACACACCAACTGCCTCCCATCAAGGTGGAATATGGGAAAGACAGATTTGTACTGTCAGAAAGGCGTTGAACAAACATTAGATGATGATGGTCTTCACACACTATTATATGAAGTGGAAGCAATCATAAACGATCGTCCTTTGACTGCTGCATCAGATGATCCAAATACCTGGAGGTTTTGACCCCAAATCATCTTCTGTTGTTAAAGAAACAGCCAATCCTTCCTCCAGGCTTATTTGACAGTGATGATACATACTCACGTAGAAGATGGAGACAGACATAATACATGGCTGACTTGTTTTGGTCAAGGTGGACAAAGGAATATCTTCCATTGCTACAAGAGCGGCAGAGATGGCGGACTCAAATGAGAAATTTTATCCCTGGAGATCTTGTACTCATTGTTGACAGTTCAGCTCCAAGAAACGCTTGGTTGACTGGAAGAATCGAAAAGACCTTCCCGGACTCGAGAGGAATTGTGCGACGGGTTCAATTTTTTCAGCACTTTAAGTGTTTAGTTTGTTTTTTAATTGATTAAAAATTTAAAAACTTACAACATGCTGTAAATATTTTCTCACAAAACATAAAAACATCTAGATAGATTTTATTGTCATTCAATTGTATATTTAAAAATGTACATAATGAAAGAAATGTTGTTCCAAGATTCCAATAATAATGGATAAATAGGTAATAATAAAAGTATCAATATAAATATATACAATAAAAGCTTCAATTTTAAAGATTAACGGCACGCCTTATGGCATGAGGGATGAAGCTGTTGTAAAATCTGGCTGTTCTGCATTTGAAGCTGATGTACATTTTCCCAGAGGGCAGCAGGGAGAACAAACCATGGTGAGGGTGGAAGGGAATCCTTAATCATTTAACTCATTGCAGCAGATCAAGATCAGTATTCTAATTTTGAAGATGGAATACTTACAGTGTGAGAAGGTGGCTCTAAATCCGGCCCCACTAACTGATCCATCCGAGACAAATTTAACCCACAGGATGTGACCAGTCACAGATGTGTAGTTGGAGGGCAGTGAGGTTCCACAGAAGCGACCAACAAGAGATCCAGTTGAACTGCCTTCTCGAATTTCCAAGTAGTCATTTTGGCAGTCTGAGTGTCCTTGAAGGTGAAACATTCTGAAGAAAATTTAGATTTTAGCAACAGAAAAAAACAAGTAATGTATGAAATGTAGCAGGGTGATGTGGTGTTATGATATTATCAATGACATAATGGATTATTTGATTGTAAAGACAACAAACAAAACAATTAAAAATATGAATCACTTCTGCCTTCACACTATCTGAGAAAAGGGCTCTCCACATTTCAAAACTTACATAAATGAGATCTGTATACGGTTCCCTGGTGAGCTCCTAAGTGTCCAAACACATTCCATGTTTGGTGGATAAGCATCTGGATAGTTAGGGCTGTTAAATGCACCACTCTGCATCACCAGATCCCCGCCACAACCTGAGCAATTAAAACAAAAGGACTTAAGAAAAATTTCCCCAATATCTAATTAGCAAAGTGTGACATTGTCTCAGCATAAGTTTGAACTGATAAAGGTTCCACTTTACTGGAGGTGGAGGCAGAATAGACAGCTCTGAACCCTTTCTTGGAGACAGAGTAATCAGAGATGAAATTGATCACGAAAGAGTTGCTGAACGACGTCACTGGATGTGGTATTTCAAAGCCACAGTAGCGCCCTGACAAAAAAAAAAAAAAACAAGAGTTTTTTTGGTCAGTTAGTAGAACCTAGATTGTTTTTATTGGATAATTTAGAAAATAATGCAATCACTTTTGATAATGTTTTGGAAGTTAAAATACACCAAGAGTTAAAAAGCCCTAAATAGTGATGTCATGGCTTTGTAAGCGTCTGATTGGGTAATCCAAAACAACATTTGTGTAAGCTGGAGGCACACTTTTGAATGATTTCCCCATTTTCAACTACAAATGGAATTCACCATTAGTCAAAGTGGTTTAAAAACAAAGTCCATGTTTTGGAGTGATCATAGCAAGGTGTTGATCTCAGTCTCACAAAAAAATGTAAGGCAGAGTTGAAAACATGTCTGTCACCAGGAGGACTGCAAACCTGGCCCAGTTGCACCAGCTCTGTCAGGAAGAATGGGCCAGAAGTTCAGCACACTACTGTGAGAAATTTGTTAATGGTTAATGGCTTTGACTTTCATAGAGCTTTATCAAGTCCAAAGGACCTCAACGCACTTCACACTACAGTCATTCACCCATTCATAGGACAGTCTGATATAGGTCAGGCTGCCATGTACTGGTGCCCCTTGCATCTGGCACTGGTGCCAAGGGGCCTCTGACCACCACCAGCAGGCATGGTGGGTGAGGTGTCCAGCCCACAACAATAGAAGAGGGTGAAGAAGGGATTGAACCAACCCATTGATTGCAGGGTGAATCTCTATCACCATTGCCCCACTTGTAGAAGAGTTTACCTGTATTTACCATACCCACCTATAGAGGGAGCTTGGTAATTGTCTCCATCAAGTATTTCCACAGCATCATGTGAGCAATTGGAGTTGATCTTCTCCAACTCAAAGTCAGTGAAGGACAGGGTCACATGGTTGACTAGCCAGAAAACACATATGCAAATGATTTTTCTTGGTTTAACAAAGTATATCACATATAATTTAAAACAATACAAATTTTATTTGACAAAGGCAGCCTACACCTTACATGGTTCCTGTGCTTTGATGATCCAACTGCAGTTCTGATTTGGTGGATATTTTGCGGGGTACCTTGGTGATGAAATTGACCCACCATTATCATCTGTTATAATGGTTGCTCCACAAGCTGTCAAACAAAAGGTTGGTGTTATCCATATTAGGATGTGATCACATTGATGGAAGCATAATAATCATAATGTGTTTCATTACATGATACACTTGAGAATCAGCAGCAATGGATAAAATGACACACAAGTGACTTATTATAATAAAGAAGAAAATGTTACCTTCAGAGAATTTAATACTGAAGCCTCGATGATTTTGACCAGAGTCTGATCTAAAGCGGATATAGATGGTGTTCTGGGTGGAGGTGATGGAAGGAGTTGGGCCGGACCCACACACACGGGCAAGCAGAGGAAATAATATGTTTGGACCATCATGGATCTACAGTAGGAGAAGGAGTTCGAAGATCTTTAAAAAGTGTGTCGCTAAAATGATTGAAGCAAAGTGTTCTTAACAGGAAAACAAATTTTTCTCCATGCCGTTTTTTGCCATTGTGTTTTATATTAACATTTATTTCATAAAGAAATCTAATAAGTCTCTTACAGTGACATAATCAAAGGAACAGTTGCTATGATTTTCAATATCTAGGTCGGTGAAGTTTAACAAGATGCGGTGACTGGTGCCCACACGGATCGTCCATGAACAGTCCACATTGTTGGGATAGCTGGCTGGGTACAGGGGTGAGTGGATCTCCCCTGAAGGAGCAGTGACTGGCCCTCCACAGCCTGCAGGAAAAAACACCACCAACTTCAGATTACTGTGGTTCTTCTAAAACTGCAGGAATGATTGACCTCACTCTAAATAAAAACATATAAGAAATGGAGATAACATGTATTCAGTCTTTGGTAAAATTTCTTCTTTCATATTTCAAATGTCTCAGCACCAGAAAATCATGTCAATGCTATATGCTGATGTGACTGGAAAATCAGTAGTGTCAAAATAATTTACACCCCATTATCATCTACCAGCTGAAAAACAAGTACAGTTCAGGGTTTCCCCCTGTGCATTATAAGCCTGGCAGCCCACTATGATTTACTAGACGCCCCCGCCAGGCTAAGCGTTGCTTGTTTTTGTTTTTAGTAAAATTTATAATGGGAGTGTGGGGTTAGCTTTTTTTTAAAGTAGATTGCAGGCATCTCTGTTGCTCTGGCAGAGCAGATTTATTCCTTAAAAGCGGTATATAGTTAATCCATTTAAAACCGGGAGAGTGAGCCAATCACTCAGTCTCTGCGCGATGCCTCGGGCGCCATAGCTGCTTGATCTCTGAAGTTTACCTCAGCGCAGATTGTGTGCTCCGCCTTTCATTCAAACTGGACACAGGATGACCTGTATGGACATTTACATCAAAACCTTGTGAGGAATTATGTTTCTTTGGAGAACTACACATCAAGGTAAGAGTTTAAATCCCACCGCGTTAGCTCTGGTTGCATAGCTCTAAGTGAATCGCAGGTATAGCTTTCAGAGATGCCTGTTAAGTGATTAGAATTATTTATTTTGAGTTTTTCTTTTGTATTCACTTTGGACTCTGGCCCTCCATCTAGCACACCTCTGCTCACCCTGGTTGGGTTGTTTTTTGTTTTTGGACTATTTCAGGCCTCAGGTAGCCACCTTTTGAGGGAGGGGGGACTGTTTTTTGTGTGCATTTTTGGTGTTAAGTGAGTCTCTATGTTATTATGTCTTGCTGTTGATTGTTCAGAGCTGTGTCTGGTGTTCCCTGAAAACTCCTGGTGTATTTAACCTCACCTGTATCCCTTGCTCCTTGTCGGGTCCTGGTCGTGTCATTTGTCGTCTGTCTAATGTCCTGTATTCCCAGTGCTACCAGTGTCTGGATTTCCTTTCCTCATTTCTCACCTGTGCTGCCTGGATTTCTGATCTCCTTTAAGTTTGTCACTAAAGTCATAATTTTTCACAACTATCTGTAATGACTGCATCCTATCCTCAACATCTACAACTCCAATTCATGACATCACCATGCAGGGCTGGTCCAAGGCTGTAAGAAAGCATTGAGCAGAATTTTACTTAGGGGCCCCTCTTGCTGCAAAAAAACATCAGTATCTCTAACAGCTTCTATGTTAGATTTAATCTGGGAAAGAGGGAGTAGTTTAACTGTCCAACCTACAAAGCAATCAGTTATGATTGCAGTTTACTCATTTGAATTTGTGAACAGAGCTCAAACTCAAAGATTAAATTCAGAGCATAAGATTGTAGATGTGGAAACAAAATAATATAACTATAAATATTATTTTTTGAACTTTTACAAAATGAACTTACCACCTCCTTAAAATATTAAAGTTAAAATATTTTAATTTATGCTGAAACCATTAAATCAAATTTAGCAGCATTGAACATCTCAATCAACAAATGTTACATTTATGTATCTGTGGTCTATGTTAAAATATTAGCCTTTACCTGGGCCTACAACTGGACAATAAGCTGAACTGGTCTTCCAATATAGACAATGTGTACAAGAAAGCAGAGAGTAGAATGTACTTTTTGAGGAGATTGGCCTCCTTCAATGTGTGCTCTAAGCTCCTGTACATGTTTCATAAGTCCATTGTATCTACTGTTATATTCTACGGAATTGTTTGTTGGGGGGGCAACACAAAGAAGAGAGACACACAGAGACTGAACCGCCTCATGGCAGAGCTAGCCCTGTGGTCGGTGTGAGCCTGGAGTTTGTGGAGATGTTGGTGGAACAGAGGACACTGTCTAAACTCAGTTCAGTCCTAGAGAACACCAGCCATCCCCTGCACTGTTTTCTCCGACCAGAGAAGCTCCCTCAGTGAAAGGTTCCTCTCACTGGGTTGTTCAACTGAGAGGATTAAGAACTGCTTTGTCCCTCGGGCCATCAGGCTCTATAATACTGCTATCTCTGGGCGGGGAAAGAAAGGCAGACGGGGTAACTAATATTTTAACATATTTAAGCACTTTCTAGAACTCTTTTAGTGGTCATGTATTTATTATATTTATTATATTTCGTATACCTTCTAAGGATTACTTTAATGTTGTGTGGATATGAATTAATGTGAGCTACAGACGGACAACCTCAATTTCTCTATGGGATTAATAAAGTTTTTCTATTCTATTCTATTCTATTCTATTCTATTCTATTCTAGACACAGAGTCACTACCTTCCTCTTTCTGGATCCACATTAGGACATTAACAAAAACCTTTGAAACGTTAAAGGGACTCCATTCTTTTATAAACCCTCTATAAGTCCAGCAGAGTGAAAATGCAATAAGCCTCACATGATTGTGAATCCAGCTGGAAAAAGAACATTAAATAGTTTCTTGGGGTTATAAATAAAGAAGCGGAAGCTATTTTTCTAAAGTACTTTCACTGATTGGTACTGACTCACCTCCCTGGAGTTCTATCCAACTTGCATTGAATCCTCGACCACTGACATAGGCATCAGATTTAAAGCGCACTGTGATCTGGTTTCCTGTGCTAGAGACTTGCATTGGGTTGGAAGTAGTGCTGCAAAGCCTGGCCAACCTGGGTGCATGTAAATCTGGGCCTCCATACACCTAGAAAGAAGTCATTGCAAGTTAACGTGTAGACCAGGGGTGTCCAAACTTTTTTTAGTGAGGGCCAAATACAGAAAAACAAACAAAGGGCCGGGTCACACTAGAGGTGATATATGTGCCTCAAATAGGCGGAGCTTTACGCAGAAGGCTTTCATGTGCGCATACAGCTGTTCTTTTCCTTGTAGGTTCTTGTTCAGTGTATCCAGATCAACTAAAAATGCCAGGTCTACAGCCACAGAGGGTCACTTAGTTCATGATTCATGAAAAAATCAAAAGCACTCTTCTCTTTTCAAACTGGTGGATTTGTGATGTCAGCGAATAAAAGCGCTGCAGCAGCACATCAGAGTGGTAGAGTACATCCCCGTATTCAGCGTCCACGTCAGATTGGAAAGCCTGAAAATCTTTGTGGATCATTCCTCTGGCTTGAATGATGTTGACAGTTTTAATAAGAGTTCATCACATCGCTCAGCTGCACAGTCTTGGCACACAGCTCTTCTTGGTGGATTATACAGTTCATCCTTACAGCCTCACCTCCGCTCTCTTTTACCCTAACCCCAACCCTAACCCTTTGCGCACATCAACGATGCCATTCCTTTGCGCTCGCCCATCATGACCGGAGCTCCATCTGTTGTTACCCGCAGAGCCTGTCCCATTTCTTTTTCAACTGCCTCTGACACAGCTTCAAAAATATCTTTTCCCGTCGTTGTGCCTTTTAGGCTCATAGTATCAAGCAGCTCCTCTGTACAGCAAAAATGATCATCGACTCCCCGCAAAAAAATGAACAGTTGCGCAGTGTCTGTGGCGTCTGTGCTCTCATCGCACGCTATCGAGTAAAACTCAAAAGCACAAGCTTTGTCTCTCAGCTGAAGTTTCAGGGAAGCTGACAAGTCCTCGATTCTCCGCACGACTGGATTTCTGAATGAGCTCACATTGTTGAAATCAGACACTGTTGTTGGACACATTATGTGTGCCTTTGATGAGGCACTGCTTTATGAAATCACCGACTGAATATGGTTTGTTGTGCTGGGCAATAAGTTTAGCGACTTCATAACTTGCTGTTGTGGCGTTTTCTTGTATTTTATTAGCACAAAAAAACCTGCTGTTGAGCTAACAGGCCAGCTGCCATTTGCTTGACTTTCTGTGTTTGTTCGGCACCAGTGTATGACGTGTAGCTCTGATGTTTGATCTCATAGTGCCGACGGACATTACACTCTTTCATCACAATAAAAACTGGTCCGCGGGCCACGTAGTTTGGACACCCCTGTTGTAGACCATGTCAAAAATCACCATTTTGTGCACATTTTCAAAACAAATGTTAAGAAAATGTTTTATTGTCTCAAACCAACATGTATTAGGACTCTCAGTTTTTATATTCAGGAAGATTTATAGGAAGTCCTTTTGTTTTAAATATTAAATTGGAAATGCCTCTCTCTATTCAATTCCTATGGAATATGTGTGATGAGGCAACACTCACTTATCCTTCTCCAGCCCAGCAACAGGCTGCATGTGAAATTTCAAACTCTGTGCAGGAAGCTAAGATTCTTCAAGATTTGCATCTATAAGTCTACTGTTGTAAGTATCATCTTGTCTGCCATCATCTGTTGGGGCAGCAGCATCAGAGCTGTTAAGAAGGCTCAACAGCCTGACAAAGAATACAGGTTCTGTGCGACAGAGGAGATTACAATGATACACTGTATTTCTATTTGGTTCTCTGGCTGTTCTCTGACAAAAAAAAAAAAAAAAGCTTTGGAAAGAATAATCTAGTCTGTGAAAATAATTATTGCATGTCCACTTCCTTCCTTGTTGGACATCACCAACAGGCATAATTTGTCCAAGGCAAAGAACATCATTAGAGATGTCACCATTTTGGTGACTCTAATGACCAAGATCTGCTCTTGAAAACAATATGGGTCTATCACCACCAGAATTTCCAGGTGTATAAGGAGTTTCTTTCTATATGCTGTGAGATTTTTAAATGGTTATTCATTAGGGTTTTAAATTAGGTTGATATTTAATTATATTGGTGTTTGAAAGACTTTTCCCTTTTTACATTGTTTTTATGTACTCATTGTGATGCATATAGAATCTTGTTGTGCTAGAAGATCAATGACAATAAAGGCTTATGACTTTTTGATTTCACTTTTGAGTGTTCATTCTGTTTCTGAATTTCAAAAATAAATAATAGCAATACTCAGGTAATTCTGCTGCATAGATGAGTTGCATTTTTTTATGTAAGAAAAGTTTCTTTTTAATAATACTTCAAGTAGAACTACCTAAAGATGTCCCAGAAACATGAATGTGATTGCTTTTGGCTAAGCAGTTGGACATTTGGATATCACTTACTTCTAGTACATGATAGTTGCAGTCATCATGGAACTCCACATCAAACTCATGGATAGTCAAAGTAATACTGCTTCCAGGTGTTGTGGTGATATACCAGATACACTCTCTGTTGTCAGGATATTTGTTTGGATAGCCTGGGCTGCTAATGGAGCCACTGGGCCCACCCACATCCCCTCCGCAACCTGCAATGACACACATCAAGATAGACAGGCCACAACCACAACTGGTTCTATTTTGCCTAGATTGATAGTTGACCACTGGCCAGCTGACTAATAAGTAAAGGTCTTTGCAAAGATTAGGTTTCTTTAACTTTTCTGTCTGATCTGTGTATCCTAACTTGTAGCGACTCAGCTTTGTTAAACCTTATGCAGTTTCTCTCTGACTCACATTGGAAGGCCTTGGGAGGAACTGTTTTGTTTCACCCATTTAACAAAAGATGTGGTTTATTTGATTATGAAAAACATTTTCTGCTCATATTCCCACACTAAACCTATAACCTTTGCAAAGTTGTTGATATTTAAACTGGCCAGACCCTTTTATTCTCTGGAGACAATTTCACCAGTCTAGATCATATGACATACGGAACATGATCTTGATGTTCCCACAGAGGTTTCTCTTTAAAATTCAAATGCATATTTTTAACTAGGAAAGAAGAAACAGTTTCATGTTTGTCTTCTTACCCCTTCTTACCCCTTTTTCATTAATTTACTCTGACATTTTTCTCAAGGTATATTAAAATCCTAATCCATCCATCAATTGTTGTCTTTGAGACAACATACGTTTTCCACACCAAAAGAATAGAACCAAATGATACCATTTCAGAGCAGATACTGAAACATAAAATCCCATCCTGAGTGTTTAAGCCGTGCAGGGACAGGGAGGAACAGGCCACCAGGGAAGAAAGGCAGCCATTTTTTGTTACTACTTTATGTATTTGGTGAATTGATGAAAAAATTGGCTTAAAACTTAAAATTTATATAACTATTATAGTATTGCAAAATATATTCCGCTATATTTAGTTTGGCGTTGCTGTTCATTTATTGCTTTGCTCCCTTAATATTTTCTAATTTACTGATTAATCCATTCTTTAGCTCCAAAGATTTCTTTTTTATTATTATTCATTTTCTTGTTTCCTTGAATTGTAATTTGCATTTTTGTTTTGCATCATTGTACTTCAACAAATCTAAGGCAGTTGGTTTCATTTATTTGCAATTCCTTTGCATCATTACAATTCATAAATCAGATTCATTAGTCAGAATCTAATGATGGAACATCATTATATTTGTGTATACCACAAATAAGAAGAAATATACACAAAATATGCAAAGAGAAAAGTTTTTGAACTTTTAATGTTCAAAAACATTAAAATATTTGCGTGTTAATTGCAAAGTTCAATGTCCATTCATTTGGTTCAAAGTGTTTTGAAAAGTGTAGAACATATTTCAATAGTTTATTTTCTTAAATGGGACGGAAGACAAAAACATACCATAATGTATGATACCAAAAATCCCTCACTTGTTAATTTATGTATTTTTTATTTCTTTATTTCTTAATTTTATTCTTTGATTTTTATCTTGAAATTATTGTTTAAACAAAATATTTGAATTGCTTTTGGGAAAGTTTAATTACTTTATTTTTGTCACTTTCTCCTTCTCCAGTCCTTTATGGAAGAAGGTGAGTTTCTCACAGACCTGTTGTTATTCAAATCCAGTTTTTATGTGGTTCTTTTTACCTGGGTTGGTGTTAGTGGGGTGTTTGTCTCACTGTCAAACTTTATTCAATTCTGTGCATGTACACATGTTTTGCATATTTTTAAGGGAACTTTCTTGGTTATTTGTTGAAGTTGTATATTTAATTTGACAATATGCCAACTGTTCTTAATCACAGAAATCAGTCTGTTTTTTCTCTTAATGGTTGAAAAGGCATTGTTTATACTAGCATTTCATGCAGAACACTGTAGGAAAAGTTTGTGGCTGCTTTGGAGGAAGGTGAGCTGCTGTCAGCTGACTTTCTGCTGAAATCTTTTCTCTTGTCTATTTTGTGAAACATAAACGCCAGTTAGGCTGAACTGGAACTTCTGTGCCACCTTCATTTACACAATGCAGAACGTGGTGGTCTGTAAGAAGAAACCCCAAACCTGGCTACAATTCCTTTTCATCAATACTATTTTTGATTTACGGTCCATTGATATTCTGACTATTGTGCAATAAAATAATTGCAGACAGTCTACAATGTTATAGCTTATTATGGATTGGATTATGGATAGCTTTTACATAATAACTGTGAAAACCATCTCACCATTCTGATACCATGCCATCTGAAATCCAGGCATGGGTATGGAGGAGTCTGTTCTGAACACCAGGGTGAAGGCGGAGCCTGTAGTGCTATTAGCTGGAGGTGGTGTATTCCCACAGAATGCACCAATCAGAGGAGCTTGCTCGTTAGGTCCATTATAGAGCTAGAAAAGAAATATTAGGAGAAATGTTAGAATATATAAATATTATGTTACTTATGTTACTAGAAATAATTATAAGTTAAACTTATGAAAGTCTTAAACTCTTTACATATTGTGGTAGATGGAAAACTAAGTTTATAACCTTAAAGCTTGACCTTTAAGGTGTGGAAACTTTTTTTGCTGTGGATTTATTTTGGATTTATTTTGAAACAGAAACCTAATGTTAGTTTGAACTTTGAAAACCAGAGAGCATGCTATGTGGCTTCTCTCTCTGCTGACCAGGTCTCATGCACAACATCTTTGAGAACCAGTAACTGGCAGTCAGGGTCCAGCCTGGTCCAGAACACCATCCCCAGATCATCTCCACACCAGGAGTCCCATTTGAACCAGAGTGGAGAGTTGCTCACTGATGTGTAAAACGGCTTTTGATTGTAATTAGATTTATTCAAAAGTGAGTGATACAGGCAAGAGTAGTTATGGGTAAAAAGAAAATGAGGGGAAAAAAGCAGATCAATGTTACTACAAATGTAGATGTAGTTGTAAAATATCACTTTGTCTAGTTTGTTCTTAATGTAATATGGTAAAATTGTGTGTATATTTGTACCTTTATGTAGTCGAAGTTACAGTTGTAAGTATCTTCTAACTGAAATGCGGTGAATGTGTAGTTAATCGTGTTTCCACTGCTAGCCTGGATGGTCCAGCTGCACAGACTATTGTCTGGGTAGTTGTTAGGAAAGTTCAGCGACTCAATTACTCCTTGGTGTTGATGTGAGATAATTATGTTATGACACTCTGAAAACAAACACAGTAATGCAAACTAAAGTACACTGCAAAAATACTTTGATTCAGACTTTTTGGGGCTAGATAAAATTTTATGTAATAGATTTAAAATATCAAATTTAATCTACTCTGGTAACAAAGTTTCTATTTCTGAAAAAATATAATTTCTAATAGTTTTTGCATACTGGTGTTGTAAAATGCAATGAAGCCGCCAGTGTTGACACTGCTATCTGTGCGGAGTTTGATGTACAATTGATTGCTGGACGAGTTGATCGGCCTTGGGAGCTCAGTGCCACACAACCTGGCCAGTTCTGGAGCACTGCTGCTGTTCCCATCATGCACCTGAAAACAATTGACATCAAAAAATGCTTTTAAGAAAGTTAAAATGGATAACATGGCAAGAATGTTTAATCCACTGCTTTCAGTGGGAAAAATCTAAGTGTCCCCCTTGATGCCATGCAAATAAGGGACAGAGACATGGATTTCTGCTAAGTATTCTGAGCAGTCAAATGAAAATTATTTGTTGCTGAATTAAATAAGATCATTGCAATAAGCTTTACTTACTGTAATAACTGTGCTTAGCAATGTGCTTTGACAGTTCTGTATGAAGATGTCAGATTCAGACATTTTTTACATTTTTGAACACTGCAGTAAGATGAAAGTATAAGGATTTATTTCCCGGTTGAGATTTTAGAGTACAATAATAACATGAGCTGAATTGTAAGTTTTCACTTATTTTCAATATTACTAGAGACAAAATTCTTCCAATTACTTTAAATCTTTTCTACTTTCAATACAGCCAGCTGGTCTGTTGAAGTGAATTCTACCTGAACAGACAAGCTGGTGTTTTGGGCGTTAGATATAATAGATATGATGATATATGATTTCTCATTTGATAAAAAGGATATGTTTTAGCATGTGTCTACAATCAGAGCCATTTACACAAGGGTAAATGGCAAGTATGTTCAGTAGCTATTAAAATTCCTACATTAAAACCACACTTAGCATGTCCTGCAGGTTCTAAAGCATCAGGCATATATCTGATGTTCTAGGACATGTTGAGAGACATCACTCACAGCTAGGTAATCATAAGAACAGGATGAGCTGGATTCCAGGTGGAAACCTGAAAAAGACAGTTGGACCTGGCTGCCCTGACTGGTCTTAATGTTCCAGTAGCACTCAGCATTGGGATGATATGGTAAAGGATAATTGGGAGAAGACAATCCTCCAGAGGCAGTAGTCAATGTTCCTCCACAACCTTCATGAAAAAGAAGTAAAGCATGTAACTGCATTACAGTAAAGAAAATCTGACATTTATAGGTGCTTCATCTTTATGCAAGATGGCAGAATCTTTTATTTAATTTATCTTTTATTTAAATATGAAGCAATAAATTCCTTGTGCTGCAAACTCCTTGTGCTGCAAACTCATCATCAGAGAGCCAGAAATATTTCTCTACATCTTTGTTGTCATCTCTGACACAATCTAATTAGTGGTCCTTTTTCTAAGTTTCCAGTGCTGTGGATTCTCAGTCAATAATAAATATTGTCACAACTGAAACATCAAACAGAAGGTTTGATGCTGTTGGACCAATAGAGACAAAACAGTTTGGTGTTTAGTTATAATTGAATCTCTGTACTTTTGCAATCTAAGTCTCTCAGTGTAGATGAAAGAAACAGATAAAGAACATTATAAGCACATACCTGTCTGTGTTCCATCCCAGTGCGCAATGAATCCATGACTTGTGATTGAGAGATCAGAGTGGAATCTAATCCATAAACGATTGCTATGAGACACCACGACTGGAGGTCTTTGACTGCCACAGAACTTACCAATCAGGGGAGATGTCTCATAGCCCCCATCCCTGTAAATTCAACAGATTTCATTTGTTTTGTTTGGATGTAAAATATGCTAAATATACTTTGTAATGGTGATTTAAATAAATGTCTTTTCCATCCTGTTGAAATTTTAAACACTTACATTGTGAAATGATGATGTGACAAAATATTTAGCATTATTAATTTCTAAGACTAAACAGATGTTTCATTAGTAGAATATTAAGCATGCATTATTATTTAGTTGGATTCATGCTGTTTAAAGTCATTTTTCAGAGTCTTGCCATTTATGATAAAAGAAAAGTGAATATTTTTGTAGCCACTATAGACTACTGAGTCTTTTATACAATAGAGTGAGATGAAGAGTGGAGTAAAAGTGAAGATGAAGAGTAGAATGCATCACATTCTGTTTAGCTTGAATGTGATGCATGGTCACCATGAAGACTAGTCTGTTCTGGGTTACGTGTCCCATGGTAAGGACCAACAGGTAGGAAGAACACCAAGAGATTGGATTCAGTCTATGCAGTAACATAGTCTACCACTGTACTTCATTTCATACCTGATTTCCACAAAGTCAAAGATGCAAAAAGGAGGAGTGCCCTCCACCTCAAAACTGGTGAAGTTCAGCATAATCTGCATGTTGAGCTGAACAATGATCTTGAAGGTGCAGTCTCGACTGTTGGGATAGTTGTTAGGATAGCTGGGAGAGGTGAAGGTTCCGGTTGGAGAGCTGAAGCTCTCACCACAGTCTAAAAAAAATAAATAATTCTATAAGTAAATATTTGGTCGCTGTATGAGACCAATCACCTGAATTAGTTCAAATAACACAAAATGAGAGTATGAAGTAAGGAAAGTAAAGTTAAGATTAACAACACAAACTTGGGTCATGTTGTTTGGGTTGAAAAAATTTGCTATTTAAAAACACTAATTAATATTAACAGTCTTCTGATTCTAGTACTGCATTCTTGGAGAATTGACAGTTATGTCCATAATCAGACACTTCATGGATGAATATGAGAAAAGATTTCCTCCGATTAAGCTGCAGTAAAAACTTCACTTTTATTACCTATAAATTTTTTTGACAAACTGAGTACGAAACAGTCTTTTGTTAGACTTTACCTGTGCTAGCATTGATGGACACATAACTGGCAGAGAATCCTTCCCCAGATAAACTTGAATCAGTCACAAACAGAAGGGTCATTTGGTTGTCAGCACTTGTTATAGATGGAGGTACGGAGCGCCCACAGTATCTGTACACATGGCAAAAGACAACATGATGGTTGCTATATCAATATTTAAACTTTCAATCACCAGGCATATTCTATGAGGAGCTAAAATCCATGAATTATTGAAACCCCTAATACAAATTCTTATAACTGTCTATTTCAATATTTAAACACAAAATACATATTATTATTAATATCATGATATATTATTAATAGTAATTGATAATAATAAGTATTATTCATAATAATATGCTGTGCATTCATTTCCACACAATGGAAACTGTGTTGGAACAACCAAAAATCTACACAGTGTAAAGAAAAAAATGTCTCTAATTTACAATAAAATACCGGCAGTTGTGTTTGAAAGAATTTTGCTCTAGTAAATGCGTCCATAAGTTATGAGATATTATGGTATGGTATTCTGGCAAAGTTATTTGAAAATTTCAGAAATGTAAAATGCTTATGGAAAATTAGTAATTAGCGACAAACCACCCGAACTGATCAAAAAGAGTAATGATGTGAAAAAATGGATAATGGAAGAGATCAAAGGGGCGAACCTGCGGCTCTTCGACTGAGCATGTGCGGCTCTTTGAAACCGAAATTCCCCAAACTCATTGAAGGCAGCACTGACAAAAGTGTGAAATTTTAAGCAAAAGTTAGAAGTCTGCAGTAGCTGTAGGAGAGGCGGAGAGATGGAAGCTGAATCATTTAGGAATGAAATCTGTTTCCATGGTAGCAGCCTTCTTCGACAGGTCTCTGTATTTCTCTCCGCTGCATTATTTCACCTTGGTGCACTTTGCGCCACATCCAAGCTCAGAGGATTGTGGCGCAGAGGAGGGAGTGAAGCAGAGCGAGGTGCTGCTGCTGCGCAAATAGTAAGATAGAAGAAAACAAAAGTCAGAGTTTGCGCAAACCGGTTCTGATCAAACGAACACAATCAAGGGTGTGTGCATCGCGGTGACGCGCAGAGAGGCAAGATCGTGGATTTGAGATATGGAGCTATTTTTCTACTGCAGAAAAAAAATACAGAACAAAAGTGAGAAAAATCCGAAAGAAACAGAGACTCCTACGAGAGTTTAAATTAATAACGATAGTTATTATGGTGCGTCAGACGCGCTCTGTTAAATCTCTAAGTACGGTTAAATTTAAATCAATGCTTGAATATTAATCTTTATTAAATGCCCCCTTAAAACAATTGAGCAAGGGAGAATCCAGGAGGTTTTTAAAGAGAGTTAAAAGAGGTGTCTTGTTTTGTTACACAATGTTGTTAAACTATAGTGCAAAATATGCAAATGGTAGAGGTCACCAGAATACCCTCAAATAGGTACAAATCCCAGCCATGCCAGTAAATTGTCATTCATGTTTCAAAAATGTTCTGCATGAGACTCGTCCGCATCCGCCAGTTTGGCAGAGCTCAAAAGTTTTCTGACTGTGAATGAATTTTTACTACACTTAACAAGTCATTGTCTTGTTTTCATTGACAAATGTGAAAGAGTTGGTTTGAGTAGTTATAATAGAGTACAAACCAAATTTAAAGATTATCATTGCTAGCTTTCCCACCAAAGACTTAGCGACTAAGACAAAAGCTGTTTCAGCAAGTAATGCATAAAGATAGTCTTGAAATTGTTGTAAATCCCTCTATTGGTGATGATGAGCTTTATTTATCTTATTATCTTAATGCTGAACTGGTTCACCACCCCTGTAATAGATGGATATCTATTTTATGAAAAAAAAAGAAAAGAAAAATCATGCTTCATCCATGAGACTGAAAATGAAGTGTAACATAAAAGGCAGTCTTTATCAATGCCTCAATTTAACTCTGCTTTTTAAAAGTTCATGTGAAATGTTTTTATTTCTCTTTAGGGATGTGGAGGAGAGTCAAACATTGTGCTGTACATTGTTGAGTAAACAGCCATGACAGTTAATTTGAACTCCTTTACAGTACTATATACCATATTTCTTGTCATTACAAAAACACTGAAACAAAAGAGACAAATTTTATGAACATACATCTCAAATTGCACAGAAAGGACATATTGAAGTCATGGTAGTGCTGATTCCTGTGGTAATGTTTTCTGTCATCATGTCATGACTCAAGCGTTTCAGCAAACTTAAGTTAACTATCAGCTAGTAATAAGTCTTTATTTGATCTACAAAGCTCCTTAAGCTTCTTTATGGGGATCGTTTTGGAATCTTCACAGTTCCAGTTGATCTATAATAGAATTTTTAGCAATGCACTCTCATTAAGAATCCATGGCAGATTTCCTATTCTTCATATCAAACTAGCACAGAATAAATTATAATACTAAGCAATAAACTATATCTAACATAAACATTACATACAGTAACGGTATGGTGGGTGTTTTTTGTTAATCTTCAATAGTAACATTAAAAGTTTTAAAATACTAAAACTATTCCATCTGACAAAGTGGCATGTTTGTTATTCTCCTTTGGTTACAAATAAGCCTTGATTTGTTTCATGGTTCACACTTTCAAATCTTCCCATTAATGTAGTTTTGCTAATCTTGACATTCCCTAATGGTGAAGGTGAGATGGAGAATAATAAGCTTAAGGGTAAAATGGACAACTATGGGGAAGTGGAGGGTGTGAGGACTGGAAAGTGCTTTTATTCTTTGGTATGTAACTTTCTCTTTCAAAATGTTCTTATTTCTTAATCCTACTTTATGTGCGAGTATGTGTTATACCTTCCAGTCTTGTTCCCAGTTGTTCCAGTCCCATCATAAACTTCAAGATAGTCATAGTTACAGTTAGCATGGTACTCCAGGTTGAATGAGTCAAACACCAGACGAATTAGGTTCCCTGGTAAAACACTAATGTACCAGGTACAATTGGCACCATGTGGATAGTTTGTTGGGTGACCAGGGCTGGTAATGGTGCCTGAAGGACTTGTCAGAGTATCTCCACAGCCTGGTACAGAAAATAAAATTGTTACATTGAAGAGATCATACTTCTACCACTTTAAAATGTGCAATGTTAAATGAAAGACCATGAACTAAATTTTGATTAAATTGTTTTTAAAGCATAGTGATCTTGGAAAATAGCTTGGTACAGTTGTTAGCACTGCTGATCTTGGGTACAAATCCCATTCTGGGCTTTTTCTACATGGAGTTTGCATGTCCTCCCTCTACATGTGTTTTCTCTCCAGCTACACTAACTTTCTCCAGCATCACAAAAACATGGATCACAGGTTCATTGATCTAAACTGCCTTTTGGTCGGTCAACATATGAGAAGAAATTTCATCACAAAGAAATTTAAAAAGCTTTTGTGGATTTTATAGCAGTTGTCATAAAAGAATGTGGGTTATGAGAGAGGGGTCATCAGACTGGTACTTGAACACATCATAGCTACATCAAGGACTAAAGCATAAATATGTGGGTTGCACACTTTATCCCTGCATCACCATAGCACCCAAGAGTCACTTCTTAAGACAAACCAACACATATCAGTTCAAACAGTGTTATCTCAGCAGTCAGCTAGTCAGCTAGATGGTTGCTAGTCCATATTACCACAGAGACATACTACAGCAATAATGCACAAATTAACTTAACTGTCCTGTTATGTTCATTTCTGAGGTACAGCAATAATGTTCCTGGGTCAATTTTACCTGTGGAGTGTTTAATCATGCAATAGTGTCAGAAACCAAGAAATTCCTCCAAAACATTTTTGTATCTGATTATTAATTCCAATACTAACCATTTCAACCAATATCTGTGCAATGATGTTTTCTTATTTCTCAAAAATAATGGCTCAATGATGATAATTTACTCATTTATTCATTTGGACATAAAAAAATGTATTTACATTTTTTTTAATGTCCCATGAAATGTCCTCCACACAAAAAACAGTAATTATCCTTGAAAAGACTGATCTTTATAATTGAACTTGAGACACACATACTGTTCAGGGTCAAACTGACCTGTGGGTTAAAATCAAGACTAATGAGTCATGCAGAGAGTATTAATGTTTTCCTCCACTTCTGCTGAGTGTCACTCGGAGTGGGTGGAGTTTGGCCCCTCAAAAAAGGTTTCTGTCAAAAGTTGTATGAACACCTGCTTCCTCGCAGGTGAAAAGCAAGAAAGCAGGCTTGTGTGCGTGCGCGTGTGCATGTATGTGTATGTTGTGTGTGTGTTTTTAAATATGTCTCATAGATGCAAGGAAATAAATAGAATTGGACATTTTTTGACCTTATTTACCATTCAACTTGAATGCCGGGTCAAATTGACCCGAACAGTATCTATGTAAAAAATAGACCCAGGGGTTGGTGGTGCAAATGTGTGAAATGAACCATTTTCAATGTATATGTGGAGTGTACCTATTAAGACAAATAGAAAAAGTTTCGTGCAGAAAAAATACTTCCAACTATTTAAAAAGTTTTTTTAAACTTAAAAATGGGTCAATTTGACACCCAACATAACAAGAGGGTCAATTGTCAATTAAGACCAATTAGTCAGTTAGAAAAGCATGCCTTCTTTAACCAATTGGAAGAAAACAACGTGTCCAAAAAAATTCCTGGATAGAAGCAGTATTTTAGATATGAAACTAACGAGGTTTACGTCAGTATACTTTTTCTGCTTGTCTGACCAATGTGCATAGTCATTTAGGACTCTGACAAATAAAATATATTCCTCCCACCCTCAATAGCAGAGTCGTATGCTGCTTCAAAGCCATGGTTGTTGACAGAGGAGTCTGTGCTGAACTGAATGTACATAGATTTCTGTGTTGACTGGAGCCTGGGAGGAATCTGGTCACCACAAAATTTCCCCAGCAGGGTAGAGCTAGGTGAGGGTCCATCCCTGACCTAAACAAAGAGATAGTTTTTGACTTATGTCCATCACCTTAGCAATTATCATTTTCATAGAAAAAGAACACCAAAACAATGATCATTACACAAAAATCACTTTAAAGATCTGACCAAAGCTATACAAATATAAAGAAAAAGGTTAAACGAACAAAAGTGATGTTGACACTGAAAGTATTTTGTGCCTTTATACACATACTAGTAATTTTTTAGTTTAACAGAAGACCTCAAATGTAGACATCATAAATTTGAAAACTTTTACAAAATGTAAAGTATTTGACATAAACAAATATTGCTTCAAGCTGAATCAATTAATCAATGGAAGGGAACAGGCACATGTCAAGTCCATGCCACAAATAAATACATCAAGATGTCCCAAAAGCAGCGGCGAACTGGCATATGTGGCTACTGGATGGGTCACTTAGTGGGCCAGTGGCTAGTGGACCGTCCACTCAGCTCTGTGCCAAAGCAGACAACTTGCAACATCCTCTCATTTTAAGTTGCTACAAAACCTCAATATCAATATCAATATCAATATCAAATCCCTTTTCTACCTAGCTTCTGCTGCTCCAGTCAGATTTTAGCAGTGGCAGCTGAGTGGAAACTAAACACATTAACCAGCACAAAAATGAAGAGTGGTGATGTTAAAAACCCACCCCATAAAACCAAGGCAGCCAAAACAGCCTCTGTGGCTCAACAGTCATGAACCTGGGATCCAGCAGAGACAGCGGAGTGGCTCCAGCTCTTCATGCAGCCTAAGGTAACATGGGGTCTAATGCTGCGATCAGACCTTGCTGGTACTGAGTGGACCCCCTTTTGCCTCAAGAACTACCTTAATCCTTTGTGGCATAGATTCAACAAGAAACATTCCTCAGAGAGTCTGGTCCATATTGACATTATAGCATCACACAGTTGCTACAGATTTTTCGGCTGCACATTCATGATGTAAATCTCCCATTCTACTACGTCGCAAAGATTTGCTATTGGATTTAGATATGGTGACAATGGAGGTCACTTGAGTTCTGTGAACTCATTGTTGTGTTCAAGAAACCTGGCTGAGATGATCCAGGCTTTACAACCTGATGTGTTATCCTGCTGGAAGATGGGTGCACTGTGGTCATAAAGGGATGGACATGGTCAGCATGATTTAGCCCCCTCATATCCTCTTCTCTATCTCCCCTTGCCTTCCTACTAAGAACATCATTATCACTAACATTGTTTAAATATACATTTAGTGTATTAATCAGATTATTGGCTGTTATGTCCTGTTATGTATTTGTGAACCAACTGAGCTCAAACACAGATTACAGCTAGCACTATATTGTAGCCATGGTAACACAACAATCAAACTATCAAGATGATTCTTTGCACTTTTACAAAATAAACTTCCTAAGTAAATCCTAAATGTACAGTATTTACATTTAGGATGTATTTACACTAATGTTCAGTAATAAACACATTAAATCAAATTTAATAGCATTGTCATTCTCAATAAATGAATGATAAAGTTTTAGATCTATATTCTGTGTTACAATTCAACCATTTATTTCCCTTGATATCGCTGTCTTACAATTCTAGAATTCAGATGTTCTAACATAGAAACATAATGTCGAGTTAACCCCTATGAGCTTGTTTGATCTTTAAAGCTGTCTGCAACTAAGTTGCTATGGAGATTAAACAGTCAGATATTATGAGAGTTTATTTAGTAAAATAGCAGCAGATTTGTTTATTTCATAACATGCTTCATAATCATCAAACCTTTTCTCCTCTGGTCTGTTTATCAACTACAGTTGATAGACTCAGATCAAAACAGCCCTCCAGCTCTGTCAGCAGCAGAAACAGAAACATTATAACTTTCAGGGAAAACACTAAGTTTGCTTTGCATTGTCCCCACATGATGGCAATATTAGTATGATCTGATTAAATATTAGATTCTTGATTAAAACAGGTTGTTGCTATGGTGTTTTAAGATCTAGTTCAATGTGGGCCTTTTTAAACTTTGAGCCCCTGCCCCTCCAAAGGTCTCTGCACAGCCCTGGAAGGGAGAACTCAAACCACAAACTAAAACAAAACAATGAATGCAAACAATCAAAGCAACAGAGAAACAAAGACTGGCCCATCTCGGGGAATCAAATGGGGAGTAACAGCTAGACAACGGTAGTCTTTTAAAATCCAGTCCCTTGGTCTACGCTTCGCTTCATTCAGAGGGTCTAGACCCTTGACTGTTGAGAAACGATTGCTTCCTGGAGAAGTGGACTGTGTTCACAGGCAAATGTGAAGTGTTACATTATATGCATATTACCATTTATAACATGAGAAAACAGTCATGAACTGATAGTACTTTAAGTGGCTTACAACATAGTTGTTCATTACACCAATGAAGAAACAGAATCAAATTCATTTCCATGATGACTTGAGCATCATTTTTCTTATGACATATTAATGGATGTCATGTATTAATGAATTGATGAAGTCAACTGAAATACTTCACCTCAACAAAGTCAAATCTGCAGGAGCCCCCTTCGACATCAAACGACAGAAAATTCAATGTGACCACATAGCCCTCTTGTTGGTTGATGACCCACTCACAGACTTTGTTGTAGGGATAGGGATTTGGGTGGTATGGAGACCTGAACTCTCCTGTTCCAGAAAGAATACCTCCACAAGCTAGGAAGAGTGAAAAAAAAAGAAAAAAGAACAATATTCATATGTATGTATTGGTCTGATAGGAATAAGTATTAGCATTTTGGAGCCAGAGGCTGACTTGAATCTGATAGGGATACTGGGAGGAAGAAGTATTGTGACTGAAGAATTGGAGAGAGGGAAGTCTAGGCCTCCTGACCCTGGCTGCTACCCACAACCAGTCTCCCTCTGGTCTCCCTCCAGTCTCCCACTCAAAGGGGGAGACTTTGAGTGGGAGACTATATATATATTTTTTTTATTTCCCTTGATATCGCTGTCTTACAATTCTAGAATTCAGATGTTCTAACATAGAAACATAATGTCGAGTTAACCCCTATGAGCTTGTTTGATCTTTAAAGCTGTCTGCAACCAAGTTGCTATGGAGATTAAACAGTCAGATATTATGAGAGTTTATTTAGTAAAATAGCAGCAGATTTGCTTATTTTCATAACATGCTTCATGCATATATATATATATATATATATATATATATATATATGTATATATAGTTGATTTGATCTTTATGCTCTTCCCTGATAAACCTGTTAGTCTGACAGTGACATGAACAAGGTGAATTATTTTCTTGAAAATAAGAGCCTAATTTGGTAGTATCAAGACCTCTCATGATATACTTGACTCCATCATGCATCATTGCTCACACAAGGCCCCCACAAGTGCCAAGGAGTCCTTTTCTTCAAGGCATTTCAAAACAGTTTCTTTACAACAAGGTTTGCCTCAGTTTGCAAAAACCTTGTCTGTCCTTTGTGTCTCTATTGTTATGGTTATTATAGAAAGAAAAATACCACTCGCTTTGTATAAAACCTCACCAATACTGTAGGCAGCCCTGAAACCAGCTCGGCTGACCGAACTGTCAGACTTAAAACGGATCCAGAGAGAGTTGGAGGACGAGCGAATCGGAGCTGGCAGGGTGCTCCCACAATATTTCCCTATCAGCAGATCAGTCTCCATCCTCCCATCACGGACCTAAAAAAAAAAAAAGATGACAAATGCTGGAGATAAAAAACACTCAATTTTAATTCAGTCAGGTTACAAAATAAGTCTCAGTATACCAACTGCCCACATCCCATGATGATTCAGCTCACTTCAAAACATTAAACAACCAAAACTATAACAAGATTTGTTGTCCAAGATGGTATGGATGACACCAAGGCATGATAGTTCTGCCATTGTGTATAGAGAAAATAGTTATCATATTCATAACATTATGATCAAAGAAGATTCAATATAAGTTAAATTACTTTGCAAAAAATTAAGATCATTAGCAGAAATCTGGAGAACTTGACTGAACATAGGAGGTAATTCAACTATGTCATTGTTCAACCAGGGACACGTCTAAAAGTTTGCTGGACACAGGCCCTCGAGGTCTGGATTTGAGACCCTCTGGTCTAGGACATTATCAAATACCTCTCCTTTGATCCTGTCCATCTATAGAGACTGAAACCTTCAACATAACCTGAACTTCTGAAAAGTCATGAGAGGTCAAATCAAACTGTGTTGTTGAAGGAGCAGTATCATTTTTTCCGGCCACATCGTGCCATTTTATAGCACAATCAAGTAACTATGTTATCTTCAGTTCTTTAAAAATGCTGCACATATCAAATGTGACTGAAAACAAATTTGACTTCATAATCTCATACCTTGAAATAAGGCTTCTGTCTCTGACAAAGTCATCACAACATTGCTCTTCTATTAACCCTTTAACAAAGTTTTACCAGATTTGCAATCAGAAGTAGCTTTTATTATGAGCTCAGCAAATTGGCAGTTCCAATGTCTGCTAATTGCTGTTGACTAGTCTGAAGTACTTGTGTAGGGGACTGACAGGGGGAGAGGGGCTCTGTAACACAGTTGGAAACTGCAGCTCCAAGTAGGAGCTGTGTCTCGAAGGCGCGCCAGGCCAATCCAGGAATTTCAGCCGCAGCTGAATGGTTGCCAAGGAAGATAAAGGGATTTCTCAAATATGCATGAAAGAATCAAGACGACAGTTTCGGTATGTTTTTGATGAATAACATGATAACAAGATGTAAAGCTTTTGCACACATCATTGTTTATTACTTTTTAAACTTTGACTGTGCTGTTTCTTAGAACAGAAACCGAATATGTATATATATATATAAAAATTCCCTTCTCACCCACCACGGGTGGTTCTTATCCTCTGAGCTCGGGTCCTCTACCAGAGGCCTGGGAGCTTGAGGGTCCTGCGCAGTATCTTGGCTGTGCCAAGGACTGCACATTTCTGGACTGAGATGTCTGATGTTGTTCCTGGGATCTGTTGTAGCCACTGCTCCAGTTTGGGGGTTACTGCCCCGAGGGCCCCGATGACCACAGGCACCACTGTGGTCTTCACCTTCCAGGCCCTCTCCAGTTCCTCCCTGAGGCCCTGGTATTTCTCCAGTTTCTCATGCTCCTTTTTCCTGATGTTGCAATCACTTGGTATTGCTACATCTACCACAACGGCTTTCCTCTGTTGTTTATCCACTATGACAATGTCTGGTTGGTTCGCCATTACCATTCTGTCTGTCTGGATCTGGAAGTCCCACAGGATCTTAGCTCTGGCATTCTCCACCACCTTTGGGGGTGTTTCCCACTTTGATCTCGGGGTTTCCAGTCCATATTCTGCACAGATGTTTCTGTACACTATGCCTGCCACTTGGTTATGTCGTTCCATGTACGCTTTCCCTGCCAGTGTCTTGCACCCTGCTGTTATGGCTGGACTGTCTCAGGGGGCCTCCTTACACAACCCACACCTTGGGTCTTGTCTGGTGTGAGTAGATCTGGGCCTCTATTGCTCTGGTGTTTAGGGCCTGTTCCTGGGCGGCCATGATGAGGGCCTCTGTGCTGTCCTTGAGCCCAGCTTTTTCCAGCCATTGGTAGGATTTACTGATATCAGCCACTTCGGTTATTTGCTGGTGGTACATCCCATGTAGGGAGCTTGTCCTCCCATGATGGTATCTCTGGCACTTCAACCTCCGTTCCCTGTTGTCTGAGACATTCACTGAGCACATTGTCTGTTGAGGCTTTGTCCCTGATGTATTTATGGATCTTAGTTGTTTCGTCCTGGACAGTGGTTCTCACACTCACTAGTCCTCTGCCTCCTTCCTTGCGGCTCGTGTACAGTCTCAGGGTGCTGGATTTGGGATGGAACCCTCCATGCATTGTTAGTAGCTTTCTAGTCTTAATATCTGTGGCTTTTATCTCCTCCTTTGGCCAGCTAATTATTCCAGCAGGGTATCTGATTACTGGCAGGGCATAGCTGTTTATCGCTGCAGATTTTGTTCTTGCCATTGAGCTGGCTTCTCAGGACTTGCCTTATTCGTTGGAGGTATTTAGCTGTGGCTCCTTTCCTTGTGGCCTCATTGAGGTTGCCATTTGCTTGTGGTATACCTAGGTACTTGTAACTGTCCTCTATGTCTGCTATTGTTCCTTCTGGGAGTGAGACCCCTTCTGTGCGGATCACCTTCCCCCTCTTTGTAATCAGCCGACCACACTTCTCTAGTCCGAATGACATCCCAATGTCCGTGCTGTAGATCCTGGTGGTGTGGATCAGTGAGTCGATGTCTCGCTCACTCTTGGCGTACAGCTTGATGTCATCCATGTAGAGAAGGTGACTGATGTTGGCCCCATTTTTGAGTCGGTATCCGTAGCCAGTCTTGTTGATAATTTTCAGGCCTATGCAGAACAGTAGCGGGGACAGAGCATCTCCTTGGTATATGCCACATTTGATGGACACTTGTGCAAGTGGTTTGCAGTTGGCTTCAAGGGTGGTTTTCCACAGCCTCATTGAGTTTGCAATGAAGGCTCTCAGAGTCCTGTTGATGTTATACATCTCTAAGCATTCAATGATCCAAGTATGCGGCATTGAGTCATAGGCTTTCTTGTAATCAATCCAAGCCATGCACAGGTTGGTGTGTCGGGTTTTGCAGTCTCGGGCAACTGTGCGGTCTACGAGGAGTTGGTGTTTGGCTCCTCTGCTATTTACACCGATACCTTTCTGTGCCATGCTCATGTGCTTATCCATGTGTTTGCTTATCTTGGCCGCTATGATGCCTGACATGAGCTTCCAGGTTGTGGAGAGGCAGGTTATTGGTCGGTAGTTGGGTGGGACTGGACCCTTTGATGGATCCTTCTGGATTAGGATTGTCGGCCCTTCAGTTAACCATTCAGGGTGAGTCCCACTTTGTAGCAGCTGGTTCATGGAGGGCAGTGAGTTTCTTTAGCCAGTAGGCATGGTTGCTGTTATAGCCAAGCATCTCAAGAATCACTGATGCTGAGTTGTAGATCAGCTCATTGGTTTCCGTTATGGTGTTGATAGGGATCGTTCTCAACGCTACATTCACATTTTCAATGAGGCAGATATTTTGAAACTAAATAAGGAGTTCCATGTAAATAATAAGCCACAATACATACTGAAATAAAATTTAATACAAAAATCTGATCCAAGCAAAGATATGAACTGGTACAGAAGGCACAATTCTATCCTTTCAACCTAAATGGAAGAACGTTTTGTTTCATCCAAACAGAAACAGACATTATTTGAGAAAAACTGATGCCAAGACTTAATCCAGATGACCAGAATCTTCTTGCAACTCATTTTACATAAAAAGAATTGGAGAAAGCCACATTACAAGCTAGCAAAGTACCAGGAGAGGACGGATTTATTCACAACCTGAAATTGCAAAGTGCTGTATTAAACCTACTTCGCCCTTATAACATTATCCTGTTGTGGAACTAAAAGTTATCATGCCCTCTTGAAGGCACTTGAGCCCACCGTTATTTGGACACTGACTCTGAAAGGACTCAAGTGTTTTTAAAGGAGGTCAATTTAAGTTCCTGTTTGTATAAGCTTAGTTTTCAGAATGTGTCACATATGTTGCAAATTATGTATTTACTGTTTGATTCCAATCAAAAGAAAAGGTGTCCAAACATAATACTACAGAGAGCAAATTACCAGGTCAGCGATGAAGTTCTCGACCTAGATCAAACAATTAAGAAAAGCTCTAAAAATTCAGATTTTGCATAAAAAGTAAAATAATTTGACTAAAAAAAATATCTCACAAATGATTCAAGCTGAAAATTTAAGTATAGTCACTAAATCTTACCTCCACATAGTCCAAAGAACAACCACTATGATTCTCCAGATCCATGTTAGTGAAGTTGAGGGCCACCTGTTCACCTGGAGGCAATGTGATCAAATAAATACACTGCCGGTTGTGGGCATAGTCGTTCGGCCAGTTGGGAGAAATTAGGATCCCCTCACTGTCAGTGAATGTACCACCACAGCCAGGATCACCTAAAAAGAAAATAAAAAAACATTTAATACAATTAGCCAAACACTTGTATAGCACTTTATCAAGTCCAGTTGCTTTAACTCTGTTATAAATACATTCAATTTAATTGAATTTATTCCATTCCATTAGGGTCTCTAGTACACTAAACGTAGTCCACTGTGCTATGTTCAATGTACTACAGTATAAGGAAGAATTTAACTAATTCTTCATTACTCAAAAAAATTAAGGCAACAAGTTATTTTGACTTTTAAGCAGATGCAGTTTTTCTGAGTTTACAGAACATATTATTATTTGTAACTTAGCACCTTGGAAATGTTTAGATGGCATACAAGGCATATAGATTGAATCTTATTTAGATTCTTTTTCTTTTTTGCTCTTTTCTTTGGTTTGTTATTTTGTTTGTATTTCCTTTTAATTTATGTAAAGATCTTTGTATAGCTTTGTTGCTGAAAAATGCTACATAGATAAAATTATCTTTACCTTTTACTTCAGTAGTGTTTTTACCAAATACCTTTTTAGTCTTAGTTGGATGACTATGTTTTCCTTGTACTTAAATTGTTGAAGCAGTGCTAGTCTTACTTGATTACATCTTTGACTACTCAGCTCTGGCCACTAGGTACTTACTAGGGGATGTTGTGTATGTGATGTGGAAGCCTCTGTCTGAGACTGTAAAGTCGGAATGAAAGTGGATCCATGCAGCTGGCCCAGTTGTTTGCAGAGGTGGTGGTGATGCAGTATTGCAGTATTTCCCAAGAACTGGGTCTTCTGATAGAAGACCATCCCGAATCTGCAACATATAAACAAGGCATTTGAAAGATATGCTAGGTTAAGCGAAAAGCACACTACCACAGGAAAACAGTTTATGTTATTTTAGTACTTTGATTCAGAAATTGGACAAGATGCGCTTTTTTGACCTCTTGTGGAGCTCTGGAATACCAGAGATAAGTGTGGCTTTTTGTACCTCCAGAAAATCATAGTTGCAATCAGGATGCTGTTCTATGCTAAGAGTCCCAAATGCAAATGTAATAAGCAAGCCAGGATCCACAGAAACTGTCCAGTAGCAGTCTCGCCCAGGTGGATAGTTTCCAGGGTAACCAGGTGAGTTTATGTTGCCATACGAAGCAGTCAGATCACCACCACACACTGAGAAGGCACAAAGATATCAACTTCATTTCTGTTTGAAGTCCACCAGAAGTCAAAACATGTTTTGTTAAGCTTTTAAATGATTTTTAAAATTTGAAAATAATTGATTCAGCAAATTCAGAACAAATGTCTGGAAATACCTGGGTCTTTGGACTCCCACACAATTGTGAAGCCACCAGCATTAATAGAATGATCTGAACGAAACCAAAAGTACAAAGAATTGTGGGAGCTGTAAAGTTCTTGAGGATTATTTTGGCCACAGTATTTTCCAAGTATGTAAGCTGAGGGATTGTCCCCATCATGAATCTGCAGAAAATCAGAGTTGCAGTTGTTGCTGGTCTCCAGATGAAAGAATGGAAATGTGATGCGCAGAACCTGTAGAGAGTGCACACAATTTCAAGAATGAAATCAAATTCTAAAATGATGTCTTATTTTTACTTTTGGTTCAATTATTGTAATGTCACCTGAGGAATGACAAAAATACTTTTCATCAATAGTGAGTATATTTACAGTTAAACTGTCATTTTTCAATTGAACATACATAGTGTGGATCAAAATCAGCGATACTTATTTTGAAGAGTTTTCCATTTCTAACAGTGATGTGGTAGCAGCTCGTTTTTCAGTAGCCACTTTGCTGGAGTTCTAAGCGTACAGAGTCGGGCTCAAATTGCGCGATTGACCATGGGTCAAATGGCAAGAATCCAAGTTATAAGCAGACACTAACGTACCTTATTCGGATCAGTGCGGACCACCCAAGTACAGCTGACCAGGTGATCGTATTCATCATGACCTGGGTTGTTGGGATAACTGAAAGAACCAGCAGGACCAGTCAACTGGCCTCCACACTCTGCAAAATGAACCCAAACTTACATCAGACGATATATATATATATAGTTTAATAAGCCAATATTTTTTATGTATTTATCTTTTTAGATGTGCCTGAGTAAAACATTTACTGGCCTGGTTTACTGGTCCCTATGAACTGCCCCTCACCCCTACCCCTCTTACAAACATAGTTGTCATGATGTTTGATGGTAAGTGGACCCTAAAGTAGACAGACTGAGGCAAACGGTAGATGTGAGAAATTTAATTACAAATAACAAATAAATAAGAACTCATAAACTTCAAGGAAGACAAAAGGAGCTGAAACAAGCACATGGGTCAAAGGAAAAAGCAAGGAGTGAGAGGACAAGTGTTTGATTACATAGCGAGTACATCCTAGCCAGCAAGGTGAATGGGCTGGTATTATTAAAAATGAAATAGAATGAAAATGAAATAATTTTCATTTTCATAGTCAATGAAATAGTTGAAAATAGTTGATTTTGAAGATGGATTCAAAATCAATTCCCAAACCTGCTGACAGTTTTTAGAAGACAGTTTCTTCAAGCAGTGATACAGGAAAATATCTGCATCTTTCAAGAAGACCATGATTTTTATGCAGGACAATGCTCCATAACATGCATCAAAATACTCCATTATGTCTCTGGCCAGTGAAGCTTTTAAAGATGAAAGAAGAATGAAGTGGCTCCCTTCCTCACCAGAACTAAACCCCATTGAGAGATTGTGAGCTTTTCTTCACATCTCTGATCAGTGTCAAACCAATAGTTTGGTTGCTGCTGCACAAAATGTTGATTGTTAACAGATCAAGAAACTGACAGACTCTATGAGTCTGTCAGTTTCTTAAACTGTTATTAAAAAGAAGGGTGGCTATATTGGTCACTGATATATTTTTCAAATGTCTGAAAAGTTTGTCAATTTTAAGTTGTGTGTTTATTATTCTCACTTTAAAGATGACAACAAACAAGTGAGATGGGAAAAGTTTCAGTTTGAATTCAGTTGCATAATAATTCTGCACACATAGATGTACTAAAAAAGCCAAAAACTCACTTTTACTTTCTTAAATCAGGTATGAGAGGTTATTAACATTTTGGATTGACAGAGAGTGCAGTAGATGTTCAACAATAAAATTAATTCTCAAAACTACAACTTGCATAATAATTGTACACACAGTACCAATCCCTTTTTTATGGCATTTGTTAAAGTTTTGCTTTACTCCTACCAGTTTTGTACCTTGTTGTTGGGTCTGACAGAATGGGCCTGTCCACTGGGCAGTACAGGTACATGTGAATCCATTAATGCTGTCAGTGCAAGTTCCTCCATTTTGGCAGGGGTTGCTCAAGCATTCATTGATATTCTGATCACAGAGAATTCCTTGCCAGCCAGGGTTGCAGTTGCAGATGTAGCCAGAAGTGGTGCTCTGCAACACACAGATATTAAAAAAAGAAAAAAGAAACCACATTTAGTTTCATTTTAGACTTACTTAATTTTACTTGGGATCTATCAGTAGGTCTTATCACAAGCTGTAAATGCTTCTTTAATTGAATAACTTGCCTATGTTTAAAAAGGTAGGTATTATTTCCCAAAAATATTTCGAAGTATTAACAAAAATAAAATGAATGATGAATCCATTTTAAAGATTCCTATTATACCTGTAAATGTATTTTATAATGAGGCAGATAACATACTCGAAGGCAGACATGCATGCTAAAATGTTTCTGAGCCTTTCAGCACATCCTTCTAAGGAACTTGACTTGAGATGAAAGAAGTGACATTTACTTTTTACTTTTCTTTGAAGGTACTCCTAGATCAGTGCTTCTAATGCTACAATACTGATGTCTGAGAGCAAGTTAAAAGGTAAGTAAAGCTCCTGTTTTGCAGCAGTGAAGTTGTAAACCTCCCAAACTCCCTCCCTTCTTGCAAACAATGCAAGCTAGTGCATATTCTTCACGGATATGGACAACCCAGTGTAGGTGTTCTGTCAGTCTGAACTCCCCACTGGAACAGCTATGCTTGTCTTAGGATTGGTTTTTGAAAGGTAACTTTATTTTTATGTGTCTGTTTATACCGAGCCCCAGGTCCTATTGGGGACTTTATTCTGTGAAACAAATATCATTCTTTTCCATTGGCGTAATCCAGGACCTGTAACTGTGATCATCTTTCCAGTATAAATATTGAGCTGTTAGATATAACCTTTTGTTAATAATATCCCCTGAAGTTTCTCTGGGGATATTATTATCTCCAGAGAAATAATAATATCTCTCTGGAGAGAAAGATTATCCCAAAGATCCCAGAGATATATTCCCATTGACAAGGGAACTTTTGTCAATGGGAAGGGTTCCCTTTGACAAGTTCCCTTGTGTCAATGGACCCTGGTCCATTGACACAAGGGTTTCAGTAGTAGTGTACATTGAAGAGTCAACTGTGTGTCACATCATAAGCTCACTTGTCACTTAGCTAAAGCCATTACACAACAGAGTTTACTCTGACACTCCTTTGTCTTTTAGTCTTTCAATGCTTCAAAGAGTCTGTCAACTGATCCATCAGAGGAGATAAAACACTTGATTTAATATTAAAGACTTATCCAGCTCCTGTGGACAGCCTCCTTCTACCAAGACAGATCATCATGTATTCTTTCTATGCCTATCTATGTTTAACCTCTAGTTTAGGGGCAGTCTTTCACCAAACAAAAGGGGTGGATTAAATTTTTGTAATAAGTTCAGTTCAGGATCAAGGCTGTTATTTTTCTCTACAAACTTGACCCACAGAGTTTCAATCCCATCCCAAATATTTCATTTAAAATATTACAAACTTTCTTGAGCATGATTTTCATCAAAGTATACAGAATCTTTGGTGAGTCTTCTTCAACTTTTCTGTAATACTAACCCCTACAGGAGATTGTTAAATTGGTTTATATGCCTGTGGGATTAATAAAGGCATTTTACATCAGCTAAATGGATGATAGTAATCTCTGAGAGAATCTGGTTCCCTTTTGTCATGCTGAAGCACTGAGGAGGAAGAGCAGTACATTTTTCCTTTAAAGGTCTTATGTAAAGCCTTAATGATGGATTTGTTGACACGTCAAATGTATCTGCCAGTCAGGATACAATCAACCTTCACTGTGTTTTTATCATAAAGAATCAGTCAGATGAAGAACAAAGAACGCAGAGGAAACATTGACTCATCTTATTTAAAGTAAAGTAAAGTTAAAAAGAAATGAAAATGTTCATTGAAAATTAAATTCCAGAAAACTCTTAAGTTTTCTGGAAGTTTGTTCCAGATTTGTGGTGCATAGAAGGTGAATACTGTTTCCTTATGTTTGGTTCTGGTTTTGTTGATGCAAAGTAGGCAAAAACCTGAAGACCTAAACAGTCTGGAAGGTTGATACAACAACAGCAGATCTTTAATGTATTGTGGTGCTTATAAACTAACAGTACTTTAAAGTCTATTCTCTCTGTGTTAGGACTTTAGATCTGGGGCAACATGCTCTATTTTCCTGATTTTAGTCAGAAAGTCAGCAGCAGCTTCCTGGATTGATTTTTTTGAGCAAACCTTGGTTCTGCATCCACTGTTGCAGAAATTGATGCAACTGAAGACAAAACACATGGATGTGTTTATCCACATTAAAAAAAAAACCCACTTAGAAACAGAAATGTTACAAAGAATAGGAAAGTATGAGCCAATCAAGTATGGTCATTCATTCTGCATTAGTTTCTCTAGATCTCACTGAGATATTAGTCCTCTAATCCTGAAAATATTCTCCAGGTGACAGAAAGCCAACTTTGTAGATGGATTTATGTGTCTCTGAAGCTTCAGAACTTTTCTTATTTTAACATGCACAACATGCACATGTGCAGCTAGGATGCAGCTCTCTTACCGTACAATGTCCATTGACACAAGGGTTGTTAGTCTCACAGATGTTGCTTATCTGGGTGCAGCCAGAGGGACCATAGCCATTGCCAGTGTATCCTTGTGGGCATGTACACAAAGGAAATGCTGAACCTGGCACATGTTTAAGAATAAACAGAACATGACATAAAGATCCGATGAGCTTTTGTTGACCCTATTGTTGATCATAACTTATGTAAAGAAAATACATTTATTTAGTGTATCATGGACAGTAAAATGTATCTACTTTTACACAAAATTATACACATTTCCAAACATCTCTCTTTAGCCAGTTTAACATGCTTTATATCCCACATGATGTTCTAAAACATTACCAGGGTTGGAGGAGCAAATAGCTAGAGGATGACATCCTCCATTGTTGGAAGAGCAGATATTACTTTGTGTGCATGTTCTCCCATCCCCCTCATAACCTGGACAAATATAAGACAAACATTAAAAATTAAAATTGATTGCTTAAATCCAGCTTTGTAAAAGTACACAAATATCATTTTTATGACTGATATATACAGTGATTACTTGTCATATCTGTGAATGCAATACATGTTTCATTAATCAGTACATCTGTAGATCAACAATTGCTGAAGCAATAACTTTACAGTTATACCAGGGGGGCAAGGACCACAGTGGAATGAACCCATAGTATTCATGCACTGGACCATTGGGGTAGTAGAGCAACCACCGTTATTTGTCAAACATTCGTCCACATCCTGACAGCTGTAGCCATTTCCTTGCCAACCTGAAATATAAAATAAATCAAGAACATAAAACATAACATAACAACACCCCAGGTTAAATAAAGTAAGTGGATATTTAGTGTGGTAGGAAAAACAGGAGAAACCTTTGGAAGGAAAGATTAAATGTTTCTGCCTAATGTAGTTTCACTCATATTTTGCTTTCTTGTTGGCCATTTTCTTAAAAACCTGAGTTTTCTCTTGGATCAAGAGGGTCGACTGTCTTTTCATGACTGAAGGGCTAAATATTTTATATACTGAATTTAAAAAAGCAGCACATCATTACATTTGTTTTTGCATCAGTTGTATTAAATACTGACAGGATAAAAAGAAAATGGGAGAGCAGAAGAGGACAGTGGATGATTTCTAGACCTTTGCTGAGGTAGATAAGATCAGGGGATAAGATTAGTTTCACATGCAAGTATCGGCCGATCACCCCAAAATTAAGGAAATCAGTGCCAATAAATTATCTGACCCATAAATCAGTGTACCCCTTCTTCAAAATGTTTTTCAAAAAAGACAAAATGCTACATCAGAGCAAATATAGCCTTATCCCAACTATGACAAATCCCATAACAAACACCAAATCTGAAAAGTGCTAATTTTTACGATTAAAGTCTAAAGATCCTCAATTTAAACATTTATATTATCTATTCTCTGTGGTGAATAAAGTATTATTTAAAAGTCACTTGATTTTCAATTTATTCAACTTTATTAAAATTCCCAACTTTTCTTCAATTGGGTCACATGTTGATACATATGCACCATGTATAACATGGGGATTTTCTCAATTGTTTTCAATAAGGGTGAACCTACATAAAACTCTAAATTAACTTGCTTATGTGATTCTTGATTGAATTTATTTTTAAATAATGCCATTTTCTTTAGTTTAATTCCATGAATTGGAAACATTTTATCTGTATTATCAGTATTCTTCATTATGGCTTAGTTTGCTTTTGTATTTCTTCTTTAGTTCATCATTTTCAGTCCAATTCATGTTTGAAAGGGCAGTATAAAGGTAAACATCTAAAATGTAGTAATTTGTTGTGTCACTACCGCAAAAGAGGTTCACCAACAGAGAAAATGCTGAGTTAGTATCTTGAGTTTTACCAGCAGGACAGGCTCCACAGTAGAAAGAACCCTGAGTGTTGTAACATGGAACAGGAGGGTTGGATGAGCAGGGTTTGGTGGGCAGGTTACACTCATCAATATCAGACACACATGCAGGGTTTCCAGCTGGAGCTTCCCATCCACTCTCACAGATGCATTGGTATTTGGGCTGTTTATTGAAGCAAATAGTTAAACTAAGACCCATGATGCTAAAATTTCCACGTAAGTTAACATAAGTTAAAGAATAACCAATAAGTGTTACAAGCTTCAGTGGTATGTAAAATAATTATTGTCAAATAACTAAATTATAACTAAATAATTTTGCTCAAAGATAGAGCTGTTTTTTAATGAGACAAATAAAATTCATAAACCAAAGTATCATACTGTGATTTAAATGACAAAGCATATGTATCTAGATTGGATTACTCTAAATAAATCCAAATACCTCAAATATTTAACACATAAAAAAAAACACACACTTAGAAACAGAAATGTTACAAACAATAGGAAAGTATGAGCCAATCAAGTATGGTCATTCATACTGCAGTAGTTACTGCCCAGATAGCAAGAAATGGTAATTCAACATTGAATTTTGGTCAAAAATGTTGACTTTAGGTGAAGATTAATGACTGATGGTGTATCAACCATCAAACAATAATCCAATTCTAGCCAATAACCAATGTTGAAGAGATGTCATTGAATCAATGTTATTTTGTGGTTGAATTCTAATGGTTAAAATGCCAACGTCTGATCAATATTGTATCAATGTATGCTGTCTGTCGCACCTCTTCTCCTCTTCACTGTTGAGGACAGTAGGTTGTGATTCCTTTCTGTAAATTTTCTTACTTTTAAATATTATTGTTGGCTGTTTATGTATTTAATGTTGACATAAAAACATCTACAAGTTACTACAACTTGTAAATGGAGTGGTCCACAACCCCTTTTTTACACCAGTGGTTTGTCCCAACCACACAGCCCCATTGCTGCTGGCTTGTTTGCAACTGGCTTCTGAATTGAATGCTACTCTGAACATTGTTGCAGAAAGTTTGGCAGTATTACTTTTATCTTAACTGTGTTTAATGCATTGCTTTTTTGGCTATGCTGCAGCTTTATGGGTAAATGTGTGATTACATATGTCAACTCCCATTAATTTAACTGAGTATGCAGTTTGTGTATTTGTTCTCAGACCTACAACCAGTACATTATTTAATATTTCAATGTATTTCAAAACTTTTCAAATGTTTATCATCCTCAGCAATCCAAACTGGCACCTTCCTCACTATTATTTATGTTTTTCAGCTGCTGCTCAGCAGTTTGACCCAAAGCTGACAGACATGGACTACTGCGATGCTGTAGTTATGCAGCAGAGCAGGAGGAAAGCATCAGGGAACCAAAGTGATACCAATCAGAGTCAAATCTGGGTTACCCCGACTTGTACTGTTTTCCTGGTTAATTCAGTACAAGGCTTAACCTTATGGACATTCTTCTTTTATGGACAGAGAAAAGTTGTTCTGACAGTCAAAAGGAGACAAATATACTCACCGGCAACTTTATTAGGAACACCTTGTACTGAGTGGACTCCCTTTTGCCTCAAGAACTATCTTAATCCTTTGTGGCATAGATTCAACAAGGTACTGGAAAACTTCCTCAGAGTCTGGTCCATATTGAAATGGTAGCATCACACAGTTGCTACAGATTTGTCTGCTGCACATTCATGATGTAAATCTCCCGTTCCACTACATCGGTTTTCTTTTGGATTGAGATCTGGTGACTGTGGAGGCTATTCGAGTTCAGTGAACTCATTGTTGTGTTCAAGAAACCAGGCTGAGATGATCCAGGCTTTATGCACTGTGGTCATAAAGGGATGGACATGATCAGCAACAATACTCAAGTGGGCTGTGATGTTGACATGATGCTCAATTGGTACTAATGGGCCCAAAGTGTGCCAGGAAACTATCCCCCATTTTCACCATCACCAGCCCAAACCATTGATAAAAGGCAGGATGTATCCTTCCTGTCATGTTGATGACGCCAAATTCTGACCCTCCCATCTGAATGTTTCAGCAGAACTTGGGACTCATCAGACCAGGCAACATTTCTACTATCTTCTATTGTCCAATTTTGGTGAGCCTCTGCGAATTGTAGCCTCAGTTTGTTATTCTTAGGAGTGGCACCCGATGTGGCCACCACCTTGAGGTGGTAGCCCATTCACCTCAAGGTTCAATGTGTTGTGCATTCAGAGATGTTCTTCTGCATACCTTGGTTGTAACGAGTGAATACCTTGGTCTGAGCCATTCTATCAGCTCAGACCAGTCTGGCTATTCTTCTCTGACCTCTGGCATCAACAAGGCATTTGAACCCACAGAACTGCCACTCACTGGATATTTTGTCTTTTTTGGACCACTCTGTAAACCCTGGATATGGTTGGGTGTGAAAATCCCAGTAGATCAGCAGTTTCTGAAACACTCAGACTATCCTGTCTGGCACCAACAACTATACCACGTTCAAAGTCACTTAAATCACCTCTCTTCCTCATTCTGTTGCTCGGTTTGAACTGCGGAAGGATCATCTTGGCCACGGCTACGTGCCTAAATGCAATGAGTTGTTGCCTTATAATTAGCTGATTCAACATTTGTGATAATGAATGTTGAGCAGTCAGACAGGTGTACCTAATAAAGTGGCAGATGAGTGCATAGTGGAATGGCATCGATATGTAAACACATATAAATGCCTGTTTTCCTAAATAAAATGGAATATTATTGCCATGTTGTCATTTTTAAGTTTATGTAGTTTAAGTTTTTTTGGAAATATGTTTTGTAAGATAATTTTGAATGACATAATACCCATTGTCTGCCAACAAAATTGCATGTTTAACACCAGTGCAGAAACTTTTAATGGTATGTTATGATGTAGAACTATCAGACCAAAAAGTGTACGTGAATCAATATTGATTCCTTAACTTTGAATCAATGTAAATCAACACAAATGTTGATTCAGATGATGGTTGAATCAACATTGATATAGTGCCAGTTATGTTGAAACCCTAATGATGATTCAACCTGTAAGTCACCGACCACTGTCAATATCGTTTCAATGTCAGGCTTTAATGTGGATTCAATGTTTCTGCCTAACATTGTTTCAGCGTTGATTCACTCATATTTTGCTATCTCGGTGGTACATACATACATTTTTTGTTTGTATCAAATATTTGTGAAAACTATTTACATTTGCAACTATAAAATATTATATTGGTAAAAATATTAAGAAAAAGTTACCTGTCCAGATACCACCCGGTCTGAATCAATGCATAAGCCATGTACACACAAGTCCTGTCTGCCATTCCTGCAATCATCATAACGCACAGTGCAGAGATTCCCGGCCCACTCTGGAGAACACTGACAACTGCAACAAACAAGCAATGTCTAAGAATACGTTTTGAGAATCTGCACTGAATCCTGGCCATATAAAGACACCCTAGCCATGCCGTTTAGGAATTTCTTATGTCCCTTGTTCAGTCTACTAAAGGCATAAGTGTAAAAACTAACTCAGTGGACCAGCTAACCAAGATTTTCAGCTACAGCTGAAGCGAGTAAATCCACCCTTGTTCCATGAAACTGGTTGGTTGCTATCTGAGAAACTGCATTCTTTCATGCCTCAAAATAATTCTGTCATTAATTTGTGGCATCAAAGAGATCTTCCTATCATTGTCAGAGTATTATTAATGAAAGATGAAGGTGTTTGAGGTTTGGTGCATTCTATTGTGTCATTCTGTTAAATGATGTGTGGGTTAAATTCACACTGAAAAACAAAAAGATGGACTAACAATATCACTTTTTCCCTTCAAAATCAGGTGGTTTAAAAATGTTTACAAAGGCCTCACTTATTCTGAAGTTTTATCCCACACTGTCTCAAACAAACTTGTGAGAAAATCAGCAGTTTTGTGTATTTGAATCATTTTTTTACTGTAGCAGTTTCATGTTTCTTGCTGACTCAGTGGTTTTATATGCTGAACTTTGTACAACATGGACTTAGGTCAGCAAAGCTTTGACCGGACTTTACTCAGCAGATTTGGTCAGTTTGTAGCTTACATTTCCATCCGAAATTTTTCTGCTTCAAGTCTTCGACCAGTAAGAAAAGTAATTTTGGGATGCCTAGATTTTATCACTGTAATAAATACATAATTATGTACTTTGAAATAAAATTAAATCACTGGTTCTTAACCTGGGTTTGGTCAAACCCCAGGGGTTCTATGAGTTGGTCTCTGCCGCGGAGGTAAAGACACACTGTGTAAAGTCGTGATGATGCGCCTCGCTTGGCCATCACTTGCTTCAGAGGATCACTTGACATTGCTTGGCCAATCAGTGCTGTGGGGAATTGAATACCGTTAGAGCGGTATTCAACGGCTGTCGTAGTTGTACATCGTGAGGTTTCTTTCTCAATATTTTAATCCATACTAGACATGTTGAGCAAAAAAAGAAAGTGGTCGGACGAATATGTACAACATGGATTCACATGTATCAGAACGGGATGGGACTCAGCGTCCCATTTGCATGATATGCAACGCCAAGTTGAGCAACTCTATTCTCCCACTGGCAAAACTAAGGGAACACTTCTTGAAGCTACATGGAGATGGGAAAAAGCAAAAAAGTATTTTGTGGATTCAAAATGACAAAAAACAAATTAAATTTCAAATAAAAAAAATTAAGTTATTAAAAAATGTTAAATTCTTAAAAAAACACCAAATATATTTTTAATTAGTGAAACAGCCAAAAAATATATTTTTGGGGGCTGAAATTCTTTTAATATTTTTTGTCGGCCTGAATAAAGTAATAACGCAATTTGGTGTGAGTTCATATACTGTGTTGGTTTTGTTCTTTTAGCAAAGTGATGTTCATGCATGGCTCATTTTGTGCATCAGTAAAAAAAAAGCATATACCTATGTCTTGAATTTTTTTTAAAAATCTATTTTTTTTATCAGTAAAGAAAGGTTCAGTGAATGCATATACGAAACTGGTGGGTTCAGTATCTCGAAAAAGGTTAAGAACCACTGCATTAAATGTTACCATAAAGGTTACCATACTGCAACTTTTTGAAGTTGCAGTATTTTAAACTATGAAACATTTTGTGTATTATTCTTCCAAGAAGTATAGTTTAGTAGCACTGGAAAGCTAAAGACTCACATAAATGTTCCAGGGCTGTTGACACAGGTTGCCCCATTCTGACAACCCTGCAGTGTTCCTGCAAATGTCTGGCATTCATTTACATCACTGGCACAGTTAGCACCCTAACACACAACACACATGCACAAAGTACATAAAACACAAATCATAGCATCACAATCACATTCTAGCATGTCATAAGCTGAAACTGATATATAAACTATGTATTTTTATTTCTTAAACAGTATAGAACTCACAGTCCAGTTGCTTGGACACAGACAGTGATAGGAGTTCAATAGGTTCAGACATGTTCCTCCATTCTGGCAAGGATTACTGCTGCAAGACACTGTCTGGACTGCCTGGTAGAAAAACAAGCAGGAAACCAGCATAGTTTCTAGTTCTGAAGCATGAGCACTCATTTCTAAGTCTCACCTGTTGAAGTTCTGTTACTTGGTTACCCAGTGTTGTCACCTGAAAGAATCACGGAAAGTCAAGTTTTGTTGTGGAAATGTACACATTCTTAATACCTTTATAATGTTACACCGATGAAGGTAATTTGTAGGTTAAATTCAAATAAACTGTAAAATAAAATCAGGCAAACATTTATTTGCTGTGAGAAAATATAGCTGTGAGGTGTTAGTAAATGCCATGCGTTTCTGTTAGTCTGCGTTCTGTTAGTCTTGAAGCTGATCATTAGCTTCAAGGTAACAGCTTCAAACGATTCTGTTGAGATGAGCACTGCTTTAGATATGAATCTTCTTATTTCACAAGAAGAGTGTGGAAGAGTGAACCATTTCAAATGTAATTTAGTGTGTTTCCATTGGTAAGAGCACTGGCTCCTTAACAACAGAGACGTCCTTTAGCTGTCGTAGTGGTTGTCTCTGACATAACCCAAGTTTCCTTTGATATGGCACCTTTATAACAGTCAGGAACTTCTCAATTCCGTATATCTACCCTTTAATATGTATTACTGATGACTTCTAGTACTGAACATCTTCTTCACATAAAATATATCAGATTTCTGTTACCTTGGTATTAAGTTGTTTGAGGTTGTTGGAGATTTCAGGGGGAATTGCTCCTCCATGAGTCTTGATGTCATCGATGTCTTCTGTATTAGTTTTGATCTAAAATAAGAATGAAAACACAGTTAAAATGATATTATTTGGGCACCATATTCACTAGTTCATCAAAAATATTGCAAGTTTCACTAAAAAAAAGGAGTGCAACAAAGTCATATCCTTGACTTTGTTGCAAGAATATGAATAGTTTTGAATAACCAATTCAAAAGTATGTTTGCTGTTTTGTTGGATATGAATGAAGGGAGTGACGTGAGTAGCATCATTTGTCAGTCAGTGTATTTACCATTTTTTTTCTTCTTTTTTCTTTTTTTTAAATAAAAAACAGACACCACTGCTTTGTCAAAGCTTAACAACCTCACCACCTGTAACTGGCCCAGAAATATGTTTGGTTGATAAAAATTCTAAATAAGTTATATAAGTTTGTGCCAGTGTTGTATAAAGTACTGAAACTCGGAGTCAAGTAAAAGTAACCGGCTGATTGAAATGTTACTTGAGTTAAAGTATTAAAGTATCTGAAATGTCTTGTACTTAAGTACAGAAAGTACTGTAAAAATGGATGTACTCAAGTAATGTAATGAAAAGTACAAGTAAAAAGTAAAACAAGGCAAATGCAGTTTGAATGACATTTTTTATATTTTGGTAAACTTGTAAAATACACTTAAAATAATGAACACAACCAAGTCCAGGCAAAATAAAACCTGCTAATAGATAAACCTGCAGCATCATTTAGTTAAGAAAATTAGGAGCTTTACCTAAACCACAAGGTTTAAATAATTAATAAGAGAAAAAAATAAATAAACTTGTAATCCAAAAAATACAATAATCCATGAAACAGCCAACACTCAGTACGTTCTGATGACGTCACCACATAGCGCAACTCTCTCGGTGCGTCACGATCCGGAAACAATAAAGCTAATTGAAAATAAAGCCGGGAAAATGTTTGAAAATGACAGATAAGGATTAATGTGAACTGAAGCAGGAACACGCGTGTGACCCACGATGATCGCGCCAGTTTAAACTGCAACAAAAGCGTAAGTTAGCGATTGTGTGTGTTTGCGTGTGTTTGCGTGATGTTAACGCGACTCTTTAATTAGGTCGTAACTCGTGACGCTCCCTGCGTCACAGTAACAGTAACGAAACCACACATTGAAAATGTATCGGAGTAAAAGTATGCAATTAAGTTCGGAAATGTAGTGAAGTAAAAGTGAAAGTTATCAAAAATTTTCTTACTCGAGGAAAGTATGAAGTACTCCAAAATATACTTAAGTAAAGTAGTGAAGTATTTTTACTTCATTACTATACAACACTGGTTTGTGCAATGTTTCATAGTAGTAATTATCATGTAAAACTTAAATTCTTAACCAGCTAAGCTATCATCAATCAAGCAGTCTGCTGTAAAACAAGACAGATTCTTTTGCCACTTTAGATCATAAAACAGGACCAACAGATAAAATAAGTCCATAGAAGAAAAGCATCAGTTTAGTAGCTGATGGCATAATGATGTGGAGCCTTCTGGTTTTGTCATCACTCTGATGCATGTTGTTAGGATGCTGTTAACAGGTGTTAACACAAAGACATTCTCACAATATTATCAAAAAACGCTTTTCTAGGGGACCAGGGATTAACACAAAGTTTTAAAACGAAAATATACAACATGATCTGTTTTGATCAAAAATAAAAGCGATAGATTTTAAGGAGTCATCCTCATTAAAATCATACAGCTATGACAAAAGTCATTTACCTATGACATGATTTCCCAATCAGTTTCTTTTTAGATAAAGACATTTTAAAGTGAGGTATGAGGTGAGAAGCAGTGAGTTAAGTTACTGACAGCGAAAAGTTATTTTAACAAATAATACATACTTTTTTCCAGGCAACATATTTTAATACAATTAATATTTTTACAGGGGTATGATTTAATGCATTGCATTAAAATGCTTACTGCACAAAATTTACATCCTGAACCAATTGACTGCAGTCCTCAGGCCACTTGACCTTTGAGCTTATTGTGTGGAAGTCTAAACTTGTTAATCATTGTATGAGCAGGAACAGTCTTTTATGTGTGTAAAATGTAATAAGGTAAGACTCTTACACAAGGTTCAAAATACATGTCTGCAGTTTACAAAGGTAGACTAATTGCTGTTACTGATGGTCATGTGCAAAGAATAAACTTATGGTCATTGTTTCCTACGTGAAGTCAGACATAGTAAAGACAGATTAAAACATCGGATCTCACACAATAAATTTTGCCCAGATTACAATTCATCAATGAAGTTTGAGATTTCAGCTTGAAATTTTATTCTAATTTTATAATGTAGTTTCTCAACTCGATGTCAAAACAAGTCCACAACTGAAACATTACATTTAGTCAAGTGCCATTGTTACATATAAGACTGTTGATTCATATCTCATTGATTACAGTATGCTTTATAAACAGGTAGGTTTTTAGTCTAGAGTTAGTCTGAGTTTAAAGGAACTCAGTGTTTCAGCTGTTTTAGTTTTCTAGAAGGTTGTTCCAGATTTGTGGTGTATAGATGCTGAATGCTGCTTCTCCATGTTTGGTTCTGGTTTTGTTGATAAAGAGCAGAACCAGAACCAGAAGACTTGAGATCTGGAAGGTTGATACAACAACAGATCTTGAATGTGTTACAGCCATTCAGTGATTTATAAACTAACAACAGTATTTTAAAGTCTATTCTTTGAGCTCCAGGGAGCCAGCGGAGGGACTTTAAACTGGTGTTATGTCTCTATCTTCCTGGTTTTAGTGAGAACGTGAGCAGCAGCTTCTGGATCAGCTGCAGCTGGAGGATTGATTATTTTAGACATACCTGTAAAGACACTGTTGCTGTGATAACTGCGAACTTCAGAATATTTTTAACTTTGTGATGTCCAGAATATAGTATACTGTGGCCTCTTTAATTCAGTGATTTTATGACATCTGTCATATCATTTTTATCCTTTTAGTTTTCTGTTTGGAACAATAAGTAGCTGTTTTTTTCTTGTGTTGAATTTCTCCATCAATGGAGAGCAAACTTTCCATGGAAACTTTCATTAACCTAAAACAACAGTAAAGTTGCTGTAGCAGATGACATTGGTATGCATAGACATGAACTGAAACCTGAGTTTACCTGGCTTAGAAGCTGTGTGAGGTCTTCATTGCCCACTTTTACCCGGCCTGATGACGAAGGCTCGAAGCGGATCTCTTTGTTGTCACCTGTTTTAAACACCAGATGACCATTTTCTGAAAGCATACGAGGCCTACAAAACAAACATTCAGGTTTTGAAGCAATCCAATAAAGTACAAATTTACCCCATCTTGTTCCAGATATCATCTGCATGATTTGAAAATCCTAATTATCCAGGATAAAGTAAAACAAGAAAACCAAAAAAAGACAAGTTTTTCACACATTACATTGAATCTCTTTAAATCTTTCTTTGATCTTTTTGATTCAAACTTACTGTGTCAGTTGTGAATTGTCCATCGGCTCTCCCGGCAGTCCATACAACAGAAAGACGAGACAGAGGAGCAGCCATGAAGGCTGCTGTGTCCAAGCCATCGAGACGGGACTTCTTGGATGGTAACTCTGAATGGCTTCCTCTGCTTCAGCAATTCTAATACTCACTTTTACGACTTTGACCTAAAAACAAAAGCATAAAAAACCTGTTTCCCAGAGCATTATACCCATGATGTATTTATTATGGTTTACCTGTGGTTTATCATTAAGTGAGAATGTCTTTCACATGATTATAAGAAATGAGTAACCTGCTTCATGTGACTTTGACGTCAATATAAGCAGATATTTCACATTGCTGCTAAGGATAAATTCACTAAGGTGTAAATGGTAATTAATTTGTATCCATCAAAGGGAGAACTAATGATATCACATGCAATTTTGGTAAATACTCAATTATTTATAATTATTAACTGTGAGGTCATGAACAATTAGAAACAGAACAAATATACATACATTTCTTTGTCCCAACTTGAGTAGATATTTTTAAAACAAATTAATATACATAGTTCTTCATACATTGTTTTATGTGGCCAACATTTGATACACTCCATAGGGTTTCCCTCCAGATCTGGGGTGCAAAACTCATCTTGGTTTTGGGCCAAATCAAGATCATGAATGCTTTCAAAGGGCCAGTTGTGCCAGAATGCATTGATAAAATCTCTTCACAAACTCATAAAATATCAATGAATTCTTAAAATTAAATAATATTATGGAACATCTTTTCAGTCCTCCAGGATTTCGTCACACTTTTTGTGATTTTTTTGTGTTATACTAATTTGGAAATATTTGTGATATTTGTTCTTATTTATGAAGGCAACTTTGACTTTTTATTACTCTCTGTATAGATCATGGACTATAATCTGACATCAATTACGGCTGATGCAGGTCAAAAGCACAAGTAAGAAAGTTTTTGACAATTTTTGAGGAAAATCTGCAATAAACCACCAGTTATATATTAGTGCACAAAGGTCCTGGGATTTGTTGATTTTATGTGAATTTCCATGATAATTCTCAAGAAACTGGAGGGACTGATTGATATAATTTGGCAGTAAATGAATGAAAAACTACTGATTTGACTAATAAAATAATATTAAAGGACACTTAATGTTTAGTCCAGAATCTAGACGGCCACATAAAAAGCTATAGCGAGCCAGATTTGGCCCAGGGGCCTCGTGTTTGACACATGTGTTCTAGGTGATAATTAACTCTAGTCCTGAGACTTGCAAATGAAACCTGGTGACTTTTCTCTGAGCTTATACAAGCAAGACCAATGAAAATGACAAATTCAATCATTTATGATTACATTTGTCATGCAAGAGTTTCATTATTCATCAATGTAAACTACCATTATTCTTACATCTCAAATCAACATTTGATTGGCTTCCATCATAATGTAGAGAACCTTGGATTAGTTTGATCTATTTTGAGAATATTCTTGTTTTTGCATTTTTGAGTTTGTCCTGCTCCTTTGATCCTTCTTGCTGGTACTCTTATACATAATACTCTTTGGTGTTTCCCTGAAATCCTTAAGCTGTGGGCACACTGACTGCTGGTGTTCTCAAAATTTTTAATACTTTTGCTTATATTTTCATTTTGAAAGCAGGACTTCATGTCTTTCTTCTCAAAACTTGTAACGTTTACTCAAACCTTTCTCCTGGCACTCTCTCAGAACTCTGCTCGTTTAAGAAACAAAAGTTCTAAAACCTTGCTTTTGGAACTGCCTTTGCTGGTTATAGACTTTGGGAGGTCCAGACCAAAGCCGAGACCAGTCGTACTAGAGGGAACTGAGGTTGAGGTCATGGACTCCTACAAATACCTCGGGCTGTGGCTGGACAGTAAACTGGACTGGTCAAAACACACTAGCCACTTGTATGGGAAAGTGCAGAGCAGGATGTACTTCCTGAGGAGACTGCGGTCCTTTAACATCTGCAGCAAACTGCTCTGTGATTGCCAGTGTCCTCTTCTACACCGTGGTGTGCTGGGGAGGCAGCATATCCAAGAAGGACACGTCCAGACTGGACAAACCGACCAGGTGTGCCGGCTCTGTGGTCGGCATGAAGTTCGACTCTCTGGGGACGGTGGTAGAGGCGAGGACACTGAACAAACTGCTGGACATCATGGACGATAGCAGCCACCCTCTACACGCCGTCATCAGCAGCCAGAGGAGCCTGTTCAGTGACAGACCGCTGCTTCCCAAGTGCCGGACCAATAGATTTAAGAACTCTTTTGTCCCCCACGCCTTCAGACTGTACAGTTCCTCATTGGGGGAGGGGGGATGATACAGAACAGAGGGTAGAAGGAGTAGTGACCCCTTGTACTTTTCTCCATACTTATCAGGTCAAACCACATAGTGCAATACCATATCACTGGTCAATCTATCCACCAAATTCTTATATTTTCTTTTGTGTTGTATTTATATTTATTTATATTCTTATATTCTATATTCTTATTCCTTGTTTCTTGCATAATTTAAGGTTTTGGTTACTCACATTTAGTGTGTAACTTAGTATTTAATTTGTATTTCTGTATTCTTTTGCACTTTGCTCACTGTGTGCTATCTTTGTTTTTTTTTGCCTGTAAGCTGCCGGTAACTTCAATTTCCTGAGGGAGTCTTCCCAAGGGATCAATAAAGTACAAGTCTAAGTCTAAGTCTTTGGCACCGATTGTTGTAACCTGCGCCACCCACTGGATGTAAGCAGTTGGTTGTGCGAACAAACTAATGCCTAATATCAGAAAGTCCTTAGAGACCAGTAGGACACTGCTAGTGGATGCTAGTGTAACATGGAGCAGAAAGATGAGACCATTGTTTCTTCCTACAACCAGTGGGTGGCCCAGGTTGCTACAATCAATAGTAACCACACAGGCATACCCTCTAAGGAAACTGTGATGGCCAAATCTATGGCCACACTACTATGTGGTACTTGCCTGCCTGGAGATACCAGACAAAAGATAATAGCCAAGGCTCAGCAAGTTTAAATGTTAATTGGAGTGCACCACTAGTTCCTGCTGGCAGTGGGATATGATAGTTTTTGTTTAGATAAGTTTCGTATTTAAGTAAACATTAGTATTTAAAGTTGATTTTTGATTTGCATTTTTGGGTCTTGAGTTTAGCCAAACTTAGCTGTACTATTTGTTTTGTATTATTTGTATTCTTTAGTTACCCCTATTGTCTCTTGGTCTGATCAGCCAGTATATAAACCCCTGTGTGTCATTTCTTTGTTAGGTCAATTATGTTTGTTTGTGCAGCTAGTTTGCTTATACTTTTGCCTGCGTTCAGTTTTGTTTCTTTGACCTCTTTTTATGAGCTCAGTTTATCTTTTGTCATTTATTATTTTTGGGTTAAAATAAAAACCCTATTTTTTCTAAATATATCCTGTGACTCCTCCTGTTTTAACTCGGTCCATCACAGGAACAAATGCACCCAGTGCAACACTTTCATTCTACTGGCTGAGAGGTTGCCAGGGGAAGGTTCAATTTTGTTCCAAAACGGATCCCCTCAACACCTTACCTGCACCTAAAAATTCTGCCCATAAGAGTAATAAACAGAATCGGTGACAAAGCGCAGCCCTGGCAGAGTCCAACTCTCACCGGAAATGAGCCTGACTTATTGCTGGGACTGCGGACCAGACTCTGACACCCCGTACTCCTGGAGAACCCCCCACAGGGCTCCCCGAGGGACACACTGGTCTTCCAGAATTTGAGGTTCAACGGACCCTCCTCTCCTGGATCCCTGAATAGACCTTGCCAGGGAGGCTTAAGAGTGTGACCCCTCTATCATTGGAGGACACCCTCCAGTCCCCCTTTTTGAACAGGGGGACCACCACCCCAGTCTGCCAATCCAGGGGAACTGCCCCCGATGTCCATGCGATATTGCAGAGTCGCGTCAACCAAACCAACCCTACAACATCTTTAGCCTTAAGGAACTCCTGGCAAATCTCATCCACCCCCTGGGCCTGGGCACCGAGGAGCTTTTTAACTACCTCAGCGACCTCGTCCCCAGAGATTGGAGAGCCCGGCCCAGATTCCCCAGGCCCACCTTCCTCAATGGAAGGCATGTTGGTGGGATTGAGGAGGTCTTCAAAGTATTCTGCCCACGGCCCCACAACGTCCCGAATCGAGGTCAGCAGCACACCATCCCCACTATAAACAGTGTTGGTGCTGCACTGCTTCCGCCTCCTGAGATGCCGGATGGTGGACCAGAAGAAGAAGCCATGCGGAAGTCTTTCTCCATGGCCTCTCCAAACTCCTCCCACACCCGAGTTTTTGCCTCAGCAACCACCTGAGCCGCACGCCACTTCGCCTGCCAGTACCCATCAGCTGCTTCCGGAGTCCCAAAGACCAAAAAGGCCCGATAGGACTCCTTCAGCCTGACAGCATCCCTCACCAAAGGTGTCCACCAACGGGTTCGAGGGTTTCCGCCGCGACAGGCACCAACAACCTTGCAGGCACAGCTCTGATAAGCCGCCTCGACAATGGAAGCACGGAACATGGTCCACTCAGACTCAATGTCCCCCACCTCCCCAGGAATGTGTTCGAAGTTCTGCCGGAGATGGGAGTTAAAGCTTCGTCTCACAGGGGATTCCGCCAGACGTTCCCAGCAGACCCTCACAACACGTTTGGGCCTGCCAGGTCTGACAGGTATTCTATCCTACCACTGGAGCCAACTCACCACCAGGTAGTGTTTAGGTGGACAGCTCCGCACCTCTCTTCACCCGAGTGTCCAAGACATACGGCCACAGATCAAATGAAACACTGACAAAGTCGATCATTGAACTGCGTTCTAGGGTGTCCTGGTGCCAACTACACATATGGACACCCTTATGCCTGAACATGGTGTCCATATTGGACAATCTGTGACAAGCACAGAAGTCCAACGCCGAGGAGCGTGGTTGGGAGTAACACATGTCACATGTCATTGCCCATGTGAGCGTTGAAGTCCCCCAGCAGAACAAGGGAGTCCCCAGGAGGGCTACTCTCCAGTACCCCCTCTAAGGACTCCAAAAAGGGTGGGAAATCTGACTGTTGTTCGGCCCGTAAGCACAAACCCGTCTCCCCACCTGGAGGCGGAGGGAGGCTACCCTCTCGTTCATCGGGGTAAACCCCAATGTACAGGCACCAAAATGGGGAGCAACAAGTATGCCCACTCCTGCCCAACACTTCTCACCATGGGCAACTCCAGAGTGGAAGTATGTCCAGCCCTTCTCAAGGAGACTGGTTCCAGAACCAGAGCCATGCATTGAGGTGAGTCTAACTATTTCTAGCCGGAACCTCTCAGCCTCACACACCAGCTCCGGCTCCTTCCCCACCAGAGAGGTGACATTCTACGTCCCAAGAGCCAGCTTCTGCAACCGAGGATCGGACCGCCAGGACCCCCTCCCTCGGCCACCACCCATCACACAATGCCTTATTTTTTTCCAAATTTTAATTTACAATCTGTTAGGAAAAGAATTAAACTAAAACAGGTTATTAACAGAATTATACATCTCAAATTGAAAAAAAATTTCTGTAAGTCCCCTCACATTCCAACTTGTGATTTTTATGTTACAGATGTTATGAGTATTAACTTGTTCCATACGTTTCCCCTCCAAATATTAATATAACAATACATGCAATATAACACAAAATGCATAAAGAATTTGAAGAAAATAAGTACTAAATGAAAAAAGAAAACCCTGAAAATGACACATAACACTTAAAGTCCCTCAATTCCTTACTCAGACTCAGTGTTGTATAAAGTACTGAAATCTCGGAGTCAAGTAAAAGTATTGGTACCGCTCCAAAATATGACTTTGGTAAAAGTCCAAGTCACTGACTGAAATGTTACTTGAGTTAAAGTCTTAAAGTATCTGAAACGTCTTGTACTTAAGTATGGAAATTACTGTAAAAATGGATGAACTCAAGTAATGTAATGACCCGCCTCTCGCCCGGAACGCAGCTGGAGATAGGCACCAGCAACTCCCGACCCCGTTAGGGAGAAGGGTGACGGAAAATGGATGGATGGATGGAAGTAATGTAATGAAAAGTATAAGCATAAAGTAAAACAAGGCAAATGCAGTTTGGATGACATTTTTTATATTTTGGTAAACTTGTTAAATACACTTAAAATAATGAACACAACCAAGTGCAGGCAAAATGAAACCTGCTAAGAATATTAGGTGCTTTACCTAAACCACAAGGTTAACTTAACCTGCATTACAACTGAACCAGCTTCTTAGTAAACCCTTCAGGACAGAAAATATAAGTTTTTTTAAGCCTTAAGTTTTCCCTTTCAGTAAGGTCAGTGCTGAAAATGAGAAAAATAAATAGTCAGTACAGAAAATGCGGCCAACATGAAGGAAAAAAAAGCCATTATGATTACTCTACTTCACAAACTATAGGTGCACACAACTGGTCATTATGCAAAAGAAAAAAAGAATTGGGAGGGAAATGCAGCTTATTTGGCATCTGAAGAGGGAGAGCTTTTTGTTAACTTGGTGTTTAATGGGAGAAGCGAAACCTGTGCATCCTATTGGTGGTGATGAACAAGCCCAGTCAAGCAGGCTTTGTTGCAGTCAATCAGTAGGTGGATCAAAACATTTGCGTTTCTCTCTCGCTTTTTTGTAGCGAGTAACTAAACCACACATTGAAAATGTATCGGAGTAAAAGTATGCAATTAAGTTCGGAAATATAGTGAAGTAAAAGTGAAAGTTATCAAAAATTTTCATACTCGAGGAAAGTATGAAGTACTCCAAAATATACTTAAGTAAAGTAGTGAAGTATTTTTACTTTGTTACTATACAACACTGCTCAGACTAATAAATTGTATGAGCAAATTGAGTTTCATAGCCAAACTATGAAATCCAACTTCATCAACCATGAATACACCTTACTGAAACACAAATACATCCAACCCATATGTAGCCATTCCTTTTTTGAGAATTAGGCTTAATCAAAGTATTTTTGAATTTATGTGACACCCTGTCATGTACACAAGTATTTATAGTACCGTTATACAAACATATGGAAAAATATTGCATGAGAAGAAGGGAAAAAGAAAGAAAATTTCTCCCAAGCTGTCTTTGTCTTATATAATAAGTCAAAGATTAATTGAATATTTTGTCAGCAAAGGTATAGTTGGGCAGCTATCACTTATGAGCAGCTGATTCTCTAGTTCAAGAACTGCTCTGCTCATCAATACAGTCAGTCCTGTCTTGTGTGCCAAAAATCACATCTTTGTCATGCGCTGATTCGCAGAAATCCCAAATGGGCAGGTCTTGTAGTCATTCTCAAGGCTTTAAAATGAGACTGAATATACACAAAATCTGAGGTTTTGGAATCTTTCCACATCTAAAACTATAATCTAAAACTATAGTCGTCTATAACTATATGTGCCAGCAACATCTGTACCATGTTGATGGGTCTTCTCTAAAGATGGATTGAGCCAGAGAAGGAACTGACTGAAGGCAAAAAAAGCAGAAATTATTCTTTTTTTGAATAAAAATCTTTGAATGATACTGCCTCTATCATGACATCATAATATACAGTAATAAGTTCTTAGGTAGTAATAAAATGAAAAGAATAATTCATAAGAATAATTATATTTACAGTCCAACATAACAAGATGACAATGTTAATTGTAGCATCCTCCTTTCACTTTTATATAAAATACAAAAACAAAGGTTTCTGTGGAGAACATAAGCTTTAATGATAATGGTTTGAAGGAAACACTCATAATTTAAATGAAGATATCAATGTTATTCAAGTCAACTGTAGAACATTGAAATAACCACTAGATGTCGCTATTTTAGAGCCTATGGAGTGCTTCAAAACAATAGTCCACTTTCTGAGCAACTATCTCAAAGTGGTTCAGTGATTCAGAACGCCTCAGTTTCACCATCACTATTTCAAGGAACATTTCAAGTAGTGATGCCGAGGCTTCATAGCGCGTGTCTCGTTCTCCAGGAGGATTTTTATGAAGTGCATATTGAGGCCTGTGTTGATGGAACAGGTACCACATAACTGATTTAGGAACTGGCTCTCAGTTTGCTTGCAGAGTGAAATAAGTGATAAAACCCTGCTGTTTCACCCGCCACCTTTTCTTTTTTAGGATTTTATTGCGTGTGCGTTTGGAGCATATGTGGATCCCATTGTTCCGTGTCTGACAACATTTTTATTTCTCCGAATAGTTTCACACAGTAATAGTAAATCATTGCCTATAATATGTAATATAGGCAACACAATAGATTCTGTGTTCTAATTTCTAATGTTTTGAAACTTTATATAAAAAATCTCATCTGTGCTGAGGCATTATTTAGTTCTGCAGAAACACAAGTATACTAACCAGGTTGTGTTAGCATTTTATATTGATGGGCCAGACGACACAGCACATGCACTGAGCAGACAAGATGAAACCCCGTGTTGGTGTGCGTATCGCTTTAAGGAAAACCGTGTGACCGATGCAGGTCCCATGTCTTTTGGATGTGACTGCGCCAAATTGTGTTGATGAGGGAGAAACTGTGTCGACACGTTTGTGGGTTTTGTTCGATGGAGATACTTTGTGTTCTTTGCTTTGCGTTGGTTTTTGGTTCGTAATTGAATACTGGCATGGATCAACCGAGGAAGATGAAGTTTTCTCCCATGTTGGATCATTTTGATTTTGTCACGGAACATAATTATTCTGTTCTCATTTCCACTTTTGATCATTTCTCTTTTGGAGATGCATTAGCTCTTTTTGGTCTATTGCTATACATTAGCTTTTATTTATATTATAGGTGAAAAATTTAGGATTTGCTCCCAAGTTTTGTCTTACTGTAACCAGAGCACTTCCACAATGCTGAGGCATCAACGAACCGGTCAACTCTCCTGTCTTTATTGAATTTGCCTGCAATGACTTTCTAAATCCATCAGATGTCACTTTCTCTATTTTCTTTATTATAACTCAATTTTGTCCCATTATTTGTAAATATGGAGTTCATACATAGTGCTGTATATAAGAAGGTAATAAACACAATTCTTATTAAGTCCACATTTCTGTATTATTAATGTTTTTATTTGTCTGATGGAATATTCTTATCAGAGTTGGGGTCCATCATATAAAGTTAGCAAATAGGAGGCAAGAATGTCCACACACACATATGAGCAAAAACATTTCAAAATTCAAGTTCAATTCAAATTCAAAAATAATTTATTGATCCCAAAAGAAAACTGAATGCAAATGTTATAATTATACACTATGCAGTGGTTTAGGAGGGGACTGTCTCCACTAAGAATATTTAAATTGGTCCAGAAAAATAATTGACAGATGGTTTGCTATAAATTACAAATTTGGTACAGTGACTAAAAGATCAAAATAAAGCACGTGTGAAATTGTGAAGGATCACAACAATGTTCTCAAAAATGGAAATAGAAAGTATTTCATTAAAAAGTTTGGGGATTTGTGACACAAAAGTCTGGCTTCTTTTAACTACCGTGTGTTCTGGAGCAGAGAAAAGTAATCCACCTTAAGCTGTGAAGTCTGGGGGACACTAAAGATAGCAAAGAGAGAAGTGGCCAGTGGAATAATCATCTTCTGTCCTAAATCCTAACTGGCTCACTCTACTAATCCAGACAAGAAAAGCAAACTGAGAAAAGTCAAATTACGCTCTCCTCTTTTCTTTTGTTAAGCTTTATTTCTTATGTGTGCTTTGTGTCTCATCTTTTAGAAAAAAACACATGGCTCACTCTACAACACCAACTCTCACGATATACTGTATACAAATGAATGCAAGAAAATATGACAAAAAGAACTAGAATTGCATTAAACAAAAAAAATCTACATTTACTGGAATGAAAATGTAGTTTTACACATATCAGCCTGTTCTAATAATTTAAAAAAAATTACTTTACTGCACTTTATTTGAAACAACAGGAAAGTTGGTTGTGAGAGAGGTAAGACATGTGGAACTCAAGCCTGTGACGACTGCGTCAAGGTCTGAGGCCTCCATATATGGATCATGCGCATTAATCCTGCAACATCGCAATGGCCAGTTCTAATGTTTTAATATGTGGAATGAGATTAAAACATCGTTCCACACATTTGAATTCAGTTCAAATGTGGCAGAAATAAGCATTTCTTCTGAACCCAGGTGAGATAAAGATTCCTTCTAATCTTACAAATGTGCAAATTCCATACGTTTGTACTATTTCTCTTTCTCTTTCTTACACACACACACATGCACGCACATGCGCACCCGCACACACACACACACACACACACACACACACACATATCAAGTTGTCTCCCAAAGCAGTAAGACCAGTTAAACAAGTAAAAATACTTTCACAAAATCCAGCAAGTGGACACGCCTGTCTCTTTCACTCCCTCTCCTTGTTTTTACTTTCCGTCGCTTGTTTTTCAGACCTGCTTCAAACGAAATACCTAACCTCCAGGGTGACTCAAGAAAAAATAAGGCTTTATTAATGTGTGGATAAGAAGAACATTTCAACAGGTACTGATAACATTATGAATAACCCACACTCAGTTTACAGATTTATTGTAATGATAAAGGTGGGATAGTGCTTTGACTTTTCATTATCTGAAACTTTAATTGTGTCAGTTATACTAGATTTGTTGTACCAATGTCATCAGAGCTAACCCTTTTGAAGTCATGTCAGTTTTAATCTGTCTGCTTTTAATGTTTGTAAAAAAAAAGATGTTTTCTGTTGCTTTGTGTTCTTAAGTAAAATAGATTATATAATGAAGAAAAAGTAGGGCCAATGCATTAGCTCCTTTTGATTAAAGGTAATTAATATTTGTACTTAATGTTGAAACTGACGGTTAAAATAAACAACTTTAACTGAAGAATAGTTTGGAGAATTTACGAAAGTTCTAATATTTTTTTCTGAATTTGTCAGTAGTTTCCAGGTGATGAGTCCAGCATCGCTATGATTAGCACTAATTAGTATCATGAAGTCATTTCTAGATTAGAGAAGCTATCAATACTGCCCTAATTTGAATTGAAATTTATTCCTTCAATCCTTAAGCATTCCTTCATCTTTCATCAAAAGGTTTGAAATAAAATTACAAGCTTGATTGACAAATTTGCCTATTTGTGCAACTAACCACCCAAGACCTTATAACCATTTTTTTGGCTCTTGTGGCCTTTATTTGAAAGTGCTAAGACAGGAAAGTAGGGTAATGAGAGAGAGGGAAGAGATGCGGCAAAGGTCACCAGGACAGGAATGGAGCCTGTGACGGCCACGTTGAGGACTAAGGCCTCCTTTTGTGGGTTGTGTTTAACCCCTGCACCACCACAGCAACCCCCTTATAACACTTTTGCAGTAAAATCAACTCAATAAAACCAATATTAGGGTACAAACTAACTGATTTTTAACAGTTGAGTTGTTTTTGCATCCATCAAAGGATAGCCATTTTCTGAAGATATTGTAGTAATCTCACATGAACAGGGTCAATGCAGCAAACATTAGTATTTACTGAGGACAAAGGTGATTTCAATTTCTTAATGATATAGATTTCTGGTTTATCTGTGCTAGTGGATCAGTTCCTGTTACAGTTAAATGTGTTCCACAGAGCCCTCATGTTCAATTCCAGGCTATCATATTTAGATCCTATTGTGATAAGCATGGCAGTAACTATTCCACTACAGTTCTAGTATGGAAGAAGATTACGGCTATTGATACAAAAAAACAAACAAAAACAAAAAAAACAAAAAAGAAAAATGTCTAAATCTAGTCTTAAAACTCAAATCACTAAGGTCAAAGCAGGGGGACAGTTTGTGTGGATAATCCAGTGTAGATAAAGTGCAGGTTTACAAATCCTATAAGAAGAAAGATTCCCCCGGTCAAGCTGGCTCAAGTGGCTGAGGAGAGGGAAGTCTGGGCCTCCCAACTTAGGCTGCTGCCTGACTCCGGATAAGAAGAAGAAGATGGATGGATGGATGGATGGATGGATGGATGGATGGATGGATGGATGGATGGATGGATGGATGATAAAGAAGAAACAGTTCTGAGAATTTTTTCTTGTACCACCAACATAATTGGCATACACCTGAACATGTTTGGTTATTCATTCTGGCTGAGACTGAATTAGAGTTCTGACTTCAACACTGAAGTCAGAACTGAGAAAACCCAGGTAAGGATTTCATGGCTTTGAAAACATGGTATAACTTAAATGCCAAGACAAAAAACATGAGGAAAATAAAAAAATCAACAAACAGAAACATACCTTAAGCTCTTTTAAAGAAATATCTATAACTAGTTTTTTCATTTGTCTTTTTTAGTCATGTTTTAATTTTTATATTCTTTGTTTTGAAGCACATTATTTATGTATTATTTTGCTGAAGTTGCAATACAAACAAAATATACAGACTTACTAAGGAATTACTGAGCATTTTGGGTGTTTTGCAGCATAAAACAGAAAAACTGATTTTCTTTTCCATGTTTGTGTTCAATTGTTTTCAGAATGGGTTCCAATCACAGCAGTGAGAAACTCCACTGTAATCGTTACCTGAAAGGACAGGGTCCTCAATCACTGGCACAACGAGGTCAGTCACCTCATTAATCATTGGTTTATGTTATTGTTTCCAGTATTGGCTTCTGATCACTTTCTGACAATTTGACATTATTTTTGTTCAGTAAATGACGGGATGAGTTGGAGGATCACATCATCAAATTTTTATCAACCTGAAGGCAAAATGAGTTTGGAGATTCTCCACAAAAACATGCCAAGTTTCCCTGATGCCAACACACTGAAGATCACTTATATGTTTCCTAAAGGCATACAGACAGTAAGTGTCTAACACCAGCCCACATATTTTACTAATATCATAAAACATAAAATGTTGTAGTTGTCATTATGTCACTAGAACATAAATTTGCAGTGGTATCCTCACTGATATTTATCTTTATTCATGTAAAGATAAATAATGAAGCCCATACATGTCTGTTGCTGAAGTCTCAGCTAATGCGTGCGAGGGTATCTGCAGGTCGGCAGAGGGGTTTGAACGTGGAAAGATGGATTTTGCAGCTCTTGGGAAAGGAAAACCTGTTCCACAGTAGTGTGATTGTGGTCTTTATGAATTTGTGCCGTTTCCCAGACAGCAGAGGTGCAGACAGTTTGTGTCCTGGGTGGGATCAGCAGCAATGCGACTTGCCTTACTTTGCCAAGATACAGCGGCTATGGAATGTGATGAGATGCCCTTAAATTTTTCACTCTTTGTTTTATTGCAGCTATTTGCTAAAATCAAACAGTTAATATTTTTTTATGAATGTACACTCTGCATCCCATATTGACAGAAAACAAGCAAAATGTAGAAATTTTTGCAAATTTATTAAAGAAAAATTTAAATTGTATTGGGCAGGTGACAAGCAGTGCCTGGTTTTCTCCACACCGACCACATAGAATTAACAGCAAAAAGTTAAATCTTCATCTCATCAGCCCAGAGAATCTTATTTACCATAGTCTGGGAGTCTTTCATGTGGTTTTTTGGCAAACTCTGTGAGGGTTTCATATGTCTTGCACTGAGGAGAGACTTCTGTTGTGCCACTCTACCATAAAGCCCCGACTGGTGGAGGGCTGCAGTGATGGTTGACTTTGTGAAACTTTCTCCCATCTCCCTACTGCATCTCTGGAGCTCAGCCACAGTGATCTTTGGGTTCTTCTTTTCCTCTCTCACCAAGGTTCTTCTCCCTCGACTGCTCATTTAGGCTGGATGGCCAGGTCTAAGAAGAGCTCTGGTCATCTCAAACTTCTTCCATTTAAGGATTCTGGAGGCCACTGTGCTCTTTAGGAACCTTGAATGATGCAGAAGGTTTTTGCACCATTGTAACCTTGCCACAATTCTGTCTCTGAGCTCCTTGGCAGTTCCTTCCACCTTAAGATTCTCATTTGCTCTGACCTGCACTGGGAGCTGTGAGGTCTTATGTAGACAGATGTGTGCCATTCTTAATCAAGTCCAGTCAGTTTAATTAAACACAGCAGGGCTCCAATGAAGGAGTAGAACCATTTCAAAGAGGATCAGAATAAATGGACAGCATGTGACTGAAACATGAGTGTCACAGCAAAAGGTGTGAATACTTATGATAAGGTAAGATAAGATAATTTATTAGTCTCCCATAGGAGAAATTCATCATGGAAGCAAGGGCAAAACTGCAATACAACAATAAAAAGCCCATCCAGAAGGACGGTAAGCATGAATAATTACATAAAAACAGAAAAAAAGCATAAAAGCAAAATGTCAGATTGGCAGTACATCCCCATAACCATTCCCATTCACATACATCCTCTACATCCTACTCTTGGTCATCGTCTGGACCTCCTGTTACTCTGTCCAGGCCCCGCTAGTCTGCCATTCATCAGGATAACGGAGAGTGGTACAAATGAATGTTTCAGATGGTTACATTTGCACAGGGAAACCCTGAACCTTCTCCCAGAGTTCATAAGAACATATTCTGATACAAGCACATGTGACCCATCAGACAGGATATTCTGAGCTTGCCTGATGGTAGCCTGTTCACACAGGTGCTGTGGAGAAGATAGATCCAGAGTGTTGATAATCTAACTTGGCATCTTCACCAGACTTTGAATCTGAGTTTTTAATTTAACAATAAGATTTCCAAACCAACCAGTAATGCCATATTTCAGAACAGACTCAACGGTTGCCCTATATATTTTATAGTATAAAAGATCAATATTATCATTTTAGAAATGCAACACAATAGAAGTCATCTAACAAAATAGAGACGCTGGTGAACCTTTGCACATAAATTTGTCACATGAGTGCACCAGCTCAGATCGCCATCTATGTACAAACCTAAATATTTAAAAGATGTTCGATGGAGCACTGGGACTCCAGTCACTGATTGATTTAGGATCCGGAAATAATTCAACACTTTTGGAGGTGTTTATCTGTAGCTTATGAGAGTCGCACCATAAAACAAACTTATCTACAGCAACTTTATGCTGTAGATAAAGTTGCGTCTGTTAAGAGACTCAGAATAACAGTATCATCTGAAAATGTTATCATGTACTGATTGAGTTAAGAACTAACACATTCACACTGACGCAGTCTTGGGGGACCTGTGCTACTTAACATTGAATCAGAGAGAACTGAATTGTATTTTACTTGCTGAGATCTTTTTGATAAAAAAAAATAATAATAATAATACCACTTAGTTGAAAAAGGATTCACTGTGCTGTGACACAGCACAAATGAACCATCACAGGACCAGATGATTCGAGTCAGTTAGTGCTCCATCATGTGGGATGCTTGGGCTTGCAGGTCAACATGGAGAAAAGCAGTCTGACTCCCTCACAGGATCTGGTGCAGTGTTCAATCTCTGACATACTGACCTTTCTGCATGCATTACTGGATCAGGGACAGTCTCTGTCTACCTTGAAAAAGTATGTGGCTGCTTTTTCCTGTTGGCATGTTTGGGCTGAATAGTTGTTCAGTGGGCAGAGACAAGGTTGTTGTACTGTTTTTAAGAGGTGTTCAGCATTTGTACCAACACAAACCTCCTTGTGGCACCGGCGTGGGACCTTTCTCTGGTGCTTGAGGCTCTTTGGTCTCTCCCATTTGGGCCCTTGGCATCTGCGAACCTCAAATGGATCTCACAGAAGATGACGTTCCTTTTGGGGATGGTTTCTGCAAAGCGTATGGGGGAATTGCAGGTTCTCTCGATAGTGAGCCCTGCTGCTGGTGGAATCCTGTTACACTGTGGCCAGTGACATCTTTATTCCTAAGGTGTCACTGGCAGCAGGCACTACCCAAGCCCTTCATCTTGCCCTTCGGTTTGACACCAGATGCTCCTTTGAACCACTGTGCCCTGTTTGTGCCCTTGAGGCATATATCAATGCCACGGCATCCTTCCGAAAGACAAATAGCTTTGCGAGACTTTCTTCACATAACCTTTCAAGCTGTGGGGCAAGTTTCAGTCAGCCACTGCCCGCCTATGAACTTTGTGGAAGGAACAAAGTCACTGTTTTTGTGGGTGAAGAAAAGATTTAAGTTTATATCTGCATGGACATTATGAAAATTCAAGACTGATAAAAATTATTATGTGGATGATTTTATTTTTTGTGTGTCTGTAAAGAAGAAAAAAAAATATTTCTTTGCATGACACACCTTTAAAGTGTATGGTGTTTGTATGATCAATTATAAAAACATACCAGGGTGAAGAAACTGCAAATCCTAGCTGTCGGGAGGGATACCTGGCTGACGAACATCATCATGTTGGTCTTCAAAATAAAATACATAAACCTTGTAAACTATCACAACAGAGTAACTCCCCCACTCAGATTCTTCAGACTAGCCATTAGCAATTAGCAAACATCTGGTGGAACTTCACATCCACTGACTGCTTTTCTCCATTTCTATTCTAAATCAAGGAGAAACACCCCCACCCTGGCCAGCCATATGCACAGACACAGGTGTGTACATACCTCCCTGAAAACCATGAGGGGCGGACTGTCGTCACTTTGCTGGAGAAGGTCTTCAACCAGCAGCTTTTGTTTATCATTGCTACCAATGAAAGTGGAGAAGATGTTATCACACCAGCCTCCGTTCCACTAAAAATACAACATGAAGAAGAAGGAAGCATAATGTAAGTCAGCATTATTGAGTCAATATCAGACAATGTTGACCACATTAATGACAAAAAAGCAATAACTTTTTTATTTTTAACTAAAAGAAAACGTGAAGTGAATAAAAAGGTTTGTTGAACTGTTAAAGAACTGCCAAATATCCAAATGTTGAATTCTGCTGAATTTTCATTAATCCACAGAAATCAGACAAGATATCAGGAAAAGATCTGTGGTCCTCTTCAACTCTGGTGAATCACAGGGTCAGATTAGTAGACGATGAAGTTCCACATTAACTGTTCATGTAGTTAGATGCAAGGGTAAGCACCATGAGAGTGTCCAACCGTCAAACCAAAGGAAGGAGACAGGTTGGAGGAGATGCATTCTGGTCATTGTACCTGTGAAGTACTAAGTATCCAGTGCACATCATCATGTTGGTGTTATTCAACAAAAAGAACTGCTATACTTCACAACATAGATGGCATTGGAAATATATCTTCCAGTAAATGAAACTGACATCAAGCTGTGTGTAAGCAGGCAAACTAGAAATGTGTTCCACCCAGTTTTGATAGGAGGAAGGATCCAAAATCCCAGCAAACTGTTGGGAGAAACTTGTGAAAGGAAGCTCTAAATTACACAGTTCAAAATTCATTTCTAAGGAAAGTAAACTTCTGAATTTGAATGAAAAAATATTGAGGTATTTCTAAAAATAATAGAAAGTTTTGGTTTTATATAAATTATATGTAAAAATTTGGTTTTAAATCTATATTCTCATGAAGCTAATGTGATCATGAGCAAAAAACATGGTCCTGTCACAATAGTTCTGAAAGATAAAGTTACTGAAATTTAGTCTGTGATGTAGCAACTTTCTTTTTAATTATTTTTGTCTTCCACAGATTCAGCAGCTGAAAAAAACATCACATTTGTGATTTACTGAATATGTGCATACAGCAAAAGCATGCATTAACCTTGTCCTTATGATGTTTCAGTGATGGCTACCTGGATGCAAACTACCTGAAGACATTGAGTAAAGTACTGAGAAGTAAAGGCTCAAGTAAGACTTGATGAGGTTCCCACTACTGCTGATGATTGAAGTCACAGGCTCCTGTTTAAAGCAAATGCATCTATATAAGGATTAGCTACAATATTTCCAATTTTTGAATAATTAAAAAATTTGTAACGTGTTTATGAAATGTTTGATGTATTCTGCATGGGAGGCTTGAATAAAAATATGGTTATATGTCCAAACAGAAAAGATTATAACATCTACTTTTGCATGTTTTTTTGTTTTCAAGTGTTTGTAGTATATCAGAAGCAGCTCCAAAGATGCTTAGACATTGTCTGTCTTTTTTCTGTCTTTGTTTCCATCTGAAACTGTACTAATTCACATGGAATCTAATGAATGAAAGCCGGAGATTAACGCATGTACAAATAAATAATTTATTAAAGTTTTCTTTTTTTGTTTGTTTGTTTTTTTGCCATAATGTCAATGCTGCGTGTCAATGACTCAGCGCAATCTGCTTAGACAGACTTTTTAAATTACTTTGAATAATTAATTAAGTATACAACACTGTTTTCTAATTTGGATCAAGTTTGGAATGGGGTTATTATTTGTAAAGTGACTTGAGATGGCATTTGCTATGGTTTGGCATTATTTTAATAAAGTGACTTGAATTGGATTTATATTTTTAGGAGAATATCATAGACAACTCATAATTATTGTCAGCAACACCAACCCTCTCAATGCAAATATTTGCCATCCAAAAGGAATTAAAAACTGCTTCTGATTTTATGGGACTTTTACATTTTAAAAATGATCGCATTATTCCATCGATTTCTAGTCCACCATAAATGACTTTCAAATTTCTATTTTTCAATTTCAAAATAGTGATTATGGAATCCATTGTGACAATGAAACGTTATGTCTGTCTTGAAATGACTTTATTATAATTTAGGACATTTTCTGTGAAAGAAATGAGAACATCAAATAATTTATACCTTTGTGGTAAATTTAAAATGACCAAATTTTCTCAACTTTGAATTTGCAATTTGAAAATATAAATTAATTTTCTAAAAAGAACAGACAATGGTTGAGTTATTAAAAGGCCATCTTTTAAGAGAACAGGGAAAATATAAAAGGTGAATATCCTGTGAATGAATAAAGTAAAGAGATGGAAAAGGGAACTGCAATATTAAATGTAATGTTTATGCCATGCTGTCATTTGTTTAAGTTTGTGTATTCACATTTTTGGAAATATGGTAAGATAATTTTGAATAACATAATACCCATTGTCTGCCCACAAAATTGCATGTATAACACCAATGAAGACACTTTTAATGGTATGTTATGATATAGAACTATCAGACCAAAAAGTGTACATGAATCAACATTGATATGGTGCCAGTTATGTTGAAACCCTAACGTTGATTCTACCTGTAAGTCACCGACCACTGTCAATATCGTTTCAATGTCAGGCTTTAATGTGGATTCAATGTTTTTACCTAACATTGTTTCAGCGTTGATTCACTCATATTTTCCTATCTTTGCTGTCATTGAAGGCATCAGAATTTCCTAATAAGACATGTTGTAAGAATGTGCTCCTATCCTAAAGAATGTTTTTCATTTTACCAACCTTCCATTCTGCTTCTCATATTGGCTTTCTAAAATCACCCAGAGTAGTCTTGGTCTCCATTCATTTGGGTTTGTTGAGATTGATGTGGTGTCCTTGTAAAAAACTTGGCAATTGTAATGTAATATATTAATTGTTATGTGGTGTTGATCTAGTCAAATTGTTGCTTAAATTTGATTTGTTGCCATGAAATGCCATACAGCAGATGAAATTCAACATGTCTTCAAAACAGCTTTAACGCCGGGATCATCAATTTCAACTCTTCACAACTGAAAAGTGTGCCATGATTTTTTCTTCTTTTTTCCATTTTTATTCTGTTTCTATGAGTTTCAATCATTACAAAACTAGAAGTTACCTTGATGCACACCATCCCATTGAGACCAGCTGTGTGTTGGGGGTTGTTTGCCCCACATTCTGGAGTCTTCCCGTCTACCAGGTGTTTTTTTTACTGGATTCGGTTGGACAGAGATCATGATCTGATCTCTGACCAAATGGAAAGAGAAAAGCTCAAGTTTTAGGATAGACTTTGAAAATGACTTGCTTCGAAGTTGTTTCAGTGTGTGGCCACCAGGAAGGGCTACACTGATTTGAAAAGCACAAAGACACAACACTGCCATCTGATGGAAAACTTATTAAATCATAATGCTGATATCTGGTGGAGAACTAGGGTATTACATGACCACACTGGCATCTGGTAGGTAGATGACAAATTGAATTACATATTAGAAAAGTTTGTCTTAACAAGCCACAAACTGTATAAATTTAAAATATTAATGCTTTTTGAACATTTACATTATTCTAAATTGAATAAAGGTGAGTAAATACAACATAATTAGCACTTTGAAACTTTTTGTACTTTCAGAGATGTAAGAGTTTACAATCTTTGACAAATGCATTGAACATAAAAACAATATGAAATTAATATTTGATTATATGACAGCTAGCCTGCTCCAGTTCTACACACCTTAAAAATACACAAAACACTCAAAAAGTTCATCCTAAGCTACTATTTCTACCCAGTGCCCAGGTACCACACTTCTTTTTCTCTTTTTGAAAGTTATAAGACATACAAAACATCTGGTTGTTAATCAGTCATCAGCAACAATAATACAGACAAAATGCCAGGGGTGTCACTGAGGAGTTATATTTAAAGTTTGCCAAGTTGAAAGGTCATGAATCTTGAATTTGCCGAGAATCATCTTCATGTACATAGCTTTCTTGTTGGGGATGTATTTAATAAATGAGTCATAGTTAAAAGTTCTTGGGGGAAGAACCCAATGTTTGGTTCAGAGTAGCCCATTTGATTTTATGAATGTGATATTTCCCCAGAAGCAGCATCAGTCATATGACATGGATTGTGTCTTTGTCCATATTTTTATTACTAAAAAATAATATTTTCCTTTTATTAAAAGTCATTATTTACCTGGTATAATGCTATATAGAGTATTATAGGTCAGTCCAGAATATCTTACTGTATGCATATTGCAAAAGTAAATGTTGAATTGTTTCGCCATGGGATTCACAGAAAGAACAAAAATAGTCAACTACAAGCTTAAATTTTTCAAATATATTTTTTGTAGGATGAATGTTGTGTAAAACTTTGAAGAGAATCTTATATTGCATTATTTATTCTTCTCCAATTAACCAAGCTAGGTTCTAATTAATTTAACTGTGTAAAGAAGACAGGAACCACACCGATTGTGAACAACGTCCCCAATAGACGATGAGATGAGCTCCACTGTTGGAAACCGTGAGCAAACACTTCCGGTGAAGTGTTTGCTCATTAGTTCCTGGGTTAGCAGTTTTAGATCCTGGTCAGATAGCCTGCGGCACTGAGCCATGGTAGACAGTCTGGAAGCATTCAACCAGATGATTTAATACATCCAGACAGTGTCCAAACAGGTTCAACAAAGTTAATTTAAAACACACTATTCAGGTAAGAACACCACGGTAATGGCAACATGTTAGTTCATTTACTACTTATCTTTTTATATGTTCAGTACAGCGTGTGATTGATAAGTGTAGAATTTTTACAAAAAGTTCAAATTTGGTAAAACCTATGGGCTGTTGTACCAGACTGTCTTTCTATTCATACATCCCTGCTTTTGGATGTGTGTGACGTTAGTTTCTGAGTTTTTCTGAACACTTCACCTGAATTTTGACCTAGAGGGGAAAAAAGTTTATATTTTGATATTTTTAAATGGAATTTATCTGGAGAGATTGTGTCTTTCAGCCAAAATGACTGTGTGTGTGTTTGTGTTCCAAAGTGTGTGTATGTGGTTGAGGTGGAGTGCATGCTACTTTTTCCACTTTTCATCTGGAGCTCTTGTCTCTGTAGAGCAAGCTGAGGTTATGAACTGTCCCTGGAGCTAAAAACAATACCACAGGCTTGTGGTTTACTGACGCTTGTGTCATGGTGAAGATAAATGTGACAGTCTGTCTGACCTGCTGGTTGTGAACATATGAATCTTTGTTTTGTGAGTGTGTATGTGGCTGGGTTGTCTATGAAAGAAAGACAGAAACCTTCCAAGAAAAAATGGTTCAAAAGGCTTCAGAGGTCTCTCAAATCATATTATATGTTATTGTTACTGCTGGGTCCTGGCTGTAATTCAGTTTGAAGAGAACATCCAGCCTGCATTAAACTGTGAAAATTCATTATTGACTATATGGACCAATAAACAGCAAGGGTTCTGGTAGGGGGTTCAGGTAGAAGAGAAAAATGAAACCAATAAATCAAAGTAATATTCGCCTGCAACTTCTGCTATAACAGGCATGAAGTGTAGTGTCTGGTAGGGTCATAAAGGTACAGTTAGTCTTACTACATTGTGAGGTTCTAGATGTGTCTCATTGGTACATGCAATAAGGTAACAATCACTGCTCTTGTTCAGAAAACAATGTTTTTATTGGTTTATGTTAAGTGAGCTTATGTTAACGGAAACTAAGGAGCTGAAGACGAGGAGCTACAATAAATTCTGTGAATTCTGTTAGAGCTGTAATGTAATACTGGTGATTGTCTAATATTAATACAGTATATGTCTTACCAAGCTCTTTGTCCCTGTTATCAAGCTGCTGTACTTCTGTACAGCATTTGATCATCACCTCATTTCACTTGGGATTATAGATCATATGTATCAAAACACATCTAAAATGATAGAATCAAATTGTGTCATGAACATAAACACAACCTTATTCAACACATATTCCGTAACAAATTTGTACTGCTGAATATCTGTATTTTAAAATATTAAAATACAGATTAATAAGCCTTCAGCACCTTCCACATTGGTCACGTTCTAAAAGGCCATTAATATCAAATCTGGTTGTTCAATTGCTATTGAAATAGGCATAAGAATATTGTTCTTTAGTTTCCTAAAGAACTGATGAGGGAGTACTTTCTATATTATGTTAGTTCTTAGCAGTATTACCTCAGGCAGTGCCACCTCCAGGAAGGAACCACAGCTACACACATTGTCAGACCAGAAGTTAGCTTCTGTGGAGAGAAAAAAGAAGCATACGGTTATCAGTTGAAATAACATCAAATGATAATAAAACAACAACCACAACAACAACAACAACAATAATAATAATAATAATAATAATAATAATAATAATAATAATAATAATAATAGTACTGTTTATAAAGTTGTGGCGCAGTTGGCAGCAAGAAGGTTCGAATCCCAGTCTGGGGTTTTTTTGAATGGAGTTTGCATGTTCTCCCTGTGCATGTGTTTCTTCTCTTCAGGAACTCTAGCTTCCTCCCCCAGTTCACAAACATGATTGCTAGGTGAACTGTACTCTCTAAATCAGGAATGGAGTCAAGACCAGTTCTTCTGAGACCAAGAGGCAGAAATGTTGACAAATATTTTAGAACATTGGTACACACAAAATACAAAAATAATGGAAAAACAGTCATTTGCTCAATCAAACCAATGTGTCCCTTACCGTACCCATAGTGGGGTCACGAAGGCTGCTGGTGCCTATTGCCAAAGGTCGACGGGTGAGAGGTGGGGCCACCCTGGACAAGTCGTCTGTCCATTGCAGGGCAACACAGAGACAGACAGGACAAACACTCACACCTAAGGAGTATTTAGAGAGACCAATTAACCTAACAGTCATGTTTCTGGACCTGTAGAGTTCACAGAGAGAACCCATACATTCAGACCATGCTCTGATGTTAGTCCTAACAGCTCGTATCAGAAGGCCTGGTGTCCTGTATCCTGTAAAATCTAATTAGTTCACCTTACTTAAAAACATATACAAACTCATTGCCTAAAAAAAATTAAGCAAAGTAAGTGGGCAGCAGGTGTGGGGGTGGCATGAGCTGTTCATTCAAGTAGAGTGAGTTGGAGACTTTTCAGCCATATATTCCAAGTAACTTACAAAAAGTGTTGATAGTAATTTGATGAAAACTGATAAAAGTCAATTTACTATTTCCAATTAAATACAATTTTGCATTTACATTGCAGCAGTGGTTTCTGAATGGTAAATGGATGGAGTCGAGTGGACCTAGTTGAGCTTTTTACCCTGCACACAGTTCTCCAAGGGTTGCTAGGTAATAATGCCCACTGATTGTGACTAATCTGGAGGTTTTTGAGAAAAACAACATTTGCTTATTGTCAAAAAATGGCTGGATGGATTTTTCTCATACTTAGACTGTTTCTAGAGCCAGTATAGATCCAAATGTACCAAAAATGTTCTCAAATTTTAATTTATGTATTCATTTTACTGTCAATGTGAACAATAGCAAATGTCATTTTTATATGTAATAATCTCTGGCACCAGATAGCTAGTAAAAATCAAAAGGCTCTAGACCTTTAGAGATACAAGTGGACAAAAGATCAGCATAAAGCTTTCTTCACATCCGTCCTCCTTGATCCCAGAATATGCAGCCCTTTCTTGTTCAACACAAGGTTATCTGAGCTCTAGTCAGAGCCACTCACACAGCTTTTTTTCTCCAGAGGCTTTACTTTGTTGCTTTACAAAGACTACAAAATATTCATATAGACATATTGTGCAGGAAAGTTTAATTCCATGTCGAGTAAAATTGTGTTTTTACAAGCATTGTGTGTGAAGCAGCAAGTATATTTTCTTACCCTTTATTTAGAAAATGAAGATGTGACAGCATTAAATAATTTTATTTTATTATCATATTGCATAGCATTATTGTCTTTGTTTACTTGTCTAGTGTTTAGTTTATACTTCTTTATTATGTATCCATTTCCTCATTTATTATACTAAGAATCATTATGCATTTATTGATTACAATAATTTGCTTATCATTTACTTATTTGTTGTTCTTGACCTATATTTCAGACATAGAATGATTTACAACAAGGACATGTAGAAGAGAAGACATTGTGGTCTTTGTGGTCTTTGTGGTCTTACGTTCTGGACCTCATTGTCGTCTCCTTGGTCAAGTGAGGCCTTGAAGTGAACATTTGTGAATATGCCTCTGATTTGATTCTGCCTGATTTGATACTATTATGTTTCTGTAATTGTAATTTTCCTAACATATATAAACTAAAGAGTTAAAAACAGAACATTTATGATTGGTCTTACTTTATTCAATTTTGTTTCAAAATCCAAAAGTTGTTGTAATGAAGGATCATGGCCAAATAAACTGAAAGAGCATTAGCCAAAGAAACATCAAATGAAAATAAAAAATCTGAAGTCAGGAGAGAATTAAATCAATAATTCTTTTTACTGTAACGATTAAATGACTTGCTGATTATTTTACTGTGAGTTACATATCATGCATTTGTGTGCAGTTTTGAGTGCAACACCACTGAAAAGAATGTTGTGGTCTGAGTGCTTTGAGGAAGTATTCTGTTGATGGCAGAGGAAACTGAGGAATTCCCTGTTGGGCTGCTCTGTTGGTGGGCCCAACAGCACACAGCTTCATATACAAAGTGTGCAGCACCCTCTTGTTTTGTGGTGCCACCATACATCAAACTGCACCATATCAAATGCTTTTTCTAGGTTCTGTTATTCCAATCACACAGATTTTAGCAGAAGCCACAGAGTAGACATTTAATGGAGGAAGATAAAGTTGTGATGTCTTTGTAATGACGTGCTACTGTTTTCTTTGCACTGTTCACCTGAGTGGTTGATATGGTTGTTGTTTGACAGACCAGTCTGGACTAAGAAGCAACAGATTTCACTGGTCTGATTTTACAGTACAGGAAATGAGTCTAAATATATAGTTTTATTGTTCATAAAACTCTAATTAATTTCAATAGCAATACAATCCAATATCAATATCTTACTTCAAAGATTTGGTGAGGCATTTTTGATTTAACCAACATTATGGCTAAGACAACAGGCAAGATAATTGACCTGTTGTCTTAGCTATAAGACAACAGGTCTTGATGTATGACCCTGATGTATGGGTCATACAAAGCACACATGAACAAAGCACACAAAATCAACCACGAGCATTACGCATTGATCTTTGATTTTACCATTAAGCATAGAATGTAATTATGACAAAAAAAAAATGGAAGCTTTATTCAGTTACCTTGAGAAGATCATGTGGTAGTTACCATTGATCACTATTGGATTCTTCTGTTCATGAGGGTCAGCCCAGGTCTTGATCCATCTCTTGGATATGGAATTAGAGGTAGACTGGGTTCTGTTCTGGGACAAATTGCGACTGGCGACTGGTCAGTTGCTGACAAACCCATTGAATTGATGGACAGGTGGTATCATGTCTATTAGCACATCTTCAGTTATTTTGCAAAATAGCTCAGGTTCAGTTTGTAAAAAAAAAAAAAAAAATTTCTTGGTTTTGTAAAAACGCATTTATTGTATCAATCACACACTTTACATACCTTTCCTTTAACAGCATTGATGTGCAAAACCTGAAACAGCTCTAGTGTTACAATCCTTCACGAAGAAATCAGTTAAAAATTCATTTAACATAATTTTCCTGGCCATGTTATAGATTGTATCTCTAAAAGTTTGGGTTTTTTACAATGAAAAATGCAGACCTCTCTCTAAGTGCATTCAGCATTCTATCAAATACTCATTTTCTCCCACTGTAGAGAAATATTTCTTAGCAATTGTCAAAAATTATGTGTGCGTGTGTAGGTGCGTGTGTGTGTAGGTGCATGCGTGTGCGTGTGTTTGCGGGTGTGTGTGCGTGTGGTGTGTGTGTGTGTAGGTGTGTGTGGTGCGTGTGTGCGTGTTTGCGGGTGTGTGTGCGTGTGTATGGATGTGTGTATTTACATGTGGCTGGCAAGCATGTCTTTAATATTTTTAAAATAATCTTATATTCTGACACAGACATAAGAATATTTCTTTCATTTTAATAGAGATAGTTTATGGACAACAGGAACCATTTACAGCAGACAGTAGAGAGGGTTTTACACAGTTCATCTATGATACATATGTCTTTTACATAGAATACAATAATCACGCTATGACACAACAGTAGCTAAGAGAACATCAGTTTCATACCTTTCTTAAAGCACACCGTAACAAGGTGATTTTCTGAACCTCCGCGTGGGAATTTTCCTTTGCAATGCAGATAAATAGTACATGTGTGACAAATATAAATATATGTTTGTCATATCAACTAATGAAAAAAATTAAAATAGAACAATAATTAATGAGGGTCAACTAAAATCTTCAGAGAACAAAACTTATATTTGTAATAACATTTGCAGTACATAGTAATTACACAGCAAAACACGGCACAACTACACTTAGCTGGTGCTGCACCCTGTGAGATATACTTTTAATAACCTGAAAAACTATACAACTGACTGACCTCATGAGAAAGATTAGACAAGTACAGTCTGTTTTAATTCTATTCTAGTTTCATACACATAGTTTTACACAAATCTGACATTTATGATCACCAAGTAACTCCACTTATTTTTTGTCTATCAGTGTATCAACATTGTTTGGATCTATAGAGAAAAATTTCTGTGAAGCTTCTCTTATCAGTGAGTCATTATAATGAACGACCTGAAGCACATTAGATCAAGTTTGAAGTTGGAGAAGCATAGTACATGGATTGACAGATATGTCCAGCAAGCAGCTGCTTAAAACAAATAGTAGACAGGAGTAAAAGTTCTTTGTGTGAAGTTGGAGGCACCACAGGATATTTTCTCGATTTTTACCCTGTGTTAGAGTTTGCAATAGTTGTAGTCTGACTGGACTTTGCGAGTGTCAGGAGATGAAGTCAAAAACAAATATGTTTGAATTTTCTGAGAAGGCTCCAAATCCAGTCAGATAAAGTGAAATGATAACTGACACAACTGCAAAACTGCATAAGTAAACGGCATTATGAACTGTCGTGAAAACTGTTATGAGGAGGTGAGATCTGTCCAGGTTCATGCAGAAAACAGATCATAACGGGCCTGAGAGACTGAAGTAATCTTGCATGCTGATTTAATGTTGATTATGGGAAAATGTATTATGATGAAGTATTAATGATGATGAAGTAAGTAAATTCTGAAGTTGATTGTCGATAGTTATGTAAATCAGTTAAACAATGAATCACAAGTTGGAAGTATAATCATACTGAATCAAAAGTTATGAGAATTAAGAAGTAATGATTGAAGAAGTGTATTAAAAGTGATTATGTTGATGAGTTATAAGTCTGTATAATATATCAAAGACTGAAATCAAAAGCATAGGGACAGTCTTTGGGAAACGAGCCACAAAACCTAATGTAATCAAACCAAAGCAGAAGGGGACAATTGGTGACCAAATATGGAAGAGCACGAAGCCTGGTATGAAGTAATCACATGTTTGAGAAATCAAGCAATCTGCTCCCCATAGACAACAGTGAGGGAAAAGAGTATAAATAAGTGAAGAAACAGAGAGCTTCGGTTCTTTGTCTTCAGCAAGTGGAACAAGCAACAGCGGGCCAAGAGAACACCGAGGAGCCTCGCCCCGGACCCAGAGGGAAGACAAGCTTATACTTCGCTGGAAGAAAGACGGGACCCGATGCCCAACAGCTCTGGCTCCTAATTCGACTGAGGCTCCGCACTCAACCCAAAGATCTCAAGAGTTGCTGCAACGGACTTGGGGACCGGACAAATCTTCATCAAAAGTGATGAAGATTTGGGACATTTGAAAGACAACTACCAGTCTGCTTCGTTCCTGTTCAAAGGAGGCTAAGACAAGACTCTGCCTAAGGATATTCATGCCTTCTGTTGCCGAGATCCTCTATCATCTGGGTATGAGTTGCCTGCATCCCAAAAAAGCCTTCCTTAGTAAATTGATGGCGCAGTTTAGGGAAAGGTGTTAGGAGAGATTTCTGTTGATTTTACTTAGATTTAAATTTTACTCTTAAAAACTTGTAATCATTGATAATTAATTTGTTTGCCATTTACTCCTGCTTAAAGCTTGCTTAAACAAACATATATATATATATATATATTAAATTTCTAATGAGGTTTGTGGCCATTGAAATTAATTGAGTCATTTTATTGAGTTATTGGTTCTTCTATTTGATGTAAAATCTATGATCATGGTCCTAGAAAAGTGATGGCTTCGGATTTTCTTTTTGTTGACATAAAAATAATGACCCTGGGACTCACAAAGTCACTGAAACTAATCTAGCCGTTAACAAGTGCTCATTATTCTTAGAGAGAGGGCTACCGTTAACAGAAGTGGTTATTGGGGTTATGCAGTTGTGAGGGCTACTCAACTGATTGCCTTTTAACTGAAAAGGGTCATAACTTCTGGATTGTAGGTAGTTAGAGCTAGACGAGTCTCTCTTGACACCAACTTAGACAGATTGTCCCTCTCAGTCCTTCAGCAGGGTAACACCCAGGTTTTAGGGACTTTCCGGACCCGTTCGACGGAGAGCTGGTCAGTAGTCAGCCCAGAGGAGTTGTGAGGGTTAGGGCGGGGCTGGCTATTGGGTAATAACCAACAGAACATAAATGTACAACGCCCCTGGGTCATTAATACTAACTAATTAATGACAAACAAACTTCCAAACCCTCACTATGAGTACAACAAAAATGAGCACTGTCCAAATTACATTCACTTGTGGATATAATTTCCACAAGTGAAAATTGTGGAAATTTTCACTTGTGGAAATATGTAACTTCCAGAAAAAACAACCTTGAAAAAACAAGTTATAAACTCATGTTGAGTTTATAACTCAACATGATATAAATGGAAACTCTTTCATTTTATTGCACAGAGACATAACTTGTATACATTCAGAGTATCTTATGTTAGTGCTTGACATTTGTGATCCACTACAGATCCTATTGTGTGTTATCCTAAGCTCTTAAAGTTGCAGTATGTAACTTTTATTTAAACAAATATGTTTGGGTTTTTTGGGGGTTTTTTTTTACATATTTGCTAAAACTATTACCATGTTGTGACAGCATAATAAGAGACAAAAAAATCTGGGAAAAGCTCCAAAACCTCTCAGTGATGCTATTACCTTCTGAAGAATCACTCCAAGTTAAAAACATTAAATCAAAGCCAGGAGGAGAGTCTTAGTGCTGTAAATTAGACTCATTAACGTGCTGATAAATATGCTAATGGCAGAGAAAAGAAGTCATTGTTACAAGAAAACTATCTATCCACTGTCATTTGTGGCCATGTTAACTAGTCTTAGCATGTAGCAGCAGGCTCTGCTGACAGGTAGACCCTGTCTCATAGCAGAGAGCAAGTGGGTGCACTTATCTATTGCATATAAGTGTACATGATTGACAGCACAAAGACCCTTCTGGGAGCACTGGCAGAAGGAAGAGCAGCTCCATTTTTTCACAGATTATGTGTCTGATAACATGCTCCCATGACAAAGTGACAGTTTCAAGAAATGTGTAAAAAAAAGGCTGTTTTTTCTACAAGTTACATATTGCAGTTTTAGAGATAATGAAAAGGAATTATTTTATTGATGCTGTTATTCCTCAAACAAGACTGAAATTTTGAATACAGCTGAATAAAGCATTCAAATGTATTTACTATGTTGTTCGAGAAGCTGTTATCCTCCTTCATATATAAAAAAATATATTTCAATGAGGTATGTAATGTTTTCATTCATCAATACTGATATATTGTCACATGCAGTCTCATGTGATCTTTTGATTCAAAGTTGCATTTATCAAAACACATGCGCATAATTAACTTTTTCTGCAAATAGACCCAAATTTTGAAATACAGAAATTCTAGTATTGCTCATTTCAATTTCTTAGAAAGCTTCAAACCCAAATTGGAAATCGGTCAAGTGTTGTCTCGGCTGATATGTCAATAGTAGACCATCAGGAAAAATATATTTTACTGCATGACAGATTATTTTCTAAGTTTATCAGCAAAATTCCATGCAGTTGGCCCATCACGCCCTTCAGTTTCCAAAAACCACATGTAATTCACACACACGTTTATTGATCTGTCAATCGGGAGATATTAGCATTAGCACATAGCATGTGCTCCAGTTCTCCAGCCCGATCTATACAAAATAATAATGTTATAAAGGCATAATAACTCAAATGAAAACATGCAAACACATAAAATCAACACAGATGGAAAAATAAACATTTGAAGAATATGAATGAAAGGGTTCCAATGGACCACAAAACTTGCCTCTCCCCAGTGGAGCGAATGACAAAAGGGAAGAGGAGATGAATAACCTCAACATTTATAACAGTCCTGGAGGACCCTGAACAAGAGAAGAAGAAAGTAAGGCGGAGCTGGAGGACCAGACCCCCCATAGCAGACACAGAAGAACACAAGAACAGCCAGATGCAAACAACAATTAAGATAGACCCAGTTACACAAGCCTTATTTAAAATCATAGAAAATGCTTCTTTCTTGTGGTCCTGTGATCTGACTACATACAAACAGCACTGCCCATGTTTTGGTTGTATCGACTGTAGGACATACACCAGGAAGCAAAGAACTTGTAGGAAGAAGCAGATAATGGAAAGCGACATTAATCTACCAAATGATAAGTGATTGATTAATACTGTGTACAACATACTTGGAGTACTTCAGGCTCAAAAAGTCTATAATCTTATTTAAACATTGTTAAATATTTTCAACTTTCAAATATTTTAAAACTTAAAGTGATATGAATGAGGTAATCACAATTAGAAAGTAGGTAACCAACTACACCTGATTTAGAAAAACTGTATATTTTTATGCTTTTTGTTCTCTTATAATAAAGAGTCAACACTCTTAGCTAGTTTTTATCCAAATTGTAGTCAGGATTACATCAGTAATCAACCAAGTTAATATGACTAGAACTTATTCGTATTAGCAGTCCTTAACAAAAGTCATTAGACATTTATCATCAGGATTGTGTTTACTAATAACTAACCAATGAACAAGAAAATAGTTAAGTAATCATTATCTTAACATTAACTTGGTATTAGACTTGAAGTCTATGTAATGTAAATAACATGAAAACTCACATTTTTGCCTTCAATGGATGTTTACAGTTTCTTGTGCAGTAATTGTTGTTCTTCAAACTCAAGTTCAATTATTTAATCATTTGTTTTTAGCTTACAAAGCATATTATATATTTTCAAGTCTTTAGCAGCTTAGCGTATTATATATTTTCATGTCTTAAATTATTTTTACGTTAAATATATATTTGCCTGACAGGCAAACTCTACACAAGAATTCCTATTCACCTGAAACTTGTGTGAAAGTACACATGGCAAATAAAATGTTGAATCTGAAATAGATGCTGTAGTATAGCTATATCTTCAATGTATCAATAGATCTGCATCAGATGCTGGCTCCATTTAGGTGGGTGGAGTATTTCCAAATATATTAAACCTGTGTAGTCCTAATGCTTCTGTATTATATATTATCGTCCTGGTACACAAAAAGGTTGAAAAAGTTCATTTGGGTGGAAACAGTAAAATCTTGATCTGGCTGATGGGTTCCACTGAACTGTGGACAAGTTAAAGCCCCACCTGAGTTTGCTTCATCATACCTCTGCCAACAGAAATTCATCTGACGTGATCTTCCTCTCTGCCATCTAGTTTTCTACATTTTACTTTCACTTTATGTCTATCCTTGTAACTCCTGCTCATATCCCGACATAAACCATGATCAAACAACTCAAATGAACACCAGACACACTGGAAAGTGCGAATTGGATTTTATGAATTCATGGGTTCATGAAAAAAAATCTCAAATTCTCAAATGTGGACAAAACAAATTCCAGGTACTTTTGCCTGTTATGTGAACATAGTTTAAGGAAAAAATTAAAAAACACAAAAGTAAAACCAATGAAAAAGGAGGGTTCAAACAGGGTCCAAGCTAAAGGCTATGATAGACCATCACTTCTGCTTCCTCAGCAACAAACTGGAGCTTCATCTGCTGAGATCAAAATACAGACAGCTCTGCAAAAGTACCCTCTAAACAAGGCTACATGGCATAATCCTAAAGAGGCAGTATTATATGTTTTCAAGGCATATGGTGGCATTTTATAGCACAGTCAAGTAACTATGTTAACTAAGTTGTAAAAAAAAAACTGCGATATCTATGAAATATGACTTAAAGAAATTTGACTTTGTAATTTAACGGCTTGAAATTGGGCCTCTGTTGCTTTTAAAAACCCTGCTTTTTCTGAAACTTCGCCTTCTGGGAGTCATCACAACATGGCTCCTTTATTAACCCTTTAACAGTGTTTTTATCAATGTTGCACTGAGAAGTATTTCCTGCAATGAAACCAGCAGAAGCGCAGTTCCACCAGGTGTTGAGTGTGTGAGGTACAGAGGAGGCCTTCTCTGCAAGGCAGAAACTCAGAAGCTTGGAAACTCCTCAACATCATGAAAAGAGGAGGAGCTGCGCCTCGGTGCACGCAAGCGTTTTACAGAACTGAATGGTTCAAGAATTTCTCAAACATGCATGGAAGAATCAAGGCAAAAACTCCTGGTATGTTTTTGATGAGGGAATAACATTATAACATGAAGTGAATTTTACATAATACTGCCCCTTTTATGCAACTATACAGTAGAAGTCAACAACATTGTTCCAGGTGAACAGATTTGCAGATGTCTTTGCTGATAAAATTAAAGACTGCTCTCTGATGGTAAAATTTGTTTTCATAAAAAGATGGCCATTCTACCAACTAAAGGCAAAACATTTGTCTTTCTGGATTAATACATCTGAACCCACCAAACAACTCTAAACAGGAAGCACAGAGCCTTCAAATACAAAGTACTAACTTGTTAGGAGAATAAAAACAGTTATTACAGAATCGGTAATAGTCATTTCAACTCAGCATTTGAAACATTACTCTGAGAGTTCTCCTCCTCTTTCTGAACACTGCCACATGCCTGTGGATTCTCAACTTTCTGAATGAGACTCCACAAATGCTACACAGATTGATGTCCCCAACTCCACCACACTTAACATTGGATTCATTCAAGAATGTGCACTTGATCCACACAGTCCTGTGCAATCACACATGGGGAAAGCCTAATAACTAAATTTGCTGATGATATTCCAGCCAAAGGCATTTCAGACATGATGTGAACAAAAAAGAAATCAATCAGTGGACAGCATAGCAGATGACCATAAACTTCTGGAGGCCTTGACCTGAGTACATGACCCTCAGCACACAATTGTATATTTATTTAATTCCAATTTAGTTCATTTATATAGTGTCAGAACAATTGTCTCAAGGCACTTTACAAAAAAAGTAAAGTTAATTCAATTATTGCCAGATTCCAAATCAAATACTTCCTTTCCTAGCTGTCAGTGCAGGCAGGTTCAATTTATCTATCCATCCGTCCCTCCTCCCCTCCCTTCCTCCACCTATCTATCTATCTATCTATCTATCTATCTATCTATCTATCTATCTATCTATCTATCTATCTATCTATCTATCTATCTATCTATCTATCTATCTCTGAGGAGACCCATTAAACTGCATTGAATGATAGCAGAAGGTTCAGCAAAGTGAAGACCTTTGATAATTTGTTCTGATTAAAAAGAAAAAAAACACAATGCTGGGATTAAATGCATCCAGCAGAGCCTGACAGAAGATGGAATGAAGCACAGTCAGAATTTTACAATTTTTTTACCAAGGAGTGATTGAAAATCTTTTGACCTCCAAGTATCTTAAAGTAGCTCTTTGAAATACCAGATCACTCTGTGCTAAATCTCTATTAATTAATGATTTCATCACTGAGTATAATGTTGATGTTATGTTTCTGATAGAAACATGGTTGAATGACAATAATGACCAAATCGTACCAATTGAATCAGCGCCTCCTAACTACAAATTTTTTAAGTGAGAATAGAAAATATAAAAAAGGAGAAGGCGTGGCTTCAATATTTAAGAAAACCATAAATTGTAGTAAAATCTCTTTGGGTCATTTCACCTCTTTTGAGTATCTTGGAATTGAGATTAAAGGTGTCAAACGAACTTTGGCACTAACTTTATACAAAACTCCAACATATGTGGAAAATTTCTTTACTGACTTTAATGATCTTCTATCTATCATATGCATTGATTATGATTGTTTAATAATTGTTGGTGATTTCAACATTCATGTGGACAAACCCCAAGACAGAGGGGCAAAAAAGCTCTAATATTTTAGAGAATTTTGGTTTAACACAACATGTCAAACAAGCAACACACACTCAAGGACACACACTGGACCTGGTTATCAGTAAGGGTGTGAATATTTCCAACGTCTATGTAACTGATGTTGCCCTGTCGGATCACTTTGCTGTTATCTTCTTTATCCTTCTTTATCCTTTAACCCACTTGGACAAACAGCTACTGTCACAAAACGTTCCTTCACAGAAAACACAGCAGAAACATTTAATCAAATCTACTCTTCTTCCTCACCCTTAAGCTGTAATGATGTAGATAAGTTGGTAGATGATTTTCAGTCTAAAGTTTCATATATCATTGATTCCATTGCCCCAATTAAAGTAAAGGTTGTGTCTGGTAGGAAGAAATCTCCATGGAGAAATGCACAAACAGTTCACTCTGCAAGACAACTCTGCAGCAGGGCAGAACCAAAATGGTGTAAAACTCAACTTCATGTTCATTGTGACACCTATAAAGAAAGACTACGTAACTATCACTCAACACTAAAACATGCAAGGGAGGCTTTCTTTGCAGATGTCATAAACAAAAACATTAACGATGCTGGAGCTTTATTTGCAACAGTTGACAGGCTCACAAACCCTCCTATGACGTTACCACCTGAACTCAATCTAATGGCGCCCGCAACCAGTTTTCCAGCTTCTTTTAAGAGAAAATTTAAATAATCAGAGGATTAATCTGCACATCAACTCTAAAGCCAGAACCATTGCTGTACTCAAACAAAACAAATACAGGAAAAATGACCCACTTTCAACTACTTAATTATAAACCCCTAGAGGAAATTATAAGTCAATTAAGTTCAAGCTCCTGCTGTCTGGATGTCCTACCCACACATTTCTTTAAGAAAGTTATTGCTACTGATCTGATCCAAATAATAACTCATCACTCACATCAGGCGTTTTCCCCAGGCTTTGAAAACAGCAGTTATCAAACCACTGCTAAAAAAGAACAATCTGGACAAATCACTACTGCAGAATTACAGGCCGACCTCTGACCTCTGACCTCCCATTCATCAGCAAAGTTATAGAAAAAGCTGTGTGTAAACAGTTAAATAGTTTCCTCATGATGACCAACTGCTTTGACTCTTTCCAATCTGGTTTTTGTGCTCACCACAGCACAGAGACTGGCCTAGTCAAAGTATTCAATGATATCCATATAAATACGGACTGTGGGAGAACCACAGTGCTGGTTCTGTTGGACCTCAGTGCAGCTTTTGACACTGTTGACCATGACGTATTACTTGACATATTACTGAATCAACTGGAGAGTTGGGTCAGACTCTCCAGTCCAGTGCTTCACTGGTTGGAATCTTACATAAAGAACAGGGATTTCTTTGTTTCAATGGGAAACTTCTCATCAAAGAGGTCAAAGGTCACATGTGGGGTACCCCAAGGTTCAATCCTAGGACCCCTCTTATTCAATATTTATATTCTCCCACTAGCTCAGGTTATAACAGGAAATAATATTAGCTACCATAACTATGCGGATGATACTCAGCTCTACATTACGGTGTAACCAGGAGACTCTGAACCATCCAATCACTGAATAATGCTTAGAACAGAAAAATGTGTGGATGTGCCAAAACTTTCTCCAGCTGAACAGAAACAAAACTGAGGTCATTATTTTTGGACCTAAAGAGGAACGATGTAGAGCTATAGATCTAGAGTCAATGCACAGCTTCAGTTATTACAACTAAAAACTAGCAATAAGCCTGAAACCTGGGAGTAGTGATGGACTCAGACTTGAACATCCAGAGCCATAAAGACAGTAACAAAATCGGCCTTCTATCACCTGAAGAACATCTCCAGGATCAGAGGACTAATGTCTCAGCCAGATCTAGAGAAACTCATTCATACGTTTATCTTTAGTCGCATTGATTATTGTAACAGCGTCTTCACAGGCCTGTCCAACAAATCAATCCTCCAGCTGCAGCTGATCCAGAAGCTGCTGCTCATGTTCTCACTAGAACCAGGAAGATAGAGACATAACACCAGTTTAAAGTCCCTCCACTGGCTCCCTGTAGCTCAAAGAATAGACTTTAAAATACTGTTGTTAATTTATAAATCACTGAATGGTTTAGCACCACAATACATTAAAGATCTGCTGTTGTTGTATCAACCTTCCAGACTCTCAGGTTCTGGTTCTGGTTCTGATCTGCATCCCCAGAACCAGAACCAAAAGAGGAGAAGCAGCTTTCAGCATCTATGCACCAAAAATTTGGAACAAACTTCCAGAAAACTGTAAAACAGCGGAAACCCTGACTTCCTTTAAATCTCGACTAAAAACACACCTGTTTAGAGTTTTATTTGAAATGTAATCAATTACAGATTTAATAATTATTGGCTGAAAGTGCTGCAATTGTACCTACATATTAAAAATGTTTTATTTGCATTGTTATGGAGCTTGACTTAATGTAGTTTTTGATTGTTTATTCTATGTTGCATGACTTTGTGTTTTGTGTTTATGATGTAAAGCACTTTGAAATGCCTTGTTGCTGAAATGTGCTATTCAAATAAAATTTGATTGATTGATTGATTGATTGATTGAGAGTGTGTTGATGTACTGCACCTCAATGTCATACAGCAGCTGCAGCACCACAGACATTATCCCCCACTATCCTCTGTCCTGCAGAAGACAGTGAGGGGACCAAAGCAGTGTCCCTCCTCTCTGTTAGAAAGTGGCTGCAGGAACAACGTTGTGAGTTTCATCATTCCTCAGGTCCTCATCAGACTGTCATACATCTTTCTAAAACACTGAACTTAATGCTAAGATTATCTAGCTCATTTACTTAATGTCTTTTAGTTTGCATAAAGGAAAAGACAACAAAATAGATCTGATTTGAGAAAGCAGACAGTTGAGGGGTAGGTCCTCATTAATTGATATATCATGTCAAATTATTGTGAAATGCCACCAGCATTTCTTTAACTTGTACTTTGTACAAACATTCTAGCAGTTGAAACAATATGTCCATTGTTCTTTTTTGGTAACACACCATGTTTAGAGGACAGTGATATACAGTCTTTCACCTTGTATCTTAATAATTGATCTAAATTTGTGTACAACTGATTCCTTTTACATATTTGTTGAAAAAGCATGTCAAATCATGTGACTGTTATCTCAGTGTTTTCCAGTACTGGACTTGAGTGTCCTCTGCCCTGCATGTTTCAGATTTTTTCCTACATCAACACAACTGTCTTTTAAAATATAAAAGCAACTAAAATTAAGAGTTTTAACAATTTATCTTCACAAATTCAGAAGATTTAGTTTACAGAGAGAGAATTATATTTTCTGTTTCACCAGCAAAATAAAGTTATGACAATTATTGTATGTAAAGCCAGCATCTAATCAACATAAATAATAAAGCCAGAGAAGGTGCTGTACTTGTTGTTGTTGCCTCCATGAGCTTTGCCTCCATCTAGTTTGATGTAGATCTCGTCTCCTGGCTCTAGATGCAACACGGCGCTGTTACTGGCATAGTCATAATTTTGGTCAGCATCCTGGGCTATGGCACTGGCACGTACCTGCAGGAATATGAAAACAGATAAACACAAATTAGAGTTTTGTATTCATCATCATAGTTGGCCTGTCCTCAACATATGCATAACCATAGAATTAAATGGACTTAATTCCAAACAATCTCCTTTGTTTGGAATTAAGTTTCTGTTGTTTATTCGTTTGGCCACTGTATTAGCTATTTATAAATTAATAGCCTCTTAGTTTGAACTATTTGTTTTTCATATCCATCTACCAAGCACAAAGACATCAATGACTATGCTGAAGGAGTAACAAGTGTCAGCAGCTGAGTTGTTGTTTGGAGAGACTCTGCAAACTACAACTGTTGTCTGGGTTCTTCACCAGTCAGTTTTGTCAGAGTGTAGTAATGACAAAGCTATTATTGGAAAAAGTTCATATCAAGGCTTGACTAGAGTTTGTTTACAACTCTAGTCAGTGGGAGACTGTGTGGTTAAGAGGAAGATTGGTCTTTGGTCAGATGAGACCAATATGGAACTTCTCTGTCATCAGACAAGATGATGTGTGTGACACCACAAACACACCATTCCCACTGTGCAGCCTGTTGGTGGTGGGTAGCAGGCCCTGGAAGGCTAGTGAAGTTAGAAGATAAATTGAATGCAGTAAAACAGGGAAATCCTAAAGGACAACTTGGACAAATCTGCAAAAGAACTACGCCCTCAGAGAACAATCAACAGAACAACCTGAAGACTCCAGCTAAAACTTAATAGAGATCATTTGAAGACTACAAGATGGATGTTCTGGAGTGGAACAGTCAAAGCCTGAACTTCAGTCCCACAAGGAATTTGCAAAGGGCTGTTCACAGTCAATCCTCATGCAAACAGACAGAGGTTGATTAGTTTAGCAAGAAAAATGGGGTTCAGATGTGCAACATAATTGAGATGTGTTGACCTAAACCCCAAACTACAACTGCAGCCAAAGGTGCATCTATTGACTTTAAAGGAGTTAATTCAATTAGTTATTTTGCCAAATATTTTTTAATTGTCATTATTTTGTAGGAACTAGTTTTTACTTTGACAAGTGTTTACTTTTTAATTTTTCCAAACCAAAGAAATATTGATCAATGTCCAATCTCTCATTCATCAACAAAATTGTTGAAAAAACTGTGTTTCAAAAGTTAAATAGCTTCTTAATAATGACCATCTGCTTTGACATTTTTCAGTCCGGTTTTCGTTCTCACCACAGTACTGCCCTAGTCAAAGTGTTCAGTGACATTCATATGAATACAGGCAGTTTAAGAATCACAGCTGGTTCTGTTGAACCTCAGTGCAGCTTTTGACACTGTTGATTGTGACATGTTACTGAAACCACTGGAGAGTTGGGTCGGACTCTGGTACAGTACTTGACTGGTCTGAATCTTACCCACAGAACAGGGATGTCTTTGTGTTAACAACGTTTCTGTGTGTTGGATACAGATCACATGCAGGGTACCCCAAGGTTCCATCTAGGGGACACTCTTATTTAATATCTATAAGCTCCGCCGAGCTCAGATGACAATAAGAAATAATTGTAATTATTAGCATTACTGAATTACTGTGCAGATGATACACTGTTTTACATCTCAATGTCACCAGGGCCTCATGTATAAAAAGTGTCCAGATTTAACACAAAAAATTGGCATAAGGACAAATGTTGAAATGTGCAGCACACAAAAAAATTCCGATGTATAAAACCGTGTGCACACACCTGGCTATGCATCTCAATTTGCATGAAATATAGCGGCTGCTGGTCCGCTCTGTTACCATCCATAAATACATATCTAAGTTAGTATAAATACCCTGAAGGCTGCCGCCATGTGTACTGATAGTCATGGCAACGGTCCTTGCTTCTAGTGTAAGTAGTTCTGTTGATGATAATTATATGTTGTAATGAAGCCAACACAGTAGACATGGTTTCATTAATAACAGAATTTATTCAGATTATTGATGAGCCGCTATTTTGAAGACTACAACTCAGGCCTCTAAAGTCCAACACACAGTAAAATCCCAATTGTTAAATAAGCAGCGTCACAGCAGGTGAACTCTGTAAGAGTCAACTCAACAACAGTGAGTGGAAAATGTATCATGTTGTGCATATGGAGTAAAAATGGTGTAAAAATTACAAGTGAAAAGTTATATTTTTACTTGTTACCATGTAACTTGTCAAATGTTAATGCACTCTTTTGGAGTTATTATAACACCATAAGCTAGTGTTACTGAAAATTCTCTAAACCAAGTGTAAAAAATATATTGTAATTATATGCTATTTTACTATGAACCTATGGTACATTTATTGAAATGAACATTTACAAATTAAAATTTGACACAAAATAAATATTTGTAGTACACAACACATTTTCCATGTATGGAGGTTATTGATGACATGTTATTAAGAATGGTGGTCAGTTTGATTCCCGGTCTACCCATCCTCGGTGTTTGTGTCATCCACTTTGCCAGTTCATGAACCATGCTTTGCCTAGGTTCATAAAGTCAGTTTTCAGTATATTTAGGTGATTTGTAGTTTGTTATTGTCCACAAAAAAAGCTTATATTCAGAGCAGACATATTTGCATATATCTACATAAATGTCACACCATGTTCATTTTTATACATGCTGTCTTGTGCGTAAAATATGACAGCGCACATTTTGAGTGAGTATGCATGCATTATTCATGGCCTGACCCTAAGCACAATACAGATAATTTGAACAAATTAATATGTGGATTTGGTATACATATGGTACATAAAATGAGTAATCCAAAGTCAGCACACAGTTTCAGTTATTACAGCTAGAAACTGGAGATCAGGTCCTAAAAGAACCTTCAGTGACACATGAAGAAAATCATTAAGTCGACCTTTTATCATTTGAAGACCAATTTGAGGGTTAAAGGACTAATGTTCCAAGAAAATCTTAAGAAACTCTTCTTTGCGTGTAGTTGATTTGACAACTCAAAATCAAAATATTTTCAATTTTTTTTCCCCTAAAAAATAAGACAGCTGCAGCTGATCCAGCTGATCCTGCTGCACTTGTGTTAACTGCTTGCCTGGGATAAATTTTTTCAGGAACTGTCCTGTGATGATAGCTGTCATATGTGTCAACAACACCTAGAGACAGTGCACAGAATTAAATACTTTTTCACCTTAATTTTTGCATGTGACTATATTTTAAAGATATTAAGTGGTCAACCTTGTTAACAGACTCAGTGCTTTGTTATCTGATGTGCTATCCCACACTCCTGCTTTACTGCACAACGTTAATGTCAGGGAGTCTGCCCTCATAAAACAACATGCACAAGTAAAGTCAGGCAAAAGGCAATGCCTTGCAAAAACAAATTGACCACATATTATTGCACAGCATAGCTAAAGTCAGCTGTGGTGCATGGAGTTTACTGTGTCTTTATTTTTTATTTTTTTAAGCAGTATATATTCTACAATACAATGAAAAAATGCATTCATGGGAATTTTTTATTAGTGGTATTGAAATATTATCCCTCTGATGCGTGAGTGACTGACAGTCTTCTGTGATTGGGTCTTTTTTTGACCTGGGTTACAATCAATGTTTTTTTTACCACTTTTATCATTTTGTTTTAAAATAATCCATCCATCCATCCATTTTCCGTCACCCTTCTCCCTAACGGGGTCGGTAGGTGCTGGTGCCTATCTCCAGCTGCGTTCCAGGCGAGAGGCGGGTTCACCCTGGACAGGTCGCCAGTCTGTCGCAGTGTTTTAAAATAATGTTTTGTATAATACTTTCTACTCTGTTTTATTTCACACAAGAATTATTTCATGTTTGAAATATTTAAATTTTTCACTTTTTTAAATGTTCTTAGAACAACTTGTATAACATCCATCCATCCATTTTCCGTCACCCTTCTCCCTAACGGGGTCGGGAGTTGCTGGTGCCTATTTCCAGCTGCGTTCCGGGCGAGAGGCGGGGGTCACCCTGGACAGGTCGCCAGTCTGTCGCAGCAACTTGTATAACATATGTGACAATTTGTAGAACATTTTTAAACAAAATTACAACAGCAAATTTACAACATTAATGATGAAATGTCAATAATGGACAATGTCAACATCCATTATGTTTGCGTGTGTGTGGGCATGGGGAGGAAGGTACGAAAGAGCACATTTCTTGAAACTAGCTAGCTAACCAAGCTAGTTAACATTTTTGACTGTATTCTATTATCCTATGTGTAAAACACACTCCCTCCAGCGTGTCCTGGGTCTTCCTCTGTGCCCAGAACACCTCACCAGTGAGGCGTCCCCTCACTGGCTCCTCTCAACATGAAGGAGCACTGGCTCTAATCTGAGTCTGAGTCTTGGATGACTGAGCTTCTCATCCTATCTCTCAGGGAGAGCACAGACACACTACGAGAAAATTTTGGCTGCTTGTATCCATGACCTTGTTCTTTTGGACGTGACCCAAAGCTTCATGACCATAGATGAGGATGGAAACGTAGATCGACCGGTAAATCAGGAGCTTTGCTTTTTGGCTTAGCTCTCTCTTCACTACGACAGACCGGCACAGAAGCCGCTTCACTGCAGATGCTGCACCAATCCGCCTGTCAATCTCCTGCTCCATTTTCCCCTCATTGGTGAACAAGATCCCGAGATACTTGAACTCTTCAACCTAAGGCAAGACACCCACCCTCCCACCCCCGACCCAGAGAAGGCACTCGATTCTTTTCCAGCTCATTTATTTTTGCCTTTATTTACATAGCTATGAATTTTAATTTTATTTATTGAAAAGATAAAAGAAATAACCTTGAGCACATTGATCAACAGGTTTTGCATGTCATTCAACACATGTTCTCTCTTTGGTTTTCTCATCCAGGGTGTCAGACACACAGAGAGAGACACACACACACACATACACACAAATAATACACATGCACAATAAAATATAGGTGGTAATGTTAGCTAGTTGGTTGGATAACTGGTGTTGGCTAACTTTGAAGAAGGCTAATATGTTGATTTGTGACAATAACACTGTTACAGTATTCATGATTGACACACACACACACACACACACACACATTTGTGAGGTAAAAATAAAGATAATACTTATATGTAAGATTTCTTGATGTGTAAAATATTATTCAGGGTGACACTTAGGACTCAGTGTGTATAGTTCACAAAAAATATTTTCCTGATAGTCACAGTTGGCAAGAAACAAAGATTCCCATTAAATTCCATAGGAAATGAATGTGGGCCACTTATGGAAGAATGGGGTAGTAATATAAAACATGATATTTCTTAAAATGTATAAAAGGTAAATTAAAAATTCGAATTGTATGATATAACATTTTTTGAGGAATACCTGGAATATGAAGCAATAAAAACTTTGCATTACAAAGATATTGCAAAAATATGGCCTCACCGGGTCCAAAAGGACCCACTTATGCATCAAAAGTAATCATTTTGGCAGTGTTGGTAATTTGCATTTACCTCTGAATGTTCTGGACAGGTGGGCTACTGATGCTAAAACCGTATGTATTATGTAAACGTGCTTATTGTAACATTTGAACTGCTGTAACTATGGCTAACTTAATTGCTTGTAGGTTTGTCTTGCAGAAGAGAAAAGAAATGAAAAGAAAAATACTTTCAATGTCTTTTTTTTCCAAGTTCAAAGTTTTACCTGATTGTTTTTGCACAGATCCGCCCACATGCTGGTCCCATCTCCTCCACGCATCAGAACGTGATACGTGAAGAAATAAATCCCAGGAATGGAACACGTGAACTTTCCAGAAGTTGGGTCGTAGTGATTTCCCAAATTGGTTACTACGTCGTCAAATTTGAGTACTTCATATCCTTCGTGCTGCTTTTTCAGTCCGGCGTAAAAGGCGATCTTTGGCACAGTGCTGTAGGTGGCGGCGCTGATTGCGCCAGCAACTGCGCTGGGTCCCGGGGGTCCTGGTGAACCAGGTTTTCCCGGTTCACCTCGATTTCCTGGTGGCCCAGCTGGACCGGGGTGTCCCGGTTGACCTGCAGCTCCTCTTGGTCCCACTTTACCCGGACGACCCGGTTCTCCTCTGGGACCCTGGATAAAAGTGGGCAACGACTGCAGGAGGCTGTTGTCCGGGACCGCGTCTGGAGCGCCGGTGCTGCTTGGAGTAGTCGTGCTGTATGGGTCGCACACCATCCTACAAGCGCCGAGCATTAATGTTCCAGCTGAGCTCACTAGAACTGGAATAAGGACAACCAACACCAGAACCATCATGATGCCCAGGACCCCCGCTGCCACCAGTCCCTTCCTGCCAGCGAGCCGTGGAAGTGCAGGACGGTCCTGCTGTCTGCGTTTGGGGGGAATTTTGGCTGACTGGAGAGGTAAACCTCAAAACACAAAATATGTTGCTTTTATGATGAGACTTTTCAAAGAAACTCTTCAGGCTCTGTTCTCCTGCTTTGCTGGAAAATCCTCGAAACGAGTTTAAATCTTAATTCCAGCAGTAGATCTGAAGATACATCTAAAAGTAGATCAGGGGCAAAGAAAGAAAACAAACGGAGGCAACAAGGTGTAAGAGTGAGAGACAGAGAGAGAGAGAGAGAGAGGGGGTAGAGAGAGAGAGGGAGAAAGAGAGGGAGAGAGGCAGAGGGGGGGGAGAGAAAAGGAGAGAGAGAGAGATTTGAGGTTTAAAAATTCCTTTATTTTACATTCCTATTGTCAAAAAACACAAACAAACCAAAAAAAGCATTATCAACTCAACAGAAAAGGAAAAACTAAAGACTCTTCATCCAATGTACATAGCACCTCCTTAATACCCCATTTGCCCAAAAAACCCTCCATGTCTTTTGTCAACTTAAAAAATTCAAATTCTACACGAATCCGAGCAACCAACAATCTCTTAAACAATACACATGCATCATCCGTTTGCTGATTGTTCTTTTTGTTCCTCCTTGACAGCCATATTGCCAATTTCGCAGTTCCTGAAAGAAAATTCAAAAGAATGAGAATGGACTTCTTTCTCACACAATACCGCTGGCCATAAATAAAAATACAAGTTGAAAACAATTCCCCAAACCCATCAAACAACTGACTTAAAAGAAAAAACAGAGACTTCAACCTCACACACTCCACAAATAAATGAAACAGTGTTTCGTCTTGAGAACAAAAACAACAAGAAACACTAATGCCAGGATCAAGGTGCGCCAGATACCTGTTCGTAGCTATGGCCCCATGCACAATCCTCCACTGGAGGTCACCCACCCGTTTTTCAACAGGGGGTTTGTACAGGGACCGCCAACAGCTTCCCGGGGTAGAGCTGGAGTCAAAAAACTCAGTCCACTTCGACACCTTCACTCCCGCCAGACAGCGTAAATTCAGAACCTTCACACAAGTAAAATATAAAGCCTTCTTTTCCAGATTTTCAAAATGCCCCAACGGGGCGTCTCGGATAGACAACAATAAACTCGTATCGTTCTGCCACTGATCTGCCGCAGGAGAGACTATCAGGGAAGGAAAAACGTACTCACATTCATCATCCCATTGGTCAGACAGAGTACTGTTAACAGCAAACGCTCCAATAAAATCTGGCAAGGACGCACACGCCTCGTCTTTCAACTTTGAAACAAGTCTGTTAGACCTTATGTTCAACCTCTCCATTAAAACGTCCACAGACAGCTTCAATATATGTCCCAACTTCACACAACCCACTTCTATCATCCTAGATCGTAGCGTAACGGATGAGAGGAGTTGTGACGAGAGAAAACCGTTTTCAAACAAAGGCTCTTCAAAAAGCCACATCCCAGGTGATATTTGAGTCTCTCTCTCAAATGTGAGAGTCTTCCACGCGTTTATCACTGATTGATAAAAAGGGGTAAGTCCAGTCAAGTCCACAGATCCTTGCTTCAGTAAGAAAAGATGTTTATCGTACCCCATCCTTCCTGCTTTCTGTAACAGAAGACGTGCCGTATCCAGCCATGGCAGCCCAACTCCATACAGCATCTTCTGCAGACTTTGCAGCCTGAAGGCCGCAATCCGTGACATGATGTCTATCAGTCCTTGTCTTCCTTCTTCCACGGGTAGATACAAAGCCGCAGCCCTCACCCAATGGCATCCGGACCAGAAAAAATCCACTATAGTCCTTTGGAGTCTTTGTATAAGAGAGGCTGGCAGTGTCAACGCAGTCAATTTATGCCAAAGGGCCGAAGCAACCAAATTATTGACTACCAACACTCTTCCCCTATAGGATAACTGAGGTAGCAACCATTTCCATTTAGATAATCTGGCACACACTCTCTCCATGACACCCTCCCAATTTTTATTCAAAGCAGTCTCTGTTCCCAAAAAACCCCCCAAAAACTTAAAACCCTGATCCACCCAGTGCATATTTCCAGGCAATTTAGGGAGAGTTTTATTTTCCCATAAACCAACTTTAACTGCAGAACTCTTCCCCCAGTTAACTTTAGCCAAAGAAGCTTTCTCATATAACTCCAAACAGCGCTGAAGACTCACAATATCATTCTGATCCCGAATAAAAATATTTATATCATCAGCATAAGCAGAGACTACTAAACCTGAACTATGTGACAAACCTGGAAGAAGAAGACCATTAAGAGTAGAACGAAGCCTATGCAAAAAAGGTTCAACTACAATAGAGTACAGTTGACCAGATATTGGACAACCTTGTCTAATCCCCCGTTGAAGTTCCACAGGACGACTTAAACCACCCCCCACTTTAACAACACAAGCTGCTTCATTGTATAATAACCCCAGTAAGGACAAAAAACCTTCACTGAAACCAAACGCTCTTAATGTAGAAAAAAAGAAAAAACATGATCTACCCTATCAAAAAGCCTTTTTCCTGATCCAATGAAATTATTCCTACATCAGTTCCATATATTCTACAAATATCAAACAAATCTCTCAAAAGAAAAATATTATCTTTAATTGATCTGTCAGGCACACAATATGACTGATCTTTATGTATAATAAATTCCAGCAGATTTTTCAGTCTGTTAGAAAGCACTTTAGAAAATAATTTATAGTCCACACACAGGAGAGAGACTGGCCTCCAGTTCTTCAATAAAGTCAAATCTCCTTTTTTTGGAATCAAGGAAAGAACAGCTTTCTGACAGGATGACGGCAAAAAACCCGTTGACGCGCACTCTTGTAGCACCTCCCACAAGTCTTCCCCCAGCAAACTCCAGAAATGTTTATAAAAATCCGCAGGTAAACCATCTATTCCTGGACTCTTTCCAGAACCCATTTGTCCGACTGCAGCCGTCAGTTCCTCCATCGAGACTCAAACATCCAGAATTTCCCGATCCGTAGCGGTAAGTTGCGGGAGACCATCCAACAAAGTTTCCATGGATCCTCCGTCACATGTCTGTTTCTTGTACAGGTCACTGTAAAACGCCATGGCGTGTTCTTTCATAGCACAAGGATCAGCAGTCAGCGTTCCATCAGGAAGTTGGAGGCAATTCATCCGTTTGGCCCTGCTAGTACTCCTCTCCAAATTAAAAAAGAAAGATGTAGGGGCATCCATCTCTGTCACTGAAATAAAACGTGATCGAATCAAGGCCCCTTTAGCCCTTTCATGTAAAAAACAACTTAACTGATCCCTCTTAACCCTCAGCTGACTATCAGCATTATTAGACACATTAGTTTCCAACACTTTTATCTCATTTTCTAATTTCTGAATCACTTTTTTAATTTTTGATGTAGAAAAACTTGTATATCGTTGACAGAAAATTCTTATCTGAGCCTTCCCAACCTCCCACCACTCAGTTAACGACATAAAATCTAACTTTCTCATTTTCCAAATATACCAGAAGTCACTAAACTTTTGACAAAAGAGATTATCTTTAAGTAATTTCGTATTAAAATGCCAATGTGATTTACATCTAATGTTACTTGAGCAAAGAAAATCTAGATAGACTAGATGATGATCAGAAAAACCCACTGGAGAAATAGAACAATTTAACAATCTATTTCTATCCGTATCTAAAATATAAAAACGAGCCCCACACACTATCCCGTCCGTCATTTTCACCCAGGTGTATTGTATATCCTGGGGGTGTTTAGTCCTCCAAGCATCAACTAAACCCACCTCTGCCATCATCTCAGTTAATCTAGAAGACGATGGAGGATGAGGTTCTTCCCCTGTTCTATCATTTACAAAACTTGTTGTACAGTTCCAGTCTCCCCCCAACACCACACACTCATTTTGATTAGACTGCTGCAGAAAACTATGAATATCTTTAAAAATTTTAAGCCTTTGATCCCCTTGATTTGGTGCATAAACATTCATAAAGCAGAAAAGGGTTTTTTCTATTTCCACTCTAATCACCAGGATCCTTCCTGGAACTAACTCAGAACGAGAAATAACATGAACGTCCAAAGCTGGTGAGAATAAAACTGCTACACCAGCAGATAATCTTGTGCCATGAGACAAAAAATATTTCCCTTTCCAACTCAGCCCCCACTCCACCTCATTTTCATGGTCTGTATGTGTCTCTTGTAAAAACACAACATCAAGTTTCTTTTGCCTAATCGTCTCCAAAACAACCATCTTTTTATGTGGATCCCTCCCACCATTGATATTTAAAGTCCCCACCCTGATGTTACTCATACAGATAGAAAAGAGAAGGAGGTCAGACAGAGACAGTAGAAAGAGAATCACCCAGTGCACTTTAATCATTATCTTATCTCTGAATCTTCAGTTGCTTTGAACCTTTCGCTTTTTTAGCTGACATCTGTCTCCGGACGCTTGTCAGGTGTTTTTTTAACCGGAAACGTTTCTTCTCATCTAACATTTCAAACCCAACTATTTTCCGAACCATTAATACACTCTTGATAATTTTTTCTGCATCAGGAAAATAGTCAAGGACCTTAACTTGTTTTCCAAATGTTTCATCCAAAAATTCATTAATTTCCTCCAGAGTGTACAAATCACTACTGGATGTTTGAGAATCTGTGATTGAGACACTGTCTGAGTCGCTGTCATACTCCATGTCTTCTACCTGTGCAGGTGACCCAGCAGACTGAACCCCTGCAGCGCCACCTTCAGGCAACGCTACAGCCTCCGCAGCGCCACCTTCAGGCAACACCACAGTCTCTGCAACAACACAACCAACCACCTGATCTGTTTCTACCTCCAGATTACTCCCCACTGAGGAGTCCTTGGGAACATTGGTTCCAGTTTTTTCAGTATCCTCCTGAAAGGGAGGATACTGAAAAACCACTGCTTCCCTCTCCTGCATCAGAGTCAGCGGGCGGAGGAAACGCCCCGCCCTCAGCGGGCGGAGGAAACGCCCCGCCCTCAGCGGGCGGAGGAAGATCCCCGACCACCAGCGACTCCTCTGCACTTCCACTCACCTCAACCTGAGCTTCCTGATTTCTATGTGGGCAAGAAGCCCGCTTATGCCCAACATCTCCACACTCAAAACATTTCATACTCCCAGAACTCGAATAAACCATATAAGATCCTTCTTCATATTTCACTCTGAAAGAAACTTCTAACATCTGTGTAGCAGAGTTTAAGAACATAAAAACCTGCCTCCTGAAAGACTGAACGTGTTTCAGCTTATCATGCTTACATCCCAAACCAACAGTTTTGAAACCGCTCGCCAGTTTCCCAAAGCGCTGGAGCTCTTTCTCCAACAAAACATTAGGAATGAACGGCGGCATGCCTGAGACAATAACCCGGGTGGAGGGCACCGCAAGCGGCGACACCTGCAGGTACTCCCCGCCTATTGACACCCTGCTGCCAATCAACTGGTTCACAAAGCACTCCTCTTTTAAAAATATCACTACTCCCTTATTCATTCTGGAAGCATAAATTAAATTGCTGTGACCAACTAGATCACCAACTGTCAACAGAACCGTTTCAACTGGGATTGTCGGATCAGGTTGGATCCGAATCCCATTTCTCAAAGAAAGGGGCGGCGGCTCTGGAGACGCCATCCCCACAAACAAACAGCGCTAAAACCCAAAAACCAGAACCAGAACCCAAGACTTAGAACCAAATCAAGTATAGAATATTAGAAAACACATACATGAAAAGAAAAAAATCAAAATAGAAAACGATTGAGACACTTCCACTCTCCCAAACTCACCACCCGCAAACTCACCACCACCACTCCCAGAGACAGAGAGAGAGAGAGGGAGAGAGAGGGGGAGGAGAGAGAGAGAGGGGGAGGAGAGAGAGAGAGGGACGAGAGAGAAAGAGGGAGGAGAGAGAGAGGGAGAGAGAGACAGGGAGAGAGAGAGAAGGGAGAGAGAGAGAGGGACGAGAGAGAGAGAGGGAGAAGAGAGAGAGAGAGAAAGAGATTTTGATTTGATTTTTGATTTTTACAAGACATTTATTATCATTAAATAAACAATATATTCACAAGATTATACAGCAAACAGGAAGAAAAAAACATTACATCAACATCCTCCCAAAAAAAAGTTCCCCTCCTTTTACACTACAAAGCACTTCGCTGTCACTCCAAAAGCGACAAAACGAAGCCAGATCTGAGACCGATGTATAAAAATTAAACTCAATCAACAACCTTGATTTCACCAGATTGACAAAAATAGATACCAGGTCAATAATCAACCCGTCCACCACCTTCCTTCTTCTACTTATATACACGGCCATCTTAGCCTGTCCCAATAGGAAATTTAACACTCAACATTTTCTCCCTGCCTGCTTTGTAAACTTAAAACCACAAATAAAAACAGGCACTGTGAAGGCTTCCCCGTACCCATTAAAAATCACTCCGAGGAGCGCAAAAAGATCTGCTAAGCGAACACATTCAGAAAAAGCATGAAACACTGTTTCCCTCTCCTCGCAAAATGGACATTTTTTTCTCCCACGTCAGGGCTAAAAACAGAGACAAAAAAATTAACAGCCACAATGCCATGAAGTATTCTCCATTGTAAGTCCGCATGTTTTTTCGTTAGGGGAGGCTTATACAAAGATCTCCATTCGGGCTGCAGTCCTGGTATGGAGGAAAAATAGCTTCTCCATACCGTGTCACTGCGTCCATTCAGTTTGTTCTTGTTCAGAGTTTTCACAAGCAGCCTATAAATCGCTTTTCCAGAAGCCCCTTCCAGTGAGAGACCCTTATCATCCACCAGATCCAATAAAGGACCAGAGCAGTTCGTTATCCCAGGAAACATTCGGAATGACGGAAAAGGGTCCATTCGATTCGGTAACAGACTGCCTCCATGGTACTTAGTCAATAGGGAAAAGTCTTGATCACTTAACTTCTGCTTCCAATAGTCCAAAAGTTGACCGACGACTCGAAGTGATCTTACTCCCAAACAAGCAGCGAGTCTCACAGAGTCCTCCAGCCGAGGTCCAGCCAGATCCACCACTCTTCCAAGGCAAAAAACTCCTGCAGCGTAAAAAACTCTTGACCAAGCCGTCTCTCCCTGCGCAGGAAAAGCCAGCAAACTCCCAGACAAAACTGGTTCCTGGAGCAACCAGTACAGAGACTCGGCTTGCAGCTGCCTCTCCTTCCTCAGTAAAGTCCACACCAAAAAGACACTCCTATAAAACCTTGGAAGAGGAAAAGAAATCAGTCTCCTGGAGTCCATCAGAAAGAGCGGCAAATCCAGACCCATGCCGCCAATCCTCTGGAGAATGCCACACGAGACTCCTCTCCACACCAAATCCGTAGGACCTGTAAGGAGTCTCCGAATAAACTGGATCCGGAAAGCAGCACCTCTGCTGGCCAGATGGACCAAGCCTTGGCCACCTTCCTCTCTGGGCAAAAAAAGTACACTTTGGGGGATCCAATGAAGTTTGTCCCAGAAGAAATCCACCAACACCCTTTGAACATCTGATAAAAGAGACGGTGGAGGATCAACACACTGCAACCGGTGCCATAAGGCAGAAGAAACCAAGTTATTTATAACAAGAACTCGTCCTCTATATGACATTTTTGGGAAGATCCATTTCCACTTCATCAGCCCTTCACGTTATCCAAAACATTTTCCCAGTTTTTTTCTTCAAAACCATTATTACCCACAAAAACACCTAAATATTTAAAACCACCTGTCTTCCATACCAAGCCACCCGGCAGACTGAGTTGATCCTCCAACCGACTCCCAACCAATAGAGCTTCGCTCTTCCTCCAGTTTATCTTAGCAGAAGAAACACATCCAAACAGACACACAGTTTTAGCTAACACATCAATGTCCTCTTGTGAGTTTACAAAAACTATTAAGTCGTCAGCATAGGCCGACAACTTCAAAGAAACATTGCACCCAGGAATAAGAACACCACACAAGTCCTTCCTCAGTTTATGAAGCAAAGGTTCAAGTGCCAGGGAATAAAGCATCCCTGACAAAGAACAACCTTGCCTCACGCCCCTCGACACCTTGAAAGGAGCGCTCAGCCCACCATTTATTTTAATGACACTCGCAATGTCACGATACAAAACCCTGATCTGAGCTATGAAACCAGGGTTGAAACCAAAAGCGGACGAAGCCTGCCATAAATATCGGTGTTCAAACCGGTCAAAAGCTTTTTCTTGGTCCATGGAAATCAGACCAATATCTAAGCCCAATGAGCTGGAGAGTTCCAAAACGTCTCTAATTAAAGTGACATTGTCACTTATTAGCCTGCCCGGCACGCAGTATGTCTGGTCCTTGTCGACGACAGAAGGCATCACTCCTCGGAGTCTAGAAGCCAGGGCTTTGGAAAAGATCTTATAGTCCGCGCAGAGCAAAGAAACCGGCCGCCAGTTCCTCAGATCTTGTAGATCCCCTTTTTTCGGGAGCAGAGCGATGACGGCTTGTCTACAGCTCAGAGGCAACCAGCCTTTCTGCAAACTATCTGTGATCACTTCTAACAGATCTTTGCCGATCACTGACCAGAAGGACTTGTAAAAATCCACAGGGAGACCGTCCACTCCAGGGGATCTCCCACTCTTTAAGCTCATTAAAGCTGTATGCAGTTCATGCAGTGTAAATGGAGCTTCCAGCTGTCGATTCTCGTCGTCGCTCACCTGAGGAAGTCCTTCGTAGAATGCTGCACTCCCATCTGGTTCCTCTAAAAGTTCACACTTAAAAAGGTCCGTATAAAAATCGACAGCAAACCTCCTGATCTCAGATGAACCAGAGACAACAGAACCACCGACAGTCCGCAGGGAGTGAATAATTCTTCCTTGCCCGTTCTTCTGCTCCAGTCCAAAGAAAAAGTGAGACGGAGCATCCATCTCCGTTACATTAAGGAAACGCGATCTGATTAAGGCCCCCTTAGCTGCTGTGCCCAGCAGGTTGGCCAAAGCGGCCTTTTTAGCTTTGAGGGAAGCTAAACACCCTCGGTTTCCTGTAGACGCTGCCAACCCCTGCAGCTCTACGATCTGGGTCTCCAGGTCCCTCACAGATCTGGTTGAGTCCCTCGTAACATGGCGAGTGTACTGCAAACACAATTGTTTAATCTGGCATTTCCCATAATCCCACCACTGTTGGATACAAGAGAAATCTGATTTGGAGCGTTTATGGTTGTCCCAAAAACACGTTAAAGCTTTCTGGAAAGCCCCATCAAGTAAAAGAGCTGTATTAAAATGGCAGTAAACGCTCTGGGTACGAACATATTTTATATATACAGAACAATAGACCAGACAGTGATCAGAGAAACCAGTAGGAATGATGCGACAAGTCTTAAAAATATTCAAATGATGTTTAAAAGTATAAAACCGATCCAATCTGGCCAAGGACAAAACATCATCTTTGGAGTGACTCCATGTATATTGTCTCTGTTTCTTATTAAAACACCGCCACATATCTAACAGGTCAGAGGTCGTAATCAGCTGCTTGAGTTTTCGAGAAGATCCAACATGAGGTTCTGGATGATTTCTATCAACCAACGGCATCTCAGTGCAGTTAAAATCACCTCCCAAAAACATGTACTCACAATCACTACAGTCGTTCACCGTCTCTCTTAGAGTGTCCAAAAAAAGCATTCTTTCCATCCCTGTGGATGGAGCAGATGCATTAATAAGGACCAAAGTCACTTTTTCATATTTGACCTCTACCTTCAGTAAATGACCCTGAATTATTTCCTCTGTCTTATAAGAGAGAGGCAAAAAATTCTTAGAAAAAACAATCCCCACGCCACCACTGCAACTTGACTTGTGACTAAAGAAAAACTCTCCGCCATGTTCTTTCTTCCAATCACTTTCTTTGTCAGCAGTGCTGTGCGTTTCTTGAAGTAGCATAATATCAATCTTTTTAAGAGCCATCAGCACAAACAACTCGGCTCTCTTCTCTGCATTCCTGGCACCATTTACATTCAAGGTGCCTATATTGAAGTCACACATGGAAAGAAAAAAACAAAAGAGAAAACATAGAGAAACTACGGTGGCCCTGAGGTGCAAAACACTACAACATTAACGAAAACACTACAACATTAAGGAAAACACTACAACATTAAGGAAAACACTACAACATTAACGAAAACACTACAACATTAAGGAAAACACTACAACATTAAGGAAAACACTACAACATTAAGGAAAACACTACAACATTAACAAAAACACTACAACATTAAGGAAAACACTACAACATTAACAAAAACACTACAACATTAACAAAAACACTACAACATTAACAAAAACACTACAACATTAAGGAAAACACTACAACATTAAGGAAAACACTACAACATTAAGGAAAACACTAGAACATTAAGGAAAACACTACAACATTAACGAAAACACTACAACATTAAGGAAAACACTACAACATTAAGGAAAACACTACAACATTACGCTGCAAGGAAAACGGAAGAGGTATGTCCCAGTGGGTGACCTAAGGTGTCGCTGATTGGACGACAGGTCGTTTCACTTTTGAACCTGAAGTTATTCTGGAGTGCTTTGTTTGAATGAGAACCCAAGCAAGCGGGAATACAGTCACTGCGCCATGTATTGCTCGAACTGTGGAAAAGAGCTGGCTGACCTGTCACCAAACTTTTGCAGCAATTGTGGCAAGAGGCTTCAAGAAATTTCAACAGAAGATACTCCACAATGTTCAAGTAAGTTAATAAGCATAAAGGAAGATTCATATTTCTTATGGATGTTGTAACTTGCTAACGTTAGTGGTCTCCAGACCGTGTCCACTGTCATTTAGTTGCTCATTATAAATGCAATTAAAAGTACACAAAGTCGCTATAGTACATCAGAATTGTATTAGCCACATATAGTAAGGTCCGTTACAGCCTTAGGCAATACTTTCTAGGGTAATTTGTGTCGTTCTGGTTCTGCTGCACTGCGATCAGGCTAGCCGCCTTTTCGGAAGCGAACTCGCACTGGTAGCTTTACTTCAATTCGTAATACATATCGTCTGTTTGCATGAATGTGATGTGCGACGTTTTTTCTTTGCTTTACTTCTAGCACAACAGACTGTTCCATCCTGCCCTACACCAGCCCTTAGCACCTTCCTTGAATACAGAAAAAAGAAAAATGAGGAGCGACAAAAGTATTCTCTTTGGAGAAAGGGGTTAAAACAAAAGGAAAAAAAGAAAGTTCGGGTAGGTCCGGTATGGCTCCAACCAAAAACAAGCAGCTTTTAACTAATAGACTTGCTTAAAGAAAGTTCTGCATAGCACAGCTATACAGAATAATTGTTTAATAGTAACAGCAAACTATCAATTCATGATCAGTCAAAACAGTAAATCATCTATTGATTAATTATTGAGTAATAATTGTCAAAGCATTGTTCTGTTTGTAGTTAATGGATCTGTTTGCATGTTATTGTAAAATAATACAGGAGGAATAAAAAACAAAAAGAAAACAATTTACTATTCTTTAAAAAAAAAACATTGCTCAATCTTCCACGTAATTTTTTTTTTCAGATAAATATTGGATTGATGACCATTCAGAATAATTGTCTAAAGCCACAGCGTGGAAAAACCATTTCGGTTGCAACAAACCCAGAAGTCTCTGCCACACCTCTCCTCAGTCTTGCTGTTAAAAAAATGAAGGACTTCAACAAAGATGTCAAAGATGGACCTTTCCTCCTTCTGTACCCAGATGGGACAGAGGTTATTAATATCCCTGGGACACAAACATCTTTTACCCTTGCAGCTTATAAGACTGAAGTTGGCAAGTCATATCAAAGGATATGTCTTTTCCTCTGCTTGACAAGGGACTTTGAAGAAGGTAAGCTCAGATGCCTGCGCTTACATTGGCACATTGCAATAACTGCAATAAATCTAAATTTTAAAGCTGTGCAATTAAGCTTTAGTGGCATGAACCAATAAAGTAAACGTACATAGATTGGCTCTGACATGTCAAGTTACTTCCTGGAAACTTGATAGGTAGACACTCGGTTATTAGTTTTTACCAATGCTGTGTTTGTCCTTTCTAATATAATGTAATATATTTGACCGAATACAGTACTGAGTAGAAGTTAAGTTGGTTTGTTTTTTTCCTCTTGTTTTACAGTTGGAAAATTGTCAGACTTGTCTGATTCTGACCCAGAGATTGTTATTAGAAAATCCTCCGACTTTGATGTTGCTGATACACTGGTAAGTCCAACTTCAAATGTATTTAGTCTGTCTTTTATTTGGTTGAGTGATCACAACAAGCTCATTCTACCTAAGCTTCATTGGACGATGTAGATGTTGAATTGTGTTTCATTTTCTTCAGCCATGGGAACCTATGGATGAGAGCAGTCGTTTACAAGAGGTGGCAGAAACACGGTAAGTTATATTTTAGGGACATATCGTAGCATGATGTGTGTACATGTATCAATGGTATTATAATCTTCATTGCATTTTCATACGGTATGGACTGGTGACATGTTGAATGTGGATTTGTAAATTATGTGGTTATGGGAACATGTCCAATGAAGTATTTGTATTGTTTTTTTTGGGTTTTTTTTCAAGATGCTTGTTTTTAATTGTTGAATATACTGGATTGGAAATAATAATTAAACCACCCTTGTTTTCTTCTATGTCTTATACATTTTAAAAGTATACATTTGTTTAGATAAATATAATAAAGTTCACAAGAGTTTCACTCAATAACTTGTGTCAAATATTTTTGTATGATTTTTTGCGATAATCAGTGAAATCACGTTGCTTCTATAGCGATGGCATTGTACTACCAAAAGTGCTTTTAGGCATTCCATGTTATAATTTCTGTCTGTTTTAGTAAAATGATTAACAGAGGAATTACAGGGCAATAAAATGATCAAAACACTGAAGAAAACTGGGTGTTCCCATAAGTTATACCATAACTTCATATGTTCAAATTACCCATTAATGTTTTTTCATTGTCCTTTAAGTAATGGTGTTGGGGATCTTGTACTTGCAAATGAAGTAAAACAGGTACAACTTTTTATTATGTCACACCACAATCCACAGATTTTTATCTCAAACCTTTAAGTAAAATATTTTGATAATTAAAATACCTGTAGAGTAGTCAATCATTAAGTTTTACTCTACTCTTTTCTCTGTTTTCAGGTTATGGATTTGGATGACAACAGCAACAATCCAGGCACCAGTCAATGTGTCGCTGTCCAGAGCTCCTGTTACAGGTGTGTAATGGCTTCTGTCATAAAGAAGAAGGGTGTGTGTATTGTCATCATGACATGGTGATACTGATAGATCTATTGTGTCATCTAAAGTGCATTTATTTACTTTGAATGTTGTAAATATAACTTCTGACATAAATGGAATGTTTTGTGAAGGACAGTTGGAAGTCCCCCCCCATCTATATTGTGTGCACGTTTTTGCTCCACAGAGACTACACCAATCTCTCTGAGCCCATTGTTATTGATGATGATGATGAGATTGAATATTTAACAGAAGACAAAAAGCAAGACCTGCCCCCAGAAGAACATGCGTTAGTAATTTTAATATTTTGTATTAAATTAACCAGCATCCTGCTTATGCATAATTACATAATGTGAAGTGTAATCAATCAACTGCTTTAAAATATTATTTTTTTCTAGAGAAACAAATGTGCAGCCACATGATATTATTGCAGAACTGGCCATGGATATTGACCACAAGAACGTCAGCCGGTTCAATATATGCCGGACTGATGTGTGGGATGGAGCTGTTCGGGGCTTTCAGAGGAGCACATACTCCGACAAGAACGACATGTTCATCAAATTTAACGATGATGCTGGCTGGTTGGAGGAAGGGTTGGACACAGGTGGCCCGAGGCGTGAGTTTCTCACGCTTCTCATGGCCGTTCTGAGAAATCGCCCTATCTTTGATGGACCCCCAGAAAGTCGTTACATTGTGTGCAATTCGAGAGGTGAGTCATTTTTGGGTTTGTGAAGTGGTAGTACTTCTAAAATCTAAATTTGCAGAAAAATCTGCTTATGTTTCTGTTATAAGCAGATCTAAGATTTAATTACCCACAGTAATTCTGTGCTCTGTACAACAGCTGCCAGGGAAGATGAGTATTTTTTAGCAGGAAAGATGATTGCCGTATGTATTGTACATGGGGGACCGTCACCACATTTTCTCTCAAAGAACCTGGTCAACTACATGATAGGGAATCCAAGTTTCAGCGCCACTGTTGAAGATGTTAAAGATGAGGAGATAGGGAAAGTTCTGAAACAGGTAGGAAATTACCTAGGCATAGGGAATAGATTTATTGTATGCCAACTGGAGATTATTTTCACTTTTTTTATTTATGATTATTTTCAGATTGAGATTACGAAATGATTATGACAAAATATTAATTTTGTTTTATCAAAGCTTGACAATTTTTTTTTTTGCTGTGAAAGGCCCGATTTCAGCCTGTCTCAACAGATGTTACATTACAAACGCACAAAATGCTAATGCTATGTTTGTATTCATAACAAAGAAGTTTTTAAATTTATAGTTCTGTACTTCTTCTGAAAAACTGCTTGTTTTGTAGGTCCTGGAAACTGATTCAGATGAATCTCTGGTAAATGTAATTTTGCAAAACAGCGGAATGTTCCAAACTGCTGGCTGCTTCAGAAGTGTGAAGACTTCTGAGAAGAAAGCTTTTGTAGAGGAGTATCTCAGATGGTACATCCTTGACAGAAACCACAGTGCCATTCAACGGTAATTAATAAATAGTTATAAATAATTAAAAACTATTCTGAAGTTCGATGCTCAATTATATGATTTGTATTGTATGATCGATGCTCATTGAGTGTTGATCTTGAGTGTCGATGCTCAATGTCAATACTGTGAACAACTGCCACTGACATCATGACACTGCAATTATCTTAGAAAAACTAATTGGGTATAAAAAAATTGCGATCAAATTAGGGATATCACATTAGTCGATCAGACATCAAATTTAACCAGCTTCTTTCCTTGATTGCTTTTGTTTTTTATCTGTAGTTGGCAACACATCTTTTTGTGTCTTTCTGAAAAATTGTGTGAAAGGTTAGAATATATAGAGCAATACTTGCCAAATTCTGAGTTTCACCACTTTTATCATCCATTCGGAATTTTATGTGCAATAGGTTTTGAATCATTGTTCACCATTACATCGGCATGGCACATGAAAAATATTTCAATGTGATTTATAAAAATATACTGTTGCATGACAATTTCGCTTTTTTTGCACAATGAAAACATTTTTTTTTTAAGTTTCAATTTTATATTTTACTTTTAATGATAACTTTTGAGCACTGTGGAAAATTTTTTTGTATTTTTAGTTTTTCTTTTTGACTTCATATATATGCTATAAACACAGAACATTGCCTATCCTTAACAGATTCAAAGATGGACTGGCAAGTCTTGGTTTTTTTGCTGCACTGCAGCAGCATTCCAGTGTCTTGTCCCCAGTCCTATGTTTCTCTGCCAAGGCTCTGACTGCTTCAGACTTGGAGACCATGTTCCAACCAGATCTCAGCCCAGTAGGAAGCAACAGGCGGCAAAAGGAGGGCAAAACAATCGTCTTCTGGGCAGATTATTTGCTTGATTGCGAAGGTTAGTAAGAACGGATTATGTTATTCTAAAATTTTTGTTTGTTTGTTTGTTTGTTTTATTGGGAGGAAAACCGAAATAAAAAATAATTTGTGCAAGGCATTATCTATTAACTACATTGTTTATCATCTTTCAGAGAAAACAACTGCTGTATCTCTAGAGGAAGTCCTGATGTTTGCAACGGGTCTCACAGCGATTCCACCAGCAGGCATGATGCCATCCCCTCATCTTGAGTTTTTGAGTGATTCACCCTTTCCTATTGCCAACACCTGTGCAAACACACTTAAACTGCCACTTTTGGAATCTTATGCTGCTTTTAGGGCAAACATGGACTTTGGAATACAAAATGCTCCGGGATTTGGATGTTACTGCAATTGAAAAAAGTGATTTCTTGGTTAAATGTGTTAAAAAAACCTAGTTTGTTTTGCAAAACCTTTTTCCTGTTCTGTTTTCTCACAGGTAAAGCAAGTTAAAACCAAATTAAATTAAAACAAATACTCAAAACTTATTAGAATTGTATCAAAAGTGTAATGTGCAGATTTTATCTTCATAGTTCAGACAACAAAAAATGTTTAATTCTGAATAACAATGAAGTTTCCACTTCATAGTGACAAAATGAACAGGAGACAAAATATTGAAAGATTGACAGTTGGTTGTTTGTGTTTACAGCTCCGCTATGTGTTTGAGCAATAAATACAATTCCATTGCTGACTCCCAGTCTTGTGACTGCTGTTGTCCATGTTGTTGCATGGCTTGCTGTAGGTACTCCTCGATGTTTTTATCCCCACACAACTCTGTCGCCTGACTTGCTTCTGGGAAAACATCCAGATCGCTGTCCTCAACTGGAAATCCACAATCTCTTGATCCATATCTGCAAAGTCAGAATATAATTACTAGAATTGTGACAGATATTTTCTCTATTTAGTACAAGTACTTGGAATTGTCTTATTTTTTTGCTGGCTATATGACCCAGTATAAGTGAGCACTATCAGTGACAGCTTATACAGTGTATCACAAAAGTAAATACACCCTTCACATATAAGCTGTACTCACACTACTTTTCATTGTGTCAAAGTGAAATTTTGTTGGTGTTATCCCATGAAAAAATATAATTGAATACCTGCAGAAATGCGAAGGGTGTACATTAACAGCTATAGGTCACTTGTACATAGATAATAAGTGTCCTAATAATACTTCTGCATTGTTATGTAATGTCAAGCATTATTTCTATTTGTGAAGATGTCAATTACCTGTGAGGCAAGAGATAAAGTTCGTTTGGAATCCCCCCAGGACATGATGCAAGTCTGCTTGGCCGGATCCTGTGGTTATTCCAGAGATCTTTGCATTCATCCAGGTCTTTCTGCAGAACTCTGGTGAAGCAGAATCTGAGCAAGCACTGGTGCTCATGGCTTCCGTTGAAGTTTCCAGAGTCTCTTAAATCCCCGAACAAGTCCATCCAAAACTGAGACCTGAGGATACATTGAATTAGAAACGGTTCTGTTGTTTTTCATATTAAAATGATTAAAAGATTGTCTGTCCTTCTCCATGTCCGTAACATTGAAAGCATGCTATAAATATATGTGACACTGAATATCACGGCCTACTTTTCCATGTGCAAACTAAAACTTTGTATAACATCTGATACCAAACAATGAAAAATTCTAATTTGGAAAAAAAAAATTGCTAAAGCCTTATGAAAATAAATGTTTGAAACAAATTCAATGTCATCTGTTACCTGGCAACAAGATAGCCATGTGACTGTCAACTCCATAGGCACTTCCTATGACGTTGTCATGACAACAATAAACAAACCATAAGCTTCGACCTGCCGAACTAGTTAAATTTGCTTCACTAACATCTGGCTTACATATATGTATGTTACTATAATCACCAGAACATTGTTTTTCACACAAAGAGTTTGGACATACTTTACAAATCCATTTAAACATCTGAAAAAGTAGATGTACCCACCTTCCTCTTCTGAAAAAAAGACCACCATGACTCGATGCGTGGATTCCCTGTGGATGATCCGTAACTGTGGCTTGATGATCTAGCATAATAATCCGTATGCGCATGCCGGAAGGTACACTGTACTGCTGCCATAGTCCCGTTCTCTGTGCCTAGGTCTGTTCGCAGTCTCATTGGTATTACGCCAATACTCTTGACACAGTTTATATAATGCTGGGCAATGACAGAGGGATTGTTGTTTGTTGCCCCACAAACAAGCCACATTATTCTTCTTGAAAAACCATCGATGCATCCTGAGATAGCCAAGCCGAATGGCTTCAGTTTGTCGTAGCCATCTACATGCCATATGTAATTGGGCCCCATGGAGTGATACGTGCACCTGGTAAACCTCCTGAGAGTTCTCAGCGCGATGCCTTGAGGATTTAGCTGCCGCAGCAGTCTCATTACAACATCACGTTTGACACGCAGGTTGTGTTTTTGTTTGAGAACTTGCCACATGGTCCGATAGCCAAATAATTGCCCTGGCCCTCTAAGCTCGGTCATAACGGCATGTCTCACATCAGGAAGTGGAGAGTAGTTCCCTCGTCTATGCAGCCCTGCTACTTTCAAATGAGTCTTTAGTGAACGCATGCTAACCGACACTTCGTGGTTGGTCTGGAGCATGTCCAGTATCACCTCATATGTATGTCCTGACTCAAAATATTCCCGAATAGCTGTACTAAGGTTTGTATCACTGAGAACATTCATGTTTTTAAACAATCAAGTTAAAGCCAGAATAACTTCCGGTTCAAAAGTGAAAAGACCTGTAGTCCAATCAGCGACTTCTTAGGTCTCCCACTGGGACATACCTCTTCTGTTTTCCTTTTTTTGTTAATGTTGTAGTGTTTTTGTTAATGTTGTAGTGTTTTTGTTAATGTTGTAGTGTTTTTCTTTAATGTTGTAGTGTTTTTCGTTAATGTTGTAGTGTTTTTCTTAATGTTGTAGTGTTTTTCTTAATGTTGTAGTGTTTTCTTAATGTTGTAGTGTTTTCGTTAATGTTGTAGTGTTTTTGTTAATGTTGTAGTGTTTTCGTTAATGTTGTAGTGTTTTTGTTAATGTTGTAGTGTTTTTGTTAATGTTGTAGTGTTTTTGTTAATGTTGTAGTGTTTTTGTTAATGTTGTAGTGTTTTCGTTAATGTTGTAGTGTTTTCCTTAATGTTGTAGTGTTTTTGTTAATGTTGTAGTGTTTTTGTTAATGTTGTAGTGTTTTCGTTAATGTTGTAGTGAAGAGTGAAGAGTCTCAACTCAGGCTGTTCTCCCACAACAGTATTAGAAGGACCCGCAGGGGAACCCCCAACATCAGGATCCTCACTAACTACCATCAGATCACCAACGGCATCGACACCGCGCCCCACCTCGGCGGCGCCGCGGCTCACACCAGCAACAACGCACCGCGACCCGGCGGTACCAAGACCCACGTTAGCGGCGCCACGGTCCGCATCAGCGGAGCCCTGGACAACATTACCACCGCCAACATCCACCACCTGTGTATGCTTAATTTTGTCTGGACATGCACGGATTATGTGACCTTCTGCACCACAGCCAAAACACTTCATGTTCTCTGATGAGGCAAACACCATATAATTAAAACCATCCACTTTGAAATTGAAAGACAGGCTAAGCTCATTAGCCATGTCCTTCAGTATCATAAAAACCTGCCTCCTATGACAAACAACATGTTTAAGAAGCGCAGATTTACAACCCAAAGAAACCATTTTAATGGGTGAAACCAACTGTCCATAACGGGACAAAGATCATTTTTAATAAACGGTGGTGCATTGGAAATGATTATCTTTTTAGCTGGACCGACCAGCGGGAGAACCGGCGTAAAGGTGTCCTGGATGACAACGCCCCTTTCAACCAAATCGTTCACCTTAGACGTATTGTCAAGAAAAATCACAATCGCCCCATTCAGACGGGATTTTACGCTCTCACAACCTACCACACTTCCCACGGCTAAAGCTGCGTCCTCTACCGAACAATTCACCGTCGGGATCAGTTTCACGGCATGTTGGCGTGTTAACTTTTCAAAATCAGCGCCGCCCTCCATCATGGGCATGACGCCGAACGCCAAACTGACCTGGTAGTAACAAGGACTACCGGGTCAGGCCAGAGAACAAAAACCCCGAAAAAACAAACTTAAAGACCAAAGAACAGTAAGAAAAGAAAAAGCAAAGATACAGGAACAAAAACCATGCAACAGTAAGAAATAAAGTAGAAAAGGATTCACAAAAAACACTCAATCAAGATCACTGGCGTCTCCAGCTGCAGTCACTCCGCCATTCTCACAGAGAGAGAGAGAGAGAGAGGGGGGGAGGGAGAGAGAGAGAGAGGGAGAGAGAGAGAGAGGGAGAGAGAGAGAGAGAGGGGGAGGGAGAGAGAGAGAGAGGGAGGAGAGAGAGGGAGGGAGAGAAAGGGAGAGAAGCAGAGGGGAACCCTAGACACCAACACCTCCCGACCTCATTAGGGACAAGGGTGTAAGAAAATGGATGGATGGAATATGACAAACAAAATAAACAGGAATAACAAGAAACTGATCTTTTCACTGTTTCTTCTAAAGGACACTCAACACACTGCAAGATGTTGCTGTTTTAAGTCTCGGGTTCTGAGTGAACCCGAGACTTGCTGTAGCGATTCAAATGTCAACCTGTTTTGGTTTCAAAGAGATATAAACTTCATCAGAAACAATCTCATTTTTTGATGTTCCTCTATTCATTTCCTAGCTCTAGCTGTCAAATGCTTCCATAGTATCTGTTGGACAACAGTACGGAAAATATATCTGCCTGACCTGTGACAAATTAAGGTCTCAGGAGTTCTGAGTGAACCCGAGACTTGCTGTAGCGATTCAATTAATTGGATTGTGATTTTTTTCTAGGACTTCTTTAAATCTCCATTTATGGAATGAGTGTGCAATAGAGATCGCCCAGGGCTCACCATTTGAGGATTACTGTTGTGAGCCATATTTGCTTCATCTCAGGTATCTCAAAGATATGAGGCAAAACTAAAGATTTTACTGATCGTAGATCATATCACTCACTGTGACAAAAATAACCATAAAAATACGACATTAACCCCCAACAGCAATGATCAGTCTGCTGTTTCTATGTAGAGAAACAACAGCACAAAAAATCACCAGGATAATGTCCAGGTAGTGTGCTCTAAATGGACTAGTTGTTAAGAAATGAAACGGTAAACCATATACAAAATAAATAGCTCTGTAATATTCTTTTATGACATGATATGACCAGATAAATGAACTGACCTGAATATAAAGTTACAGAAAATAAGTTACAAGTTAAATCAAAACAATGAACAGTGGTTCATTTCTCAAACGTTTATTGACAAAAGCAAAATATGGATTTTTATCAACTTGTGGCAAAGAGCAAAAAATGTTCTAATAACTAATTAAGCATTAAATATAAAATGAAATATAACTGAAGGCACAGAGGTAAAAATGAGAAGAATCAAAGGGATTGTGAGAACAGTGGAATGGATGCAGTGAGAGTACATCAGCTTCATCAGTTTCCAGTCACGAAGGTCTGAAACGCTTCAGAAAATCTGAGCTTAATGAAAAAACCCAGCTGTCGACGTCACTGGGGTCTGACATTCAAGGCCCCGCATCTCATTTAGGACAAAATCTGAAAATATTATATGTGCTAAGATCATTACATATAAATTCATATATGTATTATATATGTGTATAAAAAACAAGTAGGTTAATATTTCTGTTTTCTTTGTATTTTATGTTATCTGTGGTTGCTCTACAAAACCTGCCACTACTGGTTGCCAAAGAAACACAAATATGCAAACAAGGCTGCTGATTATTTTCTCAGCATACATTACCAGCAGGAGTATATCCCTGCTGGTAAGTAAAAGAAATGTCAAATTTCAGAAGAAAATGAAAACTAAGAGAAAAATAAGAGGTAAATATTTTAAACACTTTTCAGTCTTTTCTCTTTCAGCCTTTACTTTAAGAGTACATGATTATGTACTTGAACATGATCATGCAGCATATTGTGAAGCATGTGCTTAAGAAAACTAAGCAAAGCAGATGTTATACACACCTGTTTAAACTGGACAAAGGAACAAGGAGACGCATCATCTCTCATCTCTAATTTAAGCCTAATTTGGATTTTAAACCTCAGATTTTCTTGGTGTTTCACTTTGGCTGCTAATAAAAAGTAACAGGACTGTAATGAACTAGAAAAACCAGCCAAAACAGAAAAACACAGATTGAAATAATGAGTTAAGATCAGTGAGGATACACAGCTGTTAAGCGGGATCTTTCAGAGTTTAATACTGTAGAGTCTTCGTTTTCATTTATAGCAAAGTGCACAAGTAATAATAGTGTGTAGAGCCATTTAGCAGCTGTCTTCCACAAGTATTTTTAAGCAACGTGTCTTTTTCATTTGGTATAGAGCTCTATAAAAGCAAGATATTTTTTCCACAAAGTGTTAAAAATGTAAAATTCCCTTTATGTATGTAAGCTTACTTCATTAGCACATAAAGCAAAAGGAAACAAAAATGCGCAAAAACCACTGAAGATTGAAAATAGGACATGCAAAAACGACCTAACTTGTTAACAGGAACATGACATGCAGACAGTTTGGCTGATAGGTGAAGGCTCATCTCCATGCTCAATTTCCTCTTCATTTGTTCTTGGTAGCGAGTGGTTTGCGGCTGATCTTCCTGCTCTTATCACTGCTCTTCTTCGGAGGCTCTGGGTTAGCCTGCATGTGTCTACCATAGAGACTGGGAACAAAGCAACAAGAATTATGAGCAGACACATTTAAAATCCTCAAGCTTGTGATCTGAGAAAAATTATTTGATTCTTTAAAAGTTGTAAGAATTTACTCAGCAATTTGGCAAATAAAATGATGAGTCAAATCTTTTAGTCCAGACAATAATGCTCACCAACGTGTATTCCATCATTAGAAAAAAAATCCTGAAATATTGTATCTGAAATATTGGCACGCAGAGGTGTGATCATAATCAGCAGGTAGTATGTGATAAAGAAAATAAGAGTAAAAATGTTTATTAAAAATATTTAGGTGTGGAGTTTTTCTCAGTGATGCTTGCAAATATACTGCTCAAAAAAATAAAGGGAACACTCAAACAACACAATGTAACTCCAAGTACATCAAACTTCTGTGAAATCAAACTGTCCACTTAGGAAGCAACACTGATTGACAATCAACAATGATTTTGTTGTCAGCACATTCAACTTTGTACAGGACAAAGTATTCAATGAGAATATTTCATTCATTCAGATCTAAGATGTGTTATTTGAGTGTTCCCTTTATTTTTTTGAGCAGTGTATTTAATGTGATTCATTTGTTAGTACCAGTTCCACACTTACAGGTCAACATCCTTCAATGCCACTGCTGTCTGTCACACTTTCTTCCCTTGGGTGTCTAGCATACACAAGGCTAGAGGTTCAGTGAGGTGGAAAAGCCCAGACTCTCTTATCCCTCCCTACAGCCTCGTTAGTTCACTTCTTACTGTACATCAAGCTCAGACGGGGTCTTTAACAAACCTACTTCAGCTCTCTCGCTCTCTAGTCTTTGACTCAGTTAAAACCGAAACATTTCTTTTTAGTTCATATCAGTAAGTTAATCAAAGAGTTTGTTTTTTACAAAGCCCATCTAAACAGGAAAAACTGCAGTGTGCAGTAAACAGGAGTAACTACAATTTGAGAACAAGAAAACTAAAGGCCTGGAATAATTATGATTATCGGGACACATTACAGGTCATAAGCGCAGAATCTAACTTCCTGTTAAGAAAAAAAAAATCAATATGGATTTAAAAATCACACTGAAAATGGTATAAAAATACAGACATATTTTTATTTTTATTTGAGTCTTTGCCACTGTCTGTAAACTGTTTTGAAGTCTCTAATTGCAAAACAAGCAATAAACATTACATTTTGTTAAGTTCCAATGAATGACTATCAACCTGTTGCAGTCAATCCATTAATGATGAAGTGTTTTGAGAGGTTGTTGAAGGATCACATCATCTCCAAATTTCCCTCCTCTTTTGATCTGCTCCAGTTTGCATACCGCTCCAACTGCTGCACCAAGGACCCAGTATCCTTGATACTGCACCTGAGCCTGAAACACTTGGAGAACAATACTCGTGTGCGAATGCCACTTCTGGACTTCTCAGCATTCAACACAATGATCTCACAGCACCTGGTGAGCTAATTAGCTTCCTTTGGGCTCAGCCAATCACAAAATACCCCTCAGCATGACCTGTTCTCCCTGCGGCCCTCTAGGAAAAGATTCAGCAGCTTCAAAGACAGAACAACCAAATCCCATAAGGATGCTAAACTCCCATTAGTTTAATCATTTAATTATATATATTTACATTGCTACTTTTATTACTTACTATTGGAGCTGTTACAAAGAACATAAGATAGCTGTTGTCGTTAATTTAATTGCTGAGTGCTTTTACACGGATATGCCAGTTAAACACGTTGGGCAACACTCATGACCACCAGTAAGATGATTTTATGGCAGATTCAGCTTGTTACTTTTACATAAGCACACTACTGGTCCGCCATCAGTTTTCTTCATCTTCACATCCACTCACATACCAATGCAAAGCGACTATAGAGCCCTCTAGTGGAATGGGAGAAGTGAATCCAACATCCCGGCCCCGATTAACTATACAGATGGTCATCCCAGGAAAGATTAGTGAACGACAAGCGAGACTTAAGTAACAACCTTAGATAACTATTTAATTGTAACCTCGTCATGAGAATTTTTTCCAAATGAAGTGTCTATTACAATTATTATTTCTTTGGTTATAATTGGACTTAAAGTAGTGACTACCAGTTGACAGTAATCGTGAACATAAGATTGAGTGAAAGTCATCTGTAACATAGAAAACCCATACAAGTTGAAGATAAGTAAATCTACTCGTCTATATTTCCTTCTAGCAAATACAGCTTGTGTATTGGATGGTTGTAAGAGCCTGTATGAGTCTTTACTTGCACTGACCGCACCAGTCCATCAGCTCCGATGTTGACATTAGTGACCAAACCAAGAGGCCACTGACTACGAGGCGTGCATTCATGCAGGATCAGTACAAGATCTTGGAGTTGAAAACTACTCTTAAAAAAATGTTACATCAAAGTATCTTACAGTAAGCGGTTCTAGTTCTGCTGGAGGTTTCATCCTGTTAAAGGGGGAATTTTCATTTCCACTGTCGCTACATGCATACTTGGAGTGAGGGATTGCTGCAAAGTCAACGGCACAATGACTTTGCATTGACTGTCAACTGGGTCTACAGCAGCAATAAATGTTGCAAGACAGTGACTCAAATGATTCTTCTGGGTTTGCTAAGAAAGAAAACTTTTTACCCTATCTGAATAGACTCAAATTGATTATATTGTTTAATAACCAAATTCAAATTTGGAATGCATGTACCGTAATTGACTTGGAATATGTCAGAATGAATTTACTTTTGTTTGTGAAGTGCGTTGAGATGAATTGTGAATTGGTGGTGTGTATAAATAATTGACAATAGAATTAACTTGCTGCAAAATGCCTGAAGGTCCTCTGAGTGATATTCTAACCTTTACCCCTGATGTAATGTAAGAGGGAATACATTTCCTTTATTATGTTTAGAAGATAATCTTACAAATATATATTTTCTTAGTTTTTACTGTTTTGTTGTATAATCTTATTTATACAACAAAAGCATTATTACATATTTATTGGCTGTTGCATGTGTCGCACAGCTAACCTTAGTGCTCACGCACTAATCTGTGTGCTGAAGAACCTGGAAAGATAGAGACCTACACTGCAAATATTAAATTCTTTAAACATCACATTGCTGAGTTACATAGGATAATTTAGCACTTTTGTATTTGCATTTGTGTGTGTGTGTGCATGTGTGAATGTATCCAGGCCTACTCAAATGGTGTCTTGCAAGAACCAATTAGCAGCAGAGGAAAAGAGGGGAATAGATTCCGATTCTTTGGCTGATTTTTATGGAGTTCTATTCCATGTTGGCTTAATTAAGCTCAGTCAGTTCTTTTTGCACACAGCTGCGTTTGTGACAGTAAGGAGAAGAAACATTTAGTTTTCTATTTTGGTTTAACACTCTAATGTGTGTCTTTTTAAGAAGTTAGAAACTAAGCATGTGTGAATGTGTTTGTTAGTGAAGTCTACGAGGCCAAAGGTCAATGACTTGATGGCCTCTCTTGGACTTACTGTATCTGGAACAATAATGCCAAGTAATTTAACATTATACCTCATAGACTCAGAGAGTCTATGAGACAGATGAGAAAGAAACACAGAAAGATTACAAAGGAAGAATTGTACAAATAAGAAAAATCACAACAAAGACCATCTTTAAAAAGCCCACATAGTTTTTTTGTGAATAGAAAATTATTCTTGAAAATCTTTAGATCCTGATATACCACCAATATTCTCAAGAATTTGTACAATATAAAAACTACTGTACACTTTTTGCTGCCTTTTTACTTTATTATAACCAAGGTTTAGAACAGTGTAGTGTGCAGCCCAAGGCAGCATATGTCTGGATTTAAAAGCCTGTATTGGCAACGCCACACATTTCTGTAATTTTGTCTGACAAAACTCCTCCACCGCTTCATTCCAAACACATGAGGTGGTGGAGGCTGAGGCACACATGCCTCAGCAACAATCAATTAAAATGCAAGAAATTATCTGACTTTTTTACAGTACAAAGCATGTAATGTAGTCTCCCAGTATTCAACAGCAACTGGAACAATCTCCATGACACTAAACACTAAATTGCAACCAGTTCAGTGTTCCAATAAACGTGCATATAAGTAGCAGCAGTGTTTTTTAGAGAACAACTGACAGATATGATAGATTTTATTTTCTATTTCTTGGGCTAAGACTATAAAATGATAAACATGTTTAATCTAATTGTTAAAAATAGTGAATTAATGAGTTTTAAATGTTTTTGTCACGGCTGTCAATTGATTAAAATTCAAATAGGATGGAACCAGCATGGGATGATTTTTCATTTCTTTGACGCTTTTGTTTTTTTATTTGTTCATAGCAGTTTAATGTTGATTCAGTTGAGCATAGCTGCATCATTTAAAATGATGCTTTGCTATGTTGTTTTGCGAACAGTAAAATCATTTCACAGAGATGAGAGAGAGGAGCTGTTTTCAGAGATTACATTTGTGAGACGGTAGAAACGGCTGAAGAAACAGCTGAAACAGAGAAAGAAATTGCATTCAAGCTGGATGTTTACATCCTTGTTTTGAGTTAATTTCTTCTTTTCTGGTGGTCATGTCCCTGGACTCCACAGGGCAGCTTGTTTTCTAGGTTTACACTAATACATATAGGAGTCCTTCATCATTACCCTCGGCCGATGTTGGCAGGTCTGATGTAGGTTTCTGACATTCTATTTCAAATTTATCAAATTGGACTCATGTAATTTAGTTGGGCAATTATTTACTAATGAAAGATAACATTACAGAAAAAGGTCTTTATTATCTTGTGTGAGTTTATGTGAATTGATAGTGAGATTTAGAAAATTGAGCAGAAGGCGCAATCTCAAATTTACCAGTAGATCCAGTTGCCAGGTGTGTTTGTAAATTTCTTTCAAGTTATATTTGATATTTACAGCATTTTATAACTGAAGGTAACAGTTATATAATTGTGATATGAAAAATTTCTTGAACACAATATTAGACCATCCTTTTTAAAATGCTATATTCTCTCTCTCTCTCGTTGCAAGAAAGCGTGAAGTCAGAATCACATAGTAAATATGTCATAAATTATTAAACAGGAAAGGAGGCAACTATGAATGGAAAAAATCAATCAGTTTAATCACTATTTGCTGATCTTTCAAATATGCTTAGTTGCAATGCTTGGATGTGCTCCATACATTTAAAGATCCAGTGTTATATTGAATTCACTTTTTGCATGTTTCTGTCCTTCCATTTGGATTTCTCCTGCTTCTAGAAACAGTCCAAGAGCAAAAGTTGCAGGCTTTCTACCATTCTCACCATCAACAACTTTATACCTCCAGGTAATAAATCCACACATATCCAACCATCCATAGACAATCTAAATGTTTGAAGGTCATACAGACACAGATCCTAATTCAAGCAATGTGGCCAGTCTTCTTAGATGTAGTTTTGAATCGATTAAGATATTGTGTTTTGTAAAGCACAATAGCCTCAACACTTGAAGGCAACCAGATTGCCTTCAAGTGTCATGCATAGATGTGTGAGAAACAAAATCAAATAACTCATTTCTCTGATAAAGAATATTACAATCCAAGTTATGATTGCTATGCACCTTTCATATGACCTACTTTAAATGAAACATACTATTGCTGCATGCTGTTCATTATGTAAAGGGAGAACGGCTCAGAAAAATATGCAAGCATAAAGGGGCAGCAAACAGCTGAAACAAGGTCTGGTCTTACACAGTCACACAATGAAGGGATCAGTTCCACACAATGCCTCAGGGCAACAATGTGAAATCTTCTCAGTTCTGTAGCTTTTTGTGCTGCTTGGAACAAGGAATTAATAGCGTCCTTCTGAGCTGCTCTGTCTTTCAACACTTACATGTCTAGAATAAAATATTAACTCCTGCAAACTTAAACCATATTGCCTTCAGAATATTTACAAAGAGATGTGTTAACACGGGACTAGTGATCCTGTTTTCAGTTGTTTTTTCATACATTAACTTATTTCTGTTTATCTGTAGAGTTTAATGAAAATGAGAAAACTCTGCAGAAGCATTGATAGTTTCTAACCTAAAGCCCAGACCAGGGCCCAGACCAGGGCTCAAATTTTAAAAAGGGCACATTGAACAAAAACACCATACAACATAGCAACAACCCATATTAATCAAGAATTAATCATTGCTGTCATGTGGGGACAATGCAAAGCAAATGTAGTCTATTTTCCCCAAAAGGAATAAAGTTCCTTTTTCTGCTGCTGACATTCCTGGAGGTCTGAGTTGATCTGAGACTGCAGCTGTTCAACAGACCAGAGGAGAGAAGGTTGTTCATTATGAAGTTATGAAAGAAGCAAATTTGCTGCCATTTTATGAATTAAGCCCTAATAATATTTATTTAACCTCTAGAACAACTTGGCTGGAGACTGATTTGTAGATTGAAAATCTCGAAGGGATTAATTCTATATAATTTTTTGATGTTAGCATCTCTGAGATTTAGAATTGTATCAAGGCAAAGAAAACTCAGTAGTTGCTGGTAGGGGCCTCCAGACATTCAGGGGCCCCTAGAAATAGTTGAATTGTAACACGGACCATAGATCTAAACCTGTAGCATCATTCATAGAGAATGACAATGTTATTACATTTTATTTAATGGATTCAGCTGAAAAAAAATAATTTGTGCATTTAGGATTTAATTAGGAAGTTTACTTTGCAAAAGTTTATGGAACCATCTTGATAGTTTGATTGTTGTGTTACCATGGCTACAATATGGTGTAATCTTTGTGTTTGAAGTGGGTTTGTTCACAAATACATCACAGCAAAAGACCAATAATCAGTGATTTATTTTAAACTTTGCCAATAAACCTGTTCTCCCTCTCACAGACTTCATCCATCCATGCATTATCCATTCACCCTTATCCCTAGTGGGGTCGGTAGGTGCTGATGCCTATCTCCAGCTGCGTTCCGGGCGAGAGGCGGGATTCACCCTGGACAGGTCGCCAGTCTGTCGCAGGGCAACACAGAAACAGACAAGACAAACAACCACGCACACACACACACACTCACACCTAGGGAGAATTTAGAGAGACCAATTTACCTAACAGTCATGTTCTTGGACTTTGGGAGGAAGCCGGAGTACCCAGAGAGAACCCACGCACACACAGGGAGAACATGCAAACACCGTACAGAAAGACCTCGGGCCGGGAATAGAACCCAGGACCTTCTTGCTGCAAGGCAACGATGCTACCAACTGCGCCACTGTGTGCAGTTGGCAGCACTAAATAAGGCGCCACTGTGCGTCTTATCTATATTTAAACATGTTAGTGATGCTGAGGTTCTTAGTAGGACTGGTTTCAGGTAGTGAAGGGTTCTGTGTAAGGGCCTATGTTACTTTGGGCCGGCTCTGCATGAACAGCTGCTGCAATGGGCATCTCTGGACTCTACCTGGAATCCACCAGGAATCCACCAGGAATCTACCAGGAATCCACCTGGAATCTACCAGGAATCCACCTGGAATCTACCAGGAATCCACCTGGAATCCACCTGGAATCTACCAGGAATCCACCTGGAATCACCAGGAATCACCGGAATCTATCAGGAATCCCCTGGTGGAGCCTATGTCAGTCCACTTATGCTGTGGAGACATTTTGATTCATTTAATTGTGGCATGTTTGGCTTTATGCTGCAGTTCTAATTATTGCTACAGAATTTTCTCTGATGTTTATTTTGTGACCTCTAAATGTTCTGGACCGAATCTTCCTTTAACCCTTGAGGTTCTGCAGTAACTTCTATTTACAGTTGCTCACCTCCAGCCCAGATCCCGTCAGCGGGGTACGGGATCTGTCTCCCGCTGTCCCCCCCCTGTTAACCCGTCTGGTAGAAACGTTAAAGAGAAGCAGAGCAAACAGTCAGCAGGTGGTACCGGGTGGTACCGGGGCTTTGAGCTGCATTGTGACTCCCGGTGACAGTCGGTACCGTGTCTCAATCAGGATGTCTGATATAAAGACAGACTTTCATTCCATCTCTTGGTGGTACTGACTCAGACTGCCTGTAGCGAACCGGGCTTTCAACAGAATGATTAAGTTAAAGTCAGAAGTTTCTCTGCAGCTGAAGTATTTCTGTGTTTAGGGGCGAGGCGGGTTTTGTCCCACTACTGCGAGGACAATTATGAACATATAAATAGAAACAGTTTTTCTAACCAGTGTATAAAAAACATTCTTGTTCATTATTTGACAGTTAGAGGACACAGATCTGAGCCCTCCTCCTCACCATGGACCCGGTGTCTGAACAACATGGAGGCAGAAACTCAGTCATTATTAGACTGAGAGCAGCCAGACTAGTTTATTTAGATAAATTATTATATTTAGCGAAATATTATTGCTGAGGGGCACAAGCAGGCCTTCTGATGCACAGAATAATAAAAAATAAAAAATCGAAAAAACATTGTTTTTGAAAATATTTTTTAAAACACTCAAAAAGGGCACTAGAGGCTTCAAGGGTAAAAGGGGCAGGTGCTCAATCTGCCCCCCCCCCCCCACCTCTTCATGTGCCTGACCCAGACAGTGTGTCAATACCAAGTTTGGACAATAAAAATCTAGAAAGAGTTCAAAAATCAGAATTACCGTATAAGTGTATTTTTGTACTTACTACTTATAGGTCTCTGAACGAACATATTCAAAAACATGGGAGACACCAAGTTGGAACTGGTCTGCGATGGGAGTGACCCATGGATTGTTCTCTGCTTTGAACACCTGCTTAGGCCCAGTTAAATCCAGGTTACCTGGAGACATAAAGACACAAACATAACAACACAAGAACACTTTGATTATACTATCCCTTATCTTTATGGACTGCTGTGCCTGAAAGTTTTTTTTGTTTTGTTTTGTTTTACAAGTGCACCTCACAACATCTGAGCCCAATCAACTTTAAGCTGTAGCAGAAAATGTAAAACAGGCTGGTGTCAAATAGTTCTGCGAACTTCAGGGGTTCACTGGAGGGTACGGTATCACAGCTAATTACCAAATCATCTGATTGCCTTTTGTTAGAAACAAATTCTGACATACATCTGATCTACACCAATTGAACAATTCCTCTAGTCAATACTCAAATTTATCCATTCTGATATTTTTGGGGTGTGTCATGAGGACATACAATTGTGCTCATGATTTTACATACTTTTTCAGAATTCTTGTTTTTTTTTAACTCTGAAATAATAGGGAGAAGTTACATGGCCAAAATATCCGTAGTTCAGAGTGGAGATCAACCTGCACTTTTTCCATTGTTGGTCATTTTGACTAAGTGTCAAAAAAAATCCTATCAATCTGTTTTTACCCATGGATGTTTAAAATGATATCTACATTTAATAGCAATTCATTTTCATTCCATTTCAGTTGAACAGATAATCCACATCGTTGCATTTTCAAACTGAATACATTGAACTTTTTATCTTCAATTTTTCCTATTTTATCAGAAATTATACATAGCAATTAAGGTTGAAACTTTCTATGTGTTTGCACCAAGTGCTCAAGTGTGTGCAATGTCAAAATGATGGATGGCTGTCAGATTTTTCCATCACCTTTTTAAAAATCCAAAGACTGAAAATATTTGGTGGATGCAACTGACGGTGTGAAGATATTTCAAGGATTTTTTTAGTGGCATTCCAACTCACTTAAGTGTGTATATATTAAAATTTAAAAAGTAACTTGAAGCTGTGTTAGGTGCAGTTTGAGTTCAGGAGTCTGACGGCTGGAGGGTAGAAACCGTTTCTCAGCCCAGTTTCTTGCTCTGGATGTTCATCAGCCTTCTGCCTGAAGGAAGGGGCTGGAACAGACTGTGTGCAGGAGGGGTGGAGTCCTTCATGATGAGGAGCACCCTCCTCCTGCATCATGATGTGTAGAGGTCCAAGGTGGAAGAAAGGCTGTTCCCCACAATCCTCTGTAGAGTTTTAATCACCCACTGCAGAGCTGTCCGAGAGGCTGTGCAGGTGCAGAGAATGCAGCGATAGAAGCTCCTCAGGACTGAGTTCACAAGTTCATACAGTACAAGGCTTAACCTCATGGACACTGTTCTTCCATGGAAAATAGACTGTTGTTCTGACAGTCGAAAAGGAGTGAAATATATTTAGAGATATATGCCTGGTTTCATAAATACAATGTAATATTAATGCCATTTTGCCATTTTTCAAGTTTGTGTACACCATTTTTGGAAATATGGCAATGTAAGATAATTTCGAACAGCATAATACCCATCATCTGCCAACAAAATTTCATGTTTAACACCCGTGAAGAAACTTGTAATGGCATGTTATGAGAATTATCAGGCCAAAACATGTACATGAATCAATATTGATTCCTTAACTTTGATTCAATATAAAATGAACACAACTGTGCATGTAGATACAAATTTAGACAATGGTCAAAACAACAGTGATATAGTGTCAGGTATGGTTGAAACCCTAATGTTGATTCAACATGTAAGTCACCAACAACTTTCAATATTGTTTTAATGTCAGGCAGAAACATTGAATTCACGTTGAAGCCTAATGTTGTTTCAATGTTGATTCACTCATATTTTGCTGACACATCTTTGCCTCCTTCATCTAGAGGAGCACTCTTTCCCTATACTCTTTCACATTCTCTATATTAGAGATAAAAAAAAAAGTTTGCTTTGGCTTTTCCTATGGTCTGTGCAAGCCTATGTCATGCTTCAGTAAATCTTAATCAATAGATAGCCTAGATGTTAAGTATTTCTTGAACGAGTCTCGAGATTTTAACAAGTTTATTTAGTTTTCATCTAACCATGGTAGTTTGTTCCTCTTTTTAGGTTTATGCTTCCCCCTGCAGGCAAAGGAGGACATCACCTCTAAGTTTATTGATAAGCAACTCACAACTTGTCTACATTTGTGGAGGTTCGTAGTTTGTCCCAGTCTGCTATTTTCAGGACTTGACTATGGCTCTTACATATAAAGTTTGGTTTGACATCATACAAAGTAGAGTCACTGTATAATTTTGTGTACCTCTGTTCTATTAGCTTTCTTGAGAACAGAATACTATTGTAATTTGACAGACCAGTCCAAAAAATTAAATCCCTTGGCAATTATTTCAGTCTTACTTGAGTCTTATTTCAGTCTTACTTGAGAACAGAAGATCTATTACAGTATGAGATGTTTTTTTATTAATCTAGTCAGTTTTTCAACAAGTTATTCAAAGTTATAATGATTTGTAATTCTGTGTATCTGAGTGAATGTGGCTGTAGTGCAGAGCACTTTGAATGCAACGCTCTACTAGGACAGTTCTTTTCTGACAGGAAATCTAGAATCTATTATAAAGAGTGTAGTTAGCTTAAATTTGTTGGTGTAACAGAGGAAGAAAAAAAAAAAAGAAAAAAAAGTTTTTTTCTGTTCAAACCATGTTAGCATAAAGGTATGCTGTAAATAATGAAATATCTTGACAGTGAGTGGATCCATGTATGCGGCCAGTACAAACAACACATTGAAATATTTACTAGAAACCAGTGAGCCTTTAAAAGATTTTCGCACTTAACATCAAAAATGGTAATAAAGATGGATAACAGTAAATTATACATAGAAGTGGAGTAAAGCATAGTAGTGCATAGTTTGCCATGTTATGATGATAAATTGAAAAATCAACAAAGAAAATCTCCAGTTGCTAAGATACTTTTTTACATAGTCTTGCTAACATTAGGTTGAGGTATTGATGAAAGAAGAGAAGATGTGCATGTGGGTATGTTTTTGTGAGTACCAAGTTCAGGAGGCAGAACAGTCAGTCTGTTGCCCTGGATGTGAAGCTCTTTAAGTTGAGCCAAGTCACCAATCTCCCTAGGTAACGAGACCAGATCATTATCTCGGAGACTCAGCTGGACACACAAAGAAAAGGATAAAAGTACGTTAGCATCACACAATTTCTCAGATGTTTGAGCACCTATAAATTTAAATCAGACATTCACAGACAGATATTCATGTATATCTCAACTTCAGGCTCAACGTAATGAGCAGATTTATTTGTACAAATTACCTTTTTAAAAATCAACCCTGTAAAGTCAGTGTGTCCCCATCGTTAGATAGGGCAGGTGCCCCACCCTCCTCAATGATATTTATTGCACCTTGCCTCCTCACTAAATACACTAAATTGAACTGAACTAGGGAGGAACTCGTAAAAATCACACTGTAGCCACTAAGCATTTTGTCAACTTTCAATTAGTAAATTTTACTGAAGTCTTGGCTGGTGGTGCAGCTGTTCTGTATGGGATTTAGCAAAGTCACAGACAAGGTGAACAGGAATGTGAAGCTTCAAACATGGACTTAGCACACTTTTCCCCTCAGTTGTCTGCTTTGTGACTGTCAAGTTCTCCTTTAATTTGTACAATTTTCCAACTTGAAAAAGGATTGAAACATCTACACAGATTTTTTAACAACTATATTCCACTCAAAGGACCAAGAAGTTTTCTTTATCAATCAGTGTGTCAAGGCATTTCACTTATTTAAGTGTACATAAATAAATTTTACTTCAAAAGCAAAAAAAAAAAATACTAAACAAACTTTAAAAATAATACTAAGTAAACTACTGTGAATCAACCCACAAAGTGCTTAAAGCCAAAAGAACAAAATAACTAACATTTAAAATTAATATTTACATTTCAAATGTTTGCTTGCTGATGTTTCTCATGTCATAAAAGTTTATTTTAAAAAGCTAATCCAGGCTGTAGGCAACCCAGCAGTGGAATCTCACAACAATAAAGTCTCTGCCAAACTGGCTTCCTCTGTTTGTTTGTAGGTGTATCCATTGTAAATTCACTGAATTCAATCAATTTCCTGCTGTTGCGACATGCTCCTTCAGGAGGAGCGAATGCTGCAAGTCAATGACTCAATGCAATCTGCTGGGTTTCCTTAGATAGAAACATTTTAGGCTAAATATAAGGAACTGAGAATCCTGTACTGCTTGACTAACTAGGATCACTTGCTATGTATGTATGGTTAAATTGAAAAAATTTTTGTAAAGTGCCTCGATCTAAATTTGTTGTAAATTGGCCCAATAAAAATAAACTGAATTGATAAAAGGAATCCTTAAGATTGTGAGAAGTTCCTCCAAGCAATGCAAGATAAACATGTTCAGATAAAGATCTGCCACCAAATCAACCCATCCCTAACATCTTGCTCTGTCACAGTGTTTCAGCTAATCCAAGTTGTCTACAACATTCACAATAGCCTCACAAGATTCACAAATATAAACACTTTCTGTGGTTAATGAATGATTATTCCACACATTTGTGTATTTACATTCATTTTGTTCCTGACAGTAGAAAACCTCATCAGTCCAAGTTGTGTTAGTACTACTGGAGTGAACTTACAATTTGCAGTTTTGTCAGCTTCCCAATGTCAGGAGGAAGTAATTCAAAGTCGTTGTCGCTCAAATACAGCGCTCTAAGCGTGGCTAGAAAACAGAAATAAGATGGTGGTTGTGTATCAGTATGAATTTTCCCACTTAACAAAATCAAAATCTGGAAGGCTCCATGTAATTTTAAATGAAATGTTGAGCATTTTCTCAATAGTTTAAAATAAACTTTCTGAATGAAAATCCCCCTTTAGCCAATTTTTTAAAATAAAAGATGTACGAGTATCAGCACAGCAACAAATTACAAGCATTTTTATGTAAAGAAATAGTAAATAAATTATGATATATTATATGCTGTCATCTAGTGGATATAAAACAATACTACAACGAGACATGACAAAATACTGAATTATTGCCATATCACATTGTTCACTGGTCTCTGCACTGTGAAGGCCGGTGGTCTCCTAACTGAGCAAGTGCAAAATACATCTGACACAACTAGGAGAAGGAAGCATAGATACAATGACAGAAAAGATGGCTGGTCAAATATTTCAAAGATTAAAAATATAATAATGATGATAATGGTAAAATAATGGACAAATATCATCCAGCATACAAATTTTGAGCAGAAAGAAAAACTAATAAGTGCATCATCATGGCATAACCGTTGCATTTGGATGCTCTGGGACTAACGCCAAGAAAAAGTTCCCAGGTTGCTTTGTCTGCTGCATGTTCCACATATCGTGTGGACAAAAAACGTCTGAGTGGGACATATTAGCGCAGCCAGACAGCTGAGAATATTCATGCAATATAATAAAAAAGAAAAACACCATATTTCATAACACAGCTTGCGAACTTGTTTACTGGCAATGGCAATAAACGTGATTCTGATTAACATTTAACATTTTTACAACAACTGAAGGTAATAGTGACTTGATCGTGTTATGAAATGATACTATGGTGCCTGGAAAACATAAAATATTGCTCTTATAAGGAACCCTGGTTCTCACCATTTACAATTTGTACTGAACTGTGATGTCTTTAAGTGCTAGACTTATGCCTTCATACATTACTTTAAAACCAAGCCTCATCAGGCAGGTACATATAAACATGAACAGAGTCTGAACTATTTATCTATTTATTATATTCCTGTTAATCAGGTGGTACCCAGACTTGGTAATATAGATCCAAAGTAGGGCTGGAAATGATTGATAAATGAGTTAATCTAAAGTTGATTGATCTTATCAATCAACTAGCAATTAATTGGTAACAGCTGGAGATAAGCACCAACACCCCTCACAGCCCTGCTAGGGATAAGATAATGTATGGATGGAATCTCTTAAGACCTAAATAGGAAAATGAAATATTAAAATAATCAAATTTGTGAAACATGTAATTCCCCAGAACAGATGTTAATACAGAAGTACTGTCTGTGAAGAGGACTGCAGACTCCATGTCTTTGTTGTCTATAATCCGTGGTGATGGCAACACTTTGGGCTGGTAGTTGTGATTCTAATTCAGCTACCTTCCTGTTGTACTGCCCCTTTAAGGTGGTGGCTATTGTTGCTGAATAGACACCTATCCCAGGAAGGGATGTTTTATGTTCCCTTCCTGGGATATTTCCGCCATAATTATTTCTCTAATTGCCTAACCCAGACAATCTAAATTGATAAAGAAGTGCAACAATGAAGTATCCCTTTAGACCAATTACGTCATACTGCATCTAGATACCTCTCTTTATATCAGAGAGGTATCTACGTACACACTGACTGAACCTCTACGGTACAGACATCGCTCACAGTCATGGTGAAGCAGACAAAGCAGCTCTTGATGCTTAATTCCAATTTTTTTTTTCTGAAATTTGATTGTTTTTTGCATTTGTTTTGTAATTGTTCATACTTCAGACATCTTTGCAAAGGATTTATAATCCCAAAGCAACCTACTTGAAAAATGTAGACGTCAAACAGCAACAAACTGTTAACAGAATTAATTAAGACTGGATGCCTTCGAATCAGTTCAAAAGTTATTCAGCAATAGGAGCTGAGAGTATGGTCAAAAGATCATAAGACGAAGGAAACTAATAAAAAGACAGCACAACAAATAGCAGGTGCCCTTAGTTGAGGATTGATTGCAAAGTCTGAACTGGGAGCAGTGAAATTATGATGTGAAGAACTTCACCGACACAAACAACTGTTATCATTATAATTTTCAGCCATCGTTTATGTTCAGATTTACTGAATCAGGCTTTTTCTGGGGTAGACTTATGATGTATTTTTCACGGACGTAAAAGTAATATAAAATGCCACACTACTGATGGACTGCATTCAATCTTCCATAAGAAAGTGGGATATGGATTGCATACAGGCAAAAAGTAAGTCAATAAAATTACGTGGCGTTTGCCTCCTGTGTGAACACCCAGTCCACACATAGATGACATTAGGTGAATCCCAAAAAGTTTTGTGTCCAGGATGTGTGTCCAGTCAAATCTGGCATTTTGGGAGACCAGAAACAATCCGTTTTGAAAACAAACCCCACAGTGGAAAAATGCCGGTATCATTTCCATGTGAGTATCCATGGGAGCCATGTCTTTACTGAAACAATGGCATGTCCTTCTGTAAACTGTAACCTGCCTGGACCTTCCTCACAAATAAACATGGTGTGTTCAGTGTTGTTTGCAAATGCTCACTTAGATAGAAGAAGTTTCCAGGCAGAGAACCAGAGTTATGGTTCAGGTTGTTGTAGGTTAAGTCCAACACCTCGAGAGCAGGAAGAGATCCAAATCCTCTGGGCAAGCCACTTAGACGATTCATCCTGTATACAGAGAAACAGAGCCAGTTTCCCATTTGTCTAGAATTTAAATTTAAAGCAAAACACTCGCTAATTCATTCATTAATATTCAATATGCTATGTCAGAAGACTAGCATATTGTGAAGTTCAAAATCATAAACTCTAAAGTCCTGTTTCAGAAAGTGGTCTAGACATCTGAGTAAAAGGCAGTTACTCGGAGTACACTTAACCAGCTCTGTTATACTCAGGGACCTCGGTTTGAGAAGATGAGATGCATATTATTTAATATTCATATTCTTTACTGAAATTACTTGAAAGCGTTGTATTTTAATATCCCAAGTAAAGGCCAGGTCTATATGTAAATACTTTATGTAATGTAAACACTGAGATAAAGGAGAACGGGTTTGTAAAATGCAGAGTATTATTAAAGAGATTAAACTTTATTGTTAGTACAGACAGTATAACAAAATGAACAGTGAATATACATTGTTCATCCTAACAGTTACTCAGATGTCAGGCTTGTTTGCCTTTACTATGAAAACGCATCACTCTGGAGGAGAAGGGAAGACCAGCTCAGCTCAGTCCAGGATGACTGCAGTGTCAGGGTAGCTATTAAATTCTGCAGATATATTTTTGCGTTCTGGTCTTCTGGGTTCCAGATCCTAATTTAACAGAGTACCATAAATAAAAAGTTAGTCCATGGCTGTGATGATCTGGTTGACCATGGACTGATAGATGCTGTACCAGTCAGCAAGATCAGGTGCTTGGATGCAAGGGAAATATCATTTAACGAAAAGGATATTTCATTAAATATTCTTTACTGCTTTCAAGAGGAAATACAGTGGTTGTTGATATTTAGTTCAAATAAAATCACCCACCTTTCTTTTTTTGTGGGTGGAAAGAGTAAAAAACTGTAGTAAAGTATAAAACTTTACTTCTCTATCAAATCACACTCTTATTAAGCTGGTCTCTGCAACAATAACTCTTGTGATTTACAGCAGCAATAGTACTGCTGTCTTTGATAATTGTATTTTAATATTCTCCTTATAATGCCATTAATATTTGTAATACCATCAGTAGGGAATATTTTGTTATGTGGAATGACTTCATATTACATGACATAGGGACTGTTGGGGAAAAAAACATTCACAATCTGTCAATGTCAAAAAACATTGACAGATTCTCAATGTATGTCTAAGTTGACAAATCTGTCAAATTTAGTTGACAAATTTTCTTAAATTTGTCAACTAAATAAGGGACTTTTTTTTTTTTAAAGCTCACATTTTTACCAACCAACCAACCATAAAAACCATAAAAACCCAGGTTGCTGTTTTTTTTATGAAGCAGATGTTGTACATTTTATACATTTTACTACACATAAAATTGTCCTAGTTTTACCTACAAATTACATAACTTGGAATACCAGGATACTCTAAAGGAAATGCAGTCCTGATACACCTCAGTGTTCAATATACCTCAGTCTGTTTAATTGGTTTCTGTGAATGATGAAAGACCTCAAGCATGAGAAACTTAAAATGTTACATACCCAAGATTGAGGTGTTTCAGCTTCTGAAGACTACTGATCTGAGTCGGGAGCTCTTCAATCTGGTTGTTGAACAAGTTCAGAACTTCCAGATTCTTCAGTTCTGAGATATTAGGAGGCACAGCTGGAAGAGAAATTTTATGGACCCCAATTAAAATACTTTCAGAACTTCATATTTCTGCAACATTACAGATGTGGATCTGTGAAATTAATATTTAAAAACATTTGTGTACAATAACACACATCTAGAGGTAATCTTATGAGTGCTAACCAAAAGAATTTCAATTAAGGTCTTCCTCAATTGAAATTGCTGCTTGATCAAGTTCTCTACTGGTTCAGGAAAAAAAAAAACGGTCATACTAAATGCTTTATCTAGTTATTATTTTACTCTGCTTTGGTTTTATGCTGACAGTTTGAAATAACTAATGGTGCTTGTGAACGATTCCCTTTCCCGGTCAGCTGATCTCTGATCAGTAGCACCTGGAAACCAGGAGCAAAACTAATTTTAGAGAGGTTTATTATGCAAAGACCAACAGATCAACTATTAGTATTGTAGAATTAAATTAGAAAAAGTTCATGGATTCAGTGAACAAATACTTAGACAGCCTGTTTAAGCTACTCATCATGGGTGGTTTGCAACAAATTCCTAGAAAAGTATCCAGAGGACCTGTTTAAGATCACATAACAGAACTTCATACTTTAGACAACTTAAAGCATTTGGAAAATTTCTTACAACCTGGCTTATTTGACAGATGCCTTCACAGTGATGATGTGATATTATGTAAAATCAACTTTTTTCAGGTTTGTATTCAATTTTATTTGGCCATCAAAAAGATAGCTGGAGTGTTGTTTTGATTCTTTCATATATTTGAGGAACCTTTTTTGTAAATGTATACTTGTATTCATTTTCACAGTGCATGGTAAGCATCTACATATTGGTATACGATATAACAATAATAGTAATAATAATAATATCGTAAAGAAAAATGAAAACACACTGTGTACAATTATTACTCAAGTTGTAGTTTTGAGAATTAATTTTATTGTTGAACATCTACTGCACTCTCTGTCAATCCAAAATGTTAATAACCTCTCATACCTGATTTAAGAAAGTAAAAGTGAGTTTTTGGCTTTTTTAGTACATCTATGTGTGCAGAATTATTATGCAACTGAATTCAAACTGAAACTTTTCCCATCTCACTTGTTTGTTGTCATCTTTAAAGTGAGAATAATAAACACACAACTTAAAATTGACAAACTTTTCAGACATTTGAAAAATATATCAGTGACCAATATACCAATTTCACATGAGAATCCTTGGTAAAAGGTTAATCTTTATTATATCTATTCGATTATGTAGGTTCATGGGTAACAAAGACCAATGCTGTAGATCCGCCTTAATCTGTGCTGTTAGTGGGATGCAATTCCATTCAAAAAGGTTGGCTAACTCTGCGGGGATTTTAACTCCAAGATATTTTATAAATTGATTGTGCCAGTTAAACCGGGACACTTTCTGAATTCCTGGTGACGGCTGATAATTAAATGAAAGAACTTGTGTTTTCTGTAAATTTGACTTATTCCCTGAATATGTGCCGAATGTCTTGAGTAAGGAGAGAAGATTAGGTAGGCTGACTTCTGGGTCAATTAAAGTTACAAGCGTAGAGGCATATCTTGTGCACTGTGTCTTTAATGGTCTCACCCATAATATTCTTGTGTTTTCTAATAGCCTGCGCTAGAGGCTCAATAAAAAGCGCAAACAATGAGGGGCTGAGCGGACACCCCTGGCGACAGCCCCTTCCTAATTGTATTTTATCTGATAGATCTTAATTAATCTTAATTCTGGCAGAGGGCAAGTCATACAGACATCGGAAACAATTTATAATTTGATTATGAAAGCCAAATCTTTCCAAGACCAAGTAAAGATATTCCCAATTCACCGAGTCAAACGCCTTTTCTGCATCTAAACTGACAGCTATTGATTCTGTATTTTTCATACGATCAATGAGGTGAAGAACCTGTCTCACGTTGTCATGGGTTTGCCTGTTGAGGACAAAACCAGTCTGATCTGTGTCCGTAATTTCTGGGATTATAAATTCCAGCCTTTTAGCCAGTATTGTTGCGAAAGTCTGTCAGTTTCTTGATCTGTTAACGATCAACTTTTTGTGCAGCAGCAACCACAGCCTCCTAGACACTGATCAGAGATGTTAAGAAAAGCTCACAATCTCTCAATGGGGTTTAGTTCTGGTGAGGAAGGGAGCCACTTCATTCTTCTTTCATCTTTAAAAGCTTCACTGGCCAGAGACATAGTGGAGTATTTTGATGCATGTTATGGAGCATTGTCCTGCATAAAAATCATGGTCTTCTTGAAAGATGCAGATATTTTCCTGTATCACTGCTTAAAGAAAGTGTCTTCTAAAAACTGTCAGCAGGTTTGGGAATTGATTTTGAATCCATCTTCAACCTGAACAGGTCCAACTATTTCATCTTTATGATACCAGCCCATGCCAGTACCTCGCCTTGCTGCCGTGGAGCTCTGTGCCCAATACTGTGGAGTAAAGAGCAGGTCCATCCATGTGGTCCATAAAGAGTCACTCTCATCTCATCAGTCCATAAAGCTTTGGAAAATCTTTCTTAAAATCTGTCTTGGTCCGGTTTTGACATTTCAACAATGTCTCTTGTTCAGTGATGGTCAGGTTTCAGCCTTCCTTACCCTTGGCCATGTCTCTGAGCTCTGAACATCTTGTACTTCTGGAACTCCAGTAGGTTGTAGTTCTGGAAGAAGATAATGGGTTCCTGATAGCTTCATGTTTGAGTCTTCTCAAATTTTTAGGAGTTTAATTAAGTCTTCTTTACTCAACAAGTATCTTCTCTTGATTTAACCCTTAGATGCTGTTGCCCTTGGTGGGAATTGATACTGCCCACTGAAGTGGGGGCTTTATGGATGACATTAGGGTTTATTGTACGAATTAATGTTTTAATTTGCACTAAAAAGAGATAGCTTGGGGAAGTATATGGAAGATTTCAATCCAAGAATTCCAGGTTGTGTTCTTTCACTGATTTTAACTGTGGTAAAACAATGAACATACCGTATTTTCCGGACTATAAGTTGCAGTTTTTTTTATAGTTTGGCCAGAGGTGCGACTTATACTCTGGAGCGACTTATGTGTGAAATTATTAACACATTATTATATCATATCACGTTATTTTCACACAAAACCACAAGAGGGCGCTCTAGGCCGGAGTTGATAATTTCAACATTGGCGGTAACTAATAAAAACAACTGAGAAAGGCTTCACAAAAATGGCCTCAAAAAGAAAATCATATTCTGCAGATTACAAGCTGCAAGTAGTAAAGTATGCAGCCAAAAACAGTAATCAAGCAGCAGAAAGAAAGTTTGAAGTTAGCGAGAAACTTGTAATGGACTGGCGAAAAGTGGAGGTTACTCTTACTGAAATGAAGAAAACCAAAAAAAAGTGGTGCTGGCATGTTGTGGAGATGGATCAAAATTGCCATCAACGATAATTTTCAAATGAAAAACTATGCCAAAAATCCAATCCCCTTTAGTTCCAGTCGCCGTGAATGAGAAAGGGTGGATGGATCTGGAAATGATTAACTTATGGCTTACAAAGTGCAACACTAAGCGTCCGGATGGCATGTGTAGAGCACGCAAAACTCCACTTGTGATGGATAGCGTGTGAGCACACTTCACGCCACAGTTCAAAAATAAATTACAAATTTTAAACTCCATACCTGCTCCATACCATTCCTGGAGGCTTTATTAAAATACTCCAGCCACTTGATATCTCTGTGAATAGGAGCTTTGAGGCAGTCTTGCATAACCTGTGGTAACAGTGGATGATGGATGGAGAGCACAGCTTCACAGCAACCGGGAGAATGTGCCGTGCAACTTTCCTGAAAGTCATTGGATGGATAGACAAATTATGGACTTCAGTGTCAACCGAAACCATTCTGTCAGGATTCAGAAAGGCTGGAATCATTGGAACTGGAACTGAGTCTGAAGAGCGACTTAGAAAAGAAAGCGCCGCATCTTTTACCTCCGGAGTTAGTGGAGTTGTTTAAAAGCAACAACGAGGATGAGGATTTCATTGGATTTACTGATTTGGAGAGACACAGATGTTTTGGTAAACTTGTTAGCATGTTATTTATGCTATAGTTATCTGAATAACTCTTAATATGTTATGTTTAACATATGTGATGGAAAAGATTACAATATGGTCACATCTGCTAGTCATGTCATATGAAAGGTTTATGAACTCTAATCAAAAGAACTATTTAGGTTACATGTACAAGGTTGGAAGTTTGTTTTCCACAGCTGCCATCCCTTATCCTTGTATAAAACTTACTTATAGTCTCTTCCTGGGAAAGCTTTGCGAGGCTTGCATCCAGCTTGATTATTGATTGTCTTATGAGCTCTCTGAGTTGTGCACAATTTATGAATGAACCTGATTGACAGATTCTACCTGAACAGTGCATGGAAATACTTTTTTTCCATGACACATACCAGCAATGTTCCCTCTAATTTTTCATGTGTCTGGGCATACACACAAGCTTCCTGAGCACACTGAGAACCACTGTGAGCATCATCAGTGCACACGGCGTGGCCACGCACAAGTATTATAAATCTGGGATCATAGAAAGGTGCATGGCTTATTAAAAGAATCAAATTACATCAGCAATTTTCATTTGTTTGCTTTTAATTTCAGTGATTTGCCCAATTAAAATAAAAAAAAAAGAAAACATTGCTGTTCATGAGATGCACAGTATTAGTAAGAGTCCTGCTTTAGCCAGGGTGAGAAATGAGGCATTACACCTTTCAGACATAACTTTTTGTTCATATTAAAATATTCACATTTTGCACAATGAAATGTTTTCTGTAGCTTGTGATACAGTATAAATTCTTGTAAAATATTTAATTACAGTTTTTTCACATCTGCCCTTCTCACTTCTTCCAGTGGTTGTACAATTTGCCCAGGTTGATGGGCAAGAAGTCTGCTTCTTGCTTTATGTACTTGAATTCAGCATATTGACTGTTAATGGCCTCCATAATCTGTGGGTGGAGGAGAATGGCCTCATGCACCAATGTCTGCTCACCCATAGTCAAAAGTCTGAACTCAACGCTTCAATATCAAATGCAGACCTTTCCTTTAATTCATGCTCTGAAAAACGAGCATCAATGTGATCACAGAGCTTCAATGATGAATGCCCCATTGCCTCCTTGACACGGTCACTCCACTGTACACTGTACTGTTCTTCTAGTTGCACAAACTCTGACAGCCATTTGATCTTAGAAGAAGTGCATTTCTTGTTTTTACTTTGGCTTGGTGAGTGGATGTCCCACTTAGACATGATAAGGTGTTAGTTTTCACGTCTCTTAACTCCGGTGCACTATTCTTACCTGCATGGTGCCAGTGCACATGACCAAGACACGTACACAAAAAAGCATGCGATGATTGGCTGCGTAGCGAAAGTGAACCGTATCGTATCATTGGATGGATTCCTCTCACTCACAGAGTTCGATGCAAAGTAGTACAGAAAAAAATATCATTGGTCCATAGTCAAAACTGATGTCTGAGCTCAATGTCCAGTTTACGTTGAACTTTATTTTATGCGCTACATAGATTTTCTTGTGCGCTGAGAATAGGCGAGCAGTGCACGATTGCGCAAGCGCGCAGTTTAGAGGGAACATTGCATACCAGGCACGTTCTCAGTTTGTTGTTTATGTAACGTTAGCATACCGTACAATTATTCAGCCTGTTGTTGTCTCTTTTCTATTTTTATTTTTAAATTGCCTTTCAAGATGACATGTCTGTTCTTGGTGTTGGATTTTATCAAATAAATTTCTCCCAAAAAGGCGACTTATACTCCAGTGTGACTTATATACAGTACAGACCAAAAGTTTGGACACAACCTTCTCATTCAATGTGTTTCCTTTATTTTCATGACTATTTATAAGGCAAGCAATCCCAATTATTAACCTGACAGGGAACACCTGTGAAGTGAAAAACCATTTCAGGTGACGACCTCTTGAAGCTCATCAAGAGAATGCAGTGTGTGCAAATCAGTAATCACAGCAAAAGGTTGCTACTTTGAAAAAACTACAATGTAAGACGTATTTTCAGTTGTTTTACACTTTTTTGTTTAGTACATATTTCCACATGTGTTATTCAGTGTGAATCTACAATGTCAACAGTCATGAAAATAAAGGAAACTCATTGAATGGAAAGGTGTATCCAAACTTTTGGTCTGTACTGTATGTCTTTTCCTTCTTTATCATGCATTTTATGGCTGGTGGAACTTATACTCCAGAGCGACTTATAATCCAGAAAATACAGTAGGTGTAAAAATAACACTTGGCTCAACTCAGGATCTTTAACATAATTTAACCCTAACATAATAAAACATTAGGTAGGTAACCCTCCTAAACAACAAAGGAGGGTTACAATTGCAGTTGCAATTGTAGTTTCGAAATGTAGGATCTGAAAACTGGGGGAAATGTATGTATAGAAATGATGGAGAAGTTAGTTAAGTAACTGTGAACCCATCCTCACAATTTGGCAGTGACGATCACAACCCTTTTCATCAGTATTCTGGTAAATTACACACAGTAGTCATTTCAGCTACTAGTCTGAAGTTACTAATTTGGTTCAGTTGGAGCGGAGAACATCATGACGGTCTGGGTCAAGTATGGCAGCATTATCATGCCAAAAGTCGCGAGCGCAAATGAGATGTGTTATCTACTTACATCGATCAAATGTCTATTGTGATATACATTGATAATTTATTGTCCAGCTATAGATCTAGGGCAGGTGTGCTCAATACGTCGATCGCAGAAAGGTTTTGAGTCCATCTCGGCAATAGGTGACAAACTGAATGCCACCAGGACGCTGAGAGCAGCACCTCCTCTTCTGACAGGCTTATCAAAATATTCACTAAGAATATTTTGATAAATTCTTCATGAAACATAGCTCTAATGAAGCTACTTTAAACGTAGCTTTAATGAAGCTACATTTGTAGCTACATTTGTAGCTTCATTAAAGAATAATGTTGTAGAGGAATATAATTATATTAATAGTTAAAAATTATGTCCTTTGGTTGGTTCGCATTGAGATATGTTTTAACCTAAAAGAAATGTACTATGTCAAATGGTCTGGGTCAATCTAACATACAAGTCAGGAAGAAATTCAGATTTGGAGAGATGTGGAATAACAATCACTTAAGAGAAGAAAGATGTTAGTTTTAAGCTGTTGTGCAAGAAAGTTCTGGCACCCGACTTTTCCCTTGCTCACCTGCAAAGGAACCGGGCTAGAGCCCAAGACTTGGGAAAGAATCTCTGTTTGGACAGATAAGGAACAAACAACTTGACTAATAGTTCTTCTGATGGAGCAGATTTGATTCCAGGAAGTCAACTCCCAATTCTCGGAACTTCTAAATACACATCCAGTGTAAAATGGAGCCAGAATTGCTACTCAAATGAAGGGGAGTAACGCCATTTGTCGAAGCTTCCTAATACACACTAGTAGAGCTGGGACTCCATAAAACTGATGTCAGAAGCAGAAGTCAAGAGATTTTGAATTTCTGTAATGATGTAAATATGATGTTTTGGTTCCGCAGATGTGCATTAAATCTCTTCCTGCTTTTGGCAATGAGCAGAAGGAATTTGAGTCCCATGTATTTCTTTATTTATGTATTCCGTAAGTTTAGGCACCTTTAAATTCCTCCATATTATTTTTTTAAAAATCAACAAAAAGTGTTCAAATTAATAATCTCAGTTATTGTTTCAACAAGTGTTGCGCAATTCATTGCGTTTCAATTCCATAAACAAAAAAAGGCGACTCAATGACCAACTGACTAGCAGAGCAGGAGTTTAAATTAGCGACTCATGAGTTGCTAATTTAAACTCCTACACTCCTATACTCCTATACTACTCATGTCTTCATGAGGCTCATTAATAATCGAGAAATAATTATCAATCCTGGAATTCTGATACTGGAACGGACTGAATGTGATTGCTTGCAGGGCACAGGTGGATGCCACGGCAAAGGGTGTACTTAAACAACAAAGAGAGAGAGAAAGTAAAAAGGTACGAGTGGTTTTGAGTTGATCACCTGTTTGGGTTATTTTACAGCCACTGTAGTTTCTGAACGGTCAATAAACGACAAACTTGGACTAATTACCTCGTTTGTTTGTGAGTATGTGTCATTCACATCAAACATCAAATAGGACAAATATACAGTATTTCATTAAGTTTTCACAAACAAATGGCTTCTACTGTGATAATTATGTGAAATTAAATTAATTATATCCCAACTTCAAAAACTTTTCCTTTACCTCTGCAGAGCTCTTTGGTTCCTCCTATCAGTCTGTAGTTTCTCATGTTGAAGTCATCAAACCAAATTTCAAATCTACCATAACTGACTGACAGCTGCTGGCCTCAGGTTTGCAACCAGCTTCTGACTGAGAAACTAGTAACCTAGAGTTTAATTTAATTTAGTTTAATTTTTATGTCTTCGTGTTATGAGGTAGATCTCAGCCAGCTGGTGAGATAAAAAGTAGATTTTGGTCTTAAAAAGTTTGAGGTCCCCCGATCTAGGGTATCCAGAAATAATGGTGCCGTGCCATAAGGTGATGATGTGCTGGATTGATTAGGTAGTCCTGTTGCTCAAATTTTATATTGCTGAAGGAAATTTATCATCTCATCTATTATTAATTATTATTATTATATATTCCAAATATGTAACCAGTCATATTTTCTGTCATCGTATCTATGTGTCCTTCTTGGCATAGTTGTATCAGGCGAATTTTGGACTTGCAAAGTAGGCCAGTAATTACTTAATTGTTGTAATTAAGCTCTGAAAATCTGAAGTATGTTTTGTATAGGGGAATTTTACTGCCATAAGTCGAGAGCACACATTTTCACAAGTTTTGATAACAAAGACATGGGCTCTCGACTTATGGCAATAAAATTCCCCAATAGTTTTGATCATGAATGTCAGGCTGTACGTTACTAAGTGAAAAGTTACTGCTTCACCCAAAAATTGTTTGCCACCAGTATGTAATCCAAATATTGTGAATCATCATCACCCTGAGAAGGGCAACAACAATTTCAACTTTCTGGGCAATCCCAAATCATTCTGCTGATTCTGGCCAATACCTAAAATTTTTTTTGAATTGATGCCAAATGTAGCAGCAAAGTCACTAGCTTGGCATTAGTGGAAGGACTACAGTTAACACATGTGAGCTGATGGGCGAGTCAGTCAATCCTCTCTCAGGGTAAGCAAAAAGAAACAGTGGCTGATTTTCAGACATTTGCAGAGTTGGATAAGATTGGTGGATGAGATTGTTTATTTATCATCCAATTACCAATCTCCCAAAATGAAGAAAATTTTGGGCGGTTTATCAGTGCAAACCCATACCTTCCTGAATGCAGAATCTAAACTTCTAAATTTTAAGCAGTACTAAAGAAAACAAAGTAAATCTCTTCACATTTCCTTTTATTATGACATTTAGCAAAAACAAATATTTCTGGTGATCCAAACTGACCTAAAACAGGTAATGCCTAATGTGATATGATCAAAAAATTCTAAAAGTCTTTCTATTTAGGACATGTAAACAAAATACAGAGCTCTGTAGTACAAATCTGTATTTTTAGCCATAGTAGGTGTTGAGCTGGTTGTGTTTCACTGGTTGCTCTGACTGTTAGTGAATGTGTGAAAAAAAATTTAATTACTGGCTATTTTTTAGTGAAGTTGATGAATTTATTGTGCGATAAGCAAGAATTGTAACTGTGTAATCTGGTCATGTTAACTGATCTGAAAATGATACCAAAAATGTGCACAAAGTAAGCAGCACATCTTTACTTTGTTACTGTTGTAATGACAGCAATTATTTAAAGCTGTTTACATGTTTTCTTCATTCTGGCAACAACTGCTTATTTAAATACTGCAGTTCAATGTATCAATTGTAAAGCGAAGGGACCATCTTACCTGTGAGCTTGTTGTGACTGAGGACCAACTGAGTAATGTGAGACAGAGTGACTGAAATGAAAACAAGAAAAAAAGTCAAAAATGCACAAATAGTTTTATAGAACAGTTTTAGAATACATCATAGCTCTGAATTAGCACTGCCCAAACTTACAAAGAGTATTCTTGGCCTCAAATAATGAACTCATGTCTGTTCTGGTTTTACTAGATCTCAGTGCTGATTTTGACACAGTTGGCCACAATATTTTCTTAGAACTGTTTGAACAAGTAGGTATCAAGAGAACAGTTTAAATCCTATCTGTCCAACAGATTCCAGTTTGCTTATGTGAACATACTTTCACACTCCAGGGTTACATGTGGAGTATCACAGAGCTCTGTTCTTGGACCATTGCCCTTTATCCGTCCGTCTATTTTCTTCCCTTATCCAGAGTAATGTCACAGGGTTGGCAGCCAAAGTAAGGAGGCCCAGACTTCTCTCTTCAAAGCTATTTGTTCCAGCTCCTCCAGGGAATCTCATGGCATTCCCCGGCCAGCCGGGAAACATAGTCCCTCTAGTGTTTCCTGGGTTTTCCTTTGGGTCTCCTCCTGATGGGATGTGCCTGGAACACCTCACCAGGGAGGCATCCAGAGGCATCCTGACTAGATACCCGAGCCACCTCTACTGGCTCCTCTTGACGTGAAGGAGCAGCGGCTCTACTCTGAGAACACCCGCTGCTCTTCCTCAGCATAATCCCTCTTTCTCTGAATGCTTGGTAAGAAAGATTGCTTTAAGTCAATGACACAACACAAGCAATTGTTGCCATGTCCTCATTCAGGAGGAGTTAATGCTGCAAGTCAGTGGCTAAATGCAATTGGTCTTGTTAAATAGAAACTTTTAAAACTATTTTCAGTATACATGATTGAACAATTTTTTTTTCTTGAGTGCCTTAAGACAACGTTTGTTGTGAACTTACAACTTAATTGGAAAAGGAATAAAAAAAATTGGTAGTGACATAAAGTTATTCCAACTTGCTGCTACCATGAGATTGATATAGTTTAGCAATGCAAAACAGAGAACACAAAGCCCAACTTCAAACATATCAAGAATTTCTTTTCTCAGAATGCAGCTTAGAAAAAAACTGCTTTAAGAGAGTAGAGAAAATTCATCAGTCAATTAGATTAATCTTTCTGGAAACGCGCTCGCAGATTAGTCATTGACTGCAAAGTAAACTGCTTAAAAATATATTTTGTGTCAACCATTATCATGGCTCCATGTGAGTTAATTAGATGGATTCCTGCATATGACAGGTTTTATAATGGGTCATGTGCAATATGCATGATTATTCTATATAGTAAGTATAATGGGAAAGTATTGTCCCATTTTTTTTTTTTTCTCTCCAATTGTTCAGTGCTACATTTTCAAGTTCAAAACACTCCCAAGGTTCAGTCTCTCAGATTTGTTGAGTGTTTGTGACCTTGGAAAGAAGCTGAGGATCATAAAGTTGCCCTGCTCTGCATTCAACTGATGGTGTTTTGTTGTTGTTGTTGTTTTTTGCCTGTATCAGTGATGGTTTGAAAGCACACAATTCTTGCCACATCATGACAGAGTTCAGTCTCATCTAGTCTTTTACTCCAGTGGTATTCTAGGCGTACTGAAGAATAATGGTAAACATTCAAATTAATTTTCATAAAGAAAGCAGTAACAAAGTCAACTACTGAAACTATCTTAATCATAAAGTCTGGAATCATTTGTTCTTTTAGTCCAATCTCAATTTTTTTGTAATTCTAAGTAAGTACTCACTTTAGAAGACTATCAGAGGCCTACTCTGGGAACTACTTTGGGATGTTGTGGTCAAATCTTAGCTAAAAACAAAATCTGAAAAAGGAGATGCAACTTTTTTAGAGTACTTGACACATCACAGAGTTCAGCATTTATGACAGCATGAGTTTTATAGGAAGAAATCTCCCCCCGTTCTACAGACACGGATCTCCACTTTTCAGCCTTCTTACTCCAGTTTTACAAATGAAGAAGACATTTTAGCTTACACAGGCCTGGGATGTCCAGCATGTTCGAGATCCCCCTGTCACACATTTCTACCTCAGGAAGGCTCCTATCCCGACTTTCCTCCACGATCTTCTTCAAAGATTTTGACATCGTTCTGAAAAGATGGATGCGAAACGCATACAGACATTACCGACCAGAATGAAAGCAGGAGAAGAAGCCAGGAAAAACTGTGGTAAGTAACAGGATCAATAAGGCTCACCGTTTAAAAAATGCCTAGAAGTATTTCCAAAGCGAGACTTTTCGTCAAACTCTCCGCCTACCCGGAAGTGTATCCGAAAGCACACCCTTTCCTTATTAGGAAACGTCTCTTCCTCACTGCGCCCGACCAAACGGAGAGGGGTCCAAACGTTACGTCTAGCAGAACTCCGGACGTGCACACGCACCGAGGTGGTATCTGTCGCGTACGTCAAATGAGGCCCGCCATATTGAAGAGGTAGATTCTTTTTCTTCGTCTTCAGTTTATAACGGAAGCTTACGTGCAACAATTTGGCATTACTGCCATCTATTGTATTTTACAAAGAAAAAAACGAAATATCGTTCCTTTCATCATTATTCAACTGTTCAAAATTCAGTTTTCTGTTATTACCCATTCTCAAAATCAACATTTGTCTTGGAAGTTGGAGTCACATATTTTTTCCTTCTAATAAAAGAACATGTTATCATTTCTATGGCATTACATCAAACACATAAACTAGTGTTATTCAAAAAACTATACCAGTTCTAATTCTACTTATTATGATCTCCTTCTTATTCTTTTATCTCTTGTAACCTAAACTGTACTTTGGAAAGAAACCTATTGCATATCAATATATTTTTAACAGTTTCCTTAGCTAGTCTATCTGCTCTTTCATTACACAAGATATCTACATGAGCAGAAGTCCACATCATTACTAGATTTTTTGTGTACACAATGTATAAGGAACAAAAAGAGTCACATGCAGTATGTTTTGGAGGTTGCTGTAGTTTCATTTTCAATGCTTAATAATGCTGATTATGAATCATTTCAAATAACTAGTTGTCAGGACAAGACATATACCAGGTGTGGCGTAACTAGTTGTCTTGTTCATCCTCCAAGCACTTCAAAGTCAATAATACTTTGACTTTGACAATGCTTCTGTATACTCAAAACATTTGTTCTTTTTGAAATCCTAATAAATAATTCAGAATTCACTATTGCTACACTAGTTATGTCAGTTTTTGAATCTTTTGATCCATCTGCAATATTTGTTGCATTTCTTTTTTTCTTCATATTTGATGAATCTATCTGCAAAAATGTATTTCCATGTCTATGTTGGTCTTAAGGGCTACATTACTGTCTGACTACAATTTTGTTATATTATTATTATTATTGTGTGTTTGTTTATTTTATTTATTGTATATATTTGACTTTTTGCACGGGAGTTGCAATAGAAATTTCGTTGAATCCTGTTCAATGACAATAAATGCTATCTATTCTATTCTATTCTATTCTATTCTATTCTATTCTATTCTATTCTATTCTATTCTATCTATTCTATTCTATTCTATTCTATTCTATTCTATTCTATCTATTCTTCAATGTTCTCTCAGTTATCCCCAATCCAGTCAAAACAATTTTTAGTTCATCTTGTCTTTCCCAACAATTTATAACATTTTCTTAACTGGAAGGTTTTAGTATACTACCTGAAATGCTTGCAGTGATTATCCATTAACTGTTGTTTTCCAAAGGCATTTCTTATGATTCTGCTTGTAAAACATAATGGAGCTATTGTACCACGTCCAACATTAGTCGCTCAACTAATACTCAACAGTTGAGTTTGAATAACATTTTATTTTTATTTATTTATTTACTTTACCAAGTTTTAGCCTCTAAGCCATGTACCGCTCACTCATAATCTATTCTTTAATAAATTAATAAACATTTTCAATAGACTCAAAGTTAGCATCCCATGTCAACGCTGTTAAACCCTTCATAACTTGTTACTTTTGTTCATAATTTCCTTCACGTAATTTTCCAAGATAATTTCTTATCAAAAACTATTCCCCAAAACAAAAACAAGCAACCCTTTTTGACCCTTTTCCATAAAAGAATAACTTTTTAACTTTAAGTTACCTCCCTATGTAGTGTATATTTGCAGCCATTTTTTCTTTTCTGTACTCCATCCTTCCGTATTTTATTGATATCTTAAATAATTACTTCAACCTAAGTTTCATTTAATGGGATCTGAAATTTAATTAAAATTGTCTGGACTGATTCTTTGGCTGGCACATCCACCTTATTCATTTCTGCCATATATGCTTGAACACTCGTTAATTAAACGTTTATTTTTTGTTAATGCTGTACCTCAAGTGGTTTATTTCATCTCAAAATTCTTGTTGACTCATTAACTTTCCACTATGAGTGTTGGTTAGGCAAGATATTGAACCAAACTTCAATATGGGATGTTTCCTGCTTTTTCCTGTTTTTGTCCAACAAAATTTTGTTTGCTGTGTAAATATCTTACTCTACCCAATATTGGGAATATTTTTATTATTAATTTACATTCATCTTCATCCTTATTCAATCTAATCTGAAGTTATATTTTTTAGATTGCGTTGACAGTTTTTTTTTTCTTGTCTACAACTTTGTTTCTCTCCACTCCCACACTAAGCATATTCTTTGTTGGTATGAAGTTTGTGCAAGTATGTAAAATCGGATCAATGGCAGCTTTCCTTGGTTCGTTTTTTTAATTCATCTTAAAGAACATAGATATACGGAAATGAATCGGTCCATAAACTAGCAGGAACTCTTGCCCAGTAGATGGCGGTAATGCGCCTTTATTCTGGTTGCTAACCGCCACAATACGTCAACAGAAGAAGACCCATCGAAAAACAAAGCCATGGAAAGTCTGCGGGTGCTGGAGCTTTACAGTGGAATCGGTGGGATGCACTACGCCTTAAAGGGTAAATGCAAATTATTTGAGATGTTCATCAAACGTCTTTGAGCCGGGATTCAGAATCATCTGTTCAATCACCCGTAAAAAGACAGCAGATGGGACAAAAGGCAGAGCCTGTTTCCATTTCCCTGTCAGCTTTCTCCCACATAACACGTGGGTAAAGATGGAGAAGGGGCTTCTCTCTCTGTGGGAAGCTGTCATCCACTTCTGTACGCCACACCTGGTATATGTCTTGTCCTGATACGGGGATCGTTTCTCCCCGGGTCTGCTCCTCAGAGTACTCTGCTTCGGTGCGGATGTTACATTTCTGTAAGTAGAAAATCTGTCAGTGTCCATTTGTACAAAACAAATAGTCCCAGCATAGCACTGTATCACTGATGCAGTACAGAAAGTAAATCAGTAACAATGAATGGTGTGCATGTGTGTGTATTTCCTAAAGGCATTTTGCTACAAAGATGAATGCAGCACAGTGTTCGTGTCTGGGACACACTTTCCCAGTTCATAACATTTCACAAACTGCTCCTGAAACTCATCTAGCTCTCTTGTGCTTAATGAAATTGTCAGACTGTAAAATGTGAACAAAATTTTTCTGCACAAAACAGATAAAAAAGCCACAACATATGTTAGTAAATGTTGTCTGAGGAAGGACTTGCTTGGGTCAAGTAAAACCCCTAACATGTTAAGCATCCTTCCACCACAAAGCTCCACCTTCAAGTTAGGGACAGTCCAAACACTCCTACCATTCTTACTGGGTTGTTTTTAAAGTATCTGCTTTTTAGTTATTTGATATAAATATCTGCAGTGGAAATTAAATCGGGATGTTCTCAGACATCAACCTATGTTCCTGGAAAACATTCTGCTGTGAAAATACCTCTATCTTCTGCTTCCTATAACCCAACCTCCCTTTACCCACAGCTTTTCTCTCATATCTAGATGTTTTGTCTTCCACTTCAGTCATGAACCTTTCAAATTTGTCTTCAACCCACAAGAATGTTTGACTTTGGTGGCAGGCATCTTGCCTTTTTCCTGTACCATTAGTGAGAAAACTCACTAATCAGTCATCAGTGACTATAGACCTGTTGCCCTAACATCATGAAAGTCCTGGAGAAACTAAACTTAGCTCAACTGAATAAGCAGACAAGGATATATCAGGACCCCATGCAGTTTGGCCATTATCATACTATAAAAGAAGGATTATGTTCTTCGATTTCTCCAGTACATTTAACAATTCAGCCTGATCTGCTCTGACTCCTGAAGACACAGGTGGAGGCCTCGACAATCACCTGGAACTATGACTACCTCATAAACAGTGGGACTGAAGGACTGTGTGTCTGGCCAGGTATTCAGCAGCACAGGAGCACCACAGGACTTTTCACTCTCCACTTCAGACTTCCAGCACTAGTCTGACTTCTGTCATTTCCAGAAATACTCAGATGACTCTGCAGGTGTTGGGTGTATCAGTGATGGACAAGAAGCTGAGGACAGAGAGTTGCTGGAGTGCTTTGTGTCAATGGGCTGGAACAATCATCTCATCTTGAATCTGAACAAAATAAAGGAGTAGAAACAGTCTCTTCCCCGAACTCGTCCACTCAAAAACCTCAAAACAGACAACTCTTAGCGGTGGATCACTCGGCTCGTGAATCACAAATCACATTAGATTTGTGAATCACAAATCTAATGTGATTTGCAGGACACTGCAAATCACATTAGATTTGTGAAAAAAATGAAAAACCTTGTTTAAAATCATGTTGACTAAGACCTGAAACATCATAAATGCTCTTGGGAACAGAGCCTCTTTTTTGTATATTTTTTGGACCGTTCTCAAAAAAGACATCCCCAAACAGAATTCCATGTATCTCAGGAACTACGAGGTCTATTTGACTGGTTTGGCTATCAAAATAAAAGTAAAAAGTATCACTGAGAAATAACAAATACATATGGCACACAATGAAAACATACAAAATAAAAATAAAAAATTCCAATAAAGTACATTACGTAATGTGGATTTTCCTTAAAACCATACAGTGGAAACCCAGAACCTCTAGCAATTCACAATACAGGTTCTGACCACATGCTGTACCAAATTTCATTCCAAAAAAATTAAGATAAACATTTTAGAACGATATTGGTTGATAAAATTCCAAGCGAACATTCCAAATGTGCCACTTTTGAAATTTTGGCACCATGTTTTTATTTATTTATTTATTTATTTATTTATTTATTATTTCCCCCAACCAATACCTTGCTATAAATATTATTTGCAATTAATAAAGTAATTTAAAAAAAAAAAAAACAATATAAGAGTGAATTACTACTAAAAAGCGCTCCTGGGCTCTGGTTATAAAAGTATTGAGTATTGAGTCAGAAAATCAAACCCATATAGCAAATTTTCTGCAGCCCATTGGCTGATTTGGGTGATTGACAAATCTAACATGGATTATCACCATAAAACAGCAAAGGCAGAACTGAATTTATGTTTTTAGCTTTGTGAAATTAGCTACGAAATTAGCTGTTTTTTTTTTTTTTTTTGTCTTCTTTGGCTGCTGGTTCAGTGAGTTTTGCACATAGAATGGTGATTCTGGTGTTGTTGGAAACAGCAGCGTCTAGGTTTTAATCTGATTGGTAGTTTGTCTAAGCAGACCTTGTTGCACTGTCTTGCTTATGTTTTTAAAAAATGTTTAGTTTTTCAGCAGGGTGTTGTTTAAGTAGAAAATGTTGTTATCATTTAGATGAGCTTTTGCCCATTGCATAGATATGCAATATGCCTATATTGGTTATTTTGTAGCATACGCTTAAATTGATCTTGTTATGCACTGACTGATGGCACTTTTTTAAATTTCGTTGTTCCTGTGACAATGACAATAAAGACTTTTATCTTTTTCTTATCTTAGCAGAAGTGCTCCAGGACCCAATATTGGGTGTGTTTTGGAACATAGTGTTAAGAACTTCCTTGGGAAATATTTGAAATAAGTTTTTTTTAAAAAAGGAAAATGTGCTCATCTAAGCAATCAAAACTATATTCTAAATATTTTGTCATGTAATAATTGACTCCCACAACTGTAATTAAGATAATGACTATGAAAAATTTAAACCTGTCTTTTATTTCCAAAAAAGTACAGTCATACTTGGGTATTATTACGCCATCGACTGCAGTTGTATATATTTCATTCAACTGCTACTTTTATGTTTTTTAAGTGTAATCTTATTAAATTAGTTGAGGGGGCAGTGATATTTGAAACTAAATGATATGGATATTGAATAGAACAATCTGGATGTTTACATGATCTGTGTTTTTTTCTGTTGTTTGTTTTTCTTCACCAGAAAGTGGAATATCTGCTCAGGTGGTGGCTGCTGTTGACATCAACACCACAGCCAATAAAATCTACACGCACAATTTTCCAGACACCCCCCTCTGGAACAAGACCATTGAGGTACGTAGTATTTGAGAACTGAGCTTGTCCACTGTAACGTCTCTTTAGTGATTTTCTCATTTTTAATCTAATGGAGTGGTTCGGTACTTTTTGTTTGTTTGTGTTTTGTTTTCCATTTCACTGGGTTCATCCTTGTTTCTCATTTGCATTAGAACATTTTACTTTAGTCTTCAAAGCTAATAAATGGCCCGATTAGTAGTTTTCAAGTTCTTTTAAAATTGGTGTAGTGATTTTAGTAATTGAAGAAATCTCACCAAAACTCAAGATTAAACCTAATATTGAAAATGTTGGATAAGCACAACATCAGGAAACTTTACTGCAACCTAAACATGCAGGACAAAGGGCCCGAGGACTGGAATTGAGAAACACTGCTTTGCTCTGTTCTTCCCCAGTCTTCCATGGCCTGACTCTCTTCCATTTGCAGATCATGCACAGTTCCCTTACATTTCTTTGGAGCCACCTGAGGGGGTGATACAAATAGGCAGCAAGCTGCATTCATTGATAGATCAGTGAATTTATGTCATTGGATGAGCAAAGAAGGTACTTTCAAAAAAGAGCAAACAGCCTCAACCTTCATTTCACCATTGTACTGAAAGTAGAGTTGAGGTGGGTCAGGCTTCAGGTCAAGCTGTCTCCTGGACGCCTCCCTGGTGAGGTGTTCCGGGCACGTCCCACCGAGAAGAGGCTCCGGGGAGAGAAATGTTTCTCAGCTGGCCTGAGAACGCCTTGGGATTCCCCCAGAAGTGCTGGAATAAGTGGCTGGGGAGAGGGAAGTCTAGGCCTCCCTACTTTGGCAGCTAACCCCTGCGGCCCATCCCCGGATAAGCATAAGATGGATGGAGGAGAGTTTGAGAATTCTTTGTAGTTGGTTGTGGTTGTGAATAGGAAAGAGCTCCTGTAGCAGTAACAGAGAATTTGAAGAAGCCTCTAACTAGCCATCCATCCATCCATTTTCTAACCACCCTTCTCCCTAATGGGGTCGGGAGGTGCTGGTGCCTATCTCCAACTGCGTTCCGGGTGAGAGGCGGGGTACACCCTGGACAGGTCGCCAGTCTGTCGCAGAAGCCTCTAATTAAAGACACTCTTTTTTTTGACCATACTTTCCTTGATTTATGTAAAATCCTTCTTTGCCTCATGATCTCCAGAGATTCCACCGTCCCCAGAACAGAACCAACCTTCTTTATCAAGTTGTTGAATCTTATGTCCCTGGTTCCAATACTGCTGCCCCAACACATGACGGCAGAAAAGATGAAGCTCTCAACAGCAGACTTATAGAAGACCTACATCACAGGTGTGAAACTCCAGTCCTCAAGGGCCACTGTCCTGCAGGTTTTAGATGTGCCACAGGTACAAAACTGGCCTCATTACCTCCTCCTTGTGTAGATCAGATCTCCAGAGCCTTAATGACCTAATTATTCTATTCCGATGGTGCAGCAGAGGCATATCTAAAAGTTGCAGGACACTGGCCCTCGATGACTGGAGTTTAACACCCCTGATCTATATAATCTTGCTTCAAACCCTGAAGGTCCTTCGCTTCCTCAAGAAGAACAGTCTGCTCTGTCATTTCCCTGTAGACTGCTTACCTTTTTGTTTTGGCACTAACTATTGTCAACAATTAGATGATGAAATGTTTCTGTGGTCAAAATATTGTAACTTACCTGCAACAATCAAATTCTAAACCCTTTGTAGCTGAGGTTCTCTTCCCCTGTCAGTGATTGTTTTTTCTCATTTCTTTATTTTACCTAACTTATTATTTAATTTGACCATTTATGTGTGTTTGTTGTCGTTTTATGTCAAGACTTGTCTCTGTCAAGTACTTTACGTCACAGTTGGTTGGATGAAGAGTGATTCAAAGTTGATTGATATATGGGATATGCTTATTATATCAATGCAGTCTGATTTAATTTTTTAACCCCAAACATATTTAGGTTGAGACGTGTCAATAGATCTTTGGCTGAATTTGTGCATATTGTGTTATGACTGACCTCAATTGAAATAATTTACTTGTTTGTTTTAAGGGTATACCACTTGATGACTTCAATAAATTATCTTTTGATATGATAATGATGAGCCCTCCTTGCCAGCCATTTACCAGGTATGATATTTTCTTTAATATTTTTGCAAACAAAGTCATAAAAACTCAATAAGAAAGATCAGAAAATGCCCTTAGGAGAGTAATACATACTAACAATAAGATCTAAGGGGTTGATAAAAGCTCACTTACAGAACTGTAAAAAACAAATTATTCGGAAAACTAAAGCTTTTATTGCGGATATTTCTCATCTTACATGCTGAGTTCCAGTTTCTGCCTTCTGGCATCAGGCTCAGACTTCCTAGTAAGAAAAAGTAACAGGTTCTCTTTTGTTCCTGCAGAAATATCTCTCTTTAATGCAGGACAAGGAGGGGGACTTGCACCTGATTTAGTGTTTGTAGCAACTATCAGTCAATAATGAAATACACTGCTGTATTTTTCCCATTATATGTTGACTTGTATTTCATGTCCTTTTGGTATGTTTTTGTTGTTTTTTGTTTTTTTTAATCTTTGATACTTTGTCTTTTAATTTTTATACTCACTGCAACATCAATTGCCCAATTTGGGATACAAATAAATCTGAAATCTGACCTCATTTGTTGGTTGGCCCATGATTTACATCACTGAAAACTCCAGACAATAATCATAGCACAGCTGTGGACTGATGGACATTCTGTCTGATATCAGAAAGCTGCTCAGTCTGGAGGAGTGTAATTATGGGTTTGATCAGGAGCAGTGGCAGGAACACATGCAGTAACTTTAGCAGAGGAATGACATTGAATTAGCAGAGCTGCTAGCAACTCATCTCTCTGAAGAATGGACAGCAATAAAGGAGAGAGAAATGGTGAAGATGTGGTCAGCTTTCTGACAGAGCCACACTTTTGCCCCCTGTATGAAACGCTAAACTATATAATATTAGCCTGGTGTGTTGTGCATTTTATTTTTTGTTTGGAATTTTAAAAAAATATGTTTAGTGTGAAATTGGTTTACACCTTTTGAATTCATTTCCCAAAAGGTTTCATATCTAAAAACAATAAAGTGCAAGAATATATTTATATGTATAGTTAATCAGCTGATCTGAGTCTTTATTTGGGTCAGCAATACATTTCCATAAGACAAAATGAAATATCTGGGTTTTAGTCCAGCAGAATCAGAACCTGGAGGTTTTCTGTGGGCACAGAAAGAGTGTTTAGACCATAATGGTCCGAAGACCATAATGGAGACGCTCACCACTGGCATAGAACTAACTCACACATCAAATGGTTAGTGAGTCTTGCCAGTGGAGAAGCCCCTTTAATCTGATCCTTATTCTAAGTTACATTTACATTTCTGTCTCACAATTATTTTTTACTGATGGAGATAAGAAGGACATTTTGTCATCTTATTTTTTGTACTTTGTTTTGTTCCTTTCTAGGTTAGGACTTCGGGGTGATGTTGCAGACCCCAGATGTAAGAGCTTCCTCTTCATCCTTGAACTCCTTCCAAGGTATGAGGATGTCAAATACGCAGGATTTAGTCATATGTCAGCCTGACTGAAGTAAAAAATTATTTTAAAAGGTTACTAGAATTTTTTTACTTAAAGCTGCAGGATGTGAAAGTATAACACGAGATATATAATCTGTGGAAATCTTAAATTCCTCTGTGCTCCTCACACTCTGCCGCTTGCTCTCTGCTGCGCCACAGATTTTTAGCAACAGTAGAGCCTGCCATGAATGCACAGCCTGGAACGATTATCCACCAACATAGACTTTTTTCCTGACTCTGATTGGTTGTTTCTGACTGGGAACGGTGCATTTCTGCAGATGGCAATAGTAGCATTGGGAGACGGCGGAGGAACTTATTTCTTTCACAGATTATCTATATCATACCATATTATCACAACATAGTGACAGTTTTAACAAATATGTAAAGAACGTTTTTTTAAATCAAAGGTACGTAAAACAGTGTTAAAGGCTTCATTCTGAACTTAAAGCTAATATCTCTCTCTCTAAAGATTAGTAGGGCTCCTACTAAAATTGAGAGGAACTTTTTAATATTATTAAAAAGTTCAATATTTCTATCACTCATTTCAGAAAGTGAAACTCATATGACGTTAATCAGATTCATTACACATAGAGGGATTTGAGGCACCTGATTTTTGTATTCATTCGGTGCCTGCACACACTGCCAATGGTACCAAAATCTGGTCCAAAAGCCATGGTATTCCTGTGTTGGACTGGCAATCAAACTGACCTGACCTTTAACCCCATACCTTTTAACCCCAATATGTGGAGAATTCTTAAGAGAAAGATGAGAGACACCATATCCAACAAAATGCTTCATTCATGCAAAAGAAGTTTCAACTAAGTATTGCATGAACTGAAATTAGTGTAGCTTTTGGATGCCTCACATTTCTGCTGAACATATCCCTTTTTCTTAATTTCTTTTGGAATATAAAAATTTTATGAGACCAGATCCAACAAAATTTTGTTTTGTCATTTGTTTGTAAACCATACCTATAAAAATTACAAGCAATGAAGTCTAGACAATGTGTCATCGTGAGAAAGACACAGAGATGATGTGTACATTCCAAACATTGTTCCCACATGACTATCCAGAAAGTTGCAAGCAGGATTTGTCCAATTAGTGGAATTCTTTCAATTTTCTTTTGTCAATATGATTTCAGGCTTTGCAAGCTGCCAAAATATATCCTGCTGGAGAATGTCAAAGGTTTTGAGAGTTCCTCAGCCAGGTAATGAAGAATATCCATCAATCCCTTCCCCTGTCCTTCCTTCCCTCATTTATTCTCTCTCAATTCGAACTTCACTTTTTACAATGGTGATTCTCTTGTTTCACACTTTAACACATTCTTTTTTCACTGGTGTTTCAATAGCTTTTAGCTCAGTGTGATGGCCCGAAAACATTATGGTGCTGCAGGCTGTAGTAGACTTTCACATCAACATGATATTAAATACCAGTTGCCATAGATTATTCGGTTGAGGAGTGTGGTTTGACTGTTGGAACTTGTCAGGTCTGAAAGTGTGAAAGCAGCGTCCAGAATTAATAATGCAGTGGTTCTGTTTTTGGACTTGATTGGCAAGGTCAACAGTGTATTTGAGAGGGGAATTGCCATGAGAAGTATACAAACTACTGTTTTCCCCTTAATGAGCCCTGCAAAAAAGATCATCCTGTCTAATTTACTACTTTCATCAGTGATGATGTGTTGTTGAATTGTCATGTCATGGCCATATTGTCAGCTATGAAAATGCTCCAGTCGGGTTGCAAATCAGCAAAGTTGAAACGGTTGTTTCATTTAGAAGACAAGTGTTTATGATTCTCAAAAATGATACTGAAGAACTGAGCGTAGTGATGAAATTTAAGTTTGATGGCTTTGATTACACTATTTTTGTGAGAACAGAAACTATGAGGTGTTTTGGATGTAACCAGGAGGGCCATTCAGTTCGTAATTGTCCTGAAAAGGTTCAAAAAGAGAATGTGCAGGTTAATGAAAATCCAGAGCCAGAGACATCAGTAGATACAGCGACTAGAGCTACAGCAGGTGCAGCTGGGAAGGGAGCTCTGGTGGCTGCCAGTGGGGAAAGAGTGGAGAGTGTTTATTGACTCAGTTAAATGGCTGATGAGACAAAGGATGGATTAAGGGAAACTGAAGGACTTCGAAAACTGGTGCAAAAAAATCAGAGCTCGAATTAAGTGAGCTACATGAAAGTTAAAAAACAGCTGGTAAGACACTGTATTTTCTTTTTTCATTGGATGGCTTTTGTGTGATTATGAGTACTTTTAAAATATCATCTTTAAGCCTTAATGGTGCAAGGGATGCGAAAAAAAGGGCTGTATATTTTGAACTTTAAAATCTAACTGCGTTGATATAGCTTTTGCTCAAGAAACCCAGAGCAGTGTTGATAATGAGGTTGATTGGAAGAAAGAATAGGATGGCAATCTTGTTCTGAGTCGTAAAACTTCACTAAGTGCAGGAGCAGCTTTTCTTTTCACCAGGCCATTTTCTTCCAGTTTCTATTAAAACTGAAGATGTTGTATCTGGAAGACTGTAAAAGTATGAAAGTTATGAAAGTTAAGTATGAAAATATGAAGGTAATTTTTACTGAATGCATTTGCTCCTGTGAATTCAAGTGAACGTGTTTTTAGTAAATACACTAATAAATTGTGTGTCAACAGATTACTTAATTTTAGGAGATGATTTTAATTGGATGATGATTTAGATAGGAATCATTTGGAGCCACATATACATTCAAGGAGAATATTAAAACATATTATTGAAACTTATGATTTAGGTGATGTGTGGCGTTATTCCATTGAAACAAAATTTTACATTATTTTGTAAATTGTTTCAGAATAATGGATTTATTTACTTTACTAAGATATATTAATAAATCATTTAGAGAAAGTTTCACAGAACAGTCTTATTTCAGTTTTCTTATATGACTAAAGAAAGAAGAAAATTGGATGGTTGTTGAATTTTTTTTGTGAGATCAAGAAAAAATTTCAGCAACTTGTAGCTCCTTTTGTGCTCCCACACAGTGTGTCCCACATTCTGTTCTGAAGCAGCTGCAACCAAAACGCCTCCACCGACCCCGCTCCCAGAAACAAAGCACCCAGCAAGAGCCTCAAAACATTCTGACTCTGTGGGAATCCCACTGAAAAACAGATTTTCTGCACTCCAGCCTGAGCCTCTGAGTGAAACTTTGTCTTAACACATCAACAGTGAGGCAAAACCAGCACATCCATCCCCCAAAGCTCCAAAGGACAAAGTGACCACCAGGAAAACAAAAGGTGTCCCAAAAGTCTTATTGTTGGAGATGAGGCAGTAAAGGGAATCAGTGACGTTTGTTATCCCAGGAAAACAAGAGTGATGTATTTTCCTGGTGACACTGTGTCTGATTTAACCAACAAACTGCTCTCTCTAACCACTGATCAGCCAGATATTGAGACTTTAGGTGTGCATGTTGGAGCCAACGATCTGGCAAAGCAAAACTCTGAGATTCTGAAAAAGGACTTTAATATTCTTCTGAACACTATGGGAAAATTAAAAATTAACTATTTCTCAGTGGTCCAATTCCATCACCTGATGAGCAGCCTGGAATCACCTCCAGGCTGCTCAAGATCAACAAATGGCTGATTAAAAAGCTGCTCTACCAGCTCCAGTGACCTTCATCGATAACCTCTGGATCTATTGGCAGCGCTTTCACCTTTTGGAAGAGGAGGGCGTAATCACAAAACCTGCAAACAATTAAAAAGGGAAAACTCACTGCAAACCTTTTTCATTTGATCAACAAGGACAGCAACAGGATCACCGCTTCAGAAGAACAGGCTCAAGGATATCTGACTAGGATGGAACGTTCCCCGGATCAGGAGCACGATATTCCAAAACAAGCTGATGAATCGACTGGAGACGGAGCGACTTCTTCCCTCCCTGCTTCCCCCTCCCTCTCAGCTCCTCCAATCATTCACAGGATTCAATAAATACCAATGACGAAATATCTTCCGGACCAGAGTTTCTTAAATGTACAGAAGGAATGAATCAACAAGTTCCCCTCGGCACGTCTCTCCTTAGCGCTCAGCAGCAGACCTCACTTCATTTAAGCCACCTGATTTCCCAGAGGATCCATCACTTTGTGTTTCTGAGGTCTGAGGCTGGGGACCAGATATTATCTTACACCCGTCAATGTGACACAAAAAAACAGATATCATATGGAAAAACAGCATTTAATTACCCTACCCTAACCCTAACCCCTAACCCTAACCCTTAATTACGTGATATCACCCTAAAACTGAAATTCTCCCAGTGAAACAACCTTGAGTATAACATAAAATAAAATTTGCAACAAATACAAACCTTCTTGAAGACCACAAGATGCTTCTCTGCTTGGGAGGCAGATACCTTCCCTGGTCTCTTACGACCCAAGGCAGAGGGGGGAATCAGGTGTAGCAGCAGCAAAATCGACGCGAGGTCACTGTCCCAACCTGTGATGAGAAAAATTTGATGTTTAATTGACCATCAAAACCTAGTGACTATGCAATTTAAATTATGTGTACATCACTAAGTGAAGCTCACACAATAATTGAATTCTACATAATTTTGAAAGTCATCCTTACTCATGTCATCATCCACTTCAGTGCCATCCTCAGGAGTATCAGCTGCCAGGAGAAGTTCTTCAAGGTCATTGGTGGTTGGAAGCTTCCTGCATTGTTGGATAATCTTTCTCTTGAACGTGGTCGTCCATTTCTCCAGAAACTTGCCAGACACATCTTCTCCAAACATCAGGACAAAATCCTGGTCCACCTAGGATGTAGATAGTAAAAAACTTAAAACATTTCCCAGCCACTAATTGTATTTATTTTGAATTGTCACAAAAATACACTATTTTTACATGACTGTGAAATTATCAAAATAAATAATTACCAAGCCTTTGACATCTTTGAAACGTGGAAAGACAGAGAGTATGTTGCTTGACAGTTGGGGGTCAAGGACCATGTTGTGCCGGAAGTCAAATGTGAGCTTCATCTTCTTCTTGACTGTGTCCTCATCGGCTGAATGCTTAATCAGTGCGATGGCTTCCTTGCACTCTTCTTCACTCAGGACAGCCTCTGGAACAAACTTGGTCTCTCGTCTAGCAGCTGGTCCTCCAAGCCCATGTTCACAAGATCCTTCTTTGGATGATGCTAGTAAATATAAGAAAATCTTTCAACTTACAAAAACCACAATAAAACCTCCCCTACCCCCCCAAAAAATGCAACACTGTCCTTGTAGTTGCATTTTTTCTTCAAGTGTTAATGGTTTACCTCCATATGATGATCGTCTGTCTTGAGCAGTGGATCTCTGAATAGTTTTTATCCTCCAGGCTAAGTACCCAGTACCACTTGCAGCATCATAATAATGCTCCTTGGGGATCGAAAGGATGGCAAAAACAGACATACAAACAGGAACATCAGAATCATAAGTTAGAAGCTAATGAATAATTTCTATGCAAACCAAACAGTTACCACAACAAGCATTGAATCAAAATATAATCAAATGCCAATAAAATGTCAGATCATGTGACTGACACAACCAGTAAATCTGCTGAGAGCAGTGTTGAAAATCAGAGGAGTAAATCTACTTATATGTACTTGCTGTTTATTTTCCTCTGATCTTCTGGGTTCCAGGAACTCTGCGTGTACAGTGGAGTTTCAGAGAACAATCATACAACAGCTGACTTCAGATATTTCCAGAGTTTTATCCAAAGAATTCAATGCAATACAGAATGTTACAACAGCATTACACCCGGATTATCAAAAAGTCCAACACATGACAAACATAGAATTACCTTTACGAGTTGAAAAGAAAGACAAAATGCATTTTGGGAATCACTCACTCAGCACAAAGAGATTCGAACTTCTGCTGAAAAACAAACCATTTTATAAGAATGTGTATTCACCTCATTTAAATATATGCATTAGAAGGTGTGCCTTCTCCTTGCAGGGCTGTTCCAATGTTAATTTTATTACCTCCTGCTAAAGAGCCCAAAAGAAAATATATGGATTGTCAAACTGGGTCTTGCCGTACCAGGCGTCTCCTGCAGACCCTCCTAGACCAGAATTTATGACATCCACCAAGGTCTGTTTTGTCTTCTGCCTCAGTGCTTCAGGCAGATAGAGTTTAGTGTACTGAAACAAAATCTAATGCTACAAATATTAACTATACGTTCGGATTTAAAACTGCAAGATTGTCTAATTTGGAAAAGCTCTTTTTGAAAATACCTGAAATAATTTTAAGAGTAAAAATAATGGTTTAATAATCCTATTGTTCTTAGTAATATACTTTGCATGCAAGTAATATGATTTAAACTAACTAATCAAAAATGCTTTTAATGCTTAAGGAAATAGCTTAATATGTTTGATTATACTTTGGAGAAGACTTTTCTTATACCTTTAATGTTTTATCTAAGTTTACCGAGAGTACAAGGCTGCCTTGCCCTCCGGTTTTTATCTAAGTTTACCAGGAATACAAGGCCGCCTCCTCCCTAGCAATGTATGCAAGTTCAGAGAGTCACCAGGTGCCCCAGTTTGGATTTTATCCAAGTTCGCCGAGAGTACAAGGCTACTCCTAAAAATTCATGCTACATCTAATATTACCTGTCTCTATAATTATGCTAACTAAAGTTATATTCTCAATAGCAGACATCTCAGAATTGAAATATAACTTGGTAATGTCCACAAATGGATTTATGATTTTAAACTGTTCATAGCGTTGTTATATTTTTAAAAGGTTTATATAAAACACAGTTGAAATGTAAAAATAAATAAATAAATCTCAGCAGCAATTTCACAACTGCAACCTAAGGAAATTCATTTGCAAAGCAACTGCATCTATCAGATTACACATAATCTGATAGAAACGAAAAGTTTTCTATGTGTTACTGTGTTTACCGTAACACAATCAATTATAGTATGTGACTTACATAACCTTTCCTGGAGAATGGGTCACTGAGGCTGGGGAATAAGCTCACAATTCCTCTGGCATACATTTCTTTAACCTCTCTGGGTGGTGATGTCCTGCAAAATTAAAATGGTCAAGGTAAATTATCCAACGTATGCACTGGATTTAACAAAATCTTTCATTTCATTTAGAAGGCTATCGAAAGCCTATTTAGAAATTACCCATTCTTCTCTGTCATATGAGCTGCCAGGATGTTAACCATTTTCCTTCTGGTTTCATCTGTGAGGCACTTGTTTCGATTATATTCCTTCATGATCTGTTCGCCACCAGGTTTGTTGGTAAGAATGGATTCCACCAACTTCAAACAACAAAATATTTCAGCTTTTATTAAATACATATCAAAACAGTAATTGTTAGTAAAGAAGAAGAAATAAAAAAAGATTCTCTTCTCAAATATAAGCGATAGTAAAACTGGTGGAAACAGTGATAAAGGCTTTTACAACAAAGCCTTTATCACTGTTTTTGTTTTGCATTAGTTTTTGAGAGTCAATTCTTACATGCTTAGCTTCTGTGTCCAGGCGCTGGCGTTTAGCGGAAGGACTCTCTGAAAGAATCAGTGTGTCTTGAGAATCAGATGAGCTTGGCTGAGATTCCTCAGGCGATTCCATCATGGAGACAAATTCTAACCATAAGAGAAGCAGAAGAAAGACAAAAAACACTAATCACAATGAAATAGCAAGCTTATTAAATACTAACATGAATTACAAATATAACAAACCAGTTTCATATTTGATGGTTAGGACTCCAGCAGAGGGATCCATAACAACATCCTCAAATACATCTTCATCCAACTCAGTCCCTGAACTGTCAACAACCTTCACTCTGTTACAGTCGGCACGCCAAATTTTGCAAATGCTAGAGAAAAAGACAAATGCTTGTCCAAACCACAATTATGAGGTTATGTTGCTCTAATACTCACATGTGCACATAAAATTCTGGAACATTACTTTTGAATAAACAATGTGAAGTCACATTACAAGCACCTCATAGCTTCCTGTGTAAAGCTACCAGTGTCTTGCCTGCTATCAAAAACTCCTTCAGATTCGGCTCCGTTAGTCGGACAAATTTTTGCAGCTCGCCAAGTCTTGTTTTAATCAACATGGTTCCTGCAGCACATAATTCCTCAGTCATTCATCTTTAGTACTGGAATGCTTTCAATTTATGAAACATGTGCCAACAGCTTCACAAACCAATACAGCTTACATTACATCGTTTTCATATAAAACAATGATTAAAGTTTACATAATAGTGGCTTGGGCGCAAAGTAATTTGACTTCTTTGGAATCTTATCCAGGTTAGACAGTTAATAAAATGCCCTTTCCTTCAGTAACAACTAGAACTGTTCATTAAATTGCCTCGCTTCTTTTTCGCCTTGTCTGTTAGCATTAGCAACGGTTAATGGCGGAGTCAATAAAGTTTTACAGTAGAGTGAATTTGACACTCGCGCCAAATTCAGTGTCAACTATGAAACTGGACTATTAGCACCGCTTACGGTTCCAACAATTCGGAGTCGTGAGGTCAGAAGGTCACACGTTACAACATCATACCACTCAGTTGTAATTGAAAATGAACCAAACTGTGTTAGAAATACTAAACCCGAATAAAAATATGGACTAATGTAAAAAAGGAGCAGAACAGCTATTAGCTAATTTAGCAAACTCCTGGCACCAACGCAGGCAGACGGCGATATAAATTTACTAAGCAAAAAATAAAACGCTGGTCGGTTAGCATTAACAAACAGCCACCGTGAGACTTATTTTTTCTCAACTCAGACATTTTTTGTTTATGTTGCATTGCAAAAATAACTAAATAAATAAAACAAATATCTATGCTATATGGCTTGGACATGGATTTGAGGCGGAAATTTTAAGCTAGGCTTTCACTCGGTCAGGTTAGCCGTATAAAACTCAGTATTTAGATATCAAAACCCACTCATATACCGGGGAACAAATAAAATATTCTTATAAACCAATTCAAATTGTATTATTATCTTATTAAAAAAAACTTACCGCAGTCGCTCAAGCAGGAGAAAAATGGCGTCCACGCAACGGTTAGACTTTTTGGTTTGAGAGGATGAGGTGGGCGGAGCTTGTCAGAGTCAAATTGACACGACGTGAATACACTCTGGAAATTTACACCAACACTAGGTGGCATTATACTCAGTCTGTTGTTGTATTAGCTCTGAAAGAGTCAATCCATTTTGACACAGCATATTTAACACTGCGAAATTTACTGTGTACTTGACATATTACTGAATCAACTGGAGAGTTGGGTCAGACTCTCCAGTCCAGTGCTTCACTGGTTGGAATCTTACATAAAGAACAGGGATTTCTTTGTTTCAATGGGAAACTTCTCATCAAAGGGGTCAAAGGTCACATGTGGGGCACCCCAAGGTTCAATCCTAGGACCCCTCTTATTCAATATTTATATTCTCCCACTAGCTCAGGTTATAACAGAAAATAATATAACTATGCGGATGATACTCAGCTCTACATGACGATGTAACCAGGTGACTCTGAACTATTCAATCACTGAATAAATGCTTAGAACAGATAAATGTGTGGATGGGCCAAAACTTTCTCCAGCTGAACAGAAACAAAACTGAGGTCATTATTTTTGGACCTAAAGAGGAACGATGTAGAGCTATAAATCTAGAGTCAATGCACAGCTTCAGTTATTACAACTAAAAACTAGCAATCAGCCTGAAACCTGGGAGTAGTGATGGACTCAGACTTGAACATCCAGAGCCACATAAAGACAGTTACAAAGTGGTCCTTCTATCACCTGAAGAACATCTCCAGGATCAGAGGACTAATGTCTCAGCCAGATCTAGAGAAACTCATTCATGCGTTTATCTTTAGTCGCATTGATTATTGCAACAGCGTCTTCACAGGCCTGTCCAACAAATCAATCCTCCAGCTGCAGCTGATCCAGAAGCTGCTGCTCATGTTCTCACTAGAACCAGGAAGATAGAGACATAACACCAGTTTAAAGTCCCTCCACTGGCTCCCTGGAGCTCAAAGAATAGACTTTAAAATCAGTGTTGTATAGTAACGAAGTAAAAATACTTCACTACTTTACTTAAGTATATTTTGGAGTACTTCATACTTTCCTCGAGTAAGAAAATTTTTGATAACTTTCACTTTTACTTCACTACATTTCCGAACTTAATTGCATACTTTTACTCAGATACATTTTCAACGAGTAACGAGTTTCGTTACTCGTTACTGTGACGCAGGAGCGTCACGAGTTACGACCTAATTAAAGAGTCGCGTTAACACACGCAAACACACGCAAACACACACAATCGCTAACTTACGTTTTGTTGCAGTTTAAACTGGCGCGGTTCATCGTGGGTCACACGCGGTGTTCCTGCTTCAGTTCACATTAATCCTTATCTGTCATTTTCAAACATTTTCCCGGCTTTATTTTCAATTAGCTTTATTGTTTCCGGATCGTGACGCACCGAGAGAGAGTTGCGCTATGTGGTGACGTCATCAGAACGTACTGAGTGTTGGCTGTTTCATGGATTATTGTATTTTTTGGATTACAAGTTTATTTATTTTTTTTCTCTTATTAATTATTTAAACCTTGTGGTTTAGGTAAAGCTCTAATTTTCTTAACTAAATGATGCTGCAGGTTTATCTATTAGCAGGTTTCATTTTGCCTGCACTTGGTTGTGTTCATTATTTTAAGTGTATTTAAAAAGTTTACCAAAATATAAAAAATGTCATTCAAACTGCATTTGCCTTATTTTACTTTTTACTTGTACTTTTCATTACATTACTTGAGTACATCCATTTTTACAGTACTTTCTGTACTTAAGTACAAGACATTTCAGATACTTTAATACTTTAACTCAAGTAACATTTCAATCAGTGACTTTTACTTTTACCAAAGTCATATTTTGGAGCGGTACTTATACTTTTACTTGACTCCGAGATTTCAGTACTTTATACAACACTGTTTAAAATGCTGTTGTTAATTTATAAATCACTGAACGGTTTAGCACCACAATACATTAAAGATCTGCTGTTGTTGTATCAACCTTCCAGACCTCTCAGGTTCTGGTTCTGGTTCTGCTCTGCATCCCCAGAACCAGAACCAAAAGACGAGAAGCAGCTTTCAGCATCTATGCACCAAAAATTTGGAACAAACTTCCAGAAAACTGTAAAAACAGCGGAAACCCTGACTTCCTTTAAATCTCGACTAAAAACCCAGCTGTTCAGAATTGTATTTGAAATGTAATATGGAACAATGTATTGTTTATTCTATGTTGCATGACTTTGTGTTTTTGTGTTTGTGATGTAAAGCACTTTGAAATGCCTTTCTGCTGAAATGTGTTATACAAATAAAATTTGATAGATTGATGGATTGATTGATTGATTCTGATGCTCATCAGCAGAAAATGTAAAATTAATAAAGAACAGAATACTGATTGTGTAAAGCTTTTAAAGAGTATGGTTAGAGCAGAGTGATGCTAGCGTATAAATATTATTTAAAAATTAACTAAATATTTTTAATATTTGGCATTATGAAGGTGTTTTATTTACTTTATATAATTCTGAACTTTAATTTATGAATGTGTTCATTTGAAGTTATGTTGAATATTCTTATGGCTCATTTCTGAGTGAATAAATATGTTTTTAAAAATCAAAAAAATCTTTCTTTCCCTCTCTCTTTCTGCCTTTCTCTCTCTCTCTCATTCTCTCCCCCTCTCTTTTGTTATCTCTCTCTTTCTCCCTTTCTTCACCATGACAGATTGGTACGGTGCCAGCTTCACTGCAGACACTGCACCAATCCAGCTATCAATCCATGTTTCCCTCATTTATGAACAAGACTCTGAGATACTTAAGCTGTCCACTGGTGACAGGGGGACAGCTTAAGTAGTGAGTGGAGGAAGATGTCCACTTGGCGCTCGATATCTTCCCCTCCAGTGTGTTGTTGCACTCCAGCTTTTTCTGGCTTAAGACCGTGTAGCCTCGGATTTGGAGGAGCCGATCCTCATCCTGGTTACTTCACACTTGGCTGCAAACTGCTCCACCGAAAGCTGTAGAGCACGACCTGATGACATCAGTGGGACCACATCATCTGCAAAGAGTAGAGACACGATCCTAACAAATGGCCTCAACGCCATGGCTGCGCACAGAAATTCTGTCCATAAAAATGATGAACAGAATCTGTGACAAAGATTATAATTATGTTATAAAACTACAGTATGTTTATGCGGAATTTGTGAATATCTTCTTATACCAGCAGTTCAGGTCATCAGTATAGAAATGCATCCCAGCTACTGAATCCTATTTTCCATCCATCCATCCATCCATTTTCCGTCACCCTTCTCCCTGACGGGGTCGGGAGTTGCTGGTGCCTATCTCCAGCTGCGTAATCCTATTTTCAACTCTAGAATTATAAGAGTGAGTTATGATCTCCAGCTAAGTAATCAGTTAAAAACTGGAGACTTTTTCAATGGAAAAACACTGAGACTTGACCTTTGCTAGGACTGAGCCACTGCATGAGAGATGAGTTCTTTCAGTTTGACTTTTTATTTCTGTTGCAGTGAGCAATGAAACAAAAGTCAATTCTTAAACACTGTGTGAATTGAATGTGTTTTAACTCTGTGCTTCTGTTCTTCAGGGACTATTTGATAAAAACCCTGAGTGGCTGTGGCTACACTTACCAGGAATGCATGATCTCCCCGACAAATGTAAGAACTACAGATGACTACTTAATGAAAAGATGTAAAGAGTATTTTGCCTTACTGCATCTGCTGGGATGTTGAATATACATGCTTCTACCACCCCATTTTCCAAATTGTGACTGGGGTCTGCGAGAGTCTTGACTTTCTCTTCCAGGGCTTGTACTTTAGCAGTGAGGGGCTTTTTAGCCACTTCTAGCTGTAGGACCCTACTTTCAGCTTCGTAAGCCCTCTTAAGCTCGGTTGTATGCGAGCTTAAGAGGGCTTTGCCAGGTGTTCCAGCTTCTCACTGATATAACCCTGTCATTACCTCGAGTGCTTTAGTAAGCTCTGGTTCCAGCTCAAGTTCAGACTGGCTACTGCTGTTCTCGTCATTTTGTTCACTATGTTGAGCTAAGCCTGTTAGCACTGACCATTTAGAGTTATACATTGGTTTGTGTTGTCTAGTCCAGAAGTGTTCCAGTGATAATATGGTGTCAGCATTTTAGCAAATGGTGCTAAAATGCAAAAATGTTGCAACATGTTGCAAAATACAAAATGTTGCAAAATGTAGTCTGATAATAGTCAGACTAGTCTGATAGTCTGATAGTCTCACTCTTCCAGTTGGTCATGGCAGATGTGCTTTTGTACTGAGCTAGGTTCTGGTTCTGTTGGCGGTTTCTTCCTGTTAAAGGGGAGTTTTTCCTCTTCACTGTCACTACACCTACACGCATGTTCGGTATGAGGGACTGCTGTAAAGTCAATGGCACAATGCCATTGATTGCCTCTACATGCTCATGCAGGAGGAGCTAATGCTGGAAGTCGTGACTCGATGCAATCTGCTGGGTTTCTTCAAATAGAAACTTCTTAAGAGACTTTGAATAACTAATTGAGCATACTGTACTACTTGATGAGTTGCATCAGTTTGAATTGATGCGAGTTATCAAGTTATGTTTGTATGATTGAATTAAAATTATTTTTTTATAAAGTGCCTTGACATGTGTTTAAATGTGTTTTGTGGTTGATGGATTTGATTACTACCAACTTTGTGGACAGAATGACTTACAAAAAAGTCATTCTGTCAAATCTTTATTGTTGTTGTTGTATTCCTTTTGTAGGTGGGAGTTCCAAATTCACGACTGCGTTATTTCCTGGTTGCTAAAATGTCTGCAGAAAATTCAAGCATCCAGACAAGTGCCAAGGTAATATTTGTTGGTGTTTCAAAACAGATTAATGTCAGCTTTAGTGTGAGTTGACTGGTCTCTAACCAAAGGTAGAGGCTAGATCACATGTGTCAAACTCAAGGCCTGGGGGCCAAATCCGGCCCACCGTAGCTTTTTATATGGCCCTCCACAGGCTAGACTAAACACTAAGTGTGATTAAATATTATATTATCAATCATATCAATGCAGTTTTTATCTGTTTACTGCCAATTTATATCAATCAATCCCTCCAGTTTCTTGAGAATTTAGTTGATGTATGATAGTCCATGATTTATACAGCGAGTAAATAAACAGTCTCATTTAGTATTAGTTCCTGAAGGGACTGAAAAGATCTTCAATAATATTATGTAATTTTAATAATTCATTGACATATTAACAGTTTGTGAACAGGTTTTATCAACATGGTCTGGCACAACCGGCCCTTTAAGAGCCTTCATGATCTTGATTTGGCCCAAAACGAAAATGAGTTTGACCCACCTGGGCTAGATGGTGATTTAAATTTATTGATGTTGGCCAAAATCTTCAACTCAAAAGTACTTGCAGGCCGGAAAAGTAAAAAAAAAAATGTAATCTAAAATCACAAAAGGTTTTATTGAGAATTTTTCTTCCTGCTTAACAGTAACCTAAGTGTGAACTATTTATGAAATAGATTTGCATAGTGCACTGTGGCCATGCCCGCTTTTGATTCCATTGAAATCTGAAAATTTCTGTTGGTGAACAATTTTTGTTGACTATGTTAAGCCCTCCAAAAAGCCACTTAATGAGCGGGTGCATTTAATGTTTGCATGCAACATTAAATGTAAAGAAAAACATTGCATTTAATGTTGCAGGCAGCATTGGCAGCTCATAGCTCAGTGCCGTTCCAGCCTTGCACAGATCATGGAAGCTCTGGCACACTGTTGCTGTTGTTATTGCTCTCATGCCATTCATGTACTTGTCCTCTGGGCAGCACATTTGTCACATTTTTCAAATGGCCTTCAATCCAGTTCTATATGAGTCAAAGGTGTTATATTCACCTTTGTACTGAGGTGAGTATAGTTCACCTCAGTACATCAATCAATCAATCAATCAAATTTTATTTGTATAGCACATTTCAGCAACAAGGCATTTCAAAGTGCTTTACATCATAAACACAAAACACAAAGTCATGCAACATAGAATAAAATACCACCTTTTCCTGTTGCCCACAACAGGAAAAGGTGTAAAACCTTTTAACACGGAATTTAAGTGCCTGTTACCGCCGGACTCCGCCGTCCGTTCAAACACGGGTATTTGCCGGGCCCCGTTGCCCACAACAGGAAAAAAGTACATTGTTCCATATTACATTTCAAATACAATTCTAAACAGGTGTGTTTTTAGTTGAGATTTAAAGGAAGTCAGGGCTTCCGCTGTTTGTTTGTCTGGTAGTTTGTTCCAAATTTCTGGTCCATAGATGCTGAAAGCTGCATCTCCTCTTTTGGTTCTGGTTCTGGGGATGCAGAGCAGAACCAGAACCAGAACCTGAGAGGTCGGGAAGGTTGGTACAACAACAGCAGATCTTTAATGTATTGTGGTGCTAAACCGTTCATGTTGCGGTTTGGTGGCAAATGAATGGCAAAGACTTCCTCTAGGCTTTTTAATATGTTATGTGTGATTATCAAGCGTTAGTGGATATGGTGGAGGAGTCCTCAGTTTCTTCTCCAAGTGAGAAAATGTCATCAAACTACCACACCCATTGATGCACAATAAAGCAGGTGCAGATTGGCTGATGCATCAGGGAGGTACAGCTGTTGGTATAATCAAGAGAGCACATTGGAGTCAAATTCTAACATTGGCCTTCTGGCCTGTATAGAGATCAACAAAAGTCACTTACAAGGAGTACAATGTAAATTGGACGATGCATATGTGATTTAGAGCCAATTGTATGCAAACAGGGCTGAGGTGGTATCACCAATTGACACACAGAGTGTGATACAGCTGGAAGCTTGTGTGTGGAAGTTATTTTACCCTGCATGTTTTATGACGAGAGGTCAGATTTTGATGCAGTCGTGAGCTTTTGATGACTTTTGATTTTCAAAAGTGAAGATCAAAATATAATAAATAATAAATTAATTATTAAATAAAACAGAATTATAACTCACAAATTTAGAGACGTGCATGCTGTGGGTACAAAAGAGTCAGTTGCTTTTAATCCCAGGAAGCCTAAATCTGCAGCCAAATATTCTATGGTTTTGTGGTATTACACCAAGTGGGAACAACAAGAACTTGGCTAATAAATCCTGCCTCTCTCTCTGACAATCCAGTGAATGAGTCTGGCTTTGGGACTTGCTAGGAGAGCAGCACCTGCCTGACTGCACTATGTTGAGTAACGTTTGGTGGGGGGAGTGTTCAGCCTTTCACCCAATTGGAAGAAACTCTTTAATATTTCACCATACCAAAACATTTTTGGACAATTTCATGTGGTTTGATGATCATTTGTATTGACTGTAGTGATGTCATATTTCACAGTAATTAAACTTTTTAATATTTTTGAAAATATTAAAGGTGTAATATTTTCATCATAAAAGCCATCTGTTTGGTAATTTTATGGATGCATACATGGAATATTTGACAAAATTTCTCATTCTAGGGTTGTTCCTTTTCCCATGTGATGGACAGTGAATTTCCTGAACATTCCTCTGTCTTGAAATCTAAATGTCAGAATACCGACCAGCCATCAGAAGACAACCCCGGTGTTTATGTCCTGTATAAATGCGAAACTCAAATGGATTGTCAAAAGAAGACTAATCAGAACAAAAGCCTATCTGTTCAACAAATACAAGACTACTTGGAACCTCAGATGAATATAGACATGGAACTTTATCTCCTTAAACCTAAAACCCTGTTGCGGTATGGCTCAATTTTGGATATTGTTCAGCCCCACAGCCGGAGGTCTGTCTGCTTCACTAAAGGGTAAGTTCAATAACTGTTTAAACATAGTTGATACGATACAGTTCAATATTTTAAAGGTTCAATCACTATTTATTAGCTTTTTCCAATAAAAACCTGCTTACAAGATCCAAAAGATATTATATATTTTGATATTAAACATGTTAAAAACATAGTCTGTGTAGAAGAATGTTTTTGAACATATGTGCTAAAAGTGTTGCCATGTCATGACAGTATGCTGTGAAACAGATAATCTGTGAAAAAATTGAGCTCCATTTCCTCCCAGAGCTGCTATTCCTGCCTGAAAATATGGACAGGTCCCGTTCAAAAACAACCAATCAGAACCAGGAGCAGGGTCTTAGCGCTGTCAATTAAGCTCATGAAGCAATTTTCCATTCCAGGATACCCGTTTGTTGTCGGAGGACATACTAACCCGTCAGAGCATTCACAACAGGCTCTGCTCTCTGCAGCACAGCACAGAGCAGGAGGAAGAGTGGTGCCTCTCGAGACTGTAACTGACCCGAGTCCTGGCTCTGACTGGTTGTTTCTAGTTAGCACTCGGAGCAGTGGGAGGAGCTCAAGGTTTTCACAGATGATCTGTCCCGTACTGTCATTTGTTGGACATGGTGACAATAAATATGTAAAAAAAAAAGTTTTGTAAAACTTACATCATTCAGTTTTAATGTTAGTGACACTGGTATCTACAAAAGGGTAATTGAATACAAATATTTAACAAAATAAGTGATTGCATAAATACTACTGCTGTCAGATGATTGAAAAAATAAAAATCAGACTGATCACACTCACTATACCGAACTTTGCAAGTTTGAAATATAAACACATACGCAGTTGTGCTTCTTGCAAGAATATTCCACTGCCCCTCCTTCTGCCGTACTCCTACCATTTAAAATGCAAGAAAATATCTATTTTCTTTATGGTGTTTTTCAGCAGAAAGCAGATAATGGAAGCTCCCAGTTGCAACTAAGGGAAACTTACTCCACTAAGCATGCATACAAGTAGTAGCAATCTTGTTCAGGGGACAACTGACAGATAAGATATATTTTATTTTCTAGTTCTCGGGTGGACCACCTCTTACTGATGCCACCCCTGGGCACCCAGGTAGCCCATATCAAAAACCACCACTGCATACACGTTTTCTAAAAATCTTTTATTTTCTTAAACCAAACATGTCTGAAGATTCTCAGTTTTCATCCACCTTATTGTCTTCAAACCGTCCCTGTGCAAATTTAGCTGGATGCTTTAGGGAAAATATATTATATGTTCTCTGAAGCTGTAGTTGTCTTGGAGATGGGAACTGATTGTCCCTATGCTTTACTGCTTTACCTGCTGTCTTCACACACCTTCCAGGGCCTGGTGCCAGAAAGCAATGTGTTGCTGCCACTATCATGTTTCAGAGTGGGGATGGATGTTTGTGGTGATATGCAGTGTTTCATATCCATGTTTGATGGTCAAAAAGCTCCATTTTGGTCTCATCTGACCAAATACTTTCTTCCTATAATTATGCAATCATTTATTTCACATTAATATGTCTGTTTAATGTCATAGTTTTGTAGAAATCACCTCATGAAGAAAATTTCATGACTGAACTCAGCAGCGTGTACTCAGTGGAATTCATTGAGCTCCATTTTTACTCAAATGCTAGTAGCAGAATGGCAGTGACAGATGATTTGAAGAGGAGACCCAATACTTTTGACAGTTTATTTGGTATATATACAAACTCAGATGTGCAATGAAAAAGAAATTCAAGACTGTGTCAAAGACATGAAAGCAAAACAAATAATTTGTTGCTCCTCTTTCATAAAAGATGTGGTAACAACCCTAGTTTTCATTTAGCTAAATTTCTGTATTTGATTTGGCTTTTTATACCTTGCTCATAAAAACGGCTTTTGATATGTATAGGGTTTTTTTTTTTACATGCAAGATTAATTATTTTGTGATACTTTTTTGCGTAGTTATGGAAGGTATGTGGAAGGAACTGGATCAGTTCTACAGTGCTGCATGGAAAATGAGGTATGTAATTTTTACTTTCAGCCACAGTGTAATCATTTTTGGTTCACAGTGTTTGCGGAAGGAGCTTTATTAAAAGCAGCTTCAACAATTACCTCCTTAGACTTCTTCATTCTTGGGTTCAGTGATGACGTAAGGGTAAATTGCACAACTGACATTTGGAGGTGTCATTCATCAACACGGCCCAACAACCCCATGTTTTCTCTATATCTCACAGCCTGCTTTCCTGTCTGACAAGTGCCAAATAAAGGCCACTGGACCCAACAGTCGCCTTTATAAAAAAAACTTTCTTTTTTGTGTTAATGATATCAGAACTAACTAGTAAGTTGATGTAATGCCAAACTATAGTGATGAACTTCAAGCTAAGATGTTTTAAATGTATAAGTGTGAGACTTTTTCCAAGGCTTAAGATCAGACCAAGATGCTGAGCAGACAGTGAGCCAAAATGGCGGTGGTTTCTGCATCAGCCCACGTTGTTGTTGCAAGTTAATTATTGTTAGGGAAGAAGTACTTAGGATGCATTCACACTGCAGCCTGAAAGGCTCCCAATTCTGATTCGTTTGAGGTAATATGACTTGTATCTGATCTGTTCATGCCAGTCTGAACAACACAAGTTGAATTCTTTTCAAATGCAACCGAGGCCACCTGGGTATCTGATATGTGTCCTATTCAAATGGGACCTAATATCCAGGTCGCATTCATTCAACCTGAACATCACTGATACTTGACAAATGTCATTATTCTGCATCCTTGGCTTCTAACATTTGCCTTCTGGATTAGTTCCAGTTAATTAAGCTATGATTTCTAATGTAATTAGAGCCATCCTTGGACAATCACACAACATATGCACAGGTCTGTCATCAAAATGAAATTTCTCTTTGTGTGCTTTGCAGATTAGTAGTGTGTTTACCAATCTGGAACAGTTGACTGAAGAGGAGAAGCTCCAGAAAATGTTAAAATTAAATCTACGTTATTTTACTCCGAGAGAAGTAGCCAACCTGATGGGCTTCCCTCAGAGTTTCTGTAAGTCAAAAATGTCAGGATTATGTTTTTCACATGATCTGCTTGTGATATTTTCCATTTCACACAACTCTGCTTGTCTCAGTTCATTCAGTTTTAAATTATTTCTAGCCCATTAGTTTCATATAGAAATAGTGTGGCAACACTATGCCTCAGGCATCATCGTGATAACCCTGAAAAGCCTCCTACATAAACAGTTGCTAAAGTTTCAAACTGTATTTGTATTTGCTGTGTATACACCTCAAAGCTTGAGTGTTGGATACATACATGCATCAACTGGCTCCTCTCAATGTGAAGGAGCAGGGGCTCTTAGATGACCAAGCTGCTCACCCCATCTCTAAAGAAGAGCCCAGACACACTACAGAGAAATTTTGGCTGCTTGATCGACTGGTTTATGGAGAACTCAGTTCTGTCTTCACCATGACAGACTGGTACAACGCCCGCTTCACTGCAGAGGCTGCACCAATCTGCCTATCGATATCCCGCTCCATTTTTCCCTCATTCGTGAATAAGATCCCAAGAAAAAACCCTAACCCCCCTAGTTGGGGGCTTAGACACTAACTCCACTAGTTGGGGTTAGTGTCCCCAACTATGACACTAAGAATTTCTAAAACATGTAGCCAGCAGCTGAAGCCAGTAGAAATTGATGCTGACAGAAAAAAATCAGACCAAATGTTTACAGATCTATCATGCCATTGTAGACAAAATGAAGTGTGGTGCCTAAAATGCTGGTTCTTAAAAACCATGGCTGAATCTCACCAGGGACCTCTATTTTGAAAGTGACATACCCCTCAAACCATAGAAATTCTTTGCCAAACATCTATTTTCAGCCACTGAAGTTTTGTGTTTGAAGTTCTCACCATTATTGTGGGGTTGCTATGGTTGTGATAAGCCAAGCATAGAACAAATCTCTACAGTAAATAGCTTGACATAAATATGGAGGGAATGAATGTCTGTGGAACAAATAACCCAATTAAGAGAAGTAAAGTGATACTTAAAATGAGGAAGCTTAATGCCAATATACTGTATTTAGAAAACATGTCTGTGACTTGAAGAACATCAGCAATACTACATGTACAAGTAATAAAAGGGGAGGGCATAAAAAAATTTGAGTAATTTTAAACAGTGATGTCAATGTAAGATCTAAACTAGAATGAGAGTTGGTTACACTAAATATTCTTTATAATCAGAAAAATGTGAAAGCCCTACTCACTAACACCATGTGAGTGTGTGAAGGGATTGTAGTGTGTGGAAGACTTTTAATATGGAGCTTGATTACATGGTTGAAAGACAAAGCACAAGAATAACCAACACCATTGTGAAAGATCAGGGAATGGTTGCTGTACGGAGGAAACAGTGTACACACCGCTCAATATGTCCAACACTCACCATATTAATGGATTATATGATGGGATTCATACAGAGTAGTTATATGAAAAATAGAGAAGCACATATTTCCAATCACTGTGCTATCAATTTAAAACAAAGTCTAAACACCAGTCAGAGGCTTGTGAAGTAAAAACATTATTTATATTTTAGTTGTGTAAAGTGAACTTTGGAACTGCTTAAAATTGCAGTGGTTTCCTTATCAAGTTAACATGTTTATTTTCCATTGTTTACATGTTATACGTTTTGACAAAATTATTTTTTAATTTCCTTGCAGCTTTTCCAGAGGATATCTCAATCATCCAGCAGTACAGAGTTTTGGGAAATAGTCTCAATGTTTTGGTTGTGGCCAGACTTCTACAACTGATGTCATCTGAGCATTTTGGACATTCTGAAGGAGAAGAGCAGTTCTCAGTCTTGGAAAATGAGTATCCGTGCTCTTAATTCCGTCGCTGTGGATGAAGAGTTGTGGATATAAATGTTGATCAAACATCATGAAATAAAATTCACTTACAAAGCGCATGCAATTTTAGGGCATCAGTGAAGTACCACTAACAAAACTCCTACTGTAGTTGCACAGCTTTTTCTCATTCTGTTTGTAATACCTTCAGTTTTTTAACTGATGCAAGCAAAGAAAATCTCCATCCAGATAAGCAGAAGACACTGAAGTTGTCATGCTATGCCTTCACATTGTTATACCATAAATAAAATGTCAGTGTATTGTTTTGTGGGTTTTGTGTCATATTTGCATAGCCATTCAACATCTGTGAAAACTGCATATGTATTCTTATTCCTTCATTCTGATTTCTTTAAGTAAAACCCAGTGAAACATATTTAAATTGTTCTAATGAGAATTAGCTCTCTTGCTAATCAGAATCAGTTTTATTGGTTAAGTTTGTGTGCACAATGAATTTGATTCATACTTAATGCTCAGACATTAAGTATAGATATGCAAACATTAGTGAAGCTAAAATAAAGATAAAATAAGATGTACTTATATGAAGTCCAAAATAAGGTTATTGTGTAAAAATGCAATAATCATTTCCAATTATCTCAGAAAGCTAAACTCATTCAGTTTCTCAGAAAATTAGAATATTGTGAAAATCACATTAATAGAAACTCATGGTGTCACACCCTAATCAGCTAATTAACTCAGAACACCTGCAAAGGTTTCCTGAACCTTTGAGTTTTCTCCTTCTGCCTCAGTTGCCTACACAATCATGGCAAAGACTAGTGATGGGCAGATGAGGCCTCATTGTGTGTATGGCACATTTCCCAAACTGTGTTGCTGTATCACTCAATGGCGACATCTGCTGGATTTAAAAAGTAATTGCAGGGAACTTCAATAAAGACTAGAAACAGACTGAACAAGGTTCCTTCACACATATTTAGAAAGATCAGCTGCGTTAACATCTTTGGGCCAATTGCCAAGAAAACAAAACAAAAAAAACAACTGAGATCAGCTGAGATGAATGCTGCAGTTTCTTCCTTCTGACGTATTTCTATCTTGAAAAATTGAAAGTGCAATTAGGTCAAACATAAATTCATCCAGAGGTCTCGAATCAGACCATATTCCTCATGCAGACATTCCCATCAGAGAAGCGACACATTAATAGTTTCTGGTCCTTTTTATGAAACTTGAATATAATGCGATTATTCATTTTAAAGCATTTTCATTTTGCCCAAAAGCTTAAGGGAATTTTCTCTTGCACACACAGAGCTACTGCTTTTGCTAGTCCATATTGGCTGTATGGCCTTTCCTTCTTGACCCCAAACCGGTTTAAAAAAAGTAGTTCCAGTGAGGAACTTTGAACAGGCAATATATATGTCCAAAAACATGACTGTCAGGTTAATTGGCCTTCCCAAATTCTCCCTAGGTGTGAGTGTGTGTGTGCATGGTTGTTTGTCCTGTTTGTCTCTCTGTGTTGCCCTGTGACAGACTGGCGACCTGTCCAGGGTGACCTCGCCTCTCGCCCGGAACGCAGCTGGAGATAGGCACCAGCAACTCCCGACCCTGTTAGGGAGAAGGGTGACGGAAAATGGATGGATGGATGGATATATAAGGCTATGCGTAACAAGTGCTATAATCTCTCATTGCAATCCAGAAAGGATTGCCCTTGATGCTGTTGGCTATGAAGAAAGTGTGCGGCTGCTTGGAGAAGCGGTGACCATATTTATGCCAACAAAAAAAAGCAGCCACAGATGGAAACGAGAGGTGGAGAATCCACTCAGACGCAGAGTGGGAATGGATGTTTGTTTCGAACTCGCGAACAGACAAACTGAAGCCTTTGGATATATTGCATCTTGGTTTTCTCTGATTCTGCTTTGTCATTGCAGTATTGCAGCTGTTCTGGCATCAGGTGGATGTCATTTTATTCAAAAGTTTGCGTTCTTTGCTAAAGAGAAAAATAATTTTCCTAATGGAAAATAGCAGAGCCCACAAGTACCCTTGTAGAAACATTAATGATAAGCATTAATGTTTGCCAGTGTTTATTTGAATGGTTATGTGTCAGTGTTCTGCTGACACTGATGGAAAAATAACAAAGCCCAAAATTTACTCTTTTAAGTTAAATCATTGTTTGAAAGAGGTTTGCTTGTTTGAAATGCATACTGAACAGTAAAAGTTTAATAAGTGTTTTGCTTAGCATTTTATCTGAATGTTTAATTTTTGAATATGAATCTTTAATTAATTTCAAAGACGTGGTGTATGGATTTAATATTTAAATTTTTATTTTTAGGAGGGAAATGTTAGGTTTTTAGATAAATACAAATATAAATATTCAAGATTAGGAGACTATAAGGGTTGAGAAACCTTTGTTTGCCCCTGGGATCTGTGTTTCTATTATCTTTAAAGGAAACAATGAGTTTGTCACATTGGAGACGGATGGCCAGGGTGAAAGTTAGCCTGGTAGGAAGAATGGGTGGTTTGCATATGTAGCACCGGTATCACATCACTAACTGTGCCACTGGACCAGTTCTAGGCTCTAAGGAGTGGGGAGCAAGAATAACAACACCAGAGACCGCTGCTTTAAGTACCGACCTGCTTCAGGTCTACCTCCATCGTCCCAATTCCTAAGAATTTCAACCCGACTAGACTCAATGACTATCGTCCAGTAGCCCTCACTCCCATCATCACCAAGTGCTTGGAGCGGCTGGTCCTAGCACACCTCAGATCCTGTCTACCCCCCACACTGGATCCCCACCAATTTGCATACAGGCAGAATAGGAGCACAGAGGATGCAGTCTCCATAGCACTGCACTCTGTCCTTTCTCACCTAGACAACAAGAACACTTATGCCAGAATACTGTTCTTAGACTTCAGCATTTAACACTGTCATTCCATCACAACTCATTGCCAAACTCACAGACCTCGGCATCAGTTCACTCATGTGCAACTGGTTGCTCGACTTCCTGACCAGTCGACCCCAACACGTCCGGCTGGACAATCACTTCTCATCCACCATCATCATAAACACCGGAGTGCCACAAGGCTGTGTGATGAGTCCCTTCCTCTACTCCCTCTTCACCCACGACTGTAGACCTGTCCATGGCTCTAATGCCATCATCAAGTTTGCAGATGACATCATGGTGATCGGCCTCATCAGAGACAACGATGAGGCCGCCTACAGGGAGGAGGTGGACCGTCTGGCTGAGTGGTGCGACAAGAACTACCTGCAGCTGAACACCGAGAAGATCAAGGAGCTCATCATGGACTTCAGGAGGAACGTTGACCTACACCCACCCATCCACATCAAGGGAATAGCGGTGGAGCGTGTGAACAGCTTTAAGTTCCTGGGAGTCCACATCTCCGAGGACCTGACCTGGACGACCAACTGCTCCAAACTCGTCAAGAAGCGCCTCTTCTTCATGAGGACCTTGAGGAAGAACCACCTCTCCTCAGAGATCCTCACCAACTTTTACCGCTGCACCATTGAGAGCATCCTCACCAACTGCATCACAGTTTGGTACGGGAACTGCTCTGTCTCCGACCGGAAGGCGCTGCAGAGGGTGGTGAAAACTGCCCAGCACATCGCCGGGCCAACGCTCCCTGCCATCAAGGACATCTACAGGAAGCGGTGTCTGAAAAGGGCCGGCAAAATTACGAAGGACTTGACTCACCCTGCACACACACTCTTCTCTCTCCTGCCCTCTGGGAGGCGTTACAGAAGCCTATGGACCAGAACCACCAGGCAGCGGAACAGCTTCTTTCCCACAGCTGTCACGCTCCTGAACGCCTCCTGACACAAACTATAAGGACTGTAACCCCCCCCATCCCTGGACTGTTCCAGGGATGGGGGGGTACAGATGTGGGGGTATACAGATCAAACATGATCTGTATACAATCTTTATATAATCTGTAAATCTAATTTCCCATTATTTAACCTGTATTATAAAACAACTAATATATATACAATCCATTCTTCACATTCCTGTATATTCCATATGATCTGTGTAATTTGTATAATATGTACATAGCGCTCATATTTATATTTATATTTGTACAAAACATTTTATTTATAGCACGTCAATATTATTCTCTGTTTATATCTTTGTACACCTGTTTATAAATATATATATCCTGAATAGGATATAAATATTTATTTACTTCTGGATAGAAGCAAACTACATTTCGTTGCTTTGTACATGTGACAGTGCAATGACAATAAAGTTGAATTCTATTCTATTCTATTTTTTTATTAAATCTCTTTCTCAGATTTCAAACAGGCTCTGATCCTTTATATTTGTCTAGAATCTAGAATTTTAGTCTTCCATCAGCTTTAAGTCTGTCTCTGTTGGGCAAAACTGAAGCATCTTTCCTGATCAAAGTATGAATAATAGTGGAAATTTCTGGAGGCTGAGTATTTGGCAGGGATTATTTTAATGTCTAATCAATGGCTAATGACTTTGGGAGTGCAATGCCAGCTCAACAGGACCAATAATTTGCTAAACAGCAAGGTGGTGTTTTGGGTTTATTTAGATCATTCCATTTGAGATAATGATTGGTTTTGTTTTTCCTACTGTGTGTAAATGGTTTGGCCAAACCGCTATGCAAGTTAGCCTCAGGTGTCTTTGGGTCAGGTCAGTTCAGCAAGTTAAGCTGTGTATCCTTTGATTGCCGAGTTAATACACTGAACAAAAATACAAACACAACACTTTTGTGTTTTGCTCCTATTTCTATTAGCTGAACTCAATGATCAAAAACATTTCCTATATACAAAAAAATACCAATTTCTCTCAAATATTGTTCACAAATCTGTCTACGTCTGATAGCACTTCTCCTTTGCATACATAATCCACCCCACCTCACAAGTGTGTGTGGCATGTCCATCCATCCATCCATCCATCCATCCATCCATCCATCCATCCATCCATCCATCCATCCATCCATCCATCCATCCATCCATCCATTTTCTGATCACCCTTCTCCCTAACGGGGTCGGGAGTTGCTGGTGCCTATCTCCAGCTGTGTTCCGGGCAAGAGGCAGGGTACACCCTGGACAGGTCGCCAGTCTGTCACAGTGGCATGTCCTGATGCTGATTTTATATCATGATTATTGCTCAGCTAGGCTGGCTATAGTAAAAGCCACTCTGAAATGTGCCATTTTAGCACAGTCACAAGTTTTGAGAGAACGTGTATTGACTGCAGGGATGTTGATCAGAGCTCGGGGAGACAGTTGTGATTGGCTTTTTACTCCATGTTATTATTGACAAAATTACATTGTTTATTACTTAAAGCAAGAAAGGCATCCGCAGGTTCTGATGCTTTTTCACATTTTGGAATGTTTTATCACAAAATGTTCCCAATATTGCAGTGGATGTATGCTGTCTCATCTTTGTATCCTAAAATGACTTGGTTGAGCTCAGGAGGCTTTCTGCAAAACTCAATAAGTTCTGCAGAAAGACAAAAAGCACAAAGGTGTGCTTTCAAAACATTTGAAATTAGAACACAGAACACAGAATCTACATTGTTTTTTTTTTTTTTTTTTTTTTTTTTTTTTAATGTTGCTAGGCAATGGTTTATTATTACTGTGTGAAATTATTCGGAGAAATCAAAATGTTGCCAGACAAGAAAAAATTGGGTTCATGCAATGACTTGCAAACAATAAAATCCTAAAACAAGAAAATGTGGCAGATGAAACATTTATTTTGATCTGCAGGTAAACTGAGAACCAGTTCCTAAATCAGTTATGTGGTATGGCCCGCTTGTGAGGCTTCAAACATCACAACTTGTTCCATCAACACCAGCCTCATAAAAATCCTCCAGGAGTATTAGACACGTTCTCCAAAGCCTGGGCAGAGAAGACACATTATTACCATAAGCCTTCTCCTAAAGTGTTTCAAAGATTTTGACAGTACATCCACCCAGCCTCACAATTGCAGACCATGTGTAACCACCCCAGACCAGGATAGACAGCAGACAGTGTGTGCGGTTGGGGTGGATCAAGCGTTTGCTGATGTCAACATTGTGGATTGAGTGGCCCCTGGATGAAGTGGCTCATGGTGATGGCGGTGTTATGGTAGGGGCTGCTGTATGTCATGGACATGAAACACAAGTATCTTTATTGATGGCATTTGAAGGCACAGAGATACCGTGAAGAGATCCTGAGGCCCATTGTTGTACCATTCATCCATGACTATCTCCTCATGTTGCCCCATCTTATAAGAATCTGCACAAAATTCCTGGAAGCTGAAAACATCCCAGTTTTCAGCTTTCAAGCTTTCTCACTGGACATATGAGCCATGTGAGAGGAGTGAACCTACATTCCACAATCAACAACCTGATCAACTCTATTTGAGAGAAATTATTTATGTAGAAAAATGTTTTGGATTGTTGAGTTCAGCTAATAAAAATGGAAGCAAAAACAAAAGTGTTGCATTTATACATTTGTAAGACCCTCCCAAATAAAGCAAACAGCACATTTCAGTGACTTAATGAGACCAGCCAGCCTACAGCTCGTCTGTGCAATAAACATGCTGTCTAATCAGCATCTTGGTATGCCACATCTGGGAGGTAGGATTAATTATTTATGCAAAGGATGAAAAGCGCTAACTATCGCAGATATTTGAGAGAAATTATTTTTGAAATGTTTTAGATCTAGAGCTCATAAAAAATGAGTGTATAAGCAATCTTTATATTTTTGTTTGGTGTAATTTGTAATTAATTCAGATATCTAAAAATTAAATTTTGATTAGTTATAATTACGTTCGAGAAGGTTAGGGTTATGATGATGATTTTAAATCGTAATTAAAGCCATGTATCACGTCAAATGACAGAATTAGAGATATAAAGGAATCTAGGCTCGTATAAATGCAATTGAATATATCTTGAATTATTATTCTTACTAGTCAGAATGTAAAAGCCGATATGTTAAATTACCATTGCTGATACTCGTAATGTAATTTTGCCAAGTCAAAATGAATTATATCTCCAGAATGTAGTTCTGTTAGACAAAACCGAATATAATGTATGTTAAAATGGTTTGCCATATATCCACGCAAACCATGGATATGGTTTGGCGTCATCACGCCAAAGCTTCGTCAGCTTTGGCGTGATGACGCAAAGAACTTACGTTCGTAGTTGCACAAGTCGACCACTGTCCCACGGTGACATTGGAGGGAAGGAGTAATCATTTGCACAGGTTAGTCTTTGCTTTAACTGTTTGTTATTAATTTCTCTCAACTTTATCTGATCAGAGACAAACCACAGGAAGGGATTTTACTAAAAACTTTCCCACTGCGATCTGTTTATTATTTTGTAAGTTTATTTTCACTCAACCTAACGTTTAGATAGCTGCTAGTAGCTTAGCTAGCGTTAAATGTTCGTGCTTGTAGTCATGCTTTTGTAATTCGTTAGACGGCGAAAACAAGAGTCTCAGGTCATGTCGTTTTTGCTGTTCGTTCTGATTAAAGGCTTTGAAAATGAATAACCACAGAGATTTAGAGCTCGGAAGTATTGCTATGCTATTTTAGTTGGATGTAGTAAAGTCGGTCAGTTCGCCCTTCCTCTCTCTGTCTCAAACGAAGCGGTGATTAAACAGAATGAACCTCTGCAACCGCGGCAAGTTGAACAGTAGACCTCATTATCACTTTAATAAAGCCACATTGTCCTCCTTCAAATAAGAATGGTCTCCATGTGCAGACCAGTCTTAGTTTCCGTCCACAATGTGCAACAGCCTACAAAAATGTTCTGCGTCTAAAAGATTCTACACTGCGTAGTGACGTTTAAGACTTGTGTATATAAATGGTTGGCTATAATTCTGAAATTATTTGTATGCTATTAAGTAATACACTTAACTCTACTGTGTATTTGTGACAATTAAAATATTATGACAACGCTCACAGGTGTCATGAAATAGTTTAATTTAAACTGTCAAACTCAGTGGGACTTGCATGTGGCTGCTCCACACAGCAAGTCATGACAAATCAAATGCAGATGGATTGAGGACAGCCAGAATGCAGATTCCAGAACATTACAATTTGTTATGTGGATTTGGAAGAGACTGCAAGGAAACAAACACTATTATACTTGATAATCTTCTATTTTTTTAAGCAGTTATTTGTTTGAAAGGTAGTTGTACTTTTATTTTTTTTTCTGGGCAATATTTGGTCCACCTTCCTTACCACTGGGTGGTGGCAATGGATCATCAGTTGCTTGCCAATGTCCAATAAACAAGAAGAAGAGGAATGAAGGGATTTATGACTCTTTGAAGGGACCCAAATCTTCAAAGGCTGCTGTACTCTAAATCTTCAGAATTCACTTTATAGAGCAAGGCAAGTGGAAGTACTTGGAAGAGAAATATTCAAATGTATTGACCACAATGCAATTTACTAGATCTGAACCAGATTGGTGGAGCCTGTTTTTGTGTTTATATTTCACACTTTTAAACGTATGTGTAAGATGGCACAAAAAGATGTGAAGTCATTGTGGCAAGCAGGAGGCGTAGGTACAATAACAAAAGTCATTGCTCTTCAAATATTTGAAACATTGAAAGAATACAAAATAAAAATAGTAAAAACTGGATTACAAGTCTCCTCTTCAAATGCTGATTTTGAGCTGCAGGATACAAATAATTCCAGTTCGTGGTACCATACTGTCTTCATGCTCTGCATGAGCATGACTATTTTGCCCAGAAATTTTGATGCAGATTAGCTGCATTTCCCACAAATTGTGCGGGAAAAGATGCCTGCTTCGAACAAATGAATGCCGCTGGACTATCAGCAATATTTACACAATTAAACCAAAAAGACTGACTTAATTTGGATTAAACAAAGTGCAAATTAATATTAAATGTAATCGTATTTTTTGATTTTGTTCTGAGTTTGAATAGCTTTTGACTGGTGATGTTTTCCCGTAACCTGTACTTACCCAGTAATATTTTTAAATTTTCTGTCAACTCAACATTTTGTAGTATAAAAAGATAGAGGACCACCAGTGGACTGCCTCAGCGCCCCAACCACTGGGCTTAGCAAGTTTTCTGGGGCAAATCCTGTGACAAATTATTCTTACTAGAGGTGTGCTGATTGACTGGCCGCTGATCATGATAGGCCAAATTCCACAAAAATGTTTATGATCATTGATTGCTGATCACTCTTGTGTTGCCAATCATCAAAACCTATCACCTGTATCTCACTTTGCAGCTTGCACGGCAGTAAAAGCTAAGCAATGTGACGAGGATCTTCAACGCTCCCAGTGAATGGGGAAGTTTTTGTGTTGCGATGGATAATTACCTCAGGGGTGAAGGACATCAAAATGCATCAACACTATGAATCTAATATGACATTTAAAAAACAAACACTTGATGGAGTTTGACTACATTAAGCCATGCTGCAGAAAAAAAGACATGCAGAGCGGCCAGATGGCAGGTAAAGCAGCACACAACTACCAACACTCCCCTGGAAGAGCACGATGGTCAGAAAGCTAAACAAATAACCTGCAAAATAATTCAAGTCATCGAGCTAGTGGTGTAAGATCCTGGGTTCTGCTCTCACTGTTGGACCTCTGCTACGCTCTACTGGTAGAAATAGACATTCAACCTCCACCCTACAGTGAACTCTCACACAGAAAAATGGGTGGGAAAAATCGATAAATATCGTAGAATCGATATAATTATACCGATTCCCTAACCCCATATAATGAAACTTAATTTAACAAGCCTTTCAGGCAGGTAATTTGCTCTGAGGAATTTTAGTAATCAAGGTATTCGGATCACTCGAGGAATTGTTACAAACATATTAAAAAAAAGAAAAGAACATTAACAGCCATTAGAGACCAAAGAAAAACGTTACGGTGCCAAAGGGACATTAGTGATGAAACAAATGGAAAAAAAAAGTCTAGTGCTGTGTACTTTACCAGTGGAGCGGAATGTTCCCAAAAGACAGATTCATTCATACAGCAGAATAGTGTATTATAAGCCTGGCAGATCATCAGGCTGTACTTGACCCCCTTAGTAAAATCTAGTTATTATTATTATTTTTTTTTTTTTTTTCAGTAAACCAGAAATCCAAGGACTGCTGGCATCTTTGCTTTGCTCAGCATTTCACCAGCAGAGCAGAAGCTTTCCTGAAAGATGTTTTTATAGTTGATGCATTGAACAGGGCATGAAACTGGCATCACACCAATCACACCGTTGGTTCTTCTGTGCTTTGGCCACCTCACGCACTACTGCATGTCTCTGAAATTTACCTCGGTGTAGATCACGCCACAGCTCTCCCTCAAAATGGACAATTTTGGAGGTGTTATAGCAGAAAAGCTTCAAAATAAGAATCGGAGTCAAATTTAAAAAACAAAGTGCTTCTTTGCTTGTCAAGATCAACGAGAATGGCAATTATAACCTGTTATCTGGCATTTAGAAGTGCACGTTGAGCATTAATTGAGGATGATATATCTTTGTGAACAAAGAATCATGTGGTATGTTATGAGATAACATACCTGGAAATAAGACTGGTGAATAAAAAGATAAGACTTTGACATAATAAATACTCTAAACCAAAGCAGTTGACTTTTTGAAAGGTATAAAACTTTAAAGTGACATGCAAATTAGTGGTGTGGCAATCGATCAGCCACCCATCATAATCGGTCGATCTCAGTGAAAATGTCTATGACTGGTGTTGCCAATAACAAAATTCAATAACCAGTATCTTTTACTTCACGATCTACAGAGGTCCCGCATACAGCATATCTACCCTTTTCCTCCACACTGCACAAGCACTAGGCAGTAAATCTTCAATTTTAAGACAAAATTACCTCGGGGGTGAAGCACGTCAAAATGCATCAACACAACACAGTGAATCTAATATGACATTTAAAAAAACAATATATGGCTTTATCAAGGCTCACTGCAGAAAAAAGAAATCCACAGCGGTCAGACAACAAGTAAAGCAGAGCATAATTTTCAACAGCCATCCAAATGAGCATGATTGTCAGAAAGCTGGCAAATAAACCAGAAAATAATTAGTCATCAAGCTAGTGGTGTAATACGCTGTGCTCTCCTCTGGCTGAACACTGTTTTATTTTGTAATGTTTTGTAGCACCGTTTGAGCTCCACCCAATGGAACGACTCCATAAGGCTGCAGCGTGTAACTTAAAAAAAAAAGGTTTTAAAACTTAAGCTGCCCTAAGATAAGACATAATCGGTGGGAAAAAAATTGACCTCTTCATTTAGGTCAAAACCAACCCATCAGAACCAACACAAAACAATCAGGCAGTTTTGATTTTGTAAGTTTAACCTGCATTTGACTTTGAATGAATGTTTCACTTTTTACTTGACATTATTTAGACAGTGTTGTGAGATTTATTTGACTTTGTTCGGCTGTGAGAGTCTTACTATTTGTGTTACTGATTGCAGGTTTTGTGTTGTTTTTGACTGGATACTTGCCGCATTGTGCCTCCAAGTTTTTTGTCTAAACTAGGTGATTTTGTTACCAGATTATTTTTCCATTTTGCCAGATCACATAGTAACATTTATACCTAATGTGAAAAATTTGCAGCCAATCCAGATGATCAGTATCTGCAGCAAAAAACCCGATCAGAAAATCCCTAAAATAAACTATATCTCAAATAAACATTTTTTTTTTTTTTTAAGTGCATTACTAAAAAAAATCAATTAAAAAAAAAAAAAAAATTCACAAGTTCAAAATAGAAAATTCTCTTACACAAGTTAGATTAAAAGCACATTAATTTATACTGCCAACGTACAATTATGGATATTAACTGTTATATTCATGGTAAGGCTTATGAGAATAAGACCAGTTAGGGGGCAGCATTACTCTAAGCCAGCCTACAACTTGGCAGAAATTATTAGTAGAAGAGGCTTATTTCATTAACACTAATGTCAAAAATAGACATATTTCTACGCAATCACCGTGTGAATGGATTTGGTGATTGCATCATATTTATCTGGAAGACGCATATCAGAAAAGTAGCTGCAGCTCATCATGGTAGACTGCAGCCCCAAGGGGCAAATGAGCCAAAAACAGCCCGTCTTCAACTAGGATGGAGTGTTGGTCTTCAAATGCTGTCATTTCATTGTTTCAGCCCTTTTGTTTCGTGAGCAAATATTCCTGTTTCATCAGAAGCGTTGCAATGGATTTGAGTCCCGATGGTTTCTTGAAAGCTGACTTGTTCATCTTTACCATCGTGGGCTTTCTCAAATGCCCGCATTTGAATACTCTGCCAAAGCAATGGTTGCATTTTAGATGACATGCTTTTTTTGAACTTGGAGAACTTTGAACAGTTTTTAAACAAGAGAATTGTCTTTCTCTGAAACCTTAAAGATGTTCCAACCTATAGCAGCTATGTTCTCTGGTGACTGACAAGCTGAACTGCTTTCATGTAGTTGTTGGACGTTCCCAGTTGGGGTCATTCAAACCTTTTTATGTTTATATTTCCATTGTTTGCATAAGACCCTGGATTACTTGATATTTTTTTACTTGTAGTGCTATTAAAAATATGAAAGTTGTTTTCTGACTTGAGGAAATGTTAAAATGAGTTATTTCCAGTCCCAGAGTTGTTTTCTACAATTATTCTGATGCCAATTGATCAGAATAATTAATACCCATAACTTAATACCCACACCACTGAATATGTTATCGGTGCTATTCGAGATATTGGACAGAAAGACATGATGCCTTGATATTGGGCCAATAATTATTGACCGATAATTACTTAATACTTGCTCATTCTAGTCTTTAAACCAGCTTTAAAGCTTTAGTACCTTGATAATTTGCACCTCACACAGTTTACAAGCTTACTATTGATCACTAAAGCCACCTTGGCTTGAACTATCAGAGGTAATGGGTTGGAAGAAGTGTGACTGCCTGTGTTAAATTTAGGCTAGCATCCTCTAATTGGCTTTGATTCCTCTTATGTACAGACATTAAATGTTTTAGATGTGAAGTCTTTAATCCGTTTTGTCTACAGTTTGTGAAGGCTGAGCTCCAAATCTATTTTTAGTCTGTACAAACACAGCAACCCTAATCTGTAATTGCAACTAAGCTTATGCCGCACGCTGGTCTGTAGGGCTACAGTAAGGATGATGAATTACAGTTGACTGGCTCCTCATCAGTTGTAAGCCTAAGTTTAATAAAGTTGTAAAGTACCTAATTAAAATTGTTTTTAAGCAGTCTGACACAAACCAATTAACTTGGTGAGTAATACCTAAGCCTAAAAATCAGAAGATGCTTTGAGAGCCTTTTGTAACAGTCACTTGTGACATCGGTTGTGTTCATGGGATAAATGTGTATAAAAACTGTTTTCTGTACCAGTGTTCGGTGGGTCTAAAAAGTAACGTGAAAATCACAATTTTAGACTTAAAACTTTGAAATGTACTTATTTTGTTAGTCTTAAAGTTGTTATTATAATCCCTAGTGCAATTCTCAGAAGTATAGTTCATATTTTTTGTATTTGACACAGAACACTGTTTGACAGACTTGAATGCTGTCATTTCAAGCTCCACGACACTGTCCAGATTAAAGGTTTTGAAAAGTGGAAATTTTGCAAATTACTAATTACATCACATTTCACAATAGTTATTAAAGTATTAAAATGTGTTTGAGTTGACATTAATGGAGAATATATGCTGTTTATCTCGTGAAGAGAATAACAGACATTGGACAGTTCTACTGAACTCTGACATAATCTAAAGGAATGTACAGTGGCAGGTCCATTTAGTTTATATTTGAATGAGTTTTACACAACCACCAAGCAAAACTGTGAGGTCACATTTTCTTATACTAGTATAACTTGCAACGTACATTGCAAAAGTTTTCATACCCGTTGAACTTTTTTATTTTGTGACATTACAACCACAAACATTAATAATAATGACAGATCAGAGATGCAGCCATGGTGACAGTGGACCAGATGCAGAGATCCACAGCTCAGGTGAAATTATTTGTCCACAGAACAAATATTAGTCATCACTACACAAAGGGAAGAGTGGGAAGAAGAAAGCCGTTGCTAAAGAAAACCATAAGAAGCCCTGTTTGCAGTTTACCAGATTGGGCACATTGGGCACAGCAAATGTGGGAGGAGCTTAGTTTGGTCAATTTTAGTCATGTCAGACCAGACTCAAATATAACATTTTGGCCAAAATGCAAAATGTAACATTATATGTATCCACAATTTCCACTGCAGAACCTTTTTTCTCTCTGTGAAAACATGTGACACCTGGTGAGACTTGTGGGAACAAGAATAGGCTGAACCATGATGTCGCTTGTTGAATGTATGCAGTACCAGTCAGCATACATTACTGGTACTGGGAATGTATGCGGTACCAGTCTTCTCATTAATTCTGCAGTTAGTTTCTGCCATACTGCCAGAAACTGTGCAACTCAGGAAAATGATTCAAAGATGGTAGATTCAGGAGCTCAGACATTTGTTTGCTTTGACAAAATGTCAATTAAAGCTGTTCAGGTAATTAAAATATGCAGCATAAATTTTATTTGATTATCTTAACTTTTACACATTCTTTCGAAGTGTATGCTAAAGTGTTCTTCAGCATATCTATGTCTTTGTTATTTGCACTCTTTAAAATTTCAACAAGCAGGACTCAAATGACTGAATGTACATTCTTATACACAATATGTGCTCTGTGTAAACATGTTTCTATGCATTAAAATAAATGTTCACTTTTGGTTTTAGAAATTGGTTATTTATGAATAAATTTAGCTAAGCATGAGCAGCTCTTTCATTTTATCTGAGCTACCTTTACATGAGAAAGTAGCTCAGATAAGATAAGATTGGAGACCCTTGCTTTAGGTGGTTTTCAATGGAAGCTTTGTGGGTTTTTTTTTTTGTTTTGTTTTTTTTTCATGAGACAAGTCAAGATGGGATCGGGTGTGTCCTCTGACGGTGCGCTGACTGTCCGAGCAGAGGCCATAGAAGCAGTTCCTCCTCAAGGCTGTCCTGTGCACCAAGTCCAGTCTACCAAAGGTTGATACTGTCATGACCTTCCACATATTTTAATATAGCTTGCCACATGTAATCAATTACATTTTGTTTATAATGTTAATTGAATTTTATTTTCTTAGCATCACCACCTTCAGGATGTCCCATGCATCAAGCTCAGCCTATCAAAGGTAACTAGTTTAATTGTGAAGTCAGAACACATTGCTTTATTTTTTTGGTAACTACATTTAGCTGAAATGTGTTTACAATGGTCCTTATCTTTCAAACTTTTCTCATCTTTGGCAGCATCTTCTCTTTCAGAGGTCCCATTAAAAGGTGCAGAGGCAGGTCCAGCCCATCAGGACAGAGCCTATGAGTTTGTGGAGTGTCCCATGAGAGCTGCAGAACCCAAGAATAGTGACATTGACCCAGCAAATATGGTACCTACATGAACAGTGTACAGCCAGCAGGATGTGTTTGAAAAATATTTTGTGAAAAAATATAAATGAAAGTTTTGGCCTTTTGATTTAATTTGGCTCCATTGCTAAACTAGGAATCAAGAGAATGTTTTCATAAGTGAACAAAAATAAGTTTTAAGATTCAAACTGGGATTCCTGTTGACACATTTCACTAAGTGATAAGCCCACTCTGACATGACTACTGTGATGAACATGTTCTTCATTTGAGCAAAGCACAATAGGTAGAAATGATTTAGAATGAATGAGTTCCTCTTAATCTCGTGTGTCCACATATATACATACATGAACAAAGTTGTTGTTCATATAAATGACCAAAAGTTCATGATGACTACTAATGTAATTTGAAACAGACAAAAGCTATGATAAATAGAAATTGTATAAAAATTAAGTTATAAAAATCATCTTCGTCAGTGATGGTACCTACACTGTATTGCCAAAAGAATATGGAAGTGTTTAGGAATGACAGCAACTCAGCCACAAAGTGGTAGGCCATGTAAACTGACAGTCAGCCGATGAAGTGCATAGTGTAAAGAGGTCACCAACTTTCTGCAGTCAATCACTACAGACCTTCAAACATCATGTGGCCTTCAGATGAGCTCAAGAACAGAGAGCTTCATGGAATGGGTTTCCACGGTGAAGCAGCTTCATCCAAGCCATGATGTATGACTTGGATGCAGAGGTGTAAAGCCACCAGCACTGGACTCTACAGCACCTCCACCTATAGTGGAGGCGCATTCTCTGGAGTGAAATTTACACTTCTCCATCTGGCAATCTGATGTACAAGTCTGGGTTGGCAGGAGAACAATACTTCTCTGACTGTAAGTGGGATTATAGTATGGGGACTCCCTGTGTATCACATGATCTGCACTAAAATGAACATAATTAACAGCTACTCAAGCAAAACTTGAAGGGACTGATAAATTACGTTGCAGCACTTCTAGAAGCATACAATATAGTGATATTCAGTATTTTGGAATATTGTAGCACTGTTGCCTTGCAGCAAGAAGGTCCTTGCCTTGCAGCAAGAAGGTCCTGGGTTCAATTCCTGACCCGGGGTCTTTCTGCATGAAGTTTGCACTTTCTCCCTGTGCATGCGTGGGTTCTCTCTGGGTTCTCCAGCTTCCTCCCACAGCCCAAAAAGGTGACTGTGAGGTAAACTGGTTTCTCTAAATTGCCCTTAGGTGTGAGTGTGTGCATGGTTGTCTGTCTGTTGCCCTGCGACAGACTGGCGACCTGTCCAGGGTGACCCCACCTCTCGCCCAAAATGTTCGCTGGAGAGGCACCAGCACCTCCTTATTTTAGCAAACCAACTCATTAAGTCAAACACAATTTATAGAGATTAATAACATTACTGATGTTTTCAAACATTTATTTCTGTTTGCTTTTCCGCTTGCAGCAAATAAAAAGTGACACCTGAGAATATCAGCCCAATACATTTTTTTAATACAGAAACACAAGAAAAACTTAAAGATTATTTTTAAAAGATAATTTTTATTTGACAAAGAAGCCTGACCAGCCTATTTTAATTTTATTGACTATGATAATAAATGTAACTTAAGACCTTCAATGAAGTCTGTAAGACCCATACTCCAGACCCCAGGGAAAGCTGGCCATTTTGAAACAAACACTGGGTCGTTTACTCATAAATTTGAAGCCGTATATGAGCATGATTATGTTGAAACCCACCGTGAACTGTCCAATTTTTGTTCAACCCTATATGTGTGGTGAGTTTCAGAATCTCACCATTTGCAAATAGTCCCTCTAAATCCTTTTTGAACATGAATGATTTCAATATTGCACCAAAATTAAATATATTTGTCAACCATCAAAATGTAACTAATTTCCATTATTAAAATCATTTCAGCCAAATTGTTGCGACTTCACACCAGACCTGAATTTAACATGACTAAGCTTAATTTTCAAGACTTACCGTACCTTCTAGTGCATACATGTGGGAAATGTGTGTCAGGCCCACCAACGATCTGCGGTCACAACACAGAGTAGACGTGATCTCCAGCAGGGTGCATGATGCTGCTTGCAGCTTTGATTATTGTAAACTTCTAAACTGTCTCTGATTAAGTTACTATTCAGATCCAGATTATGTTTGTCATTCAACATAACAGATACTCTCAACAAAAAATGTTACTACCACTTTTTTTGTTTTATTTTTATTTTTTTACCTTCCATTGGTTGGTTATTGTGCAAGTATTCTGTTTTAATGTGTTTCAGTTGGCCACTGAGTTTTGACTGTAAAGAAGTTATAAAGTGGTTTAACTTTTTCATCTCTGTACAGATGCCTCCTCCAAATCAAATGCCAGCTCCAGATCAGCCCTTTAAACTGTCCGTCTCCAGAGAGGAGTCAAACATTCCACGTCCCGGTGCAGAAAAGAACTGGGTCTACCCATCAGAGCAGATGTTCTGGAACGCCATGCTGCGGAAGGGGTTAGTCCCAGCTGTACCTGCCGCTTTTCATTCAGAACGCTACACCTTTTCTAGATTGTTTTAATTCTACAGATCCTCTTGGCTCTGGGAAAAAGTTGTTTTTTCCCAGAGATTTATCTATGAATGGAGTTAATTAGCTGGTTATGATCAATAATATAAGCATATCATTTGTACTAGGATTTTACTCAGCTTTTTTACAGAGTGGTTGGTTGAACCAGATGTGATTATGTGTAAGTACCTGCAGAGCCAGAAGTAAATATGACCCAGGGAGCAGTCATGTGACATGTTCTCTCAAGATCAAACATTGATTTCATATATTGCAGGAAGCATACAAAGATAATTATTTGTTAACATCATCAGTTTCTTTTCATTCAGGACACCGTTTAGTTATGGACTACACAAATCTGGCCTCAATAGAAGTGTGCTAAGCAGAAAACTATTGCTGAAAATAAACTATTGCTTAAATAAAGGTATCAAAAACTTATGGGAGACACAGTAAATGTTGAAGATGGTGCTCTGTTCAGATGATTTTCTGAAAAACGCTACAGGCCTGATCTATTAAAGGTTTGTGTATAAAAACAACAAAAAACCCGGATTTCATGTGCAAACCTGATCTAAAACAATATACAAAAAGGATTGCATAGCACAGGGATGTCCAAACTATGTGGCCCGCGCAGTGTTGTATAGTAACAAAGTAAAAATACTTCACTACTTTACTTAAGTATATTTTGGAGTACTTCATACTTTCCTCGAGTATGAAAATTTTTGATAACTTTCACTTTTACTTCACTACATTTCCGAACTTAATTGCATACTTTTACTCCAATACATTTTCAATGTGTGGTTTAGTTACTCGTCACTAAAAAGCGAGAGAGAAACGCAAATGTTTTGACCCACCTACTGATTGACTGCAACAAAGCCTGCTTGACTGGGCTTGTTCATCACCACCAATAGGATGCACAGGTTTCGCTTCTCCCATTAAACACCAAGTTAACAAAAAGCTCTCCCTCTTCAGATGCCAAATAAGCTGCATTTCCCTCCCAATTCTTTTTTTCTTTTGCATAATGACCAGTTGTGTGCACCTATAGTTTGTGAAGTAGAGTAATAGTAACGGCTTTTTTTCTTCATGTTGGTGCATTTTCTGTACTATTTTTCTCATTTTCAGCACTGACCTTACTGAAAGGGAAAACTTAAGTCTTACAAAAACTGTATTTTCTGTCCTGGAGGGTTTACTAAGAAGCTGGTTCAGTTGTAAAGCAGGTTAAGTTAACCTTGTGGTTTAGGTAAAGCACCTAATATTCTTAGCAGGTTTCATTTTGCCTGCACTTGGTCATGTTCATTATTTTAAGTGTATTTAACAAGTTTACCAAAATATAAAAAATGTCATTCAAACTGCATTTCCCTTGTTTTACTTTTTACTTGTACTTTTCATTACATTACTTGAGTTCATCCATTTTTACAGTACTTTCCATACTTAAGTACAAGACGTTTCAGATACTTTAAGACTTTAACTCAAGTAACATTTCAGTCAGTGACTTGGACTTTTAAGTCATATTTTGGAGCGGTACCTATACTTTTACTTGACTCTGAGATTTCACTACTTTATACAACACCCGTAGCACACTCTGAAAATATAAATAAGGAGATTTTAAACACGGTGGGAAGATGAGTACTTTCTCAAAGAAATCAACGGAAAGTGTGTCTGTTTGATTTGCAATTACTATGTTGCTGTGATGAAAGAGTGTAATGTCCGTCGGCACTATGAGATCAAACATCAGAGCTACACGTCATACACTGGTGCCGAACAAACACAGAAAGTCAAGCAAATGGCAGCTGGCCTGTTAGCTCAACAGCAGGTTTTTTTGTGCTAATAAAATACAAGAAAACGCCACAACAGCAAGTTATGAAGTCGCTAAACTTATTGCCCAGCACAACAAACCATATTCAGTCGGTGATTTCATAAAGCAGTGCCTCATCAAAGGCACACATAATGTGTCCAACAACAGTGTCTGATTTCAACAATGTGAGCTCATTCAGAAATCCAGTCGTGCGGAGAATCGAGGACTTGTCAGCTTCCCTGAAACTTCAGCTGAGAGACAAAGCTTGTGCTTTTGAGTTTTACTCGATAGCGTGCGATGAGAGCACAGACGCCACAGACACTGCGCAACTGTTCATTTTTTTGCGGGGAGTCGATGATCATTTTTACTGTACAGAGGAGCTGCTTGATACTATGAGCCTAAAAGGCACAACGACGGGAAAAGATATTTTTGAAGCTGTGTCAGAGGCAGTTGAAAAGAAATGGGACAGGCTCTGCGGAGTAACAACAGATGGAGCTCCGGTCATGATGGGCGAGCGCAAAGGAATGGCATCGTTGATGTGCGCAAAGGGTTAGGGTTGGGGTTAGGGTAAAAGAGAGCGGAGGTGAGGCTGTAAGGATGAACTGTATAATCCACCAAGAAGAGCTGTGTGCCAAGACTGTGCAGCTGAGCGATGTGATGAACTCTTATTAAAACTGTCAACATCATTCAAGCCAGAGGAATGATCCACAAAGATTTTCAGGCTTTCCAATCTGACGTGGACGCTGAATACGGGGATGTACTCTACCACTCTGATGTGCTGCTGCAGCGCTTTTATTCGCTGACATCACAAATCCACCAGTTTGAAAAGAGAAGAGTGCTTTTGATTTTTTCATGAATCATGAACTAAGTGACCCTCTGTGGCTGCAGACCTGGCATTTTTAGTTGATCTGGATACACTGAACAAGAACCTACAAGGAAAAGAACAGCTGTATGCGCACATGAAAGCCTTCTGCGTAAAGCTCCGCCTATTTGAGGCACATATATCACCTCTAGTGTGACCCGGCCCTTTGTTTGTTTTTCTGTATTTGGCCCTCACTAAAAAAAGTTCGGACACCCCTGAGATAGCAAAATGAAAATCACAGGTGCAAAAACATGTCTGCCTTCATGAATATGCAAAACATATGCTGATGATCAGAAAGTAACAAATCATGGGAGGAGTACATGCAAATGTAATGACTTACCTCCACCAATACAATGTACTAAACCTGGACCGGATTGCCGGTGTAACTTTCTCTAGAGTGATAAAAAAAAGACAAATCTTCAAGACGTGACTGCCTGCGAGTGGTCCCTCAGCTGAAAAACAAAAGACACAGTTAGCGTCATGACTGTTTGGTCAGCCAGGAACACCAACTGACGCAGCTCTCACACATAGGGTCATATTTTTCCCACCCAACCACAACAAAACTTCATAAATTATATTTGTAGATGTCAATTGTTATTATAGTATTTTGTTAAGTACTGAACCAGAAAAATAGGACCCCAAGTAAAAAAATAATGAAGAGCTGCGTCTCTCGCACCGACCTCCACCAGCACTCCGCAGAATTCTGGTGGGGGAAGCCGCGAGAGCGCCTGAAGGACCCGTCGCATGCAGTCCGTTATCATACCACTAGGTGGCTCCAAAACATGGCATTACTCAAAAATCTCATCAAAAACAAACACAACTTTCATTATTTTGGCAAAATTCACACAGACATATACACACTTTGCTCTCTGTTACATCAGCATATGAACAAATTTTATGTTCTGTTGAATTAATTGGAATACATTTTATTGGAGAGTTTTGATGAGTTGCTGCTGCAAGGGGTTCAATAAAAATGGAAAACAAGGATGGAGAGAGTGGACATTCTGCCTAGTGCCTCTGTAAGATGAAGTCCTTTTGAAGTTGCATTGTTGCTAGTAACAGTTGCTCTTGGTGTTGTGCAGAATAACTTGATCGAGTTAATCAAAGAATCTCCAAATCTAAATCCTTTTAATATTGAACAGAAAAATGACCAATTCATTTTATTGAATGATTTTTTAGCATCTAAAGTTACAATGGCTGAATCTTGTTTATGTTTTAAATACATTAAGTTTAACAATCTCTGTATATTGTATGAGGAGTGTCTGTTTTTAATGAAACCAGCATATCTTTCTGTTCATTTTTCTGGCCACTCTCCTCCATGTAGAGACCCAGTGGCTTATGCTAACTAGTCCTTTAAATAGGGCAACCTGTACCACTGCTGCTCCTCTAATCAATTGCACAGTCAATCTTTGTAGTTGTGTACATATTTTTGTGCACTTTTTTTCTTTGCACAATTTACCAATCCTTATTTGGAATCTTTGTAGATCAGGGTCTTGGTTGGTACAAAAAAACTTTCAGTGTGAAACATGGAGATTTCAGAATTTGTGATGTTAGTTTCACTTTTGCTTCTCTCTCAATCAGAATATAGAGTTCCCTTTATAACACAAGTCTCTACTTTTTTGTTGCTGCTGTTTTGTCCAAGCTTGTCCATTCATTTCCTTTTACTGTAATGTCTGCCGAAGAAGATCATCATTAAAAGTGAAATGTAATGTTCCATAAATGAAGTTGCGGATGCCTGCTTAAAGCAAGAATGGAAAGCTGTCTTCAAACTGTTTTGAGGAGATTCCACATGGTGGGTCCTGTAACATGCATCAGCTTAGAGATGATCTCATTTAATGATTAACACATGTGTATGACTTCTCATATTTAACACAACAGAGTTTGTTGTGAATAAAACATTGACTCTTGTTTTGAAAATCTCTTGGATTTATTATTATCGTTATTACGTTATTATTTACATTTGCAGAATTTCCACATTTTCTGGGATTTTAGTTTTCAAACGTGGACAAAAATCATACACCCATTTTTTTGTTTTCCAGAATAAGCACTTATTTTTTCACTTTAAAATGCATTTCATGTTCAGCTGCTGTCTTTTGTTTTAATGTTTGTGCTGTATTTCTTAACCTAATGACTTGGGACTTCTGATTTGATATTACTTGTAGATGGCGCTGGCGGGATGATGACCTCGCTCCCCAGGACATGACCAATATTATTAAAATCCATAATCAGAACAATGAGCAGGCCTGGCAGGAGATCCTCAAGTGGGAAGCCCTGCATGCACGGTAAGTGACGGTCATTCAGTACCGAAGAGTTCTGAAGCTGGTTCTGTTTTGGGGATGGCTGTGGAACCTCTGGAGATAATGATGCAAGGGAGGATTTTAAATAAAGTCAAGAAAATTATGGACAACCCTACTCATCTTCTTCATGAGGTCGTCTTAGAAAAACAGTGTCTTTAGTCAGAGGCTTCCACAAATTTGCTGTAATACAGACTGCTACAGGAAATATTTCCTGCTAACAGCCATTACCATCTACAATAACACTAAGACTTTTGAATAAATGAGTTTCATTTATTTTCCCTTTGGGATCAATAAAGTATTATTGAGTTTGAATTGTATCTTAAGATTCAAACGATGAGCCATTTGTTTCTGGTCGTGTGTTGTCTCAGTGAGTGTCCATGTGGACCCACACTGAAGAGGTTTGGTGGGAAGGCCAAAGAGTTTTCTCCCAGAGCCCGCGTCCGCCACTGGATGGGGTAAGCACTACGTTGCTCTGATTCAACTTCATTTTTGTTTGTTTTTTTTAGGTTTGCCTACATTCAGTAAGTTATCTGTGGATGCATGAAGCTTATTTTATGACAACTTATTTATGACTGTTCGATGAAAACCTCTTATCATGATAAATTACGTTATAATGACTAATAATCCCCCTTAATTCAGTTTACAGATCCTAAGTGTTTCAGTCTGCTGCATTTCCATGATTTTAACTGAATGTGTTCTCATAGCTATGAACTGCCTTTTGACCGCCATGACTGGATCGTTGACCGCTGTGGGAAGGAGGTGCGCTATGTCATCGACTACTATGATGGAGAACTGAACCGTGAAAACTATCAATTCTCCATCCTAGATGTGCGTCCTGCCTTTGACTCTCTAGACGCTGTGTGGGATCGCATGAAGGTGGCCTGGTGGCGTTGGACCTCCTAAGATTTATGTGAATGTCATAGTCACATCTAAACATGTAAAGACTGTTGAGGGATGTTTCTAGAGAATTGTGAGCCCTGAAAAGAACATGTAGTGAGAAAAAGTAAGATTACCGAGTATTTTCAGATGTAATGTACAACACTGTTTGCTCATCAACAGCATTCTCTGGAATTGATGTAATTAACGCAGTGTGTGTGTTCATCCAATCTTAGTTGAGTGTTTGTCCCGCAGGTCAGGATTAAAGCACAGGACTGGGGCAATAATTTTGAGTGGAAATCATCATATCTAAAACCTGATGTCCTACAGAACATCCTGAGTGATGAAGTGAAATTATTTGGAGCAGTTTCAAATCCCTGTAGTTCTTCACCATTCGGTTTTATTTATCTTCTTTGATTGGTTTAGATGTGAGGAACTTTTTAGTTTTCTTACTCGTTGACACTGCTCTGTTTCTGTACTGATTGTTTGTTGTACTGGTTCAGTCAAATCAATAAAGCTGGTTCTGACCTGCTCCTGAACGTCATCTGTCTCACTGCAACATCCAAGGACAAAGTTTTTAAAGAGACAGGGGCCCAATTTCAAGATTTAAATTTCTTTTAATTTGTATTTGATATAAAATCTACAGTTTTTTAATAGCTGAAGATTTGTTTTATAAAACAACACTGTGCCTGGAAAATACACAATACTGGCCCTTTAAGCCAAGAACACCTTTCTGCCATCGATTTAATTCTCTGCCGTTAAGCTCTGAGAGGGGCTGTGTTTGCCTCCTCTGCAGGATATTGATCAGCTTTAGTGTCTATAGCCAGGATCCTCACACAGATGGCTCCTGAATGGGATCAGCTGCTGGATTTTCCTTAAGAAACCAGGGCAGCGGTAAAGGTCATCTGAACCAAGAGTTTGATAATCAAACTTGATGGTACTCTCTCCAGCCTGTTGGTTTATTAGTCAGGCTGTTTGTGTGCTGTCTTGACTTTCAGTTTGCTTTAGGTGAGAACTTCAGCGTAAATGTGGTGAAGACATGTAGATGTAGACGCCATGTTTTTAACAACAGGAAATGGCTATCTACTTTCAGAGGCATTCTTATTCATTTACAAACATATTGGCATTGATTGAATTTTGACACAAGCAGATTATCTTTGTGGAATTAGTTTTTCAAGTGCTAAAAAGAAAACCCCATCTTCCAGGATGTTTAATCTGTAATGACTTTAACAATATCAGATTCTGCAGTGGATCAAAGCCAAGATTGACATGTTAAACATGTGATGTTTTCACATGTTTAAGATTTACATGTTAAATATTTAAATCTTGATTTGTTCAAATAGTCAGAGGGAACATTTGTGGAAATCAACAAAATTGTCCAGTGTGAAAAAATTTGACTGTGATAGGTGTGGATATAAGCATGGGCTGAAAATGCTCAGTCGACGGTCAGTCATGTAACAAGTGCAAAAAAGAAAAATCATTTTGTAAAGATGTGCCGGACATGCAGCAAAAAAAAACCCGCACAAAATGCACATGGCTGTACAAAGTAAAAAGTGATGAATTCACGTTTATTGGATCCATGAATGTAAAGGAAGTTGGTGCAGCTTGAACAGCAAGAAGTTAAATGAGTGATGGTCTGAAGAACAAATTAAGAAAAAAAGCTTCATTTCCAATAGTCACAGGTGCAAACTGTAACGTAACTCTGTCCAAACATTGCAAACTGGAAGTTGACAAAAAGGTTAAAGCTTCACTTCAAATTAGTGGCTTATTGAGGCCACAAGATGGAGCCAGTGGACAAAAAATAACTCGCGTGCCAGTAAAAGGATCAAAAACAAAAGATTGACTTTGAAATAATGAGGGAGCATGCTCCAGCCATACTTGGAAGAGAAATAAGCCCAAAATTAAAACTGTTGAAAAGGTTGTGCAGAGTTGAGAAATGTGACGTCACACCAGAAGACTATTTATAGAAATCTGTTGTCGTGCTTTTGGGTTTCCGTTGTTAAGGAGGCGTGTCGGTACTTGAAGATACACGACAAAAACGAAGGGTCTCTTGCAGAAACTTTACTCCTTCCAGCACACGGAGGAATTACAACAAAAACTGAGCTGTTCTCACAATGAACTGTGCGGCTTCTGGCCTCTAGCTCTGGCACGGACAGCGTTCAGCGATGTCCGGGCAGCGAGCGGTGAGTGCCATATCCAACAACAGTAAAAACATAACAGATCAGCTGTTAGAACTGGTTGCTAAGGCAACCCCAGCTGTCAAGAACAGAATAAACAGACTTAAAACAACAATCTCGCGATGCGACCTTCCTTACACTATCCCCCCTTTAGGAATACTGAGTCCCTTCAGTACAGCTTATACAGCCAAAATTTAGAAAGAAGTAGTAGTTATAAGAACTTAACTACTGAAACATGTGTGCCATAAGGGCAAGAAAACAGACTAAGTTATTTAAATTATCTGATTGTAACATTCAATTAACTCTCTAAATTAACTAGTGCCTAAATCTCTGCGGTCTTTTGACTAAACGACCACTAGATGTTTTAACAGTCTTTTCAGACGCATGTGAATCCGCCTGTCGTCCATCTGGTTGGCATCCTGGGTCCTTGGGCTGGAGGTCTTCATCCTGATCATTTGACAGCGGTAGCAGAGGAACCAGGGGAACATCCTCTTCTTTTGGTGTGAATTTTTGGTCTTGGCAATTTTTTAGCAGCCTGTTTCTTTGGCGTAAAACCCAGACTGGTATCACATCACTGTCATATGGCTTGAGCCGATCGTGGTGCATCACTGTGCTGCGTTTGGGGCCCTGTATTTCATACAGCACAGGACCACGGCAAGCTGCAATAATCAATGGGCCTTTCCATTGTTTCTGAAGTTTAGGGCTTAACCCTTTCTTCTTTGTATCATCTTTGACGAACACCAGGTCTCCTACACTGTAGAAGTGTTCTTTGGCCCGGAGGTCATGCACCCTTTTTTTGTCGCTCTTGTGCAGTACGAAGATGGACTCTTGCCAGGTCTTGTGCTTCTTTCAAGCCTTCCTCCAGGTTGTATAAGAAATCTCCAGCTTCCAGTGCACCAACCTTGAGGTTTGCAGTGCCAGACTGGATGTCTTGTGGTTGGTGGACTTCCCTGCCAAGCATAAGCCTATTGGGTGTGAACCCTGTCATTGTGTGTCGTGAGCTGCGATAAGCTGCTGTGAGTAGTGGCAGTTGTTCGTCCCAGTTCTTTTGGTCCTGATTCACATAACATCGAAGCATCTGTAATAAGGTCCTGTTGAAACGTTCTACTTGTCCATTGGAGGAGGGGTGGTAAGGGGGTAGTTCTGGTCTTAGTAATCTGCAGGAGCTTGCAGACATTCTGAAACAGACAGCTATCAAAATTACGACCTTGATCTGTGTGTAGCTCGAGTGGAGCTCCAAACCTGGCAATGAAGTCGTAGACTAGCTTCCTTGCAGTTGTTTCAGCACTTTGATCAGGAACGGGAAAAGCTTCAACCCATCTTGTGAACTGGTCAATAATAACAAGAATGTATTTGTTCCCAGTGCTGGACATGGGGAATGGCCCGAGGATATCAAGATGTAGACGGTCCAGAGGTGCTCCAACTTGGTAGCTTTGCAGTTTTGCTCTCTTTGCCGGACCTGTGACCTTGCATGCACTACAATGTGGGCATCTCTTGACGAACAGGTGAACATCTCCACCCATGCCAAACCAATGGTAGCTCTGATGCACACGCTCCAGGGTTTTGGTTTCTCCTAGATGGCCCAGAGTATGGAGGGTTATGGCATGATTCCAAGACTTCCTTCTGCATGGACGAGGGAACTAATAACAGCAAGTTTGGACGCTGATCTCCAATTCTCTCCCAGGAGTAATAGAGCACTCCTTGCCTCAGTGTGACTTGAGGCCAACAGAGCCAGAACTTCCTCACTGCAGGGCTCTCCAGCGCCACTTCATCTTTGGTAGGGAGTGTCCCTGTTTCTTTCCATTTGTGAAGAACCGCGAGAACAGGATCTGCTTTCTGGAGTGTTGACAGTTGCTCAGGACTAAGGGATTCAAGCCAATTGACTTCCGGCCTCTCTGGTAGGGACACAGATGTCTGATCCCCCTAATGTGTGCGATCCATTAATGGTACTGCTTCTGGTCTGGATGCACCTTACGGCTAAAGGCACAACATCATCCACGTCATCTTCAAACTTAGCCCACTGGATGTGAATTTTTTGGCAGTACCTGCACCCTTTACATGGCAGGTCTGACAGGTTAATCCCTGCCTGGTAACAATCACAATTCTCCACCTCTTCTCCTGGCATCCGTGACCTGGCATCTGCATTACCCATGTTGTTTGCCAGCTCGATGTTCAATCTGAAAGTCATACTGGCTTAATTCTTCAAGCCAACGGGCTAGTTGTCCTTCAGGACATTTGAACCCTAAAAAGCCAGGTCAGACTGCCATGAGTCGGTCCTAAGTAGAAACTTTCTACCTAGTAGGTAATGCCGAAATTGCCGTGTGAAAGCGAACAACAGCAAGTAATTCACGACGAGTGACACAATACCTCTGCTGGGCCGGTGAAAGGCGGCTACTAGCATAGCTCAGAACTCGTTCCTCTCCCCATTGTATTTGTGACAAAACTGCACCAATGCTGTTGTTTGAGGCATCCGTATCCAGAATGAACTTCCCTTCAGCTTGGGGATACCCCAACACTGGTGCAGTGGTCAGTCTCTCTTTGAGCCTCATAAATGCAGACTGCTGCTCATCAGTCCATAGAAACACTGTCCCCTTTTTTGAGCAGAGTATGGAGGGGCGTGCCAGCTCTGCAAAATCGGGAACAAACTTCCGGTAATAGTTACACAGTCCAAGAAAGGTTTGTAGCTCCTGTAAGTTATTGGGGGAGTTCCACTGCTGAACATTCTTTATGAGGGCTGGATTTGGACTGATTCCTTTGCCACTCACAACGTGACCCAAGAAGAGAACTTCTTCTTGCAGCAGATGACATTTTGATGGTTTTAGTTTTAATCCATAGCTTTGGAACCTCTGGAAAACCTGCTCGAGCCGATCTAAACTTTGATCTACTCCATTTCCGATGACAATGACATCATCCAGGTAGATGAGAAGAGTTTCCCACTGAAGGCCCCTGAGAACGAGCTCCATTGCTCTCTGAAATGTACTTGGAGCGTTGCATAGTCCAAATGGCATTCGAGTGTATTCATAAAGGCCCCATTTGGTGATAAATGCTGTCTTTTCTCGATCTTTACTATCCACTGCAATCTGCCAATAGCCGGATTGAAGGTCGAGAGTAGAGAACATGATGGCTCCACCCACAACATCAAAACATTCTTCGATCTGGGGTAATGGATAAGCATCCTTGATTGTTAGGTTGTTCAGACAGCGGTAATCTACACACCATCGTACTCCTCCATCCTTTTTTCGAACTAGGACCACTGGAGAAGCCCACTCAGATGTTGAGGGTGTGATTATGCCCTCCGCCAGCATTTTTTTTAGATGCGCTTCCTCCTCGCCTTGAAATCCCAGAGGGGTTCTTCTCACAGGTTGACGCACAGGTCTGGCAGACCCAGTGTCAATTTTGTGTGTAACAGCAGATAAGTAGCCATGGTCAGAGTCACTTTTAGCAAAGATGGATTGGTATGTGAGGAGTAGCTGAATGAATCGCTGTTGCTGTTCCTCACTGAGGGTCTCACTTATGGTAGCCACCAAACTTTGAAGGTGCTCAGGAATGTCAGAGATTGTTGCTACTCTCCCAACTACCAGTGATGGTGCAGGCATTGCATCTGGTTTTGGTGCAAATGGGGGCAGAGGATAAACTTCAACTAAGAGTCCAAGACACACTCCTCTCTGTAGAGCCACTCTCTTGGTTGAAAAATTGCACACTCTGATTGGTACCTTTGGCTTCATGGTGACCACAACACTTCCAGAGGCTACATTGTTTGCAATGTTCAAGGGTTCCAATAATGCTGTAACTCCTGGCTGTGGGTTCTCCACTTCACCCCACACAACACATTCAGATTTGGCTGGGATGACTGAGGTTCTTTCCAGAATTACTCTAGCCACACAGTAGTCTGATCCATCATCTCGCACAATTTTTGAGGGGATCAATTCATCCCCAATAAAAACTTTGCCTTGGGTATAGATGACAACATCATGGGCCTTCATCAGATCCAATCCAAGGAGGACAGAGTCTCTTATAGGGGCTACATGCACTTCCCAGTCTATGGATTTGGACCCAATCTGGAAGGTCACTGTGAGTCCATGTTTAGCTTTCATGCCATCTCCGACTCCTGCATTTAGTAGGTAGGTATGGTGAAGGTCTGCGGGTGCAGAATTACCGTTCAGGATTTTCTGATAAAGCTCCTCTGATATTACAGTTGTCTGAGCTCCAGTATCAGCTACGGCCTGCGTTGGGATGCCATTTAGGGTCAGTAGAATTTGCAGGCTCTCACCCTTCTTCTTAGTGCAGCCAACCTGTCTGCCTTGTAGTTGGTAATCTGAGGTTGCGGTTCTATTTGACTGCAGCGGGTTGTCTATATACTTGTCGCTATTGTTTCTTGCAGTCACAGGACTGGGAGCCCTAATGCAGTCCTTCCTAAAATGCCCTGTCTCTCCACACTTAAAACACGGGCCAGTTGTTGCACGATTTGGACTTGAGTTTGAGAACGCCCTCTGCTGGGCTGATAAATTTGTTTTCTCTCTGTTTCAGGGCTTTGGGCTGCCTTGGAGTTTTGGGATCCGACACTTATGGGCTGCAAATTGGCAACCTGGAGCTGTAGGTTCCCCACGGTGCTAACAAGGGTCTTCACTTGTTCTGCCAACGCAGCAAACTGATCAGCTGTGACATACTGGGGAGTACTGACCCTGCGGGACATTGTTGCACTGTCATCGCACATGTCCCCCTCATCAACCCATGAAATGCGCCTTGCTCTGTTTTTTACTTCTGTGTCCCGACCCACCGTAGCTCTAAAGTTATGCTCATGAGCCTCCACAAACTTTTGGGCCTCTACGAAGGAGCTTGGGTCACGATTCATGACTTCGTATGCTACTTTCTGGTTTCTCAAGCCTTTGAGGAAAGCATCAGTTGCCAATTGGTCCTGTAGCAGGAGATCTACCCCTGGATATGCAAGGGTGGTCAGGCGTCTTACCTCCTCTGCAAACTCAACGGATGTCTCCCGCCCCTGTCGAAGTTCTCCCAGTCTTCTTCGTATTGTTGTGGGAGGGTCTTTTTTCCCAAAGCGTTGAGTGAGCTGTTCCACCAAGAGGACATAATCCTCCTTTGTGCGCTCTGGTAATGAACAAACGTAGCGTACTGCAGCTCCCCTCAGACACTCGTGCAGCCTGTCCACTCTTTCAGCAGCACTCCATCCGTGTTTCCTGGCTTGGCGTTCGAACGGCATCAGAAAAGAGTCCCAGTCCTCATTTCCATCATATGTGGCTAATTTAGGCCTCTGAAACTCTGACCAGTTGTTATAATGGCCTCCAGTATTATTTTGCCTTCTTTCATCATTGTAGGTAAAAGTGTGTTGGGCCTCAGGTTCACTGTCCCTGATGTCTCTGTGTCTTGGGTCAGGTCCAGGGGTGGTGGTTCGTCTCACTGGGCCTGAGCTTCGTGATCTTTCATTTATAACCTCCAGCTCAGCTGCAAAAGGAGCGCGAATACGTGGTCTAGTTGTCACATCCAAAGGGGCATGTGTTTCACATGTATGCCTTTCTCTTGTAGAATGAATTGGAATTAACTCATCGCTTCTCTCAGGAACAGTATGTGATGCTTGGTTTTGCTGTACATCTGATTGTCCAGTAATATGTGAAAGGACAGGAGCCAACATCATTTGAAAGTGTCTTGTTTGTTGATTTTGGTTTTCCAGCAAAGCCTGTAACCACTTTGGAGCTGTGTCTGCCTCTCCAGGGCCAGCTGTAGCACCTTGTAAATCCTCTGTCATTTTATTTTATTTTATTTTTTAGTTGGTAAGTTCGCTCATGCTCTTATATTGACAGAATACGACCAAAAACAGCCTTCATCAACGCTGTGCCAACTTTGTTACTGTTACCGTTATTGTGAAGGGCTGGACCGGTAGTGCTACGCGGCAGTACTGCAGCAGCTTTATTACTGTCTCAGCGCGATTTCTTTTCCTGCTCTAGTTGTAGCTTGTCTTTAAGTTGTAATTAGTTCAGGATGGCTTGGATATTTTCTTTACGATTGGATTCACTCACAAAAAGTCTTGTAGAGTATCCCACTTCTGACACCAGTTGTCGTGCTTTTGGGTTTCCGTTGTTAAGGAGGCGTGTCGGTACTTGAAGATACACGACAAAAACGAAGGGTCTCTTGCAGAAACTTTACTCCTTCCAGCACACGGAGGAATTACAACAAAAACTGAGCTGTTCTCACAATGAACTGTGCGGCTTCTGGCCTCTAGCTCTGGCACGGACAGCGTTCAGCGATGTCCGGGCAGCGAGCGGTGAGTGCCATATCCAACAACAGTAAAAACATAACAGATCAGCTGTTAGAACTGGTTGCTAAGGCAACCCCAGCTGTCAAGAACAGAATAAACAGACTTAAAACAACAATCTCGCGATGCGACCTTCCTTACACTATTTATAGAACTCATATGCTTGCCAGGCAAACATACCATGAAGTTGCAACCAAAAGTGAAGCTTGTGATTCATACATAAAAACTGATCAGATAAAGTCACAGCAAAAACTTCTTTTTAAGCTAGTGAATGTTCAGATTCAACATTCAGTCCTGAACTTTAAACATTTACCTGTTAGCTGACGTAATAACAGACCTGAGGGAAAAACACATAGACCCCCTCATTAGTATACAGAGATTTTAATGGAAAACCCTAATGCAGAGAGAACCTGCTGGTCATCTTCTAAAAGGTCTGTTGTGTGTTTGTCTGACACTGTGGACCAGGTGGCGCCGGTGAGTAGCAGCCTCCCTTCTGTCAGACTGCCCCAGTGCAGCTGTGGCTACTATACAGTCGCTCACCACCATCAGTGCGTGAATGTGTGACTGGGTGAATGACTGAATATAGTGTGATGTATTTTGGGATTCTGTATATTTTGACCAGCTGTCAAAATATACAGGAGACAAACACCTGTCCCCTTCGATGACGACTGGACGCCTACAAGTCCATTAAATTTTTCTGTTATTTTGCATGTGGACATATCAAAGGTTTATTGTAGCAGAATATGAGGATTGCCTGCCCTATTAAACCCAAGCCAGAGAATCACCGACCCGCTGAGTGATGGTGCATAGTGTCAATACGACACCTGCACAGGAAGTAACTCTAATATTAGGTATATTTTATCCAGTATGATAATATGTAGTTCAAGTAAAGTGTTTTAGTCATATTTATTTAACTGCAGGCTATGTTAGCAATTTATAGTCTAGAGAATTTTATAATTTTGTTATTGATTTCCGTGTTTATGTAAGAAAGTGCAGATTTAAGAATTATGGCAGAGTTGGCCAGAAAAATAGGACAATGAGAAATACATCAATTATACTATTTTTTCATTGTTGTACAATTTCTGTAGAATAGAATATATATTTGATGATTGTTTAATGTTATTAAAATTATTACAGTATAATTTATCAAAAAGAAGCAGAAAAACTTGTTCTACAGAGAAGAGCAGGAGTAAAGAAGTTGATAAAAAAGGAAGTTCTTTCAAGTCATAAAGCACCACACTCTCCATCTAACACAAATGTAACTAATAATGATCATAACAATAATGATGTGTAATTTAATTTAGTACACATAATTCAATTGTTAGTTAACACACTTCTGGCCCCCTGCTGGGGCAAAATCTGACAATGTAAATAAATGCTTAGAACAGAAAAATGTGTGGATGTGCCAAAACTTTCTCCAGCTGAACAGAAACAAAACTGAGGTCATTATTTTTGGACCTAAAGAGGAACGATGTAGAGCTATAGATCTAGAGTCAATGCACAGCTTCAGTTATTACAACTAAAAACTAGCAATCAGCCTGAAACCTGGGAGTAGTGATGGACTCAGACTTGAACATCCAGAGCCACATAAAGACAGTTACAAAGTGGTCCTTCTATCACCTGAAGAACATCTCCAGGATCAGAGGACTAATGTCTCAGCCAGATCTAGAGAAACTCATTCATGCGTTTATCTTTAGTCGCATTGATTATTGTAATGGGCTGCACAGTGGCGCAGTGGGTAGCGCTGTTGCCTTGCAGCAAGAAGGTCCTGGGTTCGATTCCCAGCCTGGGGTCTTTCTGCATGGAGTTTGCATGTTCTCCCTGTGCATGCGTGGGTTCTCTCCGGGTTCTCCGGCTTCCTCCCACAGTCCAAAAACATGACTGTCAGGTTAATTGGCCTTCCCAAATTCTCCCTAGGTGTGAGTGTGTGTGTGTGCATGGTTGTTTGTCCTGTTTGTTTCTCTGTGTTGCCCTGCGACAGACTGGCGACCTGTCCAGGGTGTACCCCGCCTCTCGCCCGGAACGCAGCTGGAGAGGAACCAGCAACTCCTGACCCCGTTAGGGAGAAGGGTGACGGAAAATGGATGGATGGATGGATGATTATTGTAACAGCGTCTTCACAGGCCTGTCCAACAAATGAATCCTCCAGCTGCAGCTGATCCAGAAGCTGCTGCTCATGTTCTCACTAGAACCAGGAAGATAGAGACATAACACCAGTTTAAAGTCCCTCCACTGGCTCCCTGGAGCTCAAAGAATAGACTTTAAAATGCTGTTGTTAATTTATAAATCACTGATCGGTTTAGCCCCACAATACATTAAAGGTCTGCTGTTGTTGTATCAACCTGCCAGACTCTCAGGTTCTGGTTCTGGTTCTGCTCTGCATCCCCAGAACCAGAACCAAATGGAACAAACTTCCAGAAAACTGTAAAACAGCGGAAACCCTGACTTCCTTTAAATCTCAACTAAAAACACACCTGTTTAGAACTGTATTTGAAATGTAATATGTAACAATGTATTTTTTATATATATTTTTTCCCTTCCTGTTGTGGGCAACGGGGCCCGGCAAATACCCGTGGTTAAACGGACAGCAGAGTCCGGCGGTAACAGGCGCTTAAATTCCGTGTTAAAAGGTTTTACACCTTTTCCTGTTGTGGGCAACAGGAAAAGGTGGTATTTTATTCTATGTTGCATGACTTTGTCCATCCATCCATCCATTTTCCGTCACCCTTCTCCCTAACGGGGTCGGGAGTTGCTGGTTCCTCTCCAGCTGCGTTCCGGGCGAGAGGCGGGGTCACCTAGACAGGTCGCCAGTCTGTCGCAGGCATGACTTTGTGTTTTGTGTTTATGATGTAAAGCACTTTGAAATGCCTTGTTGCTGAAATGTGCTATACAAATAAAATTTGATTTGATTGATTGATTGATTGAATGTCTCAGATGATGCTCTGTACCCACCGCTGCTCAGCAAAATCAAAGATGACAATCCTTTTCAACAACAGACAGAGCTCATGAACACTCCTGTTGGGTATACCTGCAGTTAACCTCTCAACAGGTACACAATTTAGCTGGAGGTAGTTCTGATCAGGCCAAGCAGAGCAGCGTGTTGGGCGTAAGACCTTCAGCATCATGCACCATGTGGGACATGCCAGGAACCCATCTATCACCCTGCAAAATGCTTCCATTGTGATTATGTCAGTATTTACTGAAAACCAGAGATCAGTAAAAAATGTTGTGTTATGTGTATGTTCAACGTTGATTTCGGACAAAAAGCTTACTTCTGAAAAGTCTTTTTTATTTCAAAATTAATTTCATTAAATTTTCTGTCATGGTTTGTTGCTGACAAGCAGCAAAACGTCCATGTTCCATTTCTACAATGTCTTTTTGGGGTGAGGGTTGAAGGAATAACCAGTAAGTTAGCAGGACAAAATATTATAGATATTGTTACATGCTCACGTTTTTGTGTTTTTGTTTGTTTTTTTGGTCTCCGTCTTCGGATTGTTTATGTGTTTTGGGGGTTTTGGCACCTTTCACGGTTCTCTGGTGGGGGCGAGGCACCGTCAGCCCAAGGGCTTTAACTGGGCTGGTGACGCACCTGAGACTGATTGAGTGATGGTGGCATGTATGAAGCTGCTGTTGCAGCGGAGTTTTTAAAAGAAAATATTGAATGTGCGGTGTGGCAAGGTTCTGGACGGAAAAGGGAACCTTCACCTCGGGACGGATCCACCAAGAGGGGAGCGTCGGAAGTTTTGGCCGGGAAGGAGTTTGTTTTTTTCTGGTTTTGACTGGCTAGACGCTAAAGAATTGTAGCATCGGGGAGTTACACGCCTGCCAAGACCAACCACCAGCGAAATCACGAGAGGTGCGTTTTTAGAAAAAGAGAAAAACTCCACATTTAAAGACAAAAAATAAATAAATAAAGTATTAAACGGAGCGTCTGCTGGACGATGGCTCGCGAGGGCTCGCTCTTCTCTAACGGATCTCAGCTGGAGTGGAAACTGATTGGACTTTTAAGGTAAGCCCCACCACACCGTGTTCCATCAGGTGCCCGTTTTGTTTTAGTTTTCTCTGTTTCCTTTTTGTTTACTTTAATACGCACTTATTGTTACTCTCCCATAACCAGTAGAAAGGGAAAAGATGAGAAGCAGCCAGGGTGAGGGGAGCGCTACGTAACACTCAACAATTAATTCAATGTTTTTTGGCTTGCCAGATGTGATAAAGCAGACACAAGTAATGTTTAATTTCTGCTAAGTGTGTCACTTTAATAAATAAAATTAAAAAGGTAAAACTTAATTCCAAATCCATTAGGATAAATAGACACTGATATTCAAATAATTAACCTAAACTTTACTTTATATAAAAACGGTCAACAATATATAATTGGTAACTGTTTTAGTCTTAAAAAACAGAGAAACATAAAATAACTAAAGTATAATGTGTGCATATCACAGATGTCAGAAAGTGTGCACTGCAAGAACTCATTTTGACCACTTGTATTCATGACCACCTGAGTGAAGTTGGCCCCCCCACCTTCTTCAAATCAGACAAAATTGGTGTCAAACGTTTGTGCTGCGTTTGTGCAGCAAAAATTTTCATTTGTGCCACTATCGTTTTCAAGATATAAAGGAATGTTTTTAGAGGTCATCAAAGGTCAACCAGCCCCCCCACCTTCTTCGAATCAGACCAAATAGGTGTCAATCAACTCGGCTGCGTTTGTGCTGGTTTGTGCAGCAAAAATTTTTTGTTTGTGCTGGTATCATTCTGAAGATATTAAGAAAAATGTTCTCCAGGGGTCATCAGAGGTCAACCACTCCCCTGGCCCTGCTCACATTTGCAAAAATAAATACATTTGGTGTCAGTCAACTGTCCTACGTTTTTGGCCATGACCCAAGACCTCATGTACACCACTCTGCAACATACAACCCTGCACACCTTACAGATCTACACACTCAAATTGTGCAATTTTATGGAGCACCTCACAAATCTGGATGTTTTTGTCAGGAGTAAAAAAAAAGATCACTAAATGGGAAATCAGAGCCTTGGACAAATGAAAAATAGGGACAATGACAGTAAAATTCTCTTCAGCTGCTCCCAACAGATGCTGCAATCTGCTGCAATGTTTTCACAGTTGAGCAGGTGATGCGTCACCTCATGATGACAGAGAGAAACAGAGCAGGAGAAAGAACTGGGCTTGAAGTGCAATCACAGAAGAAATGTCATATTTGCATATCTCAAAAAATACATCACAGGACAGACATAAAGGGCCTTGTGAACAGAGTTTTGAATATTGAGAGAAAAGTTCTTCAGTTTTTTCAGTGTGTTTAAATTCAATTTTAAGAGGAAGATAAAGGTGACTTTGGAAGGGAGGAAAATGCATCACTCCCACTGTGAAAAGCCTTAGGTTGGTGTTGTCCTCTGTTGGATCTTCGTCTTAATTAATTCATTGAATGAACCTACAATGTGAAAATTAAAGTCTGAAAAGCCTCCAGTACTGTGTGTGGGGACTGTTGACTCACATTAGGGTATGTAAGTGACGAAACGGTACTACTCAGACTTAACTGCCTAAGTTTACAAAATAGTTTCCACAGAAGCCAGTAGGCCTGCTCTTTGAGGTAAAGGTCGTCTCCATCTGGTTCACTCAGGCAGCACTAATATCTGAATCACAGCATCCAAGACAGGTCTCACACGAAAGGCTTGTAATTTTTCCCATCGTCAACAGTAGCATTCCTTCCAAACAATAACATCCTGTTTTGATTAAAATAGATTAACTAATTACCATGAGCCAAAGCAATTGTTGAGGATTAATGAGGTAGCAACCCTTAATCAGCAGCCACAGGAAGGAGGCTGATTGGATGTTCTCCTTGTCTTATCTGACTCCGTTGCCACATTAACTGAAATCTCATTGAACCAATCAAAGATGGTGGCAATAGACTACGACCATTTTACAGTTATATTTTTAACTTACCAACCTCAAAAGTTGGTCTTTTAATTTGGCTTCTTTTTCACTCAGTCATCAGCTCATTGCTTGTATCTAATGTCGTCATCATTTGTCACCTTGCTATCATGGTTTTGGGAAGTTTCTTTGCCTACATGCATAACATACTCAGGAGGTAGGTGATAAAAGATAATAGTTTATTGTACAAAGATGAGTGCGAGTCTTTTGTCTGGGAGATTGGGGAGCTGTAGGAGTTTGGGACGGTACTGGAACAGAGTGGACAGCGGTGAGTGGCAGGAGATGACAGGGTAAAAATGTCTAGAAGCAAAAATTTGATTCTTACTGGTTTCACAGATAAAGAATCTGTAGGGGGAGACAGCAGACTGAGGATGGAACCGGCCCGTGTGGAGAAGCGTCTTGGAGATCTTGCGACTATCCAGAGGGACAACTGCCAGGCGGTGGAGGACAGATGGGTTCGCTGGTATGAGGAAGAGATGTTGGATGTTGCCAGACGTGGTACGTAATCCAGAGGTAGAGACCGGAGGTTTGAAGGAAGGAATCCATGAACTTCTTTGGAAGAAACCTTTAAAGAAGGACATTGAGGTAAGTTGCAGAGCCAATCAAATCTTCACACAAAGAGTATCAACAGTTGAAAACTGGAGAGCTCGAAGTACCATAAAGGCTAACACTCTGGCTTCGACGGACTGGCAATCACTCCTCTTATCCTCTGGCTGATGAGCCCAGATGAGTCACAGGTGTGCAAGATGTACAGCAGGTTCATCCTCCAGAGTGGCTCATTGGAGGACACTGAGGAAAGCAAACCCCACACAGAACCCAAAATCCAGTCTCCCGACACTTGCTTTCATTTCTAACCTTTGCCATGGCATTCCTAGGCCAACAGAGAAACATTGTCCCTCCAGCATGTCCTGTGTCTTCCCCTGGTAGTAGTGATGGGTCTCACGACACTGAAACCTCGGCGCATGCGTCAAGCAAACAAGGCAAAGCCCCGTGTCGGTGCGCGTATCTCTTTAAGGAAAACCACGTGACCGATACAGTTCCTGTGTGGTTTGGTAGTGAACGCGCCAAATTGTATTTATAAACAGAAAATGTATCACACGTTTGTGGGTTTTGTTGGATGGAGATACTTTGTGTTGTTTGCTTTGCGTTGGTGTTTGGCTTGTCATCGAAAACTATGGATCAACCGAGGAAGAGAGAGTTTTCTGCCGTGTGGGATCATTTTGATCTTATCATGGAGAATAAGGTCAATTATTATTCCGTTCTCGTTTCCACTATTGATCATTCTCTGTTGGGTTATTCCAATTTCTTTCTGAAGAATACTTTAATTAATTTACATGGATTAACTTTTATTTCTATTGTAGGTTAAATGTATACAACAACGTGATTATACAACATCACGTTGTTGTATAAAATTGCACTAAATGTCGTCCTAAAAAAAAAAATCATTTTTTAATACCAAAAAGGTTCAAATTTGCATTCTTGAATCTCTTGCTATATTACGCTTTACTGCAACTACTTTTTTAAAACCGGTTTGGGGTCAAGAAGGAAAGGCCATACAGCCAATATGGACTAGCAAAAGCAGTAGCTCTGTGTGTGCAAGAGAAAATTCCCTTAAGCTTTCGGGCAAAATGAAAATGCTTTAAAATGAATAATCGCATTATATTCAAGTTTCATAAAAAGGACCAGAAACTATTAATGTGTCGCTTCTCTGATGGGAATGTCTGCATGAGGAATATGGTCTGATTCGAGACCTCTGGATGAATTTATGTTTGACCTAATTGCACTTTCAATTTTTCAAGATAGAAATACGTCAGAAGGAAGAAACTGCAGCATTCATCTCGGCTGATCTCAGTTGTTTTTTTTGTTTTGTTTTCTTGGCAATTGGCCCAAAGATGTTAACGCAGCTGATCTTTCTAAATATGTGTGAAGGAACCTTGTTCAGTCTGTTTCTAGTCTTTATTGAAGTTCCCTGCAATTACTTTTTAAATCCAGCAGATGTCGCCATTGAGTGATACAGCAACACAGTTTGGGAAATGTGCCATACACACAATGAGGCCTCATCTGCCCATCACTACCTGGTAGTATGTGCTTAGAACACCTCACCAGGAAGGTGTCCAGGAGGCATCCTGACTAGATGCCTGAACCACCTCACCTGGCTCCTCTCAACAGGAAGAGCAGTCCCTCCTGCATGACTGAGTTTCTCACCCTATCTTTCAGGGAGAGCCCAGACACAATATGAAGAAAACTTATTTCGGCCGCTTGTGTCCGTGACCTGGTTCTTTTGGACAGGACCCAAAGCTTCATCTCCATGGATAAGGGTAGGAACTTAGATCGACTGGTTAATCAAGAACTTTGCTTTTTGACTCAGCTCTCTCTTCAACATGATGGACCAGTACAGCGCCTGTCAATCTTCCACTCCATTTTGATCTCATTTGTGAACAAGTTCCCAAGATACTTGAACCCCCCCGACCCAGAGTAGGGGGGATGTCTCCCCTTCTCTAGGTCAAAGGCAGTCTATTCTTTTCCAGCTCAAGACCATGCCTGTAGATTTGGAGGCACTGATCCTTATCCTGTCAAAGCTGTGGATCATGACCTGATGAAGCCAGTTAGAAAATTAACTTAGTGGGGCGTGCTGTGGTGGCGCAGGGTGTTAACACGCCCCACGTTTGGAGGCCTCGGTCCTCGATGCGGACATCTCGGGCCCGGCGACCTTTGCCGCATATCTTCCCCCCTCTCCTTGCCCTCTTTCCTGTCAGTCTGTCAAAAAATGTGAGCCACTAGCGCCGCTAAAAACTCTTCGGAGAAAAATAAATAAATAAAATTTACATGGTGATATGGAATGCAAAAAAAATTACTTGAAAACCAAAGCAAGACAAATTTCTACACTTGTGCAGGAATGTGAGTATGTGACTCACTGTTGTGCAAACAGTTCATCCAGACATTGCACAGTGACCTATAATTATATATAAACTTGCAAACTGAATTCCCACAAACTTTTAGCCTACATCATTACTTCCTTTCCATAAGTATCTATGATTAAAGCCATGCATTTGGAGAATAGGTATGCAAGGAATGTTTTTCGCCACTTTCATAACTCTGGCAGAGCTTGAAATGAAAAAGTAAATACATTTTTCTCAAGGGCGCTTTTTCTTTTTGACTTGTCTGTTACTGGAAAAAACAATAAAAAATTTAAATTGTTTAAACTGTAGAACGACACGTAAAAAGTGAAGCATAGTCACACACTGTTTTCATTGTAGGGCCACCAGGCACCAAAACCAAACATTCAGTCCTTCTCCATTTCACTGTGCTGCTGTTGTGGTGATAAATCATGTCTCCATCTTTTCATAAAAGCCCTGAATACATTAATCACCCCATACTCTTGTGTGTTTAGCCATAGCACTTTGGTTCTATCATGCAAGGACAGCCATGTCTGTGATTTATATGCGAGTATGAGGAAACAAAGAGGAAGCTGAGCTGTAGCAGAGTCAGGTGGGTGGTGCTGCTATCTGTTTTTTATGCTCTCATGCTGCTGCCTGTTATATCAGTTCATTTGCTCATTTTGATCCTCTTGCCTAATCTGTCTCCCAAAGCATAGTCCATGTATTGCTCTGTGTTGACATTAAAATAAAGCTGAAGAACAAATAAATGCTACTTTACTTGCAGCAGCATAATATCACAAAATAAATTTGAAAAATTCACTTTTATAAAAAAAAATTTACATACTCAAAAAAAAAAAATCTCCTAAAGATAAATTTAATAACCTGTGGAGAGCAAAGGATAAAGAGGAAAATGGCCGAGGAGAGATTCTACAACTATTGGACCAAATCATTTACATTCACTGCCAACGAAGGAAGGATTACCTGAATGTTTGCTCTGTGGCGAGACATTGTCAAATGACAAAAAGAGGACCAGACTATATAGAGCACCTTACTATAAGCCGCATCAATGTTTTTTCGAAAATAACTAGAAATGCACATATATAAGCTGCCCCGGGCTGTATGCTGCATGGTTCAGAGCGTGGGGACAAAGTTATGGCTTATAGTCTCAAAAATCTGGTAATGTGGAAAATCATTTCGAGGGAAGGAATGTTATATTAGCTGCTGCATCAAGATTACAGTTACATCTTAAAGCCCAATGTTGAAGCTGTCCAGTGATGTCTGTAAGCAGAAATCACATTAAACACGTAAGAACACAATCTTGACAGAGGCAAATGGATATAGGAACGAAGTGGTTGTTTTATAAATTGATTAGTGAGTTTTGTCAGTATATATTTAGAAGCTGTGAGTCAAAGAGATGGAAGCTGCTGTTTTATGACTTGCTTGGCATTTGCACAGAAATCAACCTTAAAGTGTATTAATTTAATTTTATATACTTTACCTTTTCAAAACGCTGCTGTTTTATTTTATACCTGCACATTGTGTTTTTATTGCTCTCTGTTTGTTGCCCAGATAAGGGGCATGTTCCATTTTGTTGTTTTTTCGATCACACATTTAACGATGATTATTTACGAAGATCAATTGTCGTTATGCAAACTCCATTTGTAGCAGATTTTACGAGTTCCAGAAGAAAAAAATAATTTTTCCTGTCAATCTTCACAATAAAAATGACATGAAAAATCTGATTTCTTTATAGCATTTCTTTAATTTTATCCATGCAACGAAACAAAACATTAATATTTTAATGGAAGGTAAACTTGAAGCACCATTGTACAACAGAGTCACATGGTGGATCATTCTTTCCATGCTGGACCAACAGCAGGAAAATAAACATTTAATCATGAATGCTAATTATGTGTACACTTTATTTGCTATATTAGTCTATTATCAAAATGACTAACACTTAAAGCTTGTTTTGCCTTCATCACAAACGTATATACATTTATATTTATACAAAGCATTTTATTCTATAGCGCGTCACTATTATTCTCTGTTTATACACCATATCTTTGTACACCTGTTTATAAATATTTATATCGTGTATAGCACTTCTGGATAGATGCAAACTATATTTTGTTGCTTTGTACTTGTGACAGTGCAATGACAATAAAGTTGAATTCTTTTCTATTCTATATAAAGCTTTTAATTTTTTGCAGCTCCAGTCAGATTAGTTTTTTGTTTTTTCGGTCCAAAATGGCTCCACATTTTGGGTTGCTGACCCCTGACCTACAGTGTTCTATCTGAGCTGAACTTGCGTTTGGTGCTGCTGAACTTCTGCTGCAGCTTGCAGGATTTCCCTGCTCAAACAAAGTAAGATGTGAAAATCTTCTCATTCAGTCCTGTAGATTTCTGATCAGTTCAACTGGAGAAATGTTATTTACGTTTACCATTAAAATCTTTGGCTAAAGGTCGTCAGTCCCAGTGTACCATAGAGTTAAGTCTCATCTTCCAGATCAACTTCAAAACCCTGAGATATATGATTACATATATGATGCAAACCAGAAAGTTGTGAGACTCTGTACAGTACATTGAGGCAACTGCAGAGGAGTAGCTCACAAATTAAGTGCAATCTTTAAATTGTATTGTTGATATGGAGTTAATGAGACCACAGTCAGTGTATGTTTTTGTTTTCACTGTTGGAAAAAGCTACATAGATGTATCTGCTTGGTGTGAAATGGTACAAAATGGATTCTATATTTTATAATATAGAAACCAAAAGAAAATGCAGTTGAACATGTCATTTAAAAAAATGTACAGATAAAAATAGATTATGACTGGAATATTTTGGCACTGCATGTTAAAATGACAGACATGAGAAAGTCTAAACGCGTAATAAATGCTGAGAAGATCAGGAAGACAACTTATCTCTGTCCCATCCCCGAACCCAAAGGACCAATCAACAGCTGACTCCAAACCTCTGGCCAGCCCAATTGAAACTGCTGTGAAGTGCTGGCACTTCCAGCACTTCATTGGCGAGAAGTGCCAATGCAAAAACACTTTGCTTTGAAGCCAAGCCAGCCTGGGCTAAGTTTGAGACAAATTATACACTAAACATTTTAGACCTTAGGAAAACCAACATGACAAAATATTTGGAATAGAGAGAAGTAGTGCCATCTGGACGCTCAGGGATGGTGAAGAACATATCACTGTAGGACAACAATGAAGCGAAGGGGGTGTCCCGTCAGCCTGTCAGTTCCAGAATCCACAAAAAGAACAAATAAAAACAAGTGGGGTTAGTCTGACCCCTCCAGAGCAACATACGGAGGGTTTGCATTGACGCCTCACACCCAGGACTGTGGGAGGGTTAAGCTGGAAAGACGGTAGAAAGACTGAGAGAAAGGAGAAGTATTCTAAATACACAGTTGTATCAACAGCAGGCTCTGATCCTGTGCAGATTGGTTTTCACAACTTTTACTTCTACACTTATCTTTTCACCAAATGAAAAGATATACAAGCATGCAATCACAATGACACATTAATAATTGGTATGAAATAGAAAATAGCTGCCATGTGAAAAGCTGTGACAAATCACAATATTGAAGATGTCAAAGATGTTGATCCTGAGGCAATTAATTTTATTTAGCATATCTCCTAAATTAAATCGATAACACTAATCCAGTCTAGATTCAATGAGTGATATATTTTTTATCTGATAAAACCTTACTGGTGTATTTGGTCTACTCTAGATCTATATATATTATCTCAGAAAGTTGAGAAGTAAAAGATTTCAGTCCATATTTTATTTTTAAGACAGTGTAGATTGGATATGAGGTTTTAGTGGAGAAGGGTGATGTTCATAAAATAATGTATTTTTTATTTTGGTGAAAATGCCCTTATTTGCCAACCGGTGTTAAAAAGAAGTAGAAGAGGAACCAATCACAACCTGAGACAACAGCATCACATCTTCTAGTCATCAACCCCAGCCATCACACACAGCACGTGTGGACATTTTAGTAAACCAGCATTTCTGTACTATAAGCTGTTTCTTTTGAACAGTGCAGTGTGGCTTTTTATCAACAAGTTTTGAAAGTGTGTACTGGTGTCTAATGAAGAGGACAACATGAGACTGTTCAATTCCAACACCAAAGAAGATGCCTTTAGTAGTTTTGATGTACAGAAGCGCATGAATATAGTGAATTACTTTTTATTTTAGTTTTGTTTAAGGAGCTGTGTTCCAGACACTGTTCAAAGAATTTACAATATGTATTTGAATGTTACCAGTTAGGGGTGTGCCATATTATGTTTATGGTAATACCAGTGGATATTTTGACACCTGTGAAAAATTATAATCTTGACATCATTTAACTGAGCCTGTCCTGTGCAGCATGAGGGGCTATGTGGCTGTGCTTCCTGTAGTTGTTTACCAACTGCCATTAACACAAATGTGACAGCACGAAGTGGGACTCATGAATATTATGCTACTTAAGTACCCAGAAAGTACAGGCAGATGCCCATACCTGAAGCACTCGAAACTGCCAAACAGAGGCTCCAAGCCTTGGCCAGCCGCCAAAAGAGATACACAAGGGAGAATGAATCCAGAAGGATTAACCGGCTCTTCTCCACTCAACCAGCTAAGGTGTACTCTCAATGGCAGGGTAATAACAACAGAGCAGACCCACCAAGGCTGGAGACGGAACAATACTGGAAAGGCATATGGGAAAGGGAGGCGTCCCACAACAGCAATGCACAGTGGTTGATCTCTCTACGAGAGGACCATAGCAACCTCCCTGAGCAAGCCCCGGTAACCATCACTGTGACAGATGTCCAAGAAAGAGTCTCAGGTATGAAAAACTGGACAGCACCAGGGCCTGACATGATCCATGCCTACTGGCTAAAGAAACTCACTGCCCTCCATGAGCGACTGGCAGGCCAAATGAACCAGCTGCTACAAAGTGGGACTCACCCTGAATGGTTAACTGAAGGGCGGACAATCCTAATCCAGAAGGATCCATCAAAGGGTCCAGTCCCACCCAACTACCGACCAATAACCTGCCTCTACACAACCTGGAAGCTCATGTCAGGCATCATAGCGGCTAAGATAAGCAAACACATGGATAAGCACATGAGCATGGCACAGAAAGGTATCGGTGTAAATAGCAGAGGAGCCAAACACCAACCCCTCGTAGTTTCAGCCGCACAGTTGCCCGAGACTGCAAAACCCGACACACCAATCTGTGCATGGCTTGGATTGATTACAAGAAAGCCTATGACTCAATGCCGCATACTTGGATCATTGAATGCTTAGAGATGTATAACATCAACAGGACTCTGAGAGCCTTCATTGCAAACTCAATGAGGCTGTGGAAAACCACCCTTGAAGCCAACTGCAAACCACTTGCACAGGTGTCCATCAAATGTGGCATATACCAAGGAGATGCTCTGTCCCCGCTACTGTTCTGCATAGACCTGAACCCCCTCAGCCAAATTATCAACAAGACTGGCTACGGATACCGACTCAAAAATGGGGCCAACATCAGTCACCTTCTCTACATGGATGACATCAAGCTGTACGCCAAGAGTGAGCGAGACATCGACTCACTGATCCACACCACCAGGATCTACAGCACGGACATTGGGATGTCATTCGGACTAGAGAAGTGTGGTCGGCTGATTACAAAGAGGGGAAGGTGATCCGCACAGAAGGGGTCTCACTCCCAGAAGGAACAATAGCAGACATAGAGGACAGTTACAAGTACCTAGGTATACCACAAGCAAATGGCAACCTCGATGAGGCCACAAGGAAAGGAGCCACAGCTAAATACCTCCAACGAATAAAGGCAAGTCCTGAGAAGCCAGCTCAATGGCAAGAACAAAATCCGTGCGATAAATAGCTATGCCCTGCCAGTAATCAGATACCCTGCTGGAATAATTAGCTGGCCAAAGGAGGAGATAAAAGGCACAGATATTAAGACTAGAAAGCTACTAACAATGCATGGAGGGTTCCATCCCCAAATCCAGCACCCTGAGACTGTACACGAGCCGCAAGGAAGGAGGCAGAGGACTAGTGAGTGTGAGAACCACTGTCCAGGGACGAAACAACTAAGATCCATAAATACATCAGGGACAAAGCCTCAACAGACAATGTGCTCAGTGAATGTCTCAGACAACAGGGAACAGAGGTTGAAGTGCCAGAGATACCATCATGGGAGGACAAGCCCCTACATGGGATGTACCACCAGCAAATAACCCAAGTGGCTGATATCAGTAAATCCTACCAATGGCTGGAAAAAGCTGGGACTCAAGGACAGCACAGAGGCCCTCATCATGGCCGCCCAGGAACAGGCCCTAAACACCAGAGCAATAGAGGCCCAGATCTACCACACCAGACAAGACCCAAGGTGTAGGTTGTTCAAGGAGGCCCCTGAGACAGTCCAGCACATAACAGCAGGATGCAAGATACTGGCAGGGAAAGCATACATGGAACGACATAACCAAGTGGCAGGCATAGTGTACAGAAACATCTGTGCAGAATATGGACTGGAAACCCCGAGATCAAAGTGGGAAACACCTCCAAAGGTGGTGGAGAATGCCAGAGCTAAGATCCTGTGGGACTTCCAGATCCAGACAGACAGAATGGTAATGGCGAACCAACCAGACATTGTCATAGTGGATAAACAACAGAGGAAAGCCGTTGTGGTAGATGTAGCAATACCAAGCGATTGCAACATCAGGAAAAAGGAGCACGAGAAACTGGAGAAATACCAGGGCCTCAGGGAGGAACTGGAGAGGGCCTGGAAGGTGAAGACCACAGTGGTGCCTGTGGTCATCGGGGCCCTCGGGGCAGTCACCCCCAAACTGGATCAGTGGCTACAACAGATCCCAGGAACAACATCAGACATCTCAGTCCAGAAATGTGCAGTCCTTGGCACAGCCAAGATACTGCAGGACCCTCAAGCTCCCAGGCCTCTGGTAGAGGACCCGAGCTCAGAGGATAAGAACCACCCGCGGTGGGTAAGGAGGGAATAGTTGTTTTTTTTTTTTATATGAAATAAAAATTCCCTTCTCACCCACCGCGGGTGGTTCTTATCCTCTGAGCTCGGGTCCTCTGCGGTTACCGGTAGAAGGATCAGTGGTAATAGACAAAAACACAGGAAAAGGAAAAAAAACAAGACATGCAGTGAGAAACCCAAACTCAGGAGTCAAGGCCCACAGAAGAGGAAAACTGCCACAAAACCAGCAACCAATGCAAAAGAAAAAAACACATTTAATGGAGGTTACAAACCCTAAACTAAATATAACAAAAGGGGAAAGAAATGAGTAGATTACAAAATAATTCACCAAGATATACCAAATAACTGCCCAAAATAAACATGTCGGCGTAAGTAAAAATCAAACTTATATACAAAGACACTCAACATAACCAGATGGGCTTGAGACAAAACAAGAAAACTAGTCAAATAACATAAATAAACAATGCAATTTAAAATGAATGTCGACCCATATATCTATCTTAATAGACCACCACACACACACAACGCAGAAGTCCACCAGCCACACTTATGTGTGGCTAATTGACAGAAACCAAACACTCAGATGCCACAGCCTGAACATTAGTAGCCTATGTGGACAAAATGGAGACCACCACTATTTTACTGTCATTTTTTGATTATAATTTGCTCCTATTACCAGCACATAATTCTTTAAAGTTGTGCCTTACAACATGGACACCTGTGACTTCTAGACAAGTGTGGAATATATGTGTTCACTTTTTTCTTTTCAAAGTTGGTGGCTGTGGCATATACTGAGGTGTGCTCATGGTGTATTTCAACTATGGTGAATGATCTCACCATAGTACTTCATTTGAAGTTCAAATGTAGTTTATGTATAATTAGCTGCACAATGTATTAAAAAAAAATGTTTTCACAATATCACTGCATATCTTCTGGACTAGGGAATCAATAAAGCTTATCAAGGGTATCTATGTTGGAAATAGAGTTGTTACTGTATTTTTTTCCAGAGTATTTTCAAACTGCACATGGGACATAATATACATGCTAACCTCTGTTCAGTTACATAAAGCCTCTAACAGAAAAAACAAAAAGGGTTTCATACTGCCTGACCAATGCGGTGTTTTACTCATGAGCTGCGCTCGCGTCAGTATGCAGGTTCAAAAACACCACTTTTCTTTCAGTGACAATCAGGAGATATTAGCACATAGCATGTACTACAGATCTCCACTCCAGTGTTCACCTAAAATTCCAATGACCTATATTGTCACATTTCTATATTTTGAAATGTGTCAAAATATAGAAAGGTTCGAGGGGTATGAATACTTTAGCAAGCCACTGCATAACAGCCAATGATAATTATGAACTATTAGACTAGTTCAGTCAAAGTGCAGGCTTAAGCTCTATCAAAGTCAATGACAACATAAAAAACTGATGTTTATTGATTGACATCAGAACCACATCATAAATGAATCGGAACAAGTATAAGCTAATTTACCAAAACCAATTAGCTGAACTGTTAGTATCTGTAGAAATTGAAAGATTACAGTATTGTAATGACAACAAATTCAACATTAGTTGCTCATCATAACTGACTTTTATTACACTCATACTGCAAAATATTTCATGCCTTAACAAATAAACAAACAAGTAACATTTAAATTAAGATAGAAGAAAACTGACTGGACAGAAATAGTATTTATGTTCAGCTCCTTTGTGCTTCAGTGGAGCAGCAGACTGGAAGCAGAGAGGCAGCCCTATGTCTACTCTTTGTGTCCCCATCTCATCTTTCTCCACCCACACATTCTCCCTAAAGCATCCCTGTTGGACAGTGGAGCCAATATTTTTTGACAGAATCTCTCAGACTATTAGGCACCCACAGGCACCCCTGGGAGCCTCCTCTCTCTCTTTCCATCTTTCCTGTGTGACTCTTTGGTTGCTGTCTTGCTGACCTCCATTCCTGCAAAAAAGGCTGTTGTCTGTGGGAAACGCACACATTTTCTCATACACATTGACACACAGGTTTAATCATAATAGAATTTCATTCTTTAACTATTGGAAATACTGTCTTGATAAAACAAGTATGCCATCTTCTAGTTGAAATGTTTGTAAATTTCAGGACATAATGAAAATATGAACCAGGTTTTAAATCTAAACATGTTACAAAACATGCACTACAAGTTCCATATTAACATTTATTCCACAAAGATGAAAGAAAATATAAACCTTGGGCGTCATGAGGGGAGAATGAGGGTGGAGATGGGGAGGATGAGGGTGGAGATGGGGAGAATGAGGGTGGAGATGGGGAGGATGAGGGTGGAGAAGGGGAGGATGAGGGTGGAGAGGGGAGGATGAGGGTGGAGACTCGGAGGATGAGGGTGGAGATGGGGAGGATGAGGGTGGAGACTCGGAGGATGAGGGTGGAGATGGGGAGAATGAGGGTGGAGACGGGGAAGATGAGGGTGGAGAAGGGGAGAATGATGCGTGTGGATCCATGGTTGTTTGGCCTTTTGCAGGAGCTCTTGCATGGTGATTGGCTGAAGCAAAGCAACCGTCTGGTTGGCTTAGGCGGAGGCATGATAATTGATGATGCCAGTAGGCTGAAGAGTCTCCCAGCTTGAATTTATGTCTATAGACTACATTTTTAGCATTTTAAAACATTGTAAACTTAATGTTATGTGATGATTTTGATAATTCCAATTCTTAACAGCTTTGTCTTTATACAGTATGTTGTAATTAAAATTGTAAAAATGCTGAACACAAAGATCTGCAGCAAAGGACAGAAGTGACCATCACTAAAGACCATCAGCAAGGCAGAGCAGGAAAACTGAGTCAAGCCCAAAATGGAAAACTACATTGTTTGTTTCTTTTGAATTCACCTCGTAACTCCAAATAGTGACTCAGAAATCTCCCAGCCTAATATCACATCAGTTCTCCATTGATAAGAGATCAGCAACATTAGCTGACTATATATTATGTTTCTTTTGAATCAATAAAGTAGTTCTCAATTAGGACCTAGACACCTCACAAAGCCACACCAGCAGAAACTGGAGGAAATGTTGATGGTATGAGGAGCAGCTGGATTATCATCAACCAGCTGAGAAGACACTGAAGCTGTGTTGTCATGTGCTGCTGTTTGCAAGAAGAAGCACTGAGCAAAAGGAGGTTTCACTATTATGTCTGGGGACTCCTGCCACATTGATGTCACTTATTTGTTTTATATTTTAGCCTTGAAATACAAGTGAATTTTTTGTCCTTTCATTCATATCCGAAAAATACAATGTAGAAATCAATTTCTCTTGTTTGTAGGACTTTCATAAAGTAGAGTCTTTCTTTAAATGTAAGAAATAAAACTTCCCAAGCAGCAGGGGGATTTAGGTGAGAGGTCAGTGTGACTCCTGGGTCAACAATAAGAACCTGTATTTGTTTAGTTTTCAACATGACTGAGTAACAAACAGGAGCTAACAGGAGGCATCAGTCAACACTGCTTTGACTTCTTCTGTGAGTTTAATTCAGACACTGACCACAGCTTTGCTGTCTCTTGCTGTCTACTCAGCAATAGACATCTGCATAGGACAATGAAATACATCTCGTTATTCTCTTCAGGATGACTTGATGTCGAGATCAAACAAAAACAACCAAATTGTGCTTGACTCCTTTTTTTTTAGCTGCACAACTGAAACTCCACTCTTGCTAACAAATCAGCAGCATCTGGAGCAGTGAATAAATCCAAATGACAGTCATCATTTCACCAGAGAAATAAGCAACAGGTTGTGGATTATAGCTTTAATGAAGCATTAATGTGACTCCACCACCTCCGGCTCCTGCTTCTCCTAAGTGAGAAACAGAGAGGCAGGTAAGAAAGAAGGAAGGAGATGGAGGACAGAAAAGCAAAGAGGAGGAGGTGAGTGGAGCAGACTCTGGAGGTTAAAATGACGGCCGTTTTATTAAACAACAGCTTGTCTACAGAAATAAGCTGCAGGTCTACTGCTTTTCTCAGTCTCATTCTCTCACTTTGTATTCTAGTCTCATTTGTTGTGTCTGTTGATTTTATGCATGAGTATCTGTGGATGTTTTAGTTGCATATCTGAATTTATTTTTTCCTTTGTGTGCCTCTTGTGCTGTGTGTACTTTACAGAAAATAGGCATTAGGAGGTGCTTTTGAATGTGTGTACATGTGCATGCTACAGGGTAGATATTAAAAGCCTTTTCCAAATACACCCAGTGACTCCCATGTGCCTGACTATTGACTGAGAAATGACCAACCTGTTGACCTTGCCTGTTTGGCACCCTGAGTGAACCTCCGTTCCAGCACCCCCTGGGGTCCTGGGAGGGACGTTATGGGTGTTTTACATTAGGCCCTATTGACATTCAGATCCTCTAGTTTAAAGAGAGAAAAAGGGGGCTGGTGAGATTATGGGTAGACTCAGTTATGCCATCCCACCACAAGATGTCGAGGCTATGGTCTTGAGCTGAAAAAGGTACAGTACCTTCTCTGGGTTGGGGAAGATGTCCTTCCCCAAGTGGAGGAGTATCTCAGGATCTTATTTACGATTGAGAAAAAAGTGGAACAGGAAACTGACAGGCGGATTGCCGCAGTGAAGTGGGCAATGTACCGGTCATCACCCTTTCCTTGAGACTTTTAAGACAAAATAACAAATAGAAATAAAAGTGTTTATTTTTTCTTAAGAAGTTGTGTGAATTGGAGTCACAGGTAAACTAAGATTAACTGAATTTGGAGGATCACACCCTGGTTCCGCTCATTTTCACTCTGAACCTGTGGCAGTCCATAGCTAATGAGGAGCAGAATGTCAGATCTTAACTGATGTGGTATAACAACAAACAGCAACAGGCCTTAGGACATGGTAAGAGAATGTCTGTTTGTGTAACATGGCCTCTCTCTTTCTGGAAGCTTATTTGTATTTTTAGGCCAACCTGTCTGTGTTGGGTTTATTTTGTTCCCCAACCTGCAAGAATCAACCAGACACAAATTACTTTTCTGCAGAAGAGGGAAGCAGAGCCCGACGTTGAGAACCGCCGTCAAACACTGTCTGGGATCGACTCCGCCGGCTCTCAGTCCCCAACTGCCTTTTATTATGTTAACAAAGAGGTTGGCTTTTTCACACAGTCATGCAAACAATTTACCAATAAACTTCCCCACAAGATGTTCTGAAATTCTTCTGTTGACATGCCTTTACCAGGACACAAGGATGACTGTTATAAGTCTATTCCTCAGGAAGCTGATAACACAGACAACTAATGATCAAAGCAGTTCGTAACACAAGAATGTGTAAACATTTCTAACTCCCAAGAAAACATCTGGAAAAACAGTTAAGAGTATACCACAAAAGAAAGGACTGAAATACATAACACAGAGAATAGTAATATGAAAACATAACTTTTCAGATAAACTCAGAAGTAAATGAACTTAGATAATTTTCCTAACAGCCTGTAAAAAGGTTTGCACCGTTTGAAGGGTTGCATCCTGACATGTTTTGTTTGGTTAAATCCAACTTGGTAGAAGAAATAGACCAAGAGCATTGTGTTGCATGGTTCAAATGCTTCAGATTTCCTCCAGCAGTTCTTTTTTAAAGGTTTTATTGGCTCTAGTGGACTTTATTTGATAGTGAATTTACAGGAAAAAGGGGCTAGAAGAAAGACATGAGGCAAAGGTCGCCAAGCCAGGAATCAAACCTGCAACTGCCGCATCGCCCCCATACGTGGGTTGTGCTTAACCCCTGCACCACCACAGAAACCCTCTTCCAGCAGTTCTGATACTTTGTGACATGTGGAGACTTGTGGGTGATGTGACTGGACATCTGCAACTACAAGTTCTTTCCCTTTCACATAAACAGCTGTGGGATTGTTCCCCATCATTCTAAATAAAAATCTTTGACACCTAAGTGGTTTACAGTCGAAGCTTTTGTAAAATATTTCACGTCTGTGTAGGTTGTATTTCTTTCATCATCCTTTTTTGGTGCAGTAACTTTATTAACCACATGAGAGCGACAGACAATCGCAAATTGACCAGCTTTCACAGCTCCGACACTCAGCGTTCCTGGCTGGACATTTATTGTTCTTTGCTTGTACTCGACCACACCTTATGCAATTGTGACATTTATTAATATTTTGCTAGTGTTTCCGTTTTACTCCTGTGTTCTGTGTTTTGTTTCCACTGTGTATCAGCTTGTCTTGGTGTTGCTGGCACTTGTAAACCACTTCACTGGTTAGGACAATCGTTAGCTTCTGGTTCACCTACGTGCTCTTTGACTTGCTCTGACTGTCTCAGAAGTAAATGAACTTAGCGCCACCACTTTATTGAGAGTTAAGTCAGGCATCATTTCAGCTTCTCTCTCATTGTCAGCTATTCCTGAAACCAATCTGCCACAAATATTTTCTTCTTTAACACAGCCAAAATTAAGGACGGCGCTGATATTGCGTTTTATCTTTTTTAACATTGAAAATAACACTTACACATTGCAGCTCACAGAACAGTATGTTCTAGGATCTAACATTTATGGTGTGTGCTTCATTTCTGGTTTCGACTCCAGTGTAACCTTCCACATAAAATAGTTCCATTATATAACAGTCATTACCGAAAGAACAAGGTAATGGATACAAGCGGCTGAGTTGAGTAGGGTGTCTAGGCTCGCCCTTAGGGTGGGATAGGGTGGGAAGCTCAGTCACTGGGAGGAACTCAAAGTAGAGCTTCTGTTCCTCCATGTTGAGAGGAGCCAGTTGAGGTGGGGATCACCTCCCTGGTGAGGTGTTGCGGGCACATCCCACCCGCAGGAGACCCAGGGGAGGAGCTGGCCCAAGAGGCTGAAGAGAGGGAAGTCTGGGCCTCCCACCTGCTACCCAGTGACCAGACTCCAGATAACAGGAAGAAAATAATTGGATGGACAATAGATGTATGACTTTATTTGAGACAAAAAAGTAGTCCATACCACATATAAGAGGATACAAATAAATAAAATAAATCAAGTAAAAATGACATACAAATTACAAATCTGATAATCATTCCAATATTTAAATGTTTTTTTTAAGTACATCTGAATTCACTATGTGTTGCAGCTGTTAGAGCTATTATTATTGAGTTGATTGATACATCCAAGTGGCACTTAAAGTTATACATGAAATTCCTCAACAAGACATGAAAAGTTTGTGACGATGCAGTTTGCACATCTGGTATTGGGATTACTGCAGTGGTAATCGCAGAATGTGCACTGATTACATGCCTCAGTGACCTCAAGCGGGTAACAAAGCCAGGTGATGATTTTGGTTCTTTAACAGGTAGATTCAGACAACAGGCAGGTTTAGATGGATTGATGTGGGGTATGTGTGTGTGTGTGTGTGCGTGTGTGTGTGGTTCTACAAAGAAAGATGATACAAATTACAATCCACCATGAACACCAATAATCATTTTGTAGGTTACAAACATATTATAATCACATTGCTTGTCTTTTAATTAAAGTTAAATAAAATAAAAGAGCAATTAAACATGAGTCACCATTTTGAGTAGAAATTAGCTTAGCCAAATTCAGCAAACAGAAAATGTCGAAGGTAGTAAAATATGCATATTATCCTACTTAAACATACAAAGACTGTTACTTACCAGCCTTATGGACACACACTCTCATAAGACCACAAAACTACCTGCAAACACAACTTCTGCTGATCTGCACCACTTCCTGAACAATATTTTTGCATGTGAACAAAGTATTACTCACAAAACAACCCCGCCACCTAGTGGCAAAGCTATGAACTGTAATACAGCCTCCAGAACAACGATACTCATGATAAACTTTTGACTTGCAGATGGAAGTCTGAGGAGAATTCTAAAACCATCCTGATAGGCTGCTTGCAGTCAAGAAACTGCAAGCAGCCTATGATGAAGACATCACAGCCTTTCAACACAAGTGAGGACACTCTGACCTCATCTGTATACATGCTAAATTTCTGTACCAACACATTCACTTACAACATTGTCACTTCACATCATCATCATCATCATCATCATCACAGAGATCACTCCCTCAGAATATCATCAAGATATTTTACATTAATAACCAAACTCAAAACTTGATTTGCTAAATAACAGAAAGGAAAATTCATCTTCTCATCCTCCTTAGACATTGCAATCATAACAAAACTCATTTTGAAATTAAACATGATGTCAAACTGGACACCATATCTAGTACAAACCCTGAGTAATTACTGTCATTCAGCACTGTAAGGAGAAAAGTGGACCTGATCGTCTGCGTACATGAAATGATTTACAAGATGGTTACCACCATACAGCCAGTCTTAAAATCACTTAGGTCAACAGACAAATCATCAAAATGCAAGTTAAAAAGTACAGAAGACAAGACTGCACCTATATAGATATATGTATCTATCAGGATAGATATTTATCTATCTATATAGATATCTTTATATAGATATATCTATATACTCATGATAAACTTTTGACTTGCAGATGGAAGTCTGAGGAGAATTCTAAAACCATCCTGATAGGCTGCTTGCAGTCAAGAAACTGCAAGCAGCCTCTGTAATAATGACAATACAGACATATCTAGATATATATATCTATAGATATTTCTATATAGCGATATCTATAGCTATATAGTTATCTATCTATATAGATAGATATCTATTAATATCTATCTATATGTTAAATGTATTAAATGTTAGATCTATAGAGATATAAATAATTCTGTTCTACAATATCTTTCTTCAGTAGTATTACTGTTCTTTTAATTATGAGATAAGATATAAAGATCGCCTTTATTTTAGCTCTGCATCTTTTTTATTAATAATGTTGAGGACTCACTCTCTTGATATCTCTTGTCGGAATAAACAGAAAGTTCCGGCCATGAAGCGTTTCTTTGTTAGATGCATAATGCTTATGTGGTGGCTTCAAAGCTCATTTCAGCAAGCTATTTCTGTACTTAGACCATGAACATTGTTTGTCTCCATATCACATTTGGCAGGCGTGTACCCACCCCACCAGCCCACCTCTTGTTAAGAACAATATGACTGGTATCAATGGTGCACTGGGTGCCATGCAGCATTCAAGGCCACTGTTTTCCTGAGCAGTGAGCAGGACTGATAAACGGCAGCGATTTGCTCAGCGTTTGACAGTTTGCTTATTTTCTTTCCCGTGAGAGGGCCCCTCATCAGCTAATTTCAACATGGCAGATTCAGAAGCATGGGTCTTTGGGGAAATGTCATTTTTAATTAAATCCCAGGTTCTTTTAGATAAGCAGCTAGGCGTTAATTTCACCCGGGGGCGTGACGTTGTCAGGAGCCTGGGAGCATGACGTGTGTCTGTCAAGAATAATCACAATGCATAAACCTGACCCCTCTCTTTTTATTTCTGCCTTTTACCACATGCTGAAGGAATCCCTCACTATCTCTAGAGACCAAAAGTGGATTTTCAGGAAAGAATGTTTTAGGGTTTTAATTGTGGGTATTACCTCCCACAATTAAAACTGTTTTTTTGTTTGTTTTTTCTTTTTTTAGAAACTAAATGTTTAAATAAAATATTACATTGTTAACAAATGAGTAGTTTACAAAGGGAACATATTTTATAACATAACTACGAGAAGATGGCTAAAGCCACCCAGGCTAGAGAACACGACTGGCAGAATTAAGAAGGAGACTCACTTTGACTCCTACAAGGAATTTTGCTCGAAAATGTGGGCAGCTGCCCGTTGATATGAAATTCACCTCACTGTCAAAAGCAACATTGGTGTTTTGGCGTCCTAAAGTATTGGGCTTTAGCCTTAACAGTTCTTGGGTTCTTGAAACATGATAACATGTAAAAAATGTTTTAAACTTATTTCTAATATTTTTAGTCCCAGGCTTGAGGCAAGCAAGTGACACAAATTCCAAGATCAGGCATAGTTTTGAGAATCTCAGTACAAGAGCTTCAGGTTCTTTATGCCTCTGGATAAACTGAAAGTTCCTGATGGAATGGGTGGGTTGAAGTCACTCATCCAATAGTACACCACTAATCAGAGAAGAAAAAAAACATGAAAACACAGTGGAGACTCATACAGAGAAAAGCAGCAATTAAAAAAATTATAGGTATAAGATACCAGTCGGCTCTGTGGAAACATTGGTATACAAGTCTTTTATAAGATTTATATTTATATTTTTTTATGACTATTTATTGTATTTTGTCTTATTGTATTTGCTTTGTATGCTTTGTATGTTGTGTTGTTGTGTATCTTGTGGACCATGAGTCTGTTGAATAAAGTATCATCATCATCAGTGTTTCTCATTTCCGGTCCTCACACCCTCCTGCCGTACATTTCTTAGGTGTTTCCCTTCTGCCACACCTGGATTGAATCTCTAGGTGATTAACAGCCTTCTGCAGTACTTGATGGCTGCAGAAGAGGTAATGCAATCTTTTGGATCAGCCGTTCTGGGATAGAGGCATATCTAAAACACACAGAGCAGGACTGAGGACTGGAACTGAGCAGCACTGGCATTAATAAATTAAAGTTCTTTGGTGCTCTGACCCTGGCGGAAGACATTGTGCTGTGAATTGCAATAAGCTTGGATGAGCATTTCTGATGGTGATTAGGGATGTGTGATGTCCAAGCCCATGGCCTCACTCTTAAGTTGTAAAGTCGTCTAAAGCACAATTTATTTTTTCATACAAACACGACCACATTTTAGAGTCAATAAAACATTTATTAGTTGATTTTGATGCATTTGTTCTATTTGTGAGCATGCAGATCTAGAAGTTAACACACTGTATGTATTTATATCGAGCTGCACAGTGGTGCAGTTGGTAGCACTTGCCTTGTAGCAACAAGATCCTGGGTTCGATTCCCGTCCTAGGGTCTTTCTGCATGGAGTTTGCATGTTCTCCCTGTGCATGCATGGGTTCTCTCTTGGTACTCCAGCTTCCTCCGACAGTCCAAAAATTAATTGGTCACTCTAAATTCTCCCTAAATGTGAATGTGAATGGTCCTGTCTGTCTCTGTGTTTCCCAGCAATGGACTGGCGACCTGTCCAGGGTGTACCTTGCCTCTTCAATTTGCGTTTCCCCATCAGGTACCATTCTCCAGATATTGGGGGAAAAACATGCACAATATGCATCTGATTAGTTGGAAAAAAGTGGGATAACTTTGCTGAATCACATTGTTTGAGCTTTCACGGTGTCTGTAACAAGCACTCACTTATTAAGAGCGCTTAAAAAGTGAGTGCTTGTTATGAGCACTAAACAAGCACACATGTATTTTGCCATCTGAGCTGTGCGGAGTGATGAAGAGACTCTGAGGGAACCAAATCTGATGGGAAATACAAATTGTAGTAACACCAGATTGTCAGTAGTTTCTTCTTCTTCTGTGGATTGTAGAAAGTAGCTATGTTTTGCATCATACTATGCATGAGATTCCCTGACAGAAAAGATCCATGTATTCTGTTTCAGGACAATGGACACCAGAACGTTTTAGAACCATTGCACTCTGGAACCCGTTTTCAATCTGTGCCGTTGTCAGTGAAAATATTTGGTGGTTTCATGTAAAAGTACACTATAAACAAACAAAACTCTTCAATTTTCACTAGAAATTGTCATGTAAATGGCTTGAGTTTGATGGCAGAATGACTACTCCACTCACTTGTCTCAGGTTATCACCAAGTGTAAATTGTTGCAGGAATCTGGCCAGATCCAGGTCCCATATGGGCTGTGGAAAACAAATTAAAACATAGATATAAAATCCAGTATTTAGTTAGTAGTGTTTCAAAGAACAAACTGAGAGGGTTGCCAGCTGGTAGGGGTGGAAAACATCTCTTAGCTTCTTGTATCTCATTCAGCCTGTTTCTACATCGTACCCCTAGTCAGACAACTTTATTACCCCTTCAATTTATTTGTGTCATGTTGCTTGTAGCTGGGTCTGCAATGTCTGCTTTATCTGAACCATAAAGAATGTTAGTGACAGAAGAACAATTGGTTCAAATTCAGTGAGACAGAAACGAGGAGAGGGCATATGGAGCTATTATAAAGTTGTGTGTGTAATGAGTCCCCAGCCACGATCCTTGTCCTTCTATCAGTCACGTTTAAGAGCACAGGGCGCCTGGCAGCTCCAGCAAACCTTCTGGGACTCAGTATAGCTCAGGTTGAAATGA